>CM065309.1:19893068-21148262 GCA_033032175.1 Saturnia japonica | reverse complement strand
AGTACATCGATATATGCCGCAGTCAGTTTACCAACTGCAAATAATTTTATAAAAATATTTTGTCATGTAACTACAAATTTGTGGTTCTCGATTTCAATATAATAAAGCGGAAAAATATTTTTTTTGTTTGTTTAAACACGCTAATCTCTGAAACTACCAGTCGTGATAGCCAGACTCACGAGGAATAGTATAGGCTATAAAACATTAGCAAGCCTTAAATATTGATTTTTATTACGTAAGTAGGAAGTCGATGCCCTCGCGAACCGCTTTAACCGCGTGCGCTGGCGTAATCGTTAATTATACGGAAATACAATGTACTACAATAATATTGTTCATAATTATATATAAAAAAAGTCAGTAATAGCATATATTTATCTCTTATACATAAACCACAATAAGGCAATCTGCAATAATTTTTTTTGAAGTTTAAAAATTAATTTATGAGCATTATTTTTAAGCATGGCATATTTAATATTTACGAACAAAATTTACTTCATCTGGTCGCCCGATAAAAATATTGTCTATACTGAAGTAATATAAATCATCAATCAGTGATTTCTTCTAAATTATAAGCGGGTGAAACCGCGGGGCACAGCTAGTGTTCAATATTTTGTAAATGTTACTTATGGAATTTTGGAAGGATATTATGGTTTCTTATTTAAATTTATAAACTTCAGTTCTGTTATTTGACCCCATAGTATGTATTGGTGGCAATTTGTGGATTAAAGTTTTGGTTATTGTGAAAAAATAAAGTGAATTATAAATAATACAGTATATACAATATTTACATACAGTATTTACAAGGTAGCTACCATATTATTAAAACGTTGCTTAAACTCTGAAGATTAGAGAAATATTTTGCCCACACGTTGCCATTGAAGAAGTGTTCTTAAATTCGTACCCTACGTATCTATTGAACTTGGAACGTAATAATTATAATAATTAAATCACAATGAAATAATTACAATAAATCCAACGATTCGCGCAACGCATTTGATATTTCATTCTAACATTTTTAATTATAAACTCGCTTACGTAACATCTAAAGTGGGTTCAAACTGAAGTAATAATATTATTTTAAGAGATTCGGAGATGGTAAAGTAAATCTCCGTTATGTAAATACTTACTTAGTTGCTTGAGTAGTAAAGTTTATTTTACGATGTGACCCGATCGCGTCGGTTGTCACGTTTCGTGATCGGTACAGAGACACGTGTCACGTGTCACTCAGCAAAGCGCTTCCTTTTTGGACAATAAAGTAAAAAGTTCATTTTGGGACGGTTTCAGGTTTGGAAATAAAGATTAGACGAGCATCAGAGATACAATTTACTGAACATTTCGACGTGCGTACATATAATATCACTGTAACTATTTCAATTTAATTGAATTACAATGATTGCATATTTTACTAATGCAACTGAAAACTTTATGATTGAAATTCATAGAAAATTTTACAGTGGACTAAAGTGAAGTAATTTTAAATCGATTTTTGAAAATAGTGACATCTATTGGTTTTACTTGGCACTAAGAATTAGCAACTATTTATCCGTATTTTGTTATCAGGTGAATTTGTCTTTTTCAGAGTTTGTTTAAGAAAAAATCTCGATTTCTTATAACATGAGACCAAAGCGATTAAATTATATAGAGTTTCTATAAATAAGATTTCTAAATAAAAATGCACTGTGGCGTAAATCTGGAATGTATAATTTTGGTCTCGATGCAATCAATGTTTCTAAGAACAGTTGACAAATGGCAAAAAAATGTATTACAATACATTCTATAATGATACATAGCAGTTTAATCTCTTTGTACGGAGGCGATCCTTAAAGCCAGATACAGTTCTGGAAAACGCTACATAGCGCAATCAGCTACAAGACTATACGGTCCAGTAGCCGACATAAGTCTGTTATAAGGTTCAATATTGTGATTGAAGTGTAAATTAATAGATTTGCAGTCCTCGTAACGGTTCGCATGACCGATCCAAGTATTTGTGGCAGTTGCCCTATCAGCAAAAACCTGAAGTTACCATATTCGTTCGGGTGATTACTGATTACTGCTTGGTAGTCGGCTTTTCCTCACGGTCGAGTCTTGGTAAATGACATTTTTGTTTGAATTGTCCCACTTTGCTTTCTATATCGCTGTCAAATGTCCCTCTGCTAAGCAGCTGTCTCTTACCGAAAGGCATTTAAACACCATATCAGCTTAATGAAAAATCCACAGTTCTGTATTTTTTATAACCATGTGGCAATTGAAGACTCGATGATTTCTCACGAAATATAAGGAAAGAGGTTTCTTTGTGATTTTTGACATTTATATTTCTTCAACCTTTGTGGGTCCAATAGAGTGTTCGATCGATTGGCATTAAAAACATTTTTGTGTAAATTGGCCATTTTCTTACTGGCGCTAGGTACTTTTCCAATTTTTTTTTATCGCTAACTTACTGAGATGTGCATGCAGTACACTAAAAGTTTAGTCCGTCGTCACTATTAACCCGGATTCTAAGACTCTCGGTGACTTTAACACTCGCTGATCCCGAAACACGGCACAAATTAGATCCACTGTGATGGGTTTTTGACCATGACCATGGTGGTCGCGATTCAATCGGAGACACATCCCTATAAATAAATTAAAAAAAAATTAAAAAGCCTTTTATTCAATGCATTAAGAAAACGTAATAAAAAAAATTAAAAAAGGAAATTAATATTCTGCTTTGCATGGACCCCTCTCAGGTAAGGGTAAAGGCCTCCTCCAAGGATTTCCATTTTACTCTATTCTTTGCTACTTGTAACCATTTTGTTCCTGCAGTTTTCTTTATATCATCCTACCATCTCATGTAGGGCCTCCCAGTTCGACGTTTGCCTGGTGGCCCCTTCCATGTGGTTACATTTATGGACCACCTGCTATCCACATAACGGGCTAAATGGCCGGCCCATCTAAATTTTAGTATTTGCGCATAAGAAAGCGAGTCTATTGCTTTGGTATAAGATCTTATTCTTGTGTGTCGTATTTTGTGCATTTTCTTTATATTCAACATGCTACGTTCCATTCCTTTTTGGCACGAACTGATTTTCTTTGTAAATTTCCACGTCTGGCAGCCATACGTTAGAGAGGGCAGAATGCATGTATCCATAGTTTTCTTTTTGAGCTTTATCGGAATGTTGCTTTTAAATACTTCTTTTAAACTCCAATATTTGTTCCACGCGTTTTTAATTCTGCGCTCTAACTCCATTTAATTGTTGTTGTTTTTGAAACTTATTTTTTTTTCCAAGATATATATATATTGGTCCACGTACTCTAGCGGTTCATTTCTAGTGTAATACACTTCTTAATGCTGTTAGTCATGGATTTCGTCTTTGACAGATTCATCTCCAATCCCACTCGACTACTGCCTAACGGCCGAACCCAATAATGAATCTTAGATCTGAGTTTGTAGCCAATCTAAGATTGGCCTCGATCTTCGTACTATATCCCAATAACAACGATCACCAAAGGCGATCCTAGTTTCTCAACAGATCGCAGATCGATCTCTTCCCTCCCTTTCGTTTCTTTTTATACAGATTTCATAATGAATGCGTTATATTTTACCCAGATACTAGAGAATATATTTTACTTTATGGGTACAAGTTAACGAAAACTTTATTTATTACTTAAACTTACATATATTTTAAGTATTTACCGCAGTATTAACAGTTTTTTAACTATGTTACCGACACAAAACACTTATAAAGTTTTTGGAAACGAAACGTACAAGTTACATCCGCCATCTATCAAAATTCTAGTGTCCAGTGTCAGTTCAGACAAACAAAGTAGGGATGACGATAAAAAATAAAGATTCACTAAAATAGAAGATTAAACAATTGATTTCTAAAAAATAGATCATTTTTTCGATTCGCTTTTCCAGTTTGAATACACAATATAAATATAAATCACTTTTAGAAAACAAAAAGGACACCATAATAATCGATCTTTTATTATGTTCGGATCAATTTTTTTTATAAACATTCTAAACTATCAGTTCCTAGAAAAAGATAGAAAGAGAAGTTTGAAATAGGTATTGGAAAATAATTACCGCTTGGATATTACTTTTATGAAAGGTATTATTTTCGATAAAAGCAGTTCAACCGCGGTTTTGTTCAGTCTGAATCTAAATGTAAATTCAGCATCGTTTAAACACCGCATTTGGTTAACACGGCTATAAGTTCTTCGAGATTTTGGTGAAAATTCATTTTCATCACCGTGCCAATCGGAAAGCTCCTGTAACGCCTCCAAATCACTGAAATCATTGTCGCTGTCGTCACTAGTTATTGTACTAAACACATTTGTAGCCATTATTTATTACTATATAAAAAATAGCTAATAAAATTTACAATGAATTAACTAAACCGAATTAAGATCGTTAGTCACAAACCGCCAAATTCCTAAGATCGTAAAAATGGATCACAGATTGCTGTAAATAGATCTGTCAAAATACAAAGATCGGTTATTGGGATGCGTTAACTGTCATTCCCAAACGGAGGACGTTTCAAAAAAGGATTGCGTACCTCACAGAGTTCGATCGCATTTTTGGATTGAATATGTAATCTGTAGATCGGATATTGAAACACTTTAGAGAACAAATGGATTGAAGTAACGATCGTTGTTAGGTAAAAATGGATTGCGATCGCATATTGGGTTCGGCCGTAAATGAAGAGTCTCTAACATATATTGCAGACCACAGCTAGTTTCTGATAGTAACACTATATCGTCTGCGAATCTTAGATGCGTTAAAAATTTACCATTAATGTTCAAACCGCAGTTTTTCCAGTCAAGTTTACTTATGACGGTTTCCAGTACAGCTATGAAAAGTTTTGGCGATAATGGGTCACCCTGCCTTACTCCTCTCTTTATAGGAAAGCTTTGACCAGTTCTTTCCAATTTTACTTTGCTAGTGCTTTTACTATAAATGTTTCTTATAACTTCTATATATTTGTTCTCTACTTTTTGAGTTTTTAAGGCTTCCCAGATACTAGTGTGAGATATTGTATCAAATGCTTTTTGATAGTCGACAAAGGCGATATAGAGCGGTCTTTGTCTTTCCTGATACTTTTCAATAACTAGTTCTAGAGAGTATATATGATCTATTGTAGCCTATTTTAGCCCTATAACCCCGTTTAATTACTGGATAATACAACGGCTGGTCGCGGAATGCGACACTACTAAGCACACCTATATTGGTGGGTGCTTAATCTGGTGTATGGTGGTCACAATCCTGTCGGATGCAAACAGTTGTATGTAGCCCTGTTATCTTAGTACATTATTGCAAAGGCCGTGAAATAGGCAATTGCAATTTACGTCGAGGCATATATAGTGCTTTTCTCAAACATGCATGAAAATATTGTCATTATTTTCGAAAATGAACACGCAAAGTATCGAATTTGCGAACAAAGAAAATCAAATCCATTGCAGGAGCATTTTTTGAATTTGTAACATTACAACGCTCTAGCAATTTTGTGTGAAACGGCGTGCTGGGGTTATTAAATACTCTTTGATTGGATTTCTTTTATCATTATTGGCATGTCCGTAAATTCAATACTTAGCGTGTTCTTATTTCGAAAATAATGACAATATTTCCATGCATGTTTGTGAAAAGTATTTTACGCTTCATCCGGCGCAGGAATATCACTTCTCTCAGCGTCTTCTATCGTCTTTATCACGGTGAGTGTTCTAAAGAGCTGTTCAACCTAATTCCCTCCTCTCCCTCCCACAACAGAACCACACGCGCTGGGTTTATTGTCACAGTTTTGCGGTCACCTCTATCTCGGCACAAACTAAAAAGTTCTCTATGACTTATCTTTGTCGTACCGTGAAGCTGTAGAAACTTCTCCCAGTCGTGTTCCTTTTACGACAACGGGTTCTTTAAGCGTAACGTAAAAATATATTTATGCAGGCCGGTATAACAGCGGTGACCGCCGATGGATTTAGATCTCTCGGTGGTCACCATTGTGTTTGGATTGTACTGTGCTTACCGTCAGGAACAGTACCGTAAAAGTGACGAGCTATTATAAAAAAAATCCTTAGTAAATATTTTTCAAATCAGATATACTGCATTTACTAAATTTTCTATAAAGATTTTAGTTTAAATCACAAAAATAATGAAACCTGTGTTATGTGCATGGAACGAGAAATCATCGATGGGCAATATTTCGAATCACTGCAAGATGAGCACACGATATATTCTGTGACTGTCTGAAAAAATTATGGACGGTCTCCTAGGAACATTTTCCTGTAGCTACAAAAGTGAATTTCTCACGAATAATATCGACTTCCTTGTCCAGTGGTTATAAGTTTTTTAGGTCTTTATCTCAAGTCTGTGATCAAATTACAAAGAGTGAATATATAATCGCTTAAATGCATTTAAAAAAAACTTGTAATTATTCTGAAAACATTAGATCATGCATTGATATTGGTTGTTTTTTTTCAGAGTCTAGACGGAACATTAAAAAAAACTAAGACAAATAGCCCGGCCATTGTCAATTGGAGTTGATGGGCGAATTGTTGGTGAGACTCCCACGGCAATCAACTAGTTTGTTTTACAACTGCATTTAGTTGTGCGACTTTTGTTTGTATCAATTTCCTTGACGATCGGAGAATGGATCGGTTTTTGTTGTTGCTTTAATTCTAACAATAGATATGGTGAAATATCTAAGTGATTAGAATACATGAAGTTGTAATTTTATTTTGAAGATATGATGGGCTGTAGTGTAGGAAAATATCGTGATTAAACCATAAGAAGATGGTAAGGCGATACGAAATATCATAAATCTCTGTTTTTAGATTACAAAAATCCGCTTTTTTTCAGTGACTGTTTGATAATGCATTAGCTATTAATTTACGCCATTTTCATATTGTTACATTTCTTTTTTTACCCAGGCCCATGTCTGTATGAAAGAGTATCCGTCTCCTTTAAACGCACTGTTTACACATTTTCTCCATGGCTACGTTCGCCCTTTCTCACTCTCTCTCAAACGGTCTCAATCGCTCTCTCTCTCAAAAGGTTTCGTTTCATCCGTAAAAATTTTACCATCATGCGCGCAAAGAAGTTTCACTTTTTTCTAGATTTACAGTAAAACGGTTGTCTTCAATATAATAAGTAAAGCAACAGATAATTAAAATTTATTGATCACCAAAATACAACCGTTTAGAGCAATAAGACGGTGTACAGTAAACGGCTTCTAAAATTCATTGCCTGGACTAACATTTCTAAGAGAATATATTGTATATCCAACCATGAATTACATTTTTTTAAATAATATATTATCATATACGTCTAGCGGGCATTGCGTACAGTCGCAGTCGCCCCGCTGTCTAATTGGGCGTCATAGGAATGCCTTGACGGTATTATGTGGCAAATAAAAATTCCAATGGTATTAAATCGATCCCAGACGTCTGGGCGTCCGAATATTTTTACATATTTTATTTCCACTATTTAATGTTCACCAATAATTAGTTACACAAATATTTCGACTGAACATGATGCTAAATCGACTATTTTCATTTTATTTACTAGCTGTGCCCCACGGTTTCATCTGTGTTAATTTTATCCGACAAACACCGCGCCGCCGACGCACCCATTACATGTCTATTATAATTGTTCTTCCCGCAAGTACAAATTATTTAAATTTTTCATTATCTCCTAAACTATGTGTCCAAAAAGCATACTCTAAAGAGCAACATTTAACTTCATAAAATTGTCTTTATGATGAAGTAACTTTTGTTTGTAAGGGTTAATATGCCATGTCTAAAAATAATGCCTATATATCACTTTTTAAATTTCAACAAATTTTTGTCACAAAATATGTACCTTATTGTGGCTATGTATAAGAAATAGGTATATGCTATCGCTATTTTTTTTAGATATACCAAGTACCAATATTATTGTAGAACATTTTATTTCTGTATCATTAACGATTACGCGAGCGCACGCGGTTAAACCTGTTCAGGAGGGTCTCGACTTCCGACTTACGTAACAAAAATCAATATTTACGGCTATCTGAGAGTTGTAGCCTAATCTTAAATAGCCTATACTATTTCTCGAGAGTCTGGCTATCATATACAAAAAGAATTTTTCAAATCCGACTGATAGTTCCAGAGATTAGCGTGTTTAAACAAACAAAGAAAAAACTTTTCCGCTTTATTATATTAGTATAGATAAAGGTGATAGAGAAATTGAAAAATAACTATCTATAAGTTTTCTATCTTTGTAATCCCCGACACAATAATAACAAGGTGTTATAAGTTTAACTGTATCTGTGTGTCTGTCTGCGGCATCGTAACTCAGAAACGGCTGAACCGATTTTGATCTAGTTTTTTTTTTGTTTGAAAGGTGACTTGATCGAGCGTGTTCTTAGCTATGATTTAAGAAAATCTGTTGGATATATCCGTACGTGACGTGAAAACATTCATACGAGAATGTCAATATATATATATTTTTTATAAAGTAAAACATTTTAACTATGTTAACATTAACTATTTCATAAACACCTATCTTGGTAAACTTGGATTGTAAAACATTATCTAAATACAAAGTTTCATCCAAATCGTGAAGCCGTTTCCGATGAACAAATTACTCACTCAATAATAGTAGATATTATAATAATACTTAATTTTGATATATTAATTTCGATGCTTTAATCGATTTTATGTTTTATATGTTGTTAACTTGTTTAAATAAAGACGTCCTCCGGTACTCGTATACTGTCACGGTGGTGCAGAGGAAAGGTAATAAGTATGTTTCATTTTAAAAGTTTAAAGTAAAACTTGTTGAAACTTTTTGAGTAAACAGAAAAGTACCACTTCAAAAATTCAAAAACATTTCTTATTCGTGGTTCTATTTTTTTTTGGTATGAGGATTTGATGTCTTGGACAATTGACGTATTTTAGTAGAAATTCTATTTTAATGAAACTGAATTCACTAATACTGCTTAATTTTACATACAAAAACAAATATTATAAATGCCGGTTTGAAAAGATCGTGTTTTCGACTTGTCAACATTGACCATGCTAGGCGGCTAGGCGCGGATGTACAAGCACCACACCAAGCAAGCCTCAATGATCGGTTATTCACAGTCAGTTTAGTGGTCGCAAGTGTCGCAACACATAAGAGCAAAACATTAAAACTCAAGCAACAATAAGCGTCAAATGCAATTAACCGACCCGGGCATCGAATCGAGACATGGGCGAGTGCGGATGTACGCGTTAATTACAAGGTCTTGCCAATAGACCGAGGATCATTGTTTTCTTTGTTCGTGGGGCGCTCTGGTACTGTGGCTCGTTTCACCTACGGTTAATTTATTCGAAGAACTCTCCAGCGCGCTGTCACCAACGCATCTTTGCAGTCTAGCCTATCGCTGTTGTTCTCACTTCCCGTGCTTGGCTACATCTTGCCAAATTATTTGACGTTCATGGATATGGCTCCACTCGTTAGAGTTGTAGCTTGAGGTACCTATAACATTCCTTAATAAATCTATACTAATATTTTAAGGCAGGAGAGTTTTTTTTTGTTTGTTTGTTTAAATACGCTAACATCTGAAACTACCACTCGGATTCGAATATTTGTTTTTTTTAATATGATGGCCAGACTCACTAGGAATAGTATAGGCTTTATAACATTAGGCTGCAGTTCACAGTTAGCCTTAAATATTGAATTTTGTTACGTAAGTCGGAAGTCGAAGCCCCCGCGAACTGCTTTATCCGCGTGCGCTGGCTTAATAATTAGTGATAGGTAAATACAATGTTTTACAAAAGTATTGGTCATTAGTATATCTAAAAAAGTAAACGAAAGTCAAAGTCAATATATATATATATAAGATGAGCAATTCTTGTATATACATATATATGTAATTGGTTTCTCGGAAACGGCTCCAACGATTTCGATCAAACTTTGCATTTAGATAATGTTTTGCATTCAAAGTTTACCTAGATAGGTTTTTTTTTTATAAGACACCGAGCACAGCTCGGTCGCCCAGATATTATATAGTTATACATAAGCCACAATAAGGTATTTTGTGACAAAGATTTGTTGAAAAGTAAAAGTGATTAAAATAAGCATTATTTTTAAACATGGTATATTAATTCTTATGAACAAAAATTACTTCATCATAAAGATAATTTCATGAAGATACATTTCGATTTTTATAGTATGCTATTTAGACACATAGTTTAGGAGATAATGAAAAATTAAAATAATTTGTAATTGCGCGAAGAACAATTACAATCACGGGTGCGTTGGCGGCGTGGTGTTTATCGGATAAAATT
Source organism: Saturnia japonica (assembly GCA_033032175.1). Taxonomy (NCBI): domain Eukaryota; kingdom Metazoa; phylum Arthropoda; class Insecta; order Lepidoptera; family Saturniidae; genus Saturnia; species Saturnia japonica. Next base: position 21,137,972 of record CM065309.1, on the reverse strand, counting down.
AGTTTGGGTGAAACCGTAGGGCACAGCTAGTAGTCTATAAAATGCAAACATATTTTTTCAATTCTAATCGGTAGTTCCAGAGGTTAACTTGTTTTAGCAAACTAACAAAAAACTAAACATCTGGAGCTTTATAATATTAGTACCTACTGATTACCTAAGTCATTTACCTGTGGTCGTTTGTGGATTGGTTTTCCTTCACACTCACTGAGGGTTGTTAGAATGTATTACAAGTATTTCGATATTTCTATTTTATATCAGTTTATCATTATTTACCACCAAATATTCAACGAAACATCGTTTATTATTTGAGATATTAAAAAAAGTCAATAGGTTTTTATTACCAAATTTAGCTTTAGAGTTTCTATTTTCAGTTGCAGTTCTAATTTTCAAATGGCTTAAGATGATGTACAATTTTCTTTGTGAAATGGAAAATAAAATACATAGGTATAATATGTTAAAGGTTCTCTCTCACCACCATATTACAAATAAAGAAAAAGTGTTCATTCGATTCAGGATACTTTGGCAAATTTGACTCAAATCAGATTTATTATTTTATTTTTGAGTTTGTATATTTATTATAAACCTCATTTTTATGTAGATTTTTCTTTTCAATCATTTCAATATTTTTTCCTGTATTGAAATCTTATTAACATTTTCCTGTTAGGCTGACATATGCGATTTGCATAAAAGCCACTAAAATTTAAAAATATTAATGTATATATATATACATTCGAATTCAGTAACCTCCCGTCTTTTGTTGAAAAGAAAATTAGCAATAAAGTAAAATAGAAAGCTATAATTTTTAATTTGAAGGAAAAACTAAATTAAATTGAACAACCTCGTGATGCCACGTGGTTGAAATTGTAACAAAAACTAATAAATTTTATGTCTTATGTTCAAATTACAATAACATCAGACTGTGAAACTCGTAAAGGCTTCCTCCCGATGGAGCCGTGAAAAGATACGGCCATGTCGTACATAACGTATCGGCGATTTCAAACTCGCGGAATCTGTGCTATGAAGCCATTTCTAAAGGCGTTTATATTTCTTCACACTGTTTTCCTTCACCGCCAATTCAAATCTGATAATTTAGTTTCACGCCGAGGTTTGAAAGTACGTTCGTTATTTAAATTAGTTAATTCCCTTAAATTTTTCTCGATAAGCAAATCCGATCTCCTTTTTTCGTTTTTTAAACACTGTTATGATAACACAAGCATAGAGTTTTCAAAAATTGTCTAATAATTATTAAAAAAATCTACATATATACATCGTAAAAACTAATGTTATTACGTTATGCTATTATTTAATAGGACAGTAAAGTCACTGGAGCGATACTAGTATAATGGATGATGGTTAAGGCGGAACGGCTGCGTTCCCGGTTCGTTGTTGAGAAATATCACTAAAAATATCGATGACATCATAATAGATACGTTTCGATATTTTATCGACATCATTCATTCAAAGATCATGCTTTATAATGCTTGTGATATTTAGTATAAACTTTTTGCAACAATGATTTATGCCCAGTCACAAATCGAAGTTAAGGGATGCAAGGGACGTTTTATACTGTGGTACACCCCACTGAATAATATCCGAGATAATGGCCAAAGGACCCTCAGTCTTAAGAGGAAATACAATCAGAAATACATTTCAAGAATACGTTTTTACAGAAACATTTTGCTTTCGCATTATAGCTAAAAGACCGAATAGAGAGTGAGAGAGACAACTGCAGCTCTGATTAGATAAGATAAGATAACGTTTATTATGTATCACAATTTAAAACAATAGTGCCAGGGGTCCCCACACTAGGCTTCGTCTGTATCGCGAGGAACCAGATAAAAATTACATAACTTAATTAAAAAGTTACGTAGGTTAAACTAAAGAGAGTTATATATAATACTTAATAAAACAGAAAATAAAAAAGGACTAATGAAAACCAAACAAAACGCTATACAATGAAATTCAAAAACATAAAACTTAGAGTACTTTAACCAGCGTCTCTGTCTTAGCATAAATTAACGATAGCAGCAAATAAAAAATTAGTTTTTTTGCATCATATATTGAACAATCTTTAAGGTTTACTGCAGTGTTTAAGAATGCCACGGATTATAACTATGTAAAATAGACGAATTCTTAATTTTGTCAACGGTTTCCTCTTCCAAAACTTGATTGCGGCGTTCTCATAGTATTAATACTAACTACGTTCCATTTTCGGTAGGCGCCCGTTATAATTTAAAATTAAGAAATTTATTTCTTTACTTTTATTAACTCTGTTCATTAGACAACTAAATGGCTAGTGATACACAGATAGACACCAATGTCTCAATGACAATTTGACCCCTAACCCCTACTAGTGAGCGTACCTACTAGCTTTCACGATGGCCGTTAAGAGTTTAAAAACATTTTCATAAAATTTTCCAAAATGAAAAATACTTTATTAATTTGTATTACATCGAAGCACTGCAAAGTGACTACACTGTACCTGATGGTGAACATAGTATAATTCAATAATGTCGGTGACTACCGTGGGATCTACAATCTACCGACAGTCGCCACTGTCACACCGGCAACCAGGCTTTACTACATATGAATGACAGTACCAGAGTCATAGGGTCATCGAGAAGAATCGGCAAGAAACATAAACTAAACTTAACCAAGTATAATGTATGTTCGGAAAAATGAAGACAATTTTGAAGTTGTAAATACTAGAAATAAATATAAAATACTCATTCCATCTTTCAGACTTAGTAAAACAAATAACAATTTTTAGGTAATTGTGTTAGATTCTATAATAGACTTCCTAAGCACATTACCGATTTTCCGGATAATGAGTTGAAGAATCATGTTAAGCAAGTTTCATTGTCGAGAGGGTAATATAGTGTTGCAGAGTACGTGAATGATGGTGATGTTTGGATATGATTTCCTCTCTGTACATCTACTGAAAATGATAATAACTGTATATAATGAAATGCTGTAAAAACTAATTTAAAAAAGAAAATAAGATGTTGATAAGTCCGATCGAGTTTCTTGATGGTTCTTCTCGATGTCTGGGATCGATGTTTTTCGAACCGGTGGTAGTGTTTTGACATTTATAAGTCCTTCTTAGGGCCTAAATTGATTAAAAAATATTTTTTTTTTTTTTTAATGTGTTTTGTTTATTTTAATTATTTTTCACAGCCTATAATAATTAATACCTTTTCAACAATAAAAATGGCTTTACATCATTCTTGAACTCGTTGTCCGGCAAATCGACAATGTGTTTGGGATGTTTTGTAAAATAAAATTGTAGATTTCAGAAATGATACTAAAAACTATAAGACATCCGACGTAAAGTATTTATTAAGTGGAACAGGTGGGCGGTTAGACAATATTATTACAAACAGACATACAAAAGTGGGCGTTAGGTGCAAAAAGGTTGACTACCGCTGCTATATATGAAACTATGTATTATTTATAAAACTCTCGTTCTAATGAAACACCGGATTTTTTAGATAATGAATCATTAATTTTGCCGGTACTATATAGATAAGGCTATTGATTACTTTAAAATTTATAATTGAAAATATTACAAGTGTAACGAATGTGCGTAAGTAAATACCTAACCATACATCAAACAAGTATAGATAGATTTACTACGATATATAATTGAAGCGAAAGCGATATTAACAAAGGATTAAAGACAGACGGTGTCCAGATTGATAAACATGTTGCTAAGAGTCGGGCCAAAAATATAAACACGGCCTAAACTGTAGCGCCATACTTTCATCTTTGTAAATGTTTTTGTAGATTCTCGTTATATCAAACTATCTATTATAATAGATTCACCTGTTCAAGCTAGGTGCAAACCGCTTGGTTAAAATTCTTTAAAATTTGCAAAGGGCTTCTCTGAGTAACGATCATGTCCACTTAGAGCAGATTTTAGGTCAAATCAAAATTTCTATGCTACTCACGTCAAAATTTCCGAACTTAAATTGCTAATTGGAGACTAATGTAAATCCGTTTTGTGTTGTTTTTTTTTTAAATATATCTACAATTACAGCTTACTAGTATTCAAATTTTCGGTTAATACTAGTTATAAAAAGCGCTATAAAAATATCATACGTATTTGAAAAACGAGCATTCAGAGATTAGATTAAAATTGGAAAATGTTTAAGTGATCATACAAATTAGGTTTTTATTATTACTTAAGGGCCCTATTAAATTAACCAGGCGACTTCGAAGACCTTTTAAAAAATATTTCGCAGTAGAAGGAAAATAAGTCTTTTACGCCTTTTTTTGTCTCAAGAAGCAATATGTTGTTAATTAATTAATGTGATGGATAGGTGACTTTCTTGCCGCAACTTGAATCGATTTTAGGAATAATTTTGCTAAATTTAATTTTTTTATTATAAGCAGTTATGAAAACCTCGTTAGGTATAAGTCGTCACGAAGGGGACAAGAAAATTCACCTCTTTGTCTAAGAACTCAAGGTTTTCTTCCTGTCCTAATGCCCAATAATCTATCTAAAACACCCTTTTGAAGTCAGCTTGAAGATTCTGATCTGCGATGTTTCTCGCAATAATTCCTGTCACTTAATGCTCAATTTAGGTTTTCAGTTGTAACTATAAATTGGTTTTGTATCTAGTCTTCAGCATTACCGATATTTCAAAAGTATCTTTTAGCTTCGTCAAAGAGCTGAGAAATTTGAAGAATAATTTTAACGTTTAATATATTGTCCACTGATAAGGAACAAATAATTATTTAACAAGATTACACAAGGATTATCTATATAAGCTTTCGGTACCTTTTTAAGCGTATTGCGTGCACGGAAGACTGTGAGATTTGGCATGGTTAAAGTTTATATGGAGAGGGAGTACAGAAAGCTAAAATTTGTCTATAATATCTGTTCTTATATATTCAATAAAATAAATTAATACTGGGTATCCTAACATGACCAGTGCCACTGAACTTAGACCCCCCAAAATATTGACATTGTCACTCAACGAAAGGTGACAACAAGTAATGTAGGTAATACTCATTGTTTAGGTTCATGAATAGGTACTGCAAATGTCAAACAGAAAATAGTCTTTGATAAAAAACTCGCTAGTAGAATTTCGACCTTGGGGCGTTCACTATTTATGATAATTCCGTTAATTTTTCTGAATGTTATAAACATTTGACTTTATTGATGAAGGCTTTATTATTTTGCAAAAAATTATCGAATATTTGTTAGAGGGATTAATTTAGAGGAAAGTAAAAAAACTCATCATCTAAATCTAATAATAAAATTCTATGATGAATTTTGAAAAATACTGGGGTAGAATATAATACTTCAAGATTATGAAGAAGACTGATTCGATCATCTAAGTGAATATATTAATAAACGCTTGCCTACAGGTTTTTAATATAAGGTTGCAACTAGCTAGACAAATATTTTCAAATGTCCTGTCATGATGTGATTAATGTGTAGTTAGGCATTTTAATAAATTAAACTATAATATGAACTACTAACCAGCTACACACGTAAGAAAATGTGTTTTAAAAAACTAAATTATTCAGAAATGCGTACGAAAAAATGTATGATCATCCAAATAATGCTTATTATCTACATTTGACGTCAAAACATTAAAGGTTTGATATGTTTTTGTCTTCTAAAGTTACGATTACTCATTAGCATTAATATTCAGGTTTTAAAAAACTAGGTGACTACTCCAGTACAGTCAAATTATCATGAGTTCAAGCTAGACTGTGTCTCGGATAAACAATTCCTGCGGTTTTAATATTACCTATTAATGACTAATTTTATTTATGATTCACTTTAAAGAAATTATTAAAAGGTGCTAAAAATCGAATGAATCCTAGAATATTAATACGATGTGTCTCTCTCTACAGGTTTTAGTAAAATTGATGATAGGATTCTTAATACACACTAATTTAATGTTTGCAATTTTAACATTTTCTTTTTGGTTTAGTTCATATTCGTGGTACGTTTGGAAACCGGAGACATAACCTATAAATTATAATCAAGCATTTACATACTACACAGATCTATTATTATAACATGACCAACCTAGAATATGCTGGTTGTTCATCATACGTGTTCTATAGATTTCGATTATAGTGTTTTCGTAAGACATGATTTTGACACATTTTGGAAATGTTGCTAATCGATAACCAATGAGCCCCAGAAGCAGTTACATATCAAATGATGATTTTTTGGAAAATAGTCAAATAAATTTTAAATTTCATCTCAATAAAAAGTTTTATTAGATACATTTACGCTACTTATACTCATTTGAATGTACTTCATTAAAGCAGATTTAGAGAATTTCGGGGCGTATGCTAGGGTACGAGCAAGAATATATTGAATCCATGTAGTACTAATTCGTGTTTGTTAATTATTGATAAAGATGTATACGAGGATTTACGTTTTAAAATTTCTAAACACATTTCTGTATAAGCAGGTAAAGTCGATACTCTAGAACTATAAACAATTAATAGAACCGAAGAGTCTGTTTGTAATGTAGCTCAGATGAAAGTTTATACGATACCTATAACAAAAAACCCAGTTATAAAATTTTTGTCTGCCCATCTGTCTGTTTGTTCCGGGTAATTTCCAAAATGGTTGGACCGATTTTGACGAGTCTTTCACCGGTAGATAGCTGACGTTAAAATGAGTAGCGTAGGCTACTTATATTTTTGAAAAAGAAATAGTTTTCCGCGCAAATAAAAAAAAATTGGTCATGGTGAATCAATTCAGGTGCTTAAATGGCTTATTCTGAGTAAACCGTAAGAGGTATAGTAATAATTGTAGACATTAAAAAGACCTATCAAAAAGCCAGCGAAAGTATATGCGATCGATGGCATTCCTAGTCCACGTAAGCGAAATCGCAGGCACACCTAGTTAGTTAGCTAATAGTGTCGTCCAACCTAAATCATGATTCGAATTTTATCATCCAAATTTGAGTAGTATTAGCGAGATCACTTCAATTGGTATGACGTCACGCCACGCTCCAGTTACGACTTGTCGGTGCTCGTCTGACTTATAGGCGTCAATAGATAAACGTCGTAACAGACTTTATAGTGTGAAGACTGGACGACATTTCTCCAATTCCCCACCGGATTTCGGTAATGCGTTTCAATTTGTTACGCTGTTACCGATACTGTTTATTGTTTTTGGCACTTGTCTTTTTATATCTGGTGGTAAAAGTATCGAAATTATTTTTATCGTATTGATGAAAGTTGGGTTCGAATTGGATGAATCACAAGGTTTAGGTTGAAAATTATATGTTTAATTATAATTAATTGGAAATCGAATGATATTTTATATTGATAATCTGGGTCTTGAAAAAGACCTCATTAGCAACAATAATGATATTTTAAAATCGATAATGCTTTTGACGTCTTTCTCGGTTCCGGGATGCCACATTGGTAATGTTAAAAAGTGTTTTTATTTGAGTTTGTTATGTACGCTATTGGGATTTAAAAGTATTAACTGGTGAAACGTTCTCACTGTTGAGTAAATTTAGCAAAATAACGATAAAGTTTGATTGGTTCATTCAGAAATATATTGATTAATAGCATTGCAGTTCCAAAGTTCTACAAACAACTAGTAACTGGTGCGAACTAAATGGAAAAATAATATGGTAGTTTTGAAGTTCGCGGTGAATCCTCGAAAATGTAATTAACGCGAATTGTTAAAATTAATAAGAGTACATTTCGTAAACTATTAATGAATTTGTAAAATTCAAAATCGCAATGGTCACCCTTCAAAGACGACGCCAGTGCAATATTCGGTCATCACAAAAAGACTATTCGAACGATTCTATGGCAATATTGGAAAATTCAAATTCTGTCACTACTTCACCTGTTTCACTGCCTCATTACCCTAGCGTGGTCCTAAACACAACTGCTATGCTCGAGGTCTTGGGTTCGATTCTTAGGTTGAGCAAAAAGTTTATGGGTTTTTCGATGAACTTCTCATTAGCATCTCGGAGTTTGGCTTTTTGCCCGATTAATGGGAATAGGTTCGTCCCTTATTACATAGGACATAAAAACCATACTCGGCGAACTGTGGGGTTACACTAGTATACCTCTGCTTAACCCTTCGAGGATACAGGCGTGATGGTATGTTTATGATGAATTTTATGCTATCGATTCGAAATTCTATGATTCACCGATTTTCTGACAGAGGTGAAGCAATATTTTTATTTCGTTCATTTGTGTGGAGTGGAACCTTTTCATCGCGATCGAAATAGAAATTTCTAAGATGTTGGTAGTTATATTTTTTGTTATAATTGCTCTTACTATAATATAGTGAAAAAAATTATGCAATAGTGAATTTAAGTATAATTTGAAACCTTGTCAAAGGCTTTTGAAAAATCTCGGTTTTGGCACAATTTTATTCGATAGCCTAAGTAAATGAAATAGAATTATTAATAATATGAATATTTTAGCAGAAGGTGCTGCTGCTTTTAAATTAAATAATAATCTTGAAATAAAGTACCATAAGTAATTTAATGATAAATTAAATGATAACCCAGAAAACCCATTAATTGTTTAGGGTTCAGATCTAGTTTCTTTTTATGTACCAGAATGTGTACTTAGACAGTTATCAAAGACTATTTTCATGTAAATAAATGTCGAAATAAAATATGACACGTGTTTAAATGTTATGAAATATAGACACATCAACGTTACGAGTTTGTTAATAGCTTTCGATTATCTCTCAGCCATCAACTTTAGTAATAACAAAAGCTCCATCTATATCCTAAGCCAGCTGTCCGTTTATGAGGGGTGCATAATAAGGCGTGCAAGTACACGAGTCGTGTGTACTACGTTTTACCGCTGCCACCATAGCTTCGACAACTATTCATCGCTGCTCCTAAAATGGACTCATAATGGCTACTTGTTTCAACTGTACACCTGTTGATATCGCATTTTCATTACGATTATTGTTATTTGTGCGTAATAATTTAATATTATCTTATTTTATATTACGACTCCGGAAGCATGAAATGACCACATGGAAAATCGACTGTATACATTTGCTATACCTTTTTGAACTGAATTGGATGATAACAAACACGTCTCAGGAACTTCAAATATAGCATATGAACATACCCGTACCGTTTGGCGCGAGTGTTCCAGTTTCCTGGGCAGATCAGATGTTCCATGTGGTCGCACGCCCCTTATGAAACCGCACCTTTCTTACAAATAAACACTAGCACTCACTGTAACCGGGCTTGTAGACCGCTCGGATCCTCTTAAGCAACTTTCCGGTCCTCTTGAGCGGTGGACCGAGAGCTACGGCTGAGTGGCCTCGCCTCTCCGCGAACACGATATAGTTCCGTCTATTTTTCAAAGGCACTTCGAAACGTCCGGAGCAGTCGAGCCGGTCGACGGGGAGCTTCAGCCGGATGACTGAGTCCTCGCGTGGCCACCGGCCTTGGGTTCGCAGCACTTTCTTCACCTGCACGGTGGCGGCGTCCGGCGCCAGCGACTGTACGCGCGCTTCGAACGCTGCCGGCGCCCGGTAAGCCCGCCACGCGACGTCGGCACGCTCGCAGTAGAGGCGGCGCGGCGCCGCGAGCCCGCGCGCGCACAGCCACAGCACAGCCCAGCACACCGCCGCGCGCCACCGAGCCCTCATCGCGCCATCGCAGCGCTCGTCGGTCGCTCCCTCGACGCGCTATGTCGCTCCGTCGGCGATCGGCGCGCGACTGCCGACTCAGCCGACTGGCCCCGCGCGCGCCGCTCTCAGCGCTCTGCTCTGCCACACCGAAATAGTCTCGCTCACGACTCGCGGCTATGCTCGTGTGCTCGCACCACACTGCCCGCTGCCGTCTGCCACACCGGGCTACGCGTCTGTCGTTTATCTCGCGCTGTGATTAATTTGCGCTCACTTCTAACTAATTAGCGAGGGTTGTGCTTACGTCGCGACAACCGACAGGGGCGGGCGGCGGTCGCACGTGCCGCCCCTCATCCGTTCATCTCCCCTTCAATACTCAAAGAGCTTTTTATTAAAATAAACATAGCTGTTAGGAGTTATGAAATGAAATTATACTATCATTCTGTATATAAATCGGAAATGTGGATATCATAAATTAATTATTTAAAATATTAATATTACTACCATTAATGATGATCGTAAACTAATTAATATCAACTAATAATTGAATCACTGAGTGTATATTTTTCTCAAATATTAGCATCGGCTTCTTTTAAATAAATATTGCAAAATAATCAATATACATACTGGCCTCAAATAATTATATAAATCCTTAAGTATATATTATATTACAAAAAATAATATTTTGAAGCTCTGATGGATATGAAGTTTTGCACATGTTTACCGCGTCTATCAATGTGGGTTTAAATTGTATAAGAAGCCTAAGCTATCGGTGAAAGCAATAATCGTGATGAAGCAATACTAGGGTGGTAGAGGCTTTTATGATACTAACTGGTCTAGCTACAATTCTCAAGTTGAAAATCTGTCTCCAATAGTCAATCCCTTAGATGGTGAAGAAGATGGTGAAGATCTTTGCATGATAAAACACATCATCCTTTGGGGAAGGGGGTTCAAAGAAAGGAAGGGCACAAAGAAATTTTGTCTCTACTTGAAGCAGTCCGACTGGTGGAATACTTCACCTTAGAGAAAATCGCAACCAAATAACATTGTTGTTTTTTTCCTGTGGTGAATAGGGTTTCCAGAGCTCCTTGAGGTAGAGAGTTCAAATTCGACAACGTGCTAGTAATACCTATGGTATAACAAGCGTACATAGGCTATGGTATCCGCTTAACATCAGGCGGGCTGTATGCTTGTTTGCCACCTTTGTACATTTAAATGTGTGATCGTGGTCAGACGTAAGCCTATATATATTACATCGACTAAAAATCTAGTTATATTAATAAATCTGTACCACATGTCTGTATTTGTTTTATTTCAATCGACATCAACAAAAGGCGGGGGTTACTCAATTCGAATGTATTTTTTTATGGATGTATATTTTTCAGCCATAGCTTCTTTGTTTATTAACCAATTTGGACGATTCTTTTTTTGTTGGATAGGGGCTACCTCAAAGGTGGTACCATTTTAATTTCATTGGTATTGGATCTTTAACTTCGAAGATACACCAGTGAACTCTTCAAAATAATTAAAGTTGATTTTCTTTTTGGTTGAAAATTGTCTTGTTATTGTCTAAATATCCTTGTAGAGATCCTATACAAAGAACACTGAGTACGAATATGATAATAAAAAAATGTCTGTTTATTTTTATGTCTGGATTTAACTAAAAAACAACTTGACTGATTTTTATAAAATTTTGTACATGGAGTACTTACGTGATTGCCCATATGATAGGTTATAAGAATTTACAACATTTCTTTTAGAAATTGTAAAAAAACTCAACGGTTTTTGATGAAATTTTTCAGACGGGAAGCATATTATGTCATTCCATAATTGACAGGTTATAAAAATTATCAATAATTATGATTTTAGAAGACGTAAAAAAAAAGAATTATTTACAGAAAATTAAATTTGTATTTATTCTCAATTGGTTTTGTAGAAATTTTATACACGGGAAGTATAAATGTCATTCATCATACGTTCTATATGAATTGTCAATAATAAGACTAAAATAATAAATGTTTTTTTTATATTTATAATTTTGTTATTATTGATAGTTTGAATTGTTTTTTATTTTATTTTAATATTAACTTAATTTACTTTTGCTGAACTATTGAACTGTTATTTTTGATAGCAATAGCAATTCATATTGTTTATTGCTAGATTTTGTGGGAACTGATTTTGGGTTCTGTTTTATTTTTTCTTGTAAAGTAATATGGAATTTGTATTTGTTTGTTTCCCTTGAAATAAATCAATAAATAAATAACAGTACGAGGCGAAAATAGTTACAGCTTATTAAACGCTTGCGGAGTCGCGAGACACCGTTAGTATTAAGTATAAAGCGAAATAAAATTAATAATAACAATTAACGAATAACGAAATATTTAAAGAAAACAAATTAAATTGAGTTAACTTGTTAAATTAAATTATTGTAGCGATATTTGAGTAAAACTTTCATTTCGTAGCGAAATGCTACGCTTGTAGCGCGTAGCAGCGTAGCCAACAGCTGTGACCTCAGCGCTGAGCGGCGACTGAAGAACGACGCGTAGAATCGACCTTGTGTCTCTCCACACGACACCTACTTTGCTTATTTTCGTATTCACCTATTCTTGAGCCGCTGAAAGAAGCTTTGTTTTTCATAGAATTCCAACTATTATTAGCTGTGTGTCATTCCCTTTACAGTTTCATCTCCAAGCCAGTAATCAGAACAGAGTTTTAGGTTGTAAATCACCGTAACACACATGTAACACATGTAACACATGTAAGCTAGAGGTAGTTTTAAATATGCTGCTGCTAAGATCTGGAAAGAATATTCCTCCACCTTTACAGTTTGCTAGATCTTTACGTACATTTAAGTATAAAATTAATTAATAAATTTTAAATTTACAGGTAAGTTTCAGCACAGAGCGTCTTTTGTTTAACTTATTAATCTTTTTGTACCAACATTGGTTGTTCGTAGGTAATGTTCTTTTTGGTGTAAAAAACATTTGTCATGTTCTCCCTTTCTTTTTGCGACCTACCCCCTTTCTCTATGCAATAATAATCATGGTCTGGTCTAATCTGAGGCCTTTAGTATGTAGTTTAGGCCCGGCTGAAAACCAGCGCTATAGTATTTTACTATAGCATATGCTGAGCTGTGGTCCTTTTTGATCTTGAGTATGGCTTATGTATGTATAAATGTAAAAATTTGTAATATTTTATTGTAAACTCTTGTTTAATATGTGCTGTGTTAATTGTGCCCGTATTTTCATTGCCAAATTAATGATCTTTATTTCTTCCTAAATAACCTTTTTCTAGTGGCAGGTCACTGTGTTTACCTGTAATCAATTGCTGATACTTGTTGTTATGTTACTTTGCAAGCCTTTCGGTGTCTAGATAGGTATACATTGAGTGATGTCGAAACGCGAAAAATTAGACATGAGTCGCTGTGATGAATTTATCGCCATGTGTATATTGGTCGCATCAGTCGGTACAGATCCGAACTTCACTGCATGATTATTGGATATAGACAGGCTGAACCTGGAATACTAAGTTTTCTAGTATTATGGGGGAGGGGGGGTCCAATCGATATATGATCGTCTCATTGTAAAATTTCAACACATCATCATCATTATATTAATACGTGAGAAGAAAACTTCGGACACCTTGTTAATTGTGTTGCGTGCACGGAAGTCTGTGAGATTTTTTTTTTAGATTTGACTACACTGTTAGCCTTAGGGTCCCTGAAACCGCTGCGGCTTTACAGCTTCACCGAACTTGGATTGCATGGTTAAAGTTTATATGTATAGAGTGCAGAAAGCTAAAATTTATCTATAATATCTTTTACTAATAGTATAATAAATAAAATAAATTAATATTGTGAATCCTAAACCGACCGGTGCCATTGAACTTAGACCCCCAAAAATATTGAAATTGTCACTCAATGAAAAGTGACAGCTAGTGATATAATATTCATTGTTTAGATTGATACCCATTGCAAATGTCAAACAGAAAATAGTCTTCGATTAAAAAGTCGCTAGTCGAATTTCGATCATTGGGCAACCGCTAGTTTGAATTATTATACAAATGTCATTAATTATTTCGTTAGGTTTAATCAAGAATTCCTATAGTAGAGCAAGTTTAATACCAATAAGATCATAAACCATAATCACTTACTGTTGGATTGGGGCAAGTAATGTGTGTCGATTCTACTTATTAACCGAGCTTTTTAAAAGTCAAACTAAATCTGACAAAAGATATCCGCAGGATATAAGCTAAGGACGCTCATGGTTTTACACAAAGTAACAAAAAAAAACCTAAATAAAATGCGAGACAAATTGTTAACGTAAAATATACTACGTAATCGTTTCCCACAGTTTTATGAATGGACAAATGCGAACCTAACGGTGTACGAGAGCAATTTGGCTCACATCCTGACTAAAAAAAGTAAACATTATGAAAACAACCATACCTCGGCACCTTTACTACGGTCCAGGTAGAATAGCTCATTCATACGAAGTATGAGTTAGGGGTCCTTTGCTTATTTTTATTAATTTTGTTTTGTTTATCTATATATATATTAATAGGTGAAGCAAAAACCTTTTTAAGCGTATTGCGTGCACGGAAGACTGTGAGATTTGGCATGGTTTAAAGTTTATATGGAGAAGTAGTGCAGAAAGCTAAAATTTATGTATAATATCTGTTAATTTGTTATATCGGTATAATTAACGTATTTCGACGTAATGTATATTGTCGTCACACGCACTTGAGCGATTCGATCTCAATAACGTTGGTAAGGGGTGGCAGTGGTGTCCCTCCTACAGTGATGTCGTAATGACGCTACAGCGTCGTCAACCAATTGGTATTAGGAAGGACACAGATGAGAAGATGTCGGTGTGTCCGATTTCATTTTGACCATATAATCAAGAAAATGAACGAATTGAAATAATTGGCTCATACATACTGCATGATAAAATTGCGCTCGCGGTACTTGATCATTATTTTGCTGCCGAGTTATTTTAAAACTGTGATATCTCCTAAGATATTAATTCAATTCAAAAGGAAAATTATATTCAAAATTCAATACTTGTGAAGAATAACGTATTTATTTTTATTAGGATTAATACCTTATACATATATATAAAAACACCTTCGTAAATAATTCATTATTTTAAAACAAATTTAATTATAATACAATAAAAATATTACATCGACATAGCCATATACTGTTGCGGACTTTTTTTATAACTTTTTAAGAGAAACAATTTAGTCACACGCTATTGTTGCGTAACTTTAACCATTCACGCAGCGGAAGCTCTCAAAAAGAAATAAATTTCCCCCGCTCTTCCAACATTTTTCATCGATACTCCGCTCCTATTAGTCGTAGCGTAATTGTATATAGCCTATAGTCTTTCTCGATAAATGGGCTATCCAACACAAAAATCATTTTTTCCATTCGAACTAGTAGTTCCTGAGATTAGCGCGTTCAACCAAACAAACTAACTCTTCAGCTTTGTAATATTTGTATAGATTTAGTTCATAGTATAAAGGCATTTATGCTATTTATTACTAATTGCAAATCTATATCGGAAACCCGGGCTATTTGTGCGTGTCATGGTTGACCGTTTTTTTTTTCGGACAAAAAGTCCTGTCCGCGGTGGCCGGAACTCAGCTTTTGTAAGTTACCGGGCGCATAGCTTTGAAGCACGCACGTGCGTTACGCTGCCGAGATTAGGACTCACTTTTTTTGTTTTTACCTTTTTTTATGTTTACTGTTTAGTAAGGTGTCACAGGTAAATATCTGACGAGGGAAAGAGAAAGTGTTTATTTATAATTTACTTATGTATCTATGTATCTTATAAAACTAAACGTCTCTCTGCTGTCTATATTCTTTTTACGCGAAAACTACTTATCCGATTTACAAGATTTTTTTTCGATCTATAGCTGTATTATCTGACCTGGTTAGAATATATTTAATTACACAGAGTTACATGAATTATAAGCAGTGGCGATAATGGTGAATCAATTCAGATAAAATACACTGTTAGGCCGCTTTAATGGCTTAAACTGAATAAACCATAACAGATATATCAAATTAATTTACCACGCAATTATAGATCTTAAAAATACCTACAAAAAGTCATCAATAATATATATCTATCATCTAAGGATCACTTACAATATGCATTCTTGTTTTTAAAATAATCGGCACGTGACCTCTTTTGTTGGAGGGTGGAGGCAGCATAATCCACGTGAGCGAACTCCCGCGAGCCGCGATTGACAACGCACGTCATATTTCTATCATAAAATAATAAGGTAATTATGCCGTTAAACTACGCATAGTTAAACAGTTTAAAAACACTTCAGCCAATCTTAAAAATAATACTGGACTATAATTCATTAAGTAGTTATTGGAAATACAATATATAATAATAATAATAGCCCTTTATTCCTAAACATAGGGTTACAAGAGGTCTCTAAGTTCGGTGTGCCTTTTGGCATAGGCCTCCTCCAATTCCTTCCAGTGTATCCTGTCCCTTGCCACTCTCATCTAGAATGGTCCTGCAGTCTGTTTCAAGTCATCTTCCCATCTCCTGACTTGGCGACCCCTACCTCTTTTGCCGTCTCTTGGTTGCCAGAGGGTTATTTGCTTGCTCCGTTTGTTAATGGGGTGGCGTAGCAAATGTCCAGCCCATCTCCATTTTTGGACGTCTATCCGGGTAAGAATGTCTGTGAGTTTTGTTCTTGTTCTTATGTCTACGTTCCTGACTCTGTCTTTGATGTTTAACCCTAGCGTGCTTCTTTCCATGGCACGTTGACATTTTGTTAGCCTTTCCTGTGGTGAAGTGTTGTTGACCAGGTTTCACAGCCATAAGTAAAAACTGGTAGAATACAGGTCTCGAATGTTTTTTTTTATGTGGTTGTCTAAATCCTTACTCTTCACTATTTCCTTCAGTGACCAGTATTTTCTCCATCCTTGGGTTCTGTCCTAAGTAAATATATTCTTTGACATATTCAATCTTGTTGCCATCTACCATAACGTTTATTTCCTTTAGTTTGACATTAATTTTGTTTTGCTGGCATTGATTTTCAAACCAACTTCTCTACTTATATTTGCTAGGCTCTGCAACATTTGTTCTATTACTGCTGGATTCTCTTCAAGAAGCACCAGATTGTCGGCAAATCTTAGATGGTTTAGGCGAGCTCCATTAATGTTCAGACCTAAGTGGTCCAAGTTTAGTTGTCTAAAGATGTACTCGAGTACGGCGTTAAATAGCGTAGTAGAGAGAGGACCGCCTTGACGTACGCCCTTTTTAATAGGAAATGATTCTCCTGTCGATTCTAGTTTAATACTCGCCTTGCTAGATTTGTATATACTCTTGAGTATTTCTATATAGTTGCTCTGTACTCCTTGATGTTCAAGGCTTCGCCATATGTATTGGTGCCTAGGCTGTCGAATGCCTTTTAGTAATCTATAAATGCCAAGTAGAATTGTTTATTGTATTCGTTATACTTCTGTATCAACGGTTTTATTGTGTGAATGTGATCTATTGTGCTGAAGTCTTTTCTGTATCCTGCCTGTTCTACAGGTTGGCTTTCGTTTAGTGTTAATGATATTCTTTCCAGGATCACTTTAACAAATACTTTATATATGTTAGATATTAGAGAAATTGGCCTATAGTTCCCAATCTCGTCTCTAGAGCCTTTTGACGTGACAACGTCTTATAAATTGGTTTGCCGGGTGACACTTCAAGAAACTGCGTTACGCTCCGCTCACGTTATGCGCTCACAATGAGAGCGAGTGAGAGGCACGCGTCCCTTCCACTCGGGCATGGTTAGCCCGCCTAAGAGCGAGAGAGACAGACATAAAGTCGTTGTCACGTAAAACTTTCGCCCGTATACCGACTTTACAGGCAACCAATTTTTTTTGTGTAGTAGAATTATGTGGCACTCGGTCCATTCTTCTGAAATTTGCCTTGTTTGTAAGATTACATTGAAAAGTTTTGCCAGCCCAGGACTTATTTCCTCTAAGGTTCCCTTGAGTATTTCATTAGGTATCTTGTCTGGCCCTGGGGCTTTCTCGAGTTTTTAGGATTTTATTGCCTTGGTTACCTCAGAAGCAAGGATTTCTGGCACTTCGTCTATTTTGTTTTCTTTTGCTTCGTTTACTTCCTGAATTGTGGCTAACCCTGAGTCGAATATGTTAGAATAAAATAGGCGGTAATAGTTCGTAGCTAGTTTCTGTATTGAGAGTCGATTAGTTATGTGAGATTCGCGTTGCTTTAGTTTCGGTATCCATTCTTTCCCATGTTCGCTTAATAGTTTCATAGCCTTTTTTGTTCCTCCTGTTCTTTTTATATTTTCTTCCAAAACTCTATTTTTTTTCTCCTTAATTTTCTTGCTAAGGGTTTGCAATTCGTCTAATAGTTCTAGTGTCTTTTTACTTAAATAGCTTTCTTTAGTTCTGGATTTGCTGACTAACATCTCTTTCAATTTGTTTTGTAATCTCCTGTATTTAATCCCTGTTTCTGCGTCGGAAGTAATAATTTCATTGAGTGATTCTGTTGTACGGGAATTTGTGGAATGACTGTGTTCTGATATTTGTTATAGCTCATTATTATTTTCTAGAGTTTTCCGGGATCTTTTGGGTTAGTTTAGGCTTAGGCAGCTTCTTACCATACGGTGGTCTGTGTTAAAGTTGAGGTTTTTAACTATGCTGATGTCTGTGAACGCGCTTGCTTTGTTTGTTATAATAAAATCAATTTCAGTTTTGAATTTTGCACCTGGAGAGGATCACGTCCATTTGCTTTTAGTTTTTTTGTAGAAACGTGAGTTCATTAAACTAAGATTATTTTCCATCATAAATTCTACTAGTTTCTGCCCATTTTGGCTTCTTTTGCCATGTCCAAACTTCCCGATTGATGATTCTTCTCCAATTTGCCTTTCACCGACCTGTGCGTTAAAGTCGCCCATTGTTGGGTACGCAGCACGTCACACGCGTCGATAAGGCGAGTGACGTCAACCCTAGTTGGACGGGTTTGTCGATCTTATAGGATTTCTTAAAAATCCTATAAGACGCCGGATGCCCACTTCGTGGCGATTATTCGTGTCGATCCGAAGTGGTCGTTATGGGGTCCTGAGGTGTGCGATATCGCACAAGCTCACTCGAAAATAAAACACAAAACTTTTCACTAACAAACGTAACCGAGCCGACCGATCTTGTCCATATAACCGCAAGTCTTCAATAAGTTGAATTCCGTAGTGGCGCTAGTGACGATGGTCTTCGGTGACGTTCGGTGGTAGGCGGTCGGTGGTCGGTCGGTTAGTGCTCGGCAGCGCCACAGGATCGATAATGCAGTCTGCGGCGTTACCGTAAAGGGAGCCCCTTGCGCTTGGGCAAAATGTGTTCCTTTTCTATTTGATTTTCACTATGGTCGGCTCGGTTTTCTCGTTGTATTTATTTATCTATTAAACTTATGTACAAACTTTTTATGCCTAATTATTCTATGTTGTAGTCTCTATCTATAAACACAACTTATTCTATACTACGCGCCCGTATAAACGAAATACCCGGTCCCGAACACAGATCGATACTTTCTTTACATAGCTTTGGGACGCGGGCCGAGCGCGTACTTACATAAATTATTATTGTTGCGGACAGCGAGCGGGGCGAGCGAATAACGATAGTCTAATAGTATAGAATGAACAAATAAATGAAATAATACGTGTTAGGAATAAGGTTTATAAATACGTGTTAGGAATAGATATAATAATATGAACTGAATATGTGTGAATATGTGTATTTTAAAACGATTAGAATAAGAATATAGCTAGTTGTAAGTTTAAATGTATAAATTTCACTAGTTGTAAGGATGAACCATGCCAGACTCGGAACATCTGGCATGGTGACTCATGGTACTGCCGTCCCTTTCCCACGGTTAGCCTCGCTCTGCGGAGATTGCGCACACAGGGCGTGCGCGCTCATTGGCTGAGCGACGTCCCGCACGGAATCCATCGCACGACCGGTTGCGAGGCAAAGGGCGAGGTTAAATATAGCGGAGAGGCGGCAGCACTACGATCGCGGCTGAGTGCCCTAAGCGCTCGCCCCCAAGTCCGGTGAAGCTGTAAAAGCCGCAGCGGCTCGGTTTTAGGATAGGGCCCCTAAGGCTAACAGTGTAGTCAGTTCTAAAAAAAAAAAAAGGCAGTACTACGATCAGTTCGAGAAACACCACAACACCAGCAACAGCAAACAGCGAATCTACAAGCAAACTACAGTCAAGAACATTATTAAGGAAACCACATTGTTACTACGAACTACTGTAACTTTGTAAGAAACAAGAATAAAACAAGGGCTATTAATTTAGCACACATTAAAATATTGTGGACGTCTTTTTATTCACAATAATTATTCTATCTTAAATCTATGGGGAATAACTAGACGATTATGTACACTATTTATTTCGATGTTCTTATAGCTACTTACCATCTATTCTATGGTAAATCTATGTATATATTGTCAATATTTTATATCTATATCTTTATGTTCTTTATTCTATAATTCTATATATAACACTCTATATTCTATCTATTCTATATATTCTATAATATAATAAATCTATATAAATCTGTGGTGACAATTATATTCTATATGATGCGACGCCGCTGTCGCCAACACCCATGTTTATTATGTTGCTGTTGTAGTGCGGTTTTAATGCTTTTGAGAAACTCTCATAGAAGTATTCTATGTCTGATTTCCCCGCTTGTTATGTTGGGACGTATATTTGATAGATAGCCCAGTTTTTCTTATAACCCGGAAATTTTAAAAGAACTACCGCTATTCCGTCAGAAACTCCATCAAATCCCATAATGTTCTTCTTCAGTTTAGACTTATAAGGAAACCTACTCCTCTTTGTCCGGTGTGTCCTCCTTTATGAAACATAATATAATCGTTCCTCTCTTCTATCCTTTCTCCTGGCCTTCTCATCTCGCTGATACCAATTATGTCCCATTTTATGTTGGATATGGCTATTTCTAGTTCTTTTAGACTATCTTTTGTTCTTAATATCCGCGTATTCAGTGTGCAGACATGTATATGTTCAGTGATCTTTTTATCTTGTTTTATATGTATTGTTTTCTTTTTGTGCATATTTTTTCTAGATAGGTTTGCTTTAGGGTGTTTGGAATTATGATGATTTGATTTAGATTGAGGGTGTTTGTCTTCTTCCCCCACGGTGACAAGCCGGCTTGGGGTGCAATATAAGAGTGTTGTGTTTGGTAATGTCGTTGTTTCGGTCCAGGTGTCACATATTAGTTTTTTGAGAGATTTGATAATGAAGCTGATCTGCCGCGCTCTACATATTTCAGTATATTTGGTCTAATTATTTCCTTTGTCACAGTTTTAGAGGGAGCGTTGTTCGAAGTCGACTATGTAGTTTCAGTATCGCCTGCATTGACTTTCTTTTGTGATGGTATTTTCGGTGATCCTGAAGTCTCTTTTATCTTCTTTTCTCTGTAGCTTTCATGTGCTTTCTTTATTATCAGTTTGTTGTATTTTATAAACGCTATATTTCCTTTTTTCTTTTCCTCTTCGACTTGTAGCTGTAGTTGTTTACGTTTTTCTATTATATGTTTAGGGTAATCCTCTTTGATATTTAAATATTCTTGCAGGTTAGATCTGTTTCTCAAAATCATATGTTTTTTTCCATTTAGATGTGAGTGAGACTACTACAGGGCGATTTTTATCGAGCTCTTTTTTACCGATTCTGTAAACATTAATAATTTCGAAGACTTTAAAATGTACTCCCATTTCTATTATAATGTCTTTTATGTAGTCTACTAGCTCTGTTTCTGTTGCTGCTTTTCGTTCCTCGATGCCAAAACAGACAAGGTTATTTTTGCACTTATCCTTATCAACGAATTTGAGTTTTAACTCTAGCTCGCTTATTTTATTTTTGAGTCGGGCGTTTTCTTCGGTGATCTCTTTAAGCTTTTCGTCTAATGCTGCCATGACATTTTATGTCACTGAGGTTGTTATAATTTTAGTTTGTTGTTCTAACTTTTCATCTAATTTTGCTAATAGGAACTCCATACTTTTTTCCATCTTTGGTAAAAAAAAAAATGCTATGGCAACACTTGTTTCGCTGTGGTAACACTTGTTTTGCTGTGGCAACACTTGTTTTGCTGTGGCAACACTAATTCTGCTGTTTGATATGTTGGTATTGTAGTTTCCACTCTATAGTCTATGTACAGTTTGCATCAAATGCCACGATAGTATTTTTGTAGGTTAGAATGTTTACAATATGCAGTTGATTTGTTCTCGCAATTTAACAATTTTTCTGTAATTTTTTCGCTGATCACGTATTTTATTCTTTGATAAAGTTAATAGTTCGTAAGACACACTTTGTTGGCACTTTTACACTGTTTATTTTTATTTTTCCGTGGAGCTCTGTGACGTGCGTATTGACTGATCGACGACCGGAACCCAATAAATCATCAAATATATTTCTTATTAAGTATAACAATGTCATTAGATCAACAAACCAGATTGACAATCAACAAACTGGTTGGTATGGCAGCCAATGTCATTTCACCATTATCGCGCATGTGCATTTGGTGTTCTATATTTCGTTCATAGAAACTTTAATCTCTTATTATCTACCCTTAAAGTATTATTTTCACTACAAAATGTACCCTATGTCCTTTCCCAAGGTCCAATCTATCTCTATACCAAAATTCATCAAAGCTGGTTTAGCGGTCTAGGCGTGAAAATGTAACAGACAGATTTACTTTCGCATTTATAATATTTGTATGGATTTAGCGACCACCGTATGTTTAAATAAGATAATTCACAAGATAATTTTTTAACGTAAAAGAAAACAAACTTTAACGATTTTGAAGAGTTCACTGGTGTGTCTTGGTGAATCAATAAAATTAAAATAGGACCACCCATCAAACAAAAATAAAGAAGTTATGGCTGAACATCCACAAAAAAAGAAACAAATATACATTGGAATTGGGTAACCACCGTCTTTTTTTGAAAACAGTCAAAAATAAATAAACGAAATGTGAAAGATCAATTAAGTATTTAATAATTCACCGACACAAGGATGAGACCATTCCAATGAGTCTAAACATGATATCTCTGCTGTAAGTTGTTGATGAGTTATGTATCCTACGGAATCCAGATGACATCAAGGTTTTACTAATACCACTGAAGTAACATTATCAAATCTCGACTCAATCAGACCTGTGGAAGATGCTCACATCTATTTAATAACCATAAAAGAGCTGATAATCTTCAAACGGCTGAACAGATTTTCTTTTATCATAGCTAAGTGTTCGATTTAGTCATCTTTAATAAAAAAAACTACATCAAAATCGGTTCAGCCGTTTGTGAGTTACGATGCCGCAGACAGACACACAGATACACACTTTAAACCTAATACCCCCATTTTTCCACAGGGGCTTAAAAATTACCATATTAAGTAGGAACATGACAAGGTTTTTTTCTAAGATGTCGCTATCTTCTTAATGGCCACGTCGCATGTGTTTTGTCTTCTCACGCCGCTACTGCGCATGTCCATCTTCTTTCTTTATTAATATGGTGACTGCGCTGCCGAAGAAGTAGGCTCGCAGAATGATGTCACTTAACTAAATGAATTTTATTACGAGTAAAAATTGCCCTTAACAATAATATGGCTTCTTATGAGCGAAAGAACTACCAAAATCCGATCACTAGTTTCAAATATTTCTTCCTACTAACATAAAAACCTGTAATAACTATGGTCGTAAGTATAGACAAGGCATCTACAAGGTGTCCAGAAAGGTTATCGGGTATTTGTTTTCGCGTCATATTCGAAACGGGGCGTCTAAAGGGTGCGGGGTGGGGTTCGTGGCGTCCGCCATTTTGTGGAGTTTTAGTCACGATGGAACAGTACTCGGGGACGCATCGCGCATTTTGCGTACGAGCGTATTATCGTAATGGTGATTCAATAGTGACTGCTCAACGTCTCTATCGTGCGGAATATCGTACACGCCACGCGCCAATTGACGATAGCATTAGGAAATGGATCAGGATGTTCGAGAATACAGGTGCGACAGTTAAAATTCAAAACTCTGGTCGTCCTCGTTCAGTTCGCGATGAAGAAACAATTGAAGAAGTTGAGGCGTCGGTTCGTCAAAATCCGTCTTTATCCATCCGAAAGCGAAGCCAAGCGTTGAACATCAAAAAATCGTCTTTACATTCGATTTTAAAGAAAGACTTACATCTAAAAGCCTATAAAATTTAATTGGTTCAAGAATTGAAGGATACGGACTATGCTAATCGACTGAATTTTGCGAACGAAATGCTGCAGCGATTTAACAACTTTAACAATATACTGTTCAGTGACGCAGCAAATTTTCACCTGAATGGTCATGTTAATAAGCAGAATTGTTGGTACTGGGCAGTGGAGAATCCGAGACGAAAGCATGAACGACCCCTGCATAGCCCAAAGGTCGTTGTTTGGGCTGCTATGTCTGCTAAAGGCATAATTGGTCCTCATTTTCATGAAGATCAACGAGGCCGAGCAATTAATGTGAATAGTGACCGTTATTGCGATATGTTGCGAAATTTTTTGGTCCCAGAGTTGCAGGAGTTTGCAGGTTTCAACTCAAGAACGTGGTTCCAGCAAGATGGGGCCACTTGCCATACCTCAAATGACTCAATGGAAGTTGTTAACGAATTATTCCCTAATAAAGTTATTTCGCGAAGGGGTAACATCAACTGGCCTCCCAGAAGCCCCGACCTTAGCCCGTTTGACTATTTTGCATGGGGATACCTTAAAAGTAAGGTTTATCAAAACAATCCGACGAATCTAACCCAGTTAAAGCAAAACATCAGGTCAGAAATGGCAGCAATATCGATAGCTATGTGTCAACGTGTTATCGCCAATCTTCGTTTCCGTTTAGAAGAGTGCCAGCAACGTAACGGTCATCATTTGGATAACATCATCTTTTCCAAATAATTCTCCAATTCATATGCTAATAACAAACAATAAACTTTTTTATTGCATACAAATAATTTTTGTTTCATTGAACTTACAAATACCCGATACCCTTTCTGGACATCTTGTATAATAATATTATAAAGCTGGATTTTGTTTATTTGTTTGGTTGAACACGCTAATCTCAGGAACTACTTGTTCAAGTAGAAAAAATATTCCAATGTTAGATAGCCCATTTATCAAGGAAAGCTATAGGCTATATAACATTACGCTACGTCCAACAGGAGCGGAGCATCAATGAAAAACGTTGCAAAAGCGAGGTAAATTTATTCCTTTTGACAGTTTCCACTGCGTGCGCTGTGTCACTCGTTGAAGTTACGCAACAACTGTGTGTAATGGAATTGTATACCTTCAAAAGTTCTAAAAAAAGTCCTCAATAGCATATGACTATCTTTTAAGGTTTAATCAATATAACCTTTTTTATGGTAATAATTTTTTTTCTAAAATAATTAATTATTTGCGTAGGTGTTTTTATATACATGGTATTACTCCTTATTGAAATAGATACGTTATTCATCACAAGTATTTAGTTTTGAACAAAATTGCTATTTATAGTAATTGAGTTAAATAAATATCTCAGGAGATATCACAGTTTTAAAATAACTCGGCAGAAAAATAATGATCAAGAACCGCGAGCGCATATTTATTATGAAGAATAATGTGGGAAACGGGCGGCACCTAGTAATACAGTGCCTACGAAACACTCTTACTCCTTCTCTCTCTTTCTCTCTCTTAAATGATGCAGATGAAGTTGCGCGGGTCAGCTAGTTAGAAATAAAAGGACATGTCGTGGGAAATAATCACCTTTAAATCAACATTCCGAGAAGGTAAGTTAAAAACATTGATTCTTGTGGAGCAAACATATTTTTATTGTTATGGCTTTACCTGACTTTAACAATTATTTCAAACAAGGGTATGTCTTTTGTTGGTAAGCACGTGGCGGTTATTAGCACAGTGCGGCGCGGCGCGGCGTGAAAAAACGGATGAATGAAGTGAAATTAATGTTGTTTGGCAAAATTGTATTTGTTTAAACTGACTTTATAGTCTTTTTTTGGATTGGTATCACTTGGTGGTAAATATAGTAAGGTTTAAAATCAATGGTGAACGTTGAAGCGAAGACCATCCACACAGTCATTTAATGTAAAAAAATACTGAATTATATCATTGCTTTTTACGCACTGACCAATCAAAACACTTTAACTTATAAACTGAAAGAAAGAAATAATTTATTCATAAAAAAACTGTCTCATTAGCCTACGGGTCCTAAGCGCGACTGATGTACTTGAGGTCCTATTAGGTCGAGCAAAGTATTATTTTCTATGAAATTTTCAGTAGCATCTCGAAGTTTGGCTACGTGCCTGATTCATGGCAACAGGCTCGCACCCCCATTACATGGGTCATAGAAACATACCCGACGAACTGTGGGTGTACATTAGTACACCTCTGCCTAACGCTTCGGAGAATACAGGGGTGATAGTATGCTATGTTTAAATAAAACAAGACAGCGATAAACATTATATACAGATTTAACTTGAAGGTAAACAAGAAACTGTGTACTATACATACACACATAATATACATACACATAATAAAACATATAACTTATAGAATAATGATCTAACTGTCCGTCTCGTCAAAATATGCTGAATTGCCCCAGAGCACTCAGTCATGATTTTCAGCTGGAACCTAGAGCAAGCCACGGTATACCAGGATAAAGGATGGAAAATCAAATAAAAAGGTGTAGATACATGAAAACAATGTAAACATGTACAACTTTTGGTATAAAAGTATTTGGTACAACAAAAACAAGTAATATAAGTTCTGATGTAAAAATAATACATTTATCAGTGTGTCGCAAAATAACGCAGATGTCGGGAGATCATGATGTCTTCATTAAAAAGGGGTCTGGTAGAAATGACAAAATAAATTATAATGCACCGCGCTAACCGACATTTGGCGCAAATGTGAACATCAGGTAAGATGCTCTACTCGTTTTATACCTTCACAATTCTAGCAGCAACCAAGGATAATTATATCCTGTGTCAAGTAAAATATGTATACTAGAAGCTGCTAGAGGTGTATCCTACACCGGAAAATCAGATTCAAGCCCATCCAGCATTATGTACAACAAAGACATTCGTATTAAAATAAGTTATAATCGTTTGAAAAGATTGTAAAAAAAAAATGTGGTGTCGTGGGACACCAGGTAGGAACGAAGTTCCTTCGGCTAATGTAGAATCGACACAATTTGCAACAAAAAAAATCGTGCTCAATTTTATGTAGGTTTTCTTGATTTTTCTCTTAAATTTTGCTGATTACTTTTTATTTAAGTACAGGAAAGTATTTATTAAATTCATTATTTTAGGAAATAATAAATTACGTAAAATAAAAAAAATATAAAAATCGTAATTCAAATTATCAATTAAAATAACAAAATATGACTCTTTACTTTTGTTTGACAACATAAAATTACATAGAAATAGAAATAATTACAAAAAAAGAAAGAGGGAGAAGGAGAAAGGTATTATACACTACTCGCTTGATGTGCCTGCGCACGTCTCATTTAACGGTTTTATTCCACGCACTTTTTTCCACGGATTTTTTCTTACGGTTTTACTATCACATTTTTTTCAGTTCGGTCGCGCAGCAAAATCCCTATCCCCCCCCAAGCCTGCTGTAAGGAACTTCGTTCCAAAAATTATTTCCAAAGATTTATTGAACACGTTTCTACATAGCGCCCGCGTATTGTATGATGAATAAAATACAGTGTGTCTATCGTCTCCACAGTAAAACTAGAGGCTTCACGAGCAACTTCATTGAGCAATTTTTTATTCGCGCACGTCGTTTTAATGATCTTTTATTGGAAACCTACATAAAATTGAGCACGATTTTTTTTTTTTGGAAATTGTGTCGATTCTACATTAGCCGAAGGAATTTCGTTCCTACCTGGTGTCCCACGACACATCTTTTTTTATTTTGCCATATCGCGCCTAAAGACATATGTATTTAAAAAAGCCGTTTATTATGGTTTGACTTACAAACATGTGTGCAGTCTAATTTAAATAATCGATCTCTGTCGCCATTAACTATTCATACCAATTTAAAAAATGGGGCATTTCACATGTAGCGAATGCGAAAAATAAAGTGAGTTTCTGAAATTCTATCATATTTGGCCTAATTGTAATTCTAAGTGGTATAATTAACATTATTTTTTCTATGTTTATTTGTGAAGATAATTTGTAAGTAGGTTTTGGAATTAATAAATTTACAATAATACAGTAAAAGTAGCGATTTATATAGAAAATTATGTTTCTTTTTTAAAATAAAATAAAACTTAAAAAATATAATTTAGAAAACCGGAAGCAAACATTTCAGAACAACATTGGACTAACTTCGACCAATTTAAAGTAAAAAAGTTTTATAATGTGATCTACATTTGTTATGATAAGGGGATTAATGTACATACGTATTGCCTGGACTGCGCCATTCAGGTAAATCATCTTGGAGACGGTTTTGGATTTGTAGTAGTGTATATAAATATGTACGTTTGTAGTTAAAGTGCGAGGCACGTAGTAGCTACTCTATAGCGTAAACTGGTTTACTCCGGTTTTACTCACTGTGTGTTTTACACTACTACAAACACAGAAACGTCTCCAAGCCGATTTGTGTATATTTTCCGGTTATTTTGCCGAGCTAACATAAAACTAATATGTTCCACATCTCTAAAGCACTAACATTTTTTTGACACACCGTCACGACTGTATCTCCATAGGGATAGGTAAAGGTGTACTAATATACATCCACAGTTAGCGGGCTATGTTTTTAGGTACAATGTAATAGGGAGTGAGCCTATTGCCATTAACTGGGCACAAAGCCAAACTCTGAACTGCTACTGAGAATTTAATAGAAAAACCCGATTGCATTATGCTCGATTCGAACTCAGGACCTCGAGCATAGCAGTCGCGCTTAAGACCACTAAGCTAATGAGGCTAGGTGATAATATAAAATAATGTTATTACCGGAGTAGAGCAACATAGCTACTTAGGCACAGTCCCCGGCCACCCTCAGCGCAAGTTCGCCTTTTCTCGTTAAATGTATAATTGTTTAAATTGTCATAATTTCGCCCGCATAATGTTGCCACATAAATATTTATTTATCGTCAATACAGTGATAAGGGTAATTGCTGGCAGCCGCGACCGAGCCGTTTACTCTGTTGATTTATGGGCCTTTTTGGGAGTTATATTGTTAGCCGCTTTATAAATTACGTCTGAATGTTGCTGATCCACAGAAAAGGGCGATCAACTTTCTTTTTTGTTTTATTTAGTTTTTTTTTAATTTTATTTTGGTATGGTATAGTTTGCGATGGATCCGTTTCCAAGATCACCTCTAATTCTTCATTAGTAACTAGTTACCAGATGTCCACAAGGTCTGTTTCGTAGTTAAAAATTTCCAGAACGATAACGTTGGAACCAAAAACGTAGTGTGCTTTCTTTTAAAGTAGCTTCCCCTTATACATCATTAATCCTTCGAGCTGCTTCTGCAGTGCTGATGCCACGGTGAAACTCATATTCGTAAATAACGCGATATTTTAAGTTTTCCACTTTGTGAAAAGAGCTATGTCAAAAAAACAACAAATGGTGCGAAAATAAATGAATCACTAAATTCGAAACATAAATATGCCTAAATTTAAAATAAACTTGTATTTGGAATTTCTAACTAAATGCCAGATATTTGAGATCAAAATGGCCAATTCAACAAAACGCCAACTTCATATGTAAAGACCTCATATTAAACGATCATGTGACGGGGTAGTTGAATACGTATGATTAAATCTCAACCCCCATATACGTAGTAACAAACGCTTCAAAGTAACTCACTTTGTTGTATCACGTTTGGTATGAGTCAGTGCTCAGTCAGTGCAGTCTATGGAGCTAGATAAAATAGAAATAAAATATAATGATAATCGTTTCTCTGTACCTACATCCCTAAACGGTGTACGATCCGTGAACACATAGATGTAGCATATAATAGCGTTAACAGTATAAACAGAATAGCTACGTATATCGGCCGCCAAAAGTATCCAGTTATGTCGTGTTTGGTTTATTTCTCTCGCGCCTTGGAGTAAATATAACTCACATGTTGCGGGTAGCGCACACGCAGCTCTTTACCATTTGTTACAACTCGAGTTCGAAGCGATCGAGCCTCACCTTTGTATTCCAAGTGAGAATACTGTGAAAGACTGAGACGCCAACAATAGGTAGGTAATTTTTTAATTTGTAAAAAAAAATGTATTATATACAAAATTATTTGTTCTCGCTTCTATACAATTTTTGACCGACTTCAAATAGGAGGAGGTTACTCAATTCTAGTGTATATTTTTTTATGGATTTTCAGCCATAACTTCTTTGTTTATGGTCGAATTTGGATGATTCTTTTTTCCTTGGAAAGGGAATACTTAAAGAGTAGTCCCATTTTAATTTCATTGGTATTGGACTTTCGAATTCGAAGATACACCACGAAACTCCTCAAAATTATTGAAGTTCGTTTTCTTTTTTGTTATGTCTTGTATTGTATTAATTTTGAAACGATTGTAATCTTCATTTTGATTACTTATATAGTAGATCAGACAATTGACGGCACTGTCCCTCATGGTAAGCACAGTACAATCCAAAGACAACGGCGACTACCGAGAGATTGAAATCCATCCACATAACCTACAAAAAACGTTTATTTTCCACTAAGGTCTGGGGATTGCTTGTAGTCTAGTGTATTCTTTTAATACTGCCGGCGCGGCGCGGCGGCGCCGTCCATTTTACCTGCTTGCAACTTTCTATATACAATATTTTCTATTGATTTCTTTCATCGTGGCGAAGCGCTAATATTGTGTGATTCTAGTGTGATTTTTAAATATTGTACTAGTTTTGACAACTTATCCGTCATATGAAAGATCGAACGGATATATAAAGCGAGTTGTCAGTGAGATTCCGTGGTAGAGTCGGTACTCTCACCTTTTCCACGTGAAACAATTACGTGCTCCCACTCGTTAACCATACAGGGTTTTGGAATATTACAAATTTACTATTTGAAAATTGTATCTAGCTTTTTACTGCGTATTACGATTTAAGTGTGCTAAAAATTTTAGTACGTTTGATAGCTATTTATTTGTTATAAACTTTTTGTATTTCATTTGATTTTTAGTGAAACTAATACGATTAGGATTTGATCGAATTATATTTTTAGAATATCAGTTAGTTGTGGGTGAATGCGGAAATTCTAAGAACGTGCTTAGCACCGTGCCGTGCCACCTTGAGACTAACCTAAATTCAGTATTTGGTACCTGATTATGGCGTATAGGTGATGACAGATTTGATTTCTCGAATAGAAATAGATACCAAAATAAATGTCGGAAAGGGTTCGGTACCGTTTCTCTGTATTTGTCAGGGTTTTCGCTTAATTTTAAATAAAGTTAACGTTATATTATAAGAGTTTGAGTTAAAAAATATTAATAATAAAGTAGGTGCTGGAGCAGACAGTGGAATGCGAGAGGAGGGAGAGATACGTTGTTATAATATTGAAAAGTTAACTCCATAATATTTGTCTATTAATGGAAACTTTAAATATTTGACATGATGTTTGTGAGTGTCGAATAACGAACTATTCCTTATCCTTTATTCCTTATTATCTTATGTTTAGGTACATCAGGATTTTTAATAAACTTATTTTTAAGGGATTTTCTTTATGTTTATGTTTGCTTTATAATATGTGTTATATCGTGTACATAGACATCACTTAACTTGCATGCATCACAGAATTTTTTTTTAAGAAATCCGTTTTTATTCAATATTTAAACAACAAGAATTTTATTTGAATTACATCCCCCTTTCTCCCTTTTAATTTGCGCTAAAAGCTTTTAAAATTATCGAATAAAAGCTTGTTGTTTAAAGGTTACTATTATTATTTTGTTTTCGTATTCTTCTCAGCAAATCCTTTCATTTGATACCCATATCATGGGGGCACATACAAAATAATTGGTCCGTCATATTGGATTTACAATGACTTCACTTAGCTAACCAAGCAAACGCGTATGCAAAATTTTAGCTCAATCGGTCTGAGAAAACTGTTTTAAAATTAATTGCAAGATTAAATTAAAAGCTTGTAAAAAAATTAACATCTTCCTAGGACAATTTTCATGTAGTGATGTTATACACATAATATTATTTTTGTGCCAATCTGGTATCTAATATTTTACAATTAGTTATGATGCTTGATGAATAACATAATGAAATAGTTCAGTTATTATATAGACCAGAGATTCCAATCATTTTTAGTATCATAGAGTTTATAATTATTATTTTAACTCTAATTATGTTTGATACCAAAAAGGGACGCCAAAATGTGGGGGAGGGAAGATTTAAAAATAATGTGCCTTTGTGAGTATATCACATACTCCTAACATTTTAGTAATAATTGTTGTAGAAAAAACCATGTTAATATTTTAACATAACAAGAATTGACACAAGATCGAATACTTAACTTTGAACCAACGACGAATTTCAATCACGTAATTATGATCGAATAAAAACAGTTCTCAGAATTCTCATCGATACCTGTGCCGATACAGTTTAAATAAAACTCATCAAGGTCCATATCATAAGTTATCAATTACAATTAAATGGGTAATTAAAACGTGTACCAACACTGCCAAGGCGTCCCAAAGTTGCGCGGGGGGTCCAGGCGAGCTACGTACAGACAGTCGCGTGTCGCGACGAACCGACTCACTTAATTATACTCATGACAGAGAAATCCATGGAGTCGAATTCATATGTAGGTACTATACTATAGGTACGTCATACCTGTTATGACTTTAATGTATACTGAGAGAAGTTATGTATTAAAAGTGATGATATAATAAAATAACATTTTTTCCTAATTAATTGCACACTGTCGTTTTTGTGGTTTTACCCATCGTTCAAAGCATAGTTACCCTATATTAAGCGAACTTTTGTGGTTATTCGTTAATCGATTGCAAAGTACTCCTTTTTCACACTCTCATCAAATTACGAGAGATTTATTAAGTATGGCGATTAAATGTGAAATTTTGCATATTTCCAAGATTATATATATAAAATTGCATATTTTAATATAAGGATGTAACATTTAAATGGCTCAGTGAGGAGAACTCTAAAACTATAAGAGACAGGAATAAAGGATGTAAGAGACACAGGGTTTCCTAGCAACGTTTTAAAAAAATGAATAGATTCGATTTCGGACACGTTTATATGTATAAGTGTTTTTGAAAATCTATGACTGTAGGTTTTCTTATTTTAAAATTGGAAGTCTGAACTTACTTCACTATCTCTTATAGTTTCAAAGTTGTCTGACCCATTTAAATGTACAGCTTGTATAATATTTCTTTAATAAAAGTATTTATATACTGTTCGAAATCGGGGTCCGGCAACACAACACAAGTTTGAAATTTGTCTATGACACTCTCGGGGTGTCACTTCAAATTTGTTGTTGTATGTCATGGTGAATTGAATTGCGCGAGTGATAATTGCTATAAAGTTATGTTTGTTTTGTAGACTACGGGAAGTTTGGACCACGACCGAGAGATCCCCATACTGCGGCCATTTGAACTTGGAATATTTTCACATTGAACTCTATTACGTGATATTGTATTAAGAACAGCGTTGCTAGGTTTTTTTTTGGCAAAACGGGATTTTGAAACCTTTTGAGTAAAAAAGCGTGATTCTTTCGTCGAAAGAGGACATAATAGAAAACGTAATTCATGCGTAGTTTTTTACTACATAATTTTTCTTTTATTTGAATTTAAAAAGTAAATACCTGACCACAGTTAAGTCTTTAGTACAATTTAATAGATATAAATAAGTCATATATTACTAACGATTTACCTATTTATCATTTTCTGAAGATATATATTCTTTTAATGTTTCCTTCACCAATCCCCAAAAAGCAGGACCGAGCGTGTCTCGCGAGGGATATTTAATTTTAGGCTAAAATAGGGAACGTCCCGCTAAAATCGGAATGTGTGGTAACGCTGGTTTGGAACCTTGTAACCTCGCCACACAGGAAATAGTTTGAGAGAAGCATTAACATGACCGACTTTTGACTTCACTTTGACTCCCCTTCCTACATATTCCTTGAAAATTGGGCTGTAGGGCGTCTCAACACGGACGCCGATATAGCTAAGTAAATTGGTGTTAAGTTAGTTCATTAGAATCTCAGGCGTATTCTAACCATATCTAACCGAAAGTTAGGAGACCAAGTCTTCTACTGTGCTTAAATATTTATTCTCGAGCATTTCATTGAGGATGAACACACCCATACAATCTATTTATATATTTATACAATTCTATCATCGTTTGATTTTTGTACAGGTTACCTATAACCATAACATTATATTATTTTGAAGAGTTCCCTTGTATATCTTCGAAGTTGAAGATCCAATGTCGATGAAATTAAAATAGGAACAACCCTTAAGGTATCCCCTATCAACAAAAAAAGACTCTTCCAATTCGGTTCATAAACAAAGAAGTTATGGTTGAACATCCATTTAAAAAAACATTCGAATTGAGTAACCTTCCGTCTTTTGTCGAAGTCGATTAAAAAGTTATATATAAAAAAGAGGATATTTAAAAAGTACTATCGCAATAATTATTTATACAACTTAGCAATATTTAGAAAAACCCTTTTTATTGAAAAATGGTCGTTAGCGTAATTTTAATTACTTTAAATATTTTATTTAATCAAATGTTTCAACTCTAAACGTCGTCCTGTTCCGAGTGAGTCCTAACACACCTGTACATTGAATGATTACGGACTTTCGGAGCAAAAATAATATCTTATGAGGTTATTTTCATAAATTCGGCGGGTGGCCCCGACGCGGCATAGCCTCGGGGATACTCGGTGTTAGGGCATGCACACACTACAGTGCTCGTCATAAGTTTTAATATTTACGAAGTTAGCTACGATACGCGTAGAAATATGAAATGTTATATTTATTTGAAATTTTATTCAATTTTATATTAAATAAAGAGAAATATACTTTTATATTTAATGGCCCACGTGTATATGGTGATGCGATTTGAAAAGTAGTCAAAATCATAAAATATTTCAAAGTGAAAAACAAAAAAATCTATATTCAATTTAGGCCCTAAGAAGGCACTTATCAACGTCAATACACTACTGCCGGGTTGGAAAATATTCCAGTCATCGAGAAGAACCGGTAAGAAACTCGATCGGGGTTATCTTTAATATATTTTACAACAAGCTAATTAATTAATTTTTAAGAAGCTTAATTATTAAAAAGGAAACAAAAAACCAGACAGCAACAAAAAACATTGCATTTAATTTAAATCCCAGGCGTCGTATTTAAATAT
Organism: Saturnia japonica; assembly: GCA_033032175.1. Classification (NCBI taxonomy): domain Eukaryota; kingdom Metazoa; phylum Arthropoda; class Insecta; order Lepidoptera; family Saturniidae; genus Saturnia; species Saturnia japonica. The sequence continues at coordinate 21,102,942 of CM065309.1, read as the reverse complement.
TATATAGCCTATGTCATTCCCATAATTAAGACAAATCTAACGACACCTCGTATGCTAAAATCCATCAAGCTGTTGAAGCTATACAGCGTGACAAAGAAATAGACATACATACATACGCTCGAAAGACTTAACCCTCTTATTTGCATTCGGGTAAAAAATAACTGTTTAAACGTAAGTAACTAGGTCTTGAGTGCTTGAGTATTGCACATAGATAAGCGAGTACCAATAAATGGTCTATTACTAAAGTATTGCTTTATCTATGTATACATACATACCATCACGCCTGTATCCCTAAAGGGTTAAGCAGAGGTGTACTAATATACACTCACAGTTCGCCGTGTAAGTTTTTTAGGTCCCATGTAATAGGGGGCGAGCCTACAGCCATTAATCGGGCACAAAGCCAAACTCCGAGCTGCTACTGAAAATTTCGATGGATGGTACGCACTTATGCGGATGGTTCATTTATTCGTGAGCGTATCGCCTAAGGTAATGGCACAGATGTTTAACTATATTACAGAATATAAAATTTTATTGTGTTTTTTTATAGTACCTGTAAGCCATTGGTTTTCATTTTAGCGACTGGCTTCCTCCACAATTAAATGTTATAGTAATGATTAAATCCATCAGGTTGCAGGTTCGTTTCTCGGTAATAAGTTTTTTTTAAATGACAAAAATGGCACTAATATATAAAAAACATTTACTTGTAGTAGCGTTTTGACGTTCATAAGTGCCTTCTTAGGGCCTAAATTGAATAAAGATTATTTTAAATTTGATTTCTAAGTTAAAGTTAGCGCGTATATGACTAAAATGGCACTAATGTATTAAAAAATAATGTCTTGAAGTTAAAGCATATATTTATATATGTATATATTTATTTATATATTATATGCTATATTTATATAGCATATATATTTCACTCTATTTCTCAGATACTTTTTAATGTACGGGGTCGGTACTTATTGGCCTCTTTTCCCTCCGTAGGCACGTTCTTACGCGTATACATCGTACCTTGTTGAGGTTGGTAGTTATTTTAACTGGATGATCTACAAAACGTTCTCTTCTTAACACGTTTCTTATTTATTTAACCACGGGATAGAACGAAATAGATAACATTCTAGACAGTGTAAAAAATTTTAATAGTGCAAATTAAAATTCAATGAAATTATGTAATTGTTACTTACAAAACAACTATTACTCAAAATCAAAAATTCCATACAATTTAGGCTTAAGTAAGGCACTTATGAGTGTTAGTACCAATTACTACCCGTTTGGAAAACATCCTTTTTTTGGATCTGACCTTACTCTTAGCCTGAGGGGCTCTATCCAAAAACAGAGCCGCAGCTTTACCGGACTTGGGGATGAGCGCTTGAGGCACCCAGCCGCGAAAGCGTGGGCAACAAGCGCGCAAGGGTGCCAAAGTGGCCGGACCTCGGCTTGGGCTGTTGCCGCGATTGCAAAGAAGTCACGATCTGACTAATTCCCTATCCGTAAAATTCGAGCTAAACTAACTTATATACATGTCCCTGCCTACTGGGAGGAAAGAAGAAACATGTGTATATGTATTTAGTCATCTGAAATATGGTCTACACTAACTAGCGTAAAAAAAGGAAAAAAAGGTTCCTTACAGAACCTATGTACCTGTATGGGAAAAAATCCCAGTAATCGAGAAAAACTGGTAAGAAACTCGATCGGGGTTTTTTTTTAACCGCGTAAATAATGTTTACAGTTAATCATTATCTTAATAATACATATTACGCAGTTAGGATATTAACACCGTCATTATTCGCGAATAAATAATAATAATGAAACATGTCTGTGATATTTTCAATTTCAAATAAAAACTACACAATTGAATGGTTGTAACACGTCGGTGGGCCCACTAAATTGTTAAACATGAATAAATCAAGTCCGTTTTAGTTTAATTAATGAGGAATTCTTTAAATTGTTCTCAGAATATCGGTTAAAATCTGGACTAGGTCTCGTTGCGGCGTGATAAATCTTTAACTTAACTTTTTGCATGCACATAAACTGTTAAGGAGCACAAATATTCAAACAATTTTTTGATTAAATTTTGTTTCTATTTTTCTATACTTCATATTGTTGGATTGATAGTTATAATTTCAAAAAAAATATTGTTGATCAACTCGTTGCGTATTTTGCAAGAGTATAACGATAGCAGGAATGACTCAATAACGACTTCAATGCTAACTTCATAATTTTCATTTGTCTTATCTGTTATTGCTATTCTCTTGCGAAATACATCATGGGGTTTGATTGTCACTTCTTATTATTTCAGAGATCCACTGGCCTTCATTCAATCAGTTGCAAGCATAGATCAGCAATAGGTTGAATAAAACGAGACCTAAAACGGATTATATTAGTGTGCATATTACTTTGTAAATTTTCTTTGGTATATGAGTTATATATATGTACAGTATACGAACCACAATGAATCAAAACTACTAAACATTAATTACACTATGCAAAAAATATGCGGTATTTGCTTTGGTCACAATTTACGTTGGCCGACACACATCGATATCATAGGAAAATTCTCTCGTGTCTCTATTTTGTTCTGTACAATAGACTGTTTCACTTTCTATTTAAATTAAATCTATGTTTATGATCCAAACCTGATATCCAAGAGGATCTAGTCAGGGTATCAGGGCATGTTGTATTTGTATTTTCGTTCCTTCTTAAGAAATAAATTATTATATATATGTTATTATATATATTATCAATTATATCTATAAAATAAGAGTCTACACTTTTAACATTTCCATGTTTGTTAATTCAGCTATCATATGTATTGGGTATGCTTGGGTATGTCGAGGCGTTATACGACATACATCGAAACTCTAATGTTTGTCAATTATTTCAAGACAAGGTGCAAGGAAAATTTTAATAAAACAAACAAAAGTAATAGAAGAAATCCTAAATAAAAAGTAAATTTCAAAAACAAAGTCATGGTTATTCCCTTGCCTTAATAAACTGCGTTATTTTCAAGGTTGTATTCTTTGACACGAAAGGAACTTTTATTCTAAAAAAGTCTCAGAATAAAATAAACGGCTTGCGAAATCCCATAAAAGCCAAGCGTGGGAGTTGTTGTGTCAGTGCATTCTGCATTATGTCCAGTTCACATTATTCCAGTCCAGTGATGAACTGGACTGGAATGGGGATTGTCAATATTATTCCAGTCATTTGGAAGCCTTTAAAGTGTTAACACTTTTGTGAAAATGGTTTCAAGAAGTAGACAGTTAAATTGTTTTAAACATGTTTAATTGTTAGTGTTATAAAAAGGTATTGATAAGGTTGTTATGAACCTAAAAACTAATAATAATAATATTCTGAAGCTATGTCCCATCAACACAAATATCATGTTCTCTGTATAAAGTAACAAATTTTAAAGTTTGACTTTCTTTTAACTTTTCACCATTGTTGCGATAAAAGTAACAAGTACCGCAAATATTTTTCATCTAAATAAACACAAAATATGTAAAATGAAATACACATCTCGCACACTCTTGTAGCACTCTTAAGGTAGTTAGTTTATAATAAGTATATTTGTATTAAATATTCATACAGTAAAAATAAGTAGATTTTTAGGGAACAATGTTTTGCTGTAATTTTTGTACGCCGCACGATGACTTTGATTTTTTTGCTCTCTTTATTTGTGTTCTATTAGAATGTACAAAAAAAAACCTGAGATCCAAGATACAGGATCTAGTTAGGGTATCTGGGCATGTTGTATTTGTATTTTCGTTCCTTCTAAAGAAATAAATTTTATTATTATTATCTTCTATATCAATAGGTGACGCAAAAGCTTTCAAGCCCTTTATAAGTGTATTGCGTGCACAGAAAACTGTGAGATTTGTCATGTTTAAAGTTTATATGGAAAAGGAGTGCAGAAAGCTATAATTTATCTATAATATCTGTTACTTACACATTCAATAAAATAAATGAATACTGCGAATTCTAACCGGATCAGTGCCATTGAACTTAGACCCCCAAAATATTAACATTGTCACTCAACGAAAAGTGACAGCAAGTGATGTAGATAATACTCATTGTTTTGGTTCATGAATACTGCAAATGTCAAACAGAAAATAGTCTATGATCAAAAAGGAGCTGGTCGAATTTCGACCTTAGGGCGATCGCTAGTTATTATTATTAAACAACAGCACCTGTTCATTGTATAACATATCTGCTAGCACTGGAGTAGTACTGAATTGGTCGTCTACAAAATTGGGTGTAATCGTTTGGGCGGTCATATCAGCACACGGAATTATCGGACCCTATGTCTTTGAAAATCAACAAAGGCAATCTGTCATTGTAAATTCCGATCTATACATAGCCATGTTAAATGATTTTTTCTTTCCGCAACTGCAACAATTTAAAGCCTATAATCGTGTGAATAAATATCTGAGAAGAAATGGCAGCTATTCCTCGCGCAATGTGTCAGCGAGTTTTTACCAATTTGAGGTTCAGATTCGAGGAATGTTTGCAGCGGGATGGTGCACACCTGAATGATGTAATTTTTAAGAAATAAATTTCCCTGGTGTCTATTTTAATTGAAATAAAGATGTGTATATGTATTGTATTAAGTTTTTTTTTTAATTCGCAAAACTTTCTGGCCCACTCTGTATTATACCTAAAGAGCTGTTCGGTTGTGTAACTCCAAACATACTCCCAGGCGCGAGATAAAAGATTAATCAACTAAGATATCATTTAAAAATCTTAATAAGCAAGACATGTAAAGCCTTATGGTTAGTATTAATGTAATAAAAATGGTAAAATAAAATGTTACAATTTAATAATTATACAAATTAAAAGTTTAGTACGTCGAATATCCCCACGTCATATTTACAGTGATAATGGGACTAATTTTGTAGGAGCAAACAGTGTGTTACAACAAGAATATAACCAACTTTAACAAATATTCAGCACCAATTTTTTAACCAAAATAACAGAAATGGGAATTGAGTGGCATTTTAATGCACCATATTGGCCGAGTGTGGGAGGACTCTAGGAAAGAGCTGTTCGTAGTCTACCCTTTTAACCAAATTAGAAGCCTGCCTGAACTCTCGACCTCTTTGTGCATTATCAGAAGATTCAGAAAGTCTAAATTTTCTTACACCAGCTCATTTGTTAACGGGAAGACCAGGCTTAACCATTATAGACACAGATCACGATGCTCGGACTAGGTGGCATCTAACAACCAAATTATTTCAAGATCTATGGAGAAGGAGGAAACCGAATATTTACCACAACTATCTGTGCGAAAAAATTCACTGAAAAATATCGAAGTGGATGACAAAGTAGTCATACATGATGATAATTTACCAGCAGGAAAGTGGGCTATGGGCCGCGTAATAGAGACGCACCCAGGCGAGGATGGCTTAATTCGAGTTTTTACGCTAAATACCAAAAACGGAGTAATAAAACGACCAATGTTTAAACTATCGATTTTACCACTTAATCAATCTAACCAGCATCCAGTACTAGAAGTAAATATTTTTTATGACTCTGCTTATACCATCATATGGATTACATAACATTCATCATTTACCAAGTAACCAAACACTATATTTTGATCCCATATCTAAGGTTCAACTGATTAGAGATAAATGGACTTTAATAATGTACTATAACCAGGAACCATATTTGACAGGAGTGCAAGCATATAACAAAATAACCTATTATTTAGAAAAGGTTTCTACCAAAATTGAATAACAATCTCATTGTAATATAAATCTCACTCAATTACGCAATGATTACCAGGAATTTAAATACTACAATGAACTTTTACTAACACAGCATTTTAACGTCCACGCTAGACGTCGCCGGCGCCGTGGTATTATCAACGGTGTCGGGTACATCGCTAACGATCTCTTCGGAGTATTGCACTCCCGTTTCGCAGAACAGTATGTCAACGACATAGAGACCATCAGAAGAAATGAAAAACATTTATCCTAACTTTTGAAAAACCAAACCTCTGTTATTGAATCTCAATTTAATTTAATAAAAAGGATTGAGGTAACCATTGATAAACAACACAAATTTATTAATAACCAAATGAATACTTTAGAAAAAACAATCAATACATTTAAAGCGTAAAACACACAGAAAGGGTGCGGGTCGGGCGCGGGTAGGTTCGTGTTTTTCACGAGCCGCAATGCTTTCTGTGTTCACGCATAACGCGGGTCGGCAGCGGGCGTATCCAGTGTGGCTGCTGTAGACGGCTCTGAAGCGGTTGATGGGAGAGACACCATCATTGAAAATGTGGGAGGATTCGGAAACGGACGAGGAGTTATTATTTCTCCTTCTTTTAAAAAATAGAGCACGAAAAAGGAAAAGGTAGCCCGCTCCCGACCCGCTTAACCCGCGCTCTATATGTAGCGACGGGAGGCGTGCGCACCCGCGCTCGCGTTTCGTGTGTTGTCGTCTATTTAAATAGTGGTTAGTGGTTAATAGACCCGCTGCACTGCCGACCTGACCCTCACCCGTTCTCTGTGTGTTTTGCGCTTAAGGGAAATATTCAGAACATGTCATACATTTAAGATTTTCCATTATCAGCGATGGCCGGAAACAGCTTACTACAAAGTTTAAAAAGGCATCAGGATACGCTATTACATACAATAACAGATAATTATTTTCAATGGTCAAATCAGTATTCATTTATTATCACCAACACGGCTTAAAGTGGAACTTCAAACCATACCTGGTCACATGACCTCACCTTGCCTGTTAACAACATCGACACTAATATTCAGTATATTTATGGGCTTCTAAGAGTGAAGAAAAGAGTTACTCCAAATTATATTATACTTGAAATAACCTTCCTTCTTGTAAGCACAGAAAGTTAAGTTTAGGCTTCCGCACAAATAAAGAAAATCTGGTCATGGTGAATCAATTCGGGCGCTTAACTGGTTTACGCTGAGTAAACCATAAGAGATATAGCAAATTAATGTATTAAATAATTGTAGGCATTAAAAGACCTACAAAAAGTCCGGGAGAGTATATATGTATATCTATCTTCTAAGGAACATCCATAATATGCATTTTTGACTCTAAAATAGCCGGGAGCGAGGGAGGAAGATTCGCGCGGGCATTCTGTCGTCCATATGAGCAAAGCCGCGGGCACAGCTAGTCATTACTAAAACATAATTCACGCCCAATTGCTCAATGAAGATGCAAGGTGACACCCAGTATAATATATACAGACATAATAGTTTTATTAGTTTTATATATAAATTCGTTTAAAATAGTCAAATAAATTTATCGACGTAATACTTTCCGTTGCGGACGCCGCATTCGATCCGCGCCTTTATTAATTGACACGGACAGTGCAGGGAGCGGCGCGGCGCGGCCCAGCGGCGGCGCTGCGGTGTGGAGTGGCCGTGACCTCCGACACGCCTCGGGGGACACGTTGTATATATACGACAATATATTTATATAACATTCTTAATTGTCTACACCACTCCCGCCTCGAACGTATAATAACGTATAATTGAGCGCGGTTGTTTACTCTTTAAGCGATAAAAATGATTAATTTAAATTGTAACATGTATATGGTTATTGGCATGGTGCATCCAAAATCGTATAAATCAACAATAGATAACAATTACGTTAAACGTTAAGTTCTAAAGGTATTTCATATCTTAGAACCCGACTTATTCTATGCGTGAAATATATTATGTTATAATTTTAAGATACTTCATAATATATCTAATTACGTAAGTTTTAGCTGGTTAATTTGATTTGTTCAAAATATTGTAATGAAGTTCAAGTCAGTGTAGTAATTTTATTGTAATTAATACAACATTTTATATCCATAAAGATTCTATTCTAATTTATAACAACTCAATTTAGTGTTCTGTCGGTCATTGGACGGACTACGTCACCGGTCACGCACCAGAGCCTGTGCCCCCAACGAACTGATCCGAATGAATATTTTATCTATTCAGTTGCTTCTGTGGTCTTCTAGGATAACAAACTAAAACTACGGAGATGACTGCGAAAAAATAAAAAAAACATCAACAGCTATTACGGACAATTTCCTTAAAATTCAATTTATATTTTTGTTGAAATTTCTCATTTGTATGAGTCTGCACTATCTTAATATGTTTGTTAAGGGAATATTGTGTCTTGTAAAACTAATATGAATATGTAAAAATAAAAAATATTCACTAATATACAATGTAACTCACACCAACCGGTACTGGCCACTTCGAAGCAAAATATATTGCTATTTCTACTAATCTATAGTAATAAATCTTTAGCCACGTCTGTAGATGTAAATTAACTCCTCGTTTTGAGAACACTCCCCTGTCAGCTACAGCCAGTATTGGAATACTCGGCGTCGTCATTTCGAGTGACGTCTAGTTCCGCGGTCAGTTGGAAAGTAAGGCCAAATTGGCCTCATAGAAGCTTTATGTGCTCAGTCAGGCGAGACGGTACTTCACGTGGGCTCATCGCCTAAATCTTTATAAGGCGTAAATTTGACCCCACATGGAGTATTATTCTCATCTCTGGGCGGGAGCCCCACAGTACCAGCTACTTCCTTTTGACCGCATTCAGCGTAGGGCGGCTCGAGTTATTGACGAACAAGCTCTTTCCGATCGGCTTGACCATTGGCTCTGCGTAGAGATGTTGGTTCACTCTGCATCTTCTACCGAATTTATCATGGGGACTGTTCCGAGGAGTTATTTGGATTGATCCCGACTGCTGAATTTCATCATCGGACATTGCGTCAGAATCGTAAATTTCATCCACACCACCTCGATGTCCAGCGTTCCACAACAGTGCGTTTCTTAAGGCACTTTCTGCCTCGCACAACCACTTTGTGGAACCAGCTGTCGCCTGAGATCTTTCCGAGGCGTTATGACCTAGTGACCTTCGAGAAGAGAGCTTATTCTTTCTTAAAAGGCCGGCAACGCATCTGCGAGCCCTCGGGTGTTGCGGATATTTGTGGGCGACGGTGATCACTTTCCATCAGGTGCGCCACATGCCCGTTTGCCCTCTTTTTACCATAAAAAAAACTGATCACGAAAATGAACTTCAAATTTTTTTTGTCTGCTTGTCTGTTCGTATGCCTGGATTTAAAAAGTGGCTTAACCAATTCTTATGGAATTTAGTACACCGGGTGCTTAGGTCATTGGTCAATTGATAGAGTATAAGAAATATATATATAAATGTTATCAAAATAGGTCAGGTATTACAAAATTTAGTACACGAAAAGTATAAGTCATTCCATAAATGATGGGTTGTGAGAATTTGTATTAACACTATTAGAAATCATTAAAAAAAATCCAAAAATTTAAAATTCTAATTATTCTTAACGGATTTTGGTGAAATATTGTACAAGAGAAGAATAAGTAATGAAATAATCGATGTGCTATAACGATTGTCAATATTACTTCTAGAAAGAGTAAAAGAAGAAGATCAAAAATTAAAATTTCGTCTATTCTCAACCGATTCTAATTAAATTATGTAGACAGGAAGCATACATCATACCATAATTGAAAAGCTTTAAAAACATTAATAATACATTAGAAATCGTATAATAGAATAATAATTTTCAACCAATTTTTATGAAAATTGTACACGGGAAATAGATGCCACTCCTCAATTGATACGGCATATGAATTGTTAACAGTATTAGTGCAAAATAAAATTACGATATGTAAATAACTACTGTGTAGTAACAAACGCTTGCGGAGCCGCGGGCACACCACTAGTATTATATAAGACTAATAAGCGTCACGTGAACTGCATGCCCGTAAATCGCTTCCATATCATAAAAAATGTTGCTTGTATCTACTTTGTATAGATTCTATGTACCAAGAGGTAGAAGTGAGATGCGTATGAGTGTTATAGAACACTTTATTAAAGTTATGGTTGTAAATAGATAGTTTTATTCGGAAGCGGCAAGGCGCGGGCATCGTGGCATCACGTTGCATCAGTCGGCCGCGACCTCTGTCGGCTACGCACCGCGGCGCACGCCCCTAGACGCACTAATTATTTGCCGGCGATAACATTCATAGCAGAGCGACCGCGCCGACCGTAACGGGCATCTTGATTCAAACATGTGAAAGTAGATGACAGATTGAATTGTACATCCTTTTTTATATTATTTACTTTACGAGATAATTATCTTTTATTGTTATTATAAAATATTTTTATCACATAACTAACTGGTACACGCAACTCCACTTTCGTGAATGCTTTTGATACAATGTTCTAATGTGTGCTGTCTTGTATTGATGTGAAATATTTAATAGCGTGTTTAAATGGGAGTAAGCGTTCAAATGGGACGTCGCGTCGCGTCGTGACGCGCCTCTTCATAAAAATAAAATAACTAATTATCAATGATATTTTACTGTATAGAAAACTATCTGATTTTTAATCGTTTTTAAGAACATCACGTCCGTATCCTAAAAGGGTTAGGTAGAGGTGTACTAATGTACACCAACAGTTCGCCGTGTAAGTTTTTAAGACCCATATAATAGGGGGCGAGCCTATTGCCATTAATCGGGCACAAAGCCAAACTCTAAGCGGCTACTAAGAATTTCATAGTAAAACCCAATATCACTGAAGACTGTGAGATTTGGCATGGTTAAAGTTCTGAACTTAGACCCCCGAAAATATTGACAATGTCACTCAAAGATACCGCAAATGTAAAACAGAAAATAGTCCAAGATTAAAAAGTCGCTGGTCGAATTTCGATCATTGGGCGACCGCTAATATTTTTAAATATATGTTGCAAACGAAGTGAAACTCCGCACCCTATTGTTATAGTGGCAGGTTATCTGATCGCGAATATCTTCCCAGTCTGCCGACCGTGAAGTTTGCCACTCCGCTTGGCATCTCCAAGATCTTTACTCCCTCTCCAGTATTTAAAAGGCCTTTGAAATTAACCATTTTTTCGCGCATTTAGTAGAGGGTGAAATTGAGATCTGCTTTTAATAATAATCACGTGAATTCATATTATCACTGACTTTTTAAACCGACTCCAAAAAAAAAAGAGATGGTTCTCAATTAGAATGTATATATTTTTTATGGATGTTCCGCCATAACTTTTATGTTGAGACTGAATCACATATCTTGATTGGCAGTGGACAATCGACTTCGAAGATGAGCAGAAAATTCCCAAAAATCATAAAACAAGATTTTCTTTCTTGTTAAAACAGTATATATATATAATTTTTTTTTATTAATAACAAAAAATTAACATGAATAACGTTTACTTTAATAATAACTTTAAACATTAAAAAAAAAACTTATTCAAAACCGATTTCAACGAAATATTGAAGTATATATATATTCCCTTTAAAATTGATATTCTAAAGCAATAATAATTATCAATAATATTTTTCAATTCAATAACGAGATGACAAAAATAGAGTGCACAGCTAGTGATACATTTTCATAAATCATTTTATTAAATTTAATCATCTCATTGCGATAAAAAATTAAGCAACTTGTCGAAAGTTTCTTAAGTATTAGAACTATTGTACAAGAGGGTCCGCGAGTCGTTTAATTTTCAATGACAACGAGAACGAAGTCACGGGCCAAATGTAGTATAATATAAAATGACTAATGTTAATGCATTTAGGCGGTTTATTGTGGTTTGGATTGATCGAGACGCAGCCACACCGGCGCCAGCGCGGTCTCGGTTGCTAGGCAACGAGGCGCCAAGATATCGACCCGCGTCGGTGTACGCCCCCGCCTTCCTACGCTAATAGTTCACGGATATAGAAACTTCTGGAAAAGACACACATATAAACATAAACTTAAAGGCATCTATTAACAAAATATTTACTTTTTGGTGTTAAAAACGAAACTCAAAAAAATGTATCCCGCGTTCCACATACGAATTTAGCACTCAATAATTCCTTATGTACTGTTTTTTAAATTATGTAAACATAATTAGACAGTGTTTATTTATAAACGTTACTTTAATGAAATTAATTTTTTATTATTTACGAAAAAAAAAATTCCGACTGGATAAAGGAGGGTTATGTTTTTCGAGTTTATGTATGTACGTCTATTTCTTTTTACAGCTTGATAGATTTTAGAATATAAGGTGTCGTTAGATTCGTCTTAATTGTGAGAGTGATATAGCCTATATAATATTTATATACGACACCTGGGAATAAAAATAAAAAGCAAATAAAGAAATATGTATGAATGTATGTCTATTTTTGGCATGCTCTGTAGCCTAAACGGGTTGATGGATTTTAGAATACGTGGTGATTTTAGATTCTTCTTATTTGTGAAAGTGACGTAGGCTATTAGTATTTAAGTATGACTTCTGAGAATAAAAAAAAAAAACAAAAATAGTAGAAGAAAAAAAGTTGTTTTTGTTGCATTCGGGATTATTATTTCACTTTTAATAATTTAGCTTGTTTCTTTTCTTTTTTTATTTCTAATGTTTAATAAATATTAAAATGATTTAACGGTTAGTAAATATACATTAAATTAATCAAGTTAAGTAAAACGATATTACAATATAATCATTTATAGCTAACTTCATTACGTCACAATTCCATCACATAAAGTGCAGGCAGCTTTCAATTTTAAACTCTATTATATACACCATAAGAAGTGTAGCTTCGAATATTACAAAAAGACAATACAGTGATTTATAAACTGAAAAAATAAAGATATAGTTTGTTATATGTGTAAGTTTGGAACAGTTCAGATTATTTATAACCGCGTGTCGTAAACTAAAAAAAAAAACATTTTTTAGTTAGATTAAAGCAAAACGCTTTTAAAACCCACAATTTAACCGAATAGATATGATACTATTTTTCAGAGCAGGTCAAATAGCCAATTTTATAAACAGTAAAGATAGGAAATAATCTTTGGTAGTAGATACTGGTCCGATTGTAAAAAAATATTCATTAATAGAATGCTACGTTCAATTTTAGTAATATAGAATATAGTTGATAGGGCTTAAGATGTTGTGGTCGGTTTTTAATTAATTGAAATCTGTGAGTATGATACATTTAATGGATTTTTTTTATAGTAGTAGGTCAAAGTTACGGAAATGTACTTTATGGTAATAACAGTACAATCCAATAACTGTGGTGACCACCGAGTGATCAACAATCCATCAACTGTTGCCGCTGTATATTGTCCTGTGTAAATAGAAATTGGATATACACCAGTCGATCTCAAAACGTGTCACTATGACGGTTTTTGACCGTATACATGGTGGTTAGAACCTAGTCGGGCAGTATAACTCTGCCACCCCACTTTCAACATTTTTTAGACTTTACTCTTAAAGAAGCGATTTTATGAGTGAAATTTATAAAAGCGTTAACAAAAAGCGTTACGTTTTTTCTGCGCAACGTACCTTGCGCACCTTTCAATTTCAAATCATGTATACATACATCGTTTTGATTTTAGATAAATTGTTAACCACTCAAACAATCAGTCAGTTAGTCAATCAGTCACGTCTTTGTGTATTTCATATTCAAAGACAATCGTACTAAAGAAGTAAACTCAACACTTTTTTTTTCATTTTCCTTATGAAGAGTAAAAAAGAGTAGAAAAGACTGCTCTGCTCTAAGCAGCAAATTAAAATTCAAAAACCAACCAAAATTGTGCTAGTATACCAAGAGGAAATAATAATTTTTCGTGATTTTATAGTTTTACAATAGTAAAAATTAAAAATGAAATGACGGGTTGCACTCCGGGAGTGCCGATAGAAGTGAAAACTTATTTTGGCGCGTTAGACATTCTTTACATGGGTACTAGGGTTTTTGGGTTATGAATTGTATTTTATTAAGTATTAGAAACTTTAAAATACATTTAATATTCTTTTATGAAAGACGCGTTCGCGGTCTGATATATATACATGCATATATGCACACACTATAGCTGCGTCTCGTAACGGTGTCGCGAGTCCAGAGATTTTATCTCATCTAAAAATATGCGTAGTGCGCTAAAGAAAGTTTTCAGTTCAAAATAATTCAACAATGCTGGAAAAAGTTTGTGGAGTGAACAGAAGTAAAAGTGGGCGAAAATATATATGTTTTTAATAAAGTTATATTTAAAATTTACGCACTTGCTATTTGGGCGCTATCCTAATTTTACGTTTTTCATATATATAGAGATGGCACTCATGGTCTCTACCCCCCATATTTTTCATTTTTTGAGAATTAACACTTTTATTCTGATTTGCCACATTTGAAATATATTACCTACCATATTTATAGTTCACCATATTACGATCCATGCTACTGGCAACATAATAGCTTTGGTTAAATTTAGCCATAGTTGATTATGTAGTTAATTTATCTAGGTAATGGTTATGGTAACTTTTAATACGGATAAAAAAAACACGAATAGACTTAAAATAAATTGTCTATTATTAGTGAAATAACGTATCTAGTTAACCCAATTCATTGGCGTTAATAATAACTTATTCAAAACTTAATACCAACTCGTTACATATGAATTTATGTATCTTTAACATAATTACATAAGAATTAATGACTGAATCGGAATTAATGAAATACGTTCTATTGTTTAGATATATTTTACTATGTCAGGTTTTCGTTTAAATTTCATTTTTGACTAGGATTTTATTAGATTTGTACAATTTTCAATTCGAGAAGTTGGACTTGTTAGTCAATTGTCAAAACAAAAACAACATACCAATAATACCTGAAGGATTAGGCAGAACCTGTACTAATAATGTACACACACACACACAGTTCGCTGGGTATATTTTTAGGTCCCGTGTAATAGGGGGGAGAGCCTATTGCCATTAATCGGGCATAAAGCCAAACTCCAAGTTGCTATTGAGAATTTCATAGAAAAACCCAATAACACTTTGCTCGACCTGGGAATCAAACCCAGGATCTCTAGCATAGCAGTCACGCTTAGGACCCCTAGGCTAATGAAGCTGTTCAAAATCACGTTGTTATAATCTATTTTGTTATGAAGCTTATGATCCTGATAAGTTTTCAGGAAAATAAATTCGGCATAGGTGGCGCTGTATTCGAGTCGAGTTATGAATAACGTCTTCCTGTCTAGTTAGTATAATAATATAACTAACACACTAAATACATATTATAAACTTACTGTAAAATGGGACAAAAACTCAGCACAGCCTTACAGTCTTTCCCACGTCTATATACGTATGTGGTCGTAAAGTCGTCAAATTGGGCAAAGCCAGAAACGGCCGAGTTGTGCCCGCCCGCGCACGTCTGACCGTAAGCTCCCCCGCGACCACCCAACGCCATTGTCCGCTGTCGTTCGACCAAGCAATTTACACTTGTGTGTGTGAGTGTGCTTATTTCAGTGCCAAGCGGGGTGTTTCGATTTCTGTCGTGTCGATAGCTTCAATTTTAAATTTAACTTTTATATTAAACATTTAAATCGATCGGTGTGTTGGTTTCCGCCAAAACTCTAGGTTTCATTTTCAAACCAAACATTTATAGAAACCATAGCATAGGATTTATAACAATGATGGTTTAGTTGGTAGCGTGTACGAACTCCGCGTCGATCGATGTTAGTTCAAATCCCTGCAGTATGGCCGAGCTTTCGGTGAAGGAAAACATTGTGATGAAACTATAGCATGGTGGTAGGGCTTTTTCTAATGCTTGCCTGGCTAGCTACCACCCTCAAGTTGAAAATCTGTCGTCAAACATCAATAGGTGTGTTCCGACAGCTGCACTTGAGAGCCAGTCTTCCACTAGGTTTAGCGTGCTACCATTTTGAGCCACATTGTCACTTAAGATCAGGTGAGATTATGCCTACAACGCTAAAAACTATAACAAACAAAAAAAATTTTTGTGTTCAAGACCCAAGTATTCTGTTGCTTCTTTGTATAGTGAAATACAAATAAGCAACATAAATGCTTGGATCTCGAATACAAAAGATTATCTTTCTTCTAGCTCTGGTATTTAATAATTGAATACTTTTGTTTCTTTGTATTGTGTAAATACATTTTTCCTAAAATTCTTTCAATTCTAGACACTGACTATGTTAGAAATGTATGGTATGCGCGGGGGCAATCGTTCTGCGCAGGCGCTGCGCTCCCTCCGCCACCTTGGCTTCATCCGACGGCTCTGCTGACACAGTCTACTTCGTGCTTTGCTACCGTGCTCCCGCGTCGCAACGCAATTTACGGTGGTTTTAGTATTGTATTATATAATTTTGAGTTGGTGTACCAAGAGTTTGCTGAACTGATTGCTTGAGTGATAGTATCCTTGCTGTTGTAGTATTTGAGGCTGCCATATACACATGCATACAGTTCACTCCACAAACACAAAGACTTCACAATCTGCAGTCAAGGTCGACGGGGCAAGCTCCAGACCACCGCTCGCTCCTGACGAGGTAAGCCTCTTTTGTTTATTACATTAATAGCTTTATTTTATTTTTTAATAATCTAACATATAAAAGGCACATTGACAGACTGACTGATCTATCAACACACAGCTAAAACACCGAACGGATTGAGCTGAAATTCGGCACACAGATAATATGACGTATTCATTCGCTAAGAACGGACTTTTGAAATATCAACCCCAAAAAGGGTGTAACGGTGTTTCTATCCAAATTTTAACATGGGTGAAAACGTGGGGACACAGCTAGTCCGTAATAAAAGTAAAAAAGTTTTTTAAAGTGTATTAAAAATATAAAACATTCACCTACATAAAATTTGTGTTTATTCCTCCGATTAACTTTGCTTTAAGAAGTTTTAGGAAATTGACAGCGATCTGAAATTTTATTTCTGTTAAGAATTCGTATTGGAACACTGTTTATATATGTCTGAAACCTGATTGAAGAAATGTTAAGAAAATCTATCATTAAAGTAAATATGTCCGGGAATAGGTGAAACAGGCATAACAAAAATTAGATGAAAAAATTCTTAAATGATATAAAATAATGTAATTGAAATATTAATCGTCGTTTATTACTGGTCAGTGACTAAACAATACAATGTAAGTAATTTATTCGAAAGCGCTCTTGGCATCGCGTCGCGCTTGGTACCGCTATGCGAGTCGAATGCCGCAGCTCCTTGTTACCCCATCGCCGGGCGTGGGAACCTTCCGAGTTCCGCGAGATTAATCCATCGGACGCCGCTTTTCTCTAGTTTGCATGCTTTATTTATGTCTCCGAAGGCTTTTTGCTTCACATACCCTTTTTTTATAAAGAGTTGTGTAATATTGTTAAATAAAATCATAGAAAAAAGAATATTAATTGTGGAATGTAAAATGTTGGTTATATTTTCTCTTTAGTTTCTAGGTAAAGTCCATATAATGAAATATTATTTGTATAAAAACAAAGCTGCATTGTTTTTTTCATTTATAATAGACGGCTGATTACTTTCTACGTTTTAACGTAGACTAATTAAATTTATTTGTAAAAAAAAACTTATTGAAGTTGACAAGTTTTTAGAGAAAAAACTTAATTATATTGTAGATCTCTGTGGACTTATAATTATATGCTAGCCTGACTATAATATTTACCAAACTATCACCACACATGGTAAAATATGGTTGCAGAAGGATAACAAAAAAAGCAAGCGATAGAAAAATAATCTATGCTTATAGAGCCTAAAAAAATCATACGCTAGAAGTTAACAAAGCATATATTATACTAAAGAATGACTAGACCTTATGTTCTGTCCCGTATGATAATGATAAACACATAATTGTAGTTATTTGTATCTCGGTTCACATGTAGTGGAATGAAACAATCGGCACTCCATAATACTTCAACCGCTTGCTATTTAAAGTCGGCCCTACACCGTAGAAGTGAATATTGCATTCTCGGCATACCTTTAATTTTGGTGCAAAGTATAACCGAGTAGCGTTTTTATCTTGGAAAACATATTTGCAGTAAGCCTGTTTGTAAACAAAATATAGTTTGAGAACAGTCACGATTGCTAAGAGATAAAATTACCCCATTATAATTATGTGGACTTCTCATGCCTGTTTAAAAATTATCTCTAGGAAAATTGGGTATAATATTAAGCTTGCAGGATCATCTTAAGAGCGTGGGGTTGCTAGATAGTACGTTTACAGCAAGGATGAAGAATGCTCGATTTTCCACTAAATCACTATAAAATCTGGGGTTTTAGTCTTTGTCTGTGATAATTCCGAAAATGTAACGGCCTTAACCTAATGTTGGACTTAGAAGGGCGAATGTCATTTGAGTGTCAATAACAATGACTATTATTTGAGTTGGGTGCAGTATACAAGCGACGAAATCAAGCTATAATGAGTATTTTGATAGTACAATGAATAAAAATAATAGTCTATTTTACTGTACTTTATTGTACTCTCGCAGTTTTCTTGCATTATATATGCACTGAATGAAAGAACCCGATTAAGCTGTCAAAGCCTATAATGGTTCCAGGGCCCTTAAGGCTAACGGTGTACAGTTCGAAAGAATACTGGTAAATAAAAAATTTGTGGTTTTTCTTATTATTATTAATTATTAACAACATGTGTATAAACACAGTTGTGCCAATGTAACGAAAATGCCTATATTATATTTCAAACAACGCTCTAACAAGACGAAGGCTCTCTTGTTAGAACTAAACAGGTGGCTTTTGTGGCGATGCTTCTATATAGTTATTTTTCCTAATCCACATGATTGAATGATATCACAGTTGTAAAGTATACCAATACCGCATCGATCGACACGTTTTCAAATCACTGCAATTAACCTGAGCTTTTAGTGAAGGGAAACTTCATGATTAAGCCATAGCTCGATGGTAAGGCATTTCCTAATGCCCGCATGATGCCTACCTTCAAGTTGAAAATATGTCACTAAGCCTCCATAGTTGTATTCCGGCAGCTGCATTTGAGAGCCAATCCCCCACACCACGTGAGATTGTGGCTAATACGCTAGATATTTATAGAATCAAAAAAACTAACATAACAAATAACTCTTCTTATTTAAAATAAAACCCACGACATGACAAATAAAGATAAATACTACCGAAGGTACATGTTAGGTTTTTTAATTATATTGAAGACGATCGCCCAACGTTTATGTTTTATAACAGTACAAAAGAGGACCGATGTGAGAATTTGCATCGAATAGAGTTGGGACTCGACGACTCAGCCTCTGGGACACGCTCTCGCCGTACATTCGTTGTTTAATAATTTGACTGTATGCGATAAATTTTGATAAATTACAATCTTTTATTTATCTTCAAAACAAATAATATTAAAAAAATATATATTTTTTACAGTTTCAATATCTCAATGTTTATTTAAAGACCATTGAGTGTTCATTAGCCATGAAAATTTAATTCGAACGAGGTAGATTTGGTGAACGTGGTGACAACAAGGTGAACGTCTTGTTAAAGTCATAACAAGATGATAAGGTATTTTTCAGCGATCGCTTACGGCAGCCTTACTTGATAAGATAGTCAGCTCTTTTTCTACGC
Organism: Saturnia japonica; assembly: GCA_033032175.1. Taxonomy (NCBI): domain Eukaryota; kingdom Metazoa; phylum Arthropoda; class Insecta; order Lepidoptera; family Saturniidae; genus Saturnia; species Saturnia japonica. The sequence goes on along the minus strand of CM065309.1, from coordinate 21,083,516 downwards.
TTAAGTGAGATACCCTTTTTGACACATCGTCACTTAAGGTCACATAAGAAAAACAAGGTAAGTAAAAATTTTTAAAAACCTACGACACAAGTAAACAATTAATTTAGACCATTCCAATTAGCCCAAATACGATATCTGTGTTGTAAGTTGGTGAGGAGTTAGGTATCCTACGGATTCCAGATGACGCTGATGCATCAGGTCAGGTTTTTATCATTATATATCTTTATACCATTAAAGTAACATAATACTAAATCTCGACTCAATCAGACCTGTGAAAAGTAAAGTAAATACCCTTTATGCGTCTAAGATCTCTACCGCAGCTAAAATAGGAGCTGATGACCTTGAAACGGCTTAACCCATTTTTATAAAAAAATTATATGAGAACCACCGCTAGAAAACCTGCTTTCAAATTAAAAAAACCGCATCGAAATCGCCAAATTAATTCACTCCTTTATGAGATACGGAGACAGACACACACGCATATAGTGTGTCAAACTTATAACACATCTCTTTTTTGCGTCGAGAGTTAAAAAGTGAAAACTGTCGAGATTATCCATAAATGAAATTTTAATATTTACCGTAATGTGGACTGTCAACAGGTAAAATGGATTTGTATGCTTTTTGTAATAGGTACGGCAATCTTTCAGCACAAAACTTATGACATCCCAAAAACAAATTATACCACCGAGAGATCGGCAACCCAAAGCAGCTTGTCGCTGTGACGGCTTGCAAGTTTCTCGGTAAGAGCTGGTTTTTTAAAATCATTATAGGTTTTGCGTTGTGGCCACAATCTCACTTGATCTTACGTGACGGTGTGACCCAAGACGGTAGCACGCTAAGCCTAATGGAAGACTGGCTCTCAAGTGCAGCTTTCGGAACACATCTATTGGTTTTGGAGACAGATTTTCAACTTGAGGGTTACCGCTAGCCAGGTGGAGATTAAAAAAAGTCCTATCACCATACTATAGTTTCATCACGATATTTTCCTTCACCGAGAGCTCAGGCTTGTTGCAAGGATTCGAACAAACGTCAATCGACGCGGAGTTCATACACGCTACCAACTGAGCCATCATTGCTTTAAAACACAAGCTACTCTCTAAATCCAACCCGAGAAAAGAGAGTTACTGCGATAGTTTTATAACTATGAGCATGTTGGACGCGACCCAGTCGCTTACAGTTCCCTACCATCCCGTTTGATTCCTAGATAATATACACTGATTGAACTTGAAATGCGATACGGCTAAGCATGCCTCTCGTTTTTTACACAAATAAGGTGGCTAATAAGCTTACAGCCCGCATGACGGTAAGCATATGCTATAGACACTTGTAATGAAAACCCTACTCACCTCAAGAACACAAAACAAGTTTATTTGGCTGCGATCTTCTGTAGGGTGGAAGTATTCCACCTGCCGGAACTACTCCAAGCAGAGAGAAATCTCAAAACCAATTTGTCTGTCCCTTAACTCTCTTTGTGGCCAGGTGTTATATATGGTGTATGGTCGGTCGCAACCCAGTCAGGATAATTGTCGTGTCCCAGCAAATTAATGCATTCTCATTCATCTTTGTGTTAAGACCGCTTTATTTAGTCTGTACTTTATTTACCGTAAAGCATACTATAGTGATTTGCCTATCCCAAAGAATAAAGGCCTCATAAGACAACGTGATCACCAGCTTTAAGTAAAGATTAAGTTACCTTTAATAATGAATGCTTAGACTCACAAAATGACACGTTCGAGAACAATAATTACAGTGTGCGAGGTGTGTCGTCGAATTTAGACGTTTCTAACTTTGTCGGAAGTCACGTATTTTATCTGCTACGTTGGTGTGAATTGACAGTTTGAAAGAAATGTAATTTTTTTTGTAGGCTAAATCTGCCATACTCAAAAGTCAAGTGTGAAGAAAGAACGAAGGCAAAACCAGGTTATACTTTATTCGGGGCTCTGTAAAATATTTAGTGTTACAAAATGAATGGGAACGATGCAGTCGAATACAGTATCTAGGACATGTTGCACATGAACTCTGTTTGCGTGGGGGGTTAAAAATAATAAAAAAGAGGCGTTCAAGTATTACTATTTTATTGATTTTAGTCTCCCATCCCTCCAACCCAAGTATTAGTAAAAAAAAAAAAAATATGAACCCCCACCCGACAAATGGTATAAATTAAGATTTATTAATAATGTGATTAAAATTTAAAAGAAAATGTTCAATTTTATCTAGAATCAAGCCAATTCGTGCCTCATGGAATACTCATTTAGTAAGGAATATTAAAATAAATTCGGTGTATCAAAATAAAAATAGTATTACCAATTCAAGTTATAAATATTGTTTTGAAAACATTTTTATTATTTTATAAATTTTCATCTAACGTTAAATTTATATTATAGGTATACTCGCTCTCTTTCTCAGGGTCAATTGTACTCGCTAAGCCTGCTCAAGTAATATTTGAATGCTCTCAAAATAGAATGTGTTAGGAAGTTGGGAACAAAACAAATCGAATGTCATAAACACCTAAATAAGACAAAGTACAGTTCAAACGAAGGAGTGCAAATTAATCGTAAATCATAATCAGGGCTTGTTATATGCGCATACGCAAGGAGGGCGGCGCGGCGCGGCGGTGCAGTGTAGCGGCGAGACTCGCGTAGGGTTCGAGTGGACCACCGCGCACGCGGCTGCGCCCGCGCCGGCCGGCCGCTCTGTAATCTGAGTGCGAACGCAGCTTTGTGGCGGGGCATTTATTAATGTGCTTGTAAGAATTACCCTGCTAAGCGTGCAAAAATGTTTCGCGTAAAACTTTACCAAGCGATATTCTTGAAACCGGAACAAGCACTGTTGCTTTACTGCGCAGAAATGACTGAATGGATTATATCTTCTTTTCATATTTCCTTGTTCCAACTAAGTAGAGTCCGCATAACTCGTTTTCCTCTTTCACTCGCCTCTTAGTGTTCACACCTTTATAATTATACACAACCTATCCGTACGTTATTTTGTATTCTTCTAAGCATATATCCGTCAAACTTTATTTTAGTGACTTCCTCTCTGTGTATTCACTAATTTATCTATTAATAAGGTTATTAACGGTTAATATTAATTGAACAGTTGAAAGGAAAAATCTCCGATAAAGCCTCTTGCCGACTCTTCTCGATGACTGGGATGTTTTCCGAACCGGTAGTAGTGACCTGTTTGACTTTCATAAGTGCTTTCTTTCTTAGGGCCTAAATTGAATAAAGTACTTTTTGATTTTAATTTTATAGTCCAGACTATTCAAATTACATGACTTTCAATCTTCAAGTCATGAGCGTACATAACACTTTAACCTATACTCATTAACTTCTTTGTCATAGTTGCTACTATCACGCTTGCTATGATAATAATTTCTAGTCGTATGTATATTAAAAATACGTAGTAGTCTCTGTACATTTGAACTTTTTCCAAGTTTCGCGAAAGACATCTTATAAATAACGCTGATCACGAATGTGCCATTAAGTTTATTTTTGTCGGTTTGTTTATCCAGATTTATGTCATGATATGTTGAACACAAAAATCTTATGTCTTTGGTCAATGGCTAGGCTATAAGTATTTTTAATAATACTTTTTACTAATCACCAAAATAAATCATTTAACTTAACCAATTTGACGAAATTTTATACACGGGAAGTGTATCCCATTCTAGTAATGATAACCTATAAGAATTGTAAATAATAAGAGTAAAGTAAAATTAGGAGATGGACACCTTTGCTGCGTTATAATTTCGTGCGGAGATGCGGGGCACTGTTAGTTCATTCTATATAGTTATACCTCACGTTCTTTTCAATATTCGCCATTGTTAATTCTTCATTTATATGCAATCTTCTTTCATCCGGTGAAATAATAAATTTATATAAAAGAAGACTTTCTTGTGTATATTTTTAAGGATATATTTTTCTACTATGCCTCAACAGCCTTTTAAAAAAGAAAAATAACAGGGGCAGTAATATGGAGTGCCGACAGAAGTAAAAACTTAATTTTGAATTTTTATATCAATTATAGTCTGAATTATTGCAGAGCATGTCGGTGACGCGAAATTACAGGATTTTACACATCCAAAGAACACGTCACATGCATATGGTATAGTCAAGTGTATACAATGTATTAGTGTATATATGCATATACATGTACACAGACCACTATAATACGGGTCGCTAGTCTGAGGCAAGCGCAATACGTCACGAGCATGTCGAGTTCATCGGTGACGCGAAGGTCACACGAACCCAAAAGTTTTCCCTTACCAAAAATCGCTCAACGCGATTAAAGATTTTTGATTTTGATTTTAGTTATGGAGTTCGAGGATCACATCCGTAAGTTCTTGGCGACAAATGTTCAGCTAGAGGGCAAAGGATAGTCAGACGAATATTAGATACTAATATTTTGTTAATAAAAAGTAGTTTTTTTTTTCCTTTCATCGTCTCCGGTATCTTTCTACCGAACACTTCGTAATACATGTAAACCTCACGAATAAAAACCCTTTCGTATCTTTTTTTTGTATTATTTATTTCGACCGCGGCGCGCCTCCAAAATTGAGTTGTATGGCTTACGCGCATAATTTTTTTTAATGTGGTTATTTTTTCCATTTTTACCTTTTTACGGACTCCCCGGCGGTCGGTAATCACTACGTGTTTACTTATTAACTTTACAAAACGGTGATTGTATGAAATTGTTTCGGCTTCCCCAATAATGATTTCATATCAACTAGTTAAAGACCGCGGGTGTTACCTACCTAACGAATTACAATTTAAATTGTGACGTAGGTTCAGTATTCCGGTTCAATAGACCATAATTAAAAATAAAGCGATTTTATAATTCGGCCAAATTGGAAAGTTGACATTTCTATACAAGTTTCTTCTCCTTTTTCTTCTTGTTTTGGCGCCGCAAAAAGCACTTGCCAGTGTCCATGTTTTTAAGCCATTGCAGTAGTAAGTATTTTGTATTCAAAGTGGCGTCTAACAAGATGGTGGCACTCTTGTTAGAACGATCTAGGGAGTTTGTGTGATATCTCAAAATGCATGCTTTCAGTTTATATTTATAATTCTCTTCACATGTGCAAAACATCCAAACTATATCATGCAAAAAACCACCAATATTACATAATAAATAGTCAAAAACCTAAGACAATGAATTAGAAATAAAAACCAAAACGAATTCGATTATTCGTACATTATAATTATAAGAATTAATGTAACTAGTGTTCGCCCATTTTTATAGGGGTCATAACAATAATATATATTTTTAATGGAATTTATTTTATTAAGGTTTTTCTTGTAAAGGTGGGAAAAAGTAACTAATTCTTTTTTTTGTTATTAAAATGCATTTAAAAAAAAAGAAAATCGGTTGACAAACATATGAGAAAAAGCCTATTTATATCGGATACATGTAATCATAATATTAATACGTGAGAAGAAACCTTCGGACACCTATATAAGTGTGTTGCGTGCACGGAATTCTGTGAGGTTTGGCATGGTTAAAGTTTATATGGAGAAGGAGTGTAGAAAGCTAAAATTTATCTATAATATCTGTTACTAATATATTAAATTAAATAAATAAATACTGCGAATCCTAACTGGACCAGTACCGTTGAACTTAGACCCCCCCCCCCCCCCAAATATTGACATTGTCACTGAATGAAAAGTTACAGCGAGTGATATAATATTCATTGTTTAGATTCAAACTGCAAATATCAAACAAAAATAGTATATGATTAAAAAGTCGCTGGTCGAATTTCGATCATTGGGCGACCGCTAGTAAACTGAAATACATACTTCACACACGGTTCAGTGTCCCCTCTTACAATATTGGTGCGAAACGACACCATACATGCATAATGCATATTTTTAAGCTAGGAGAAATAAATATTAAATCTCTCTCTCTTTCATCCTTTCTAATGTGTCTTGTTAAGTTATAAAAATATTTCGTTGATGTACCGATATGTTGATTTTATTATCGTTTGACGAAATAGCTTCACCGAATGGTGCCCTGAACATAAAAAATGACAGTATTAACCATCGGCAGTCGCCTTTGTATGCGAATAACAAGGCGAGAAGTAATTCAATAGTTTAACCGCATTGGCAAATTACTGAGAAACTCATATGGAACTAATCTCGCGGGTTCGATTCTCGAATACGACGAATGTGATAATTATATTAATTTGTGATGAACATAATTATTAACTTTCATTAGGTGTTATTATTTTATGTATTGACGTTTTGGAAAATTTTCTTATTTTGAAATCAAATGGCCGTGTTTGAAGTTGTCTTGCAAATATTTATTTAATACTAGCTGTACCCGCGGCTTCGCCCACATGGACTACAGAATGCCATCGATCGGAGACACGCGCGAATTTTGCTCTCCCGCTTCCGAATATTTTAAAGACAAAAATGCTTATTGTGGTTGTTCTTTAGAAGATACACAAATACATTCGCTGACTTCTGTAGGTATTTTTAATGTCTACAATTATGCACTACATTAATTTGCTATATTTCTCATGGTGTACTCAGCGTAATCTATTTAAGCGCCCGAATTGATTCACCATGACCAGTTTTTTTAATTTCCGCCGGACCCTTTTTTTATAACTTCAGCTATCTATTAGTGAAAGTCCTCGGAATAAACAGACAGACATACAAAAATTAAAATAATGGATTTTTTGTTAGGTATCGTGTATACTTTCATAAGCATTTAATAAATATCTGTTATTTTGATATTACAAACAGACACTTCAATTTTATTAATTTTATATATTTACTACAGAGTTTCTAGATGCGCACGAGTCACGACTACCATATTATAGTATAATATAGTGAAAACGTTGTCATCCTGACTCGCTTCAGCTTTTCACGTCGGGAACATCCAGCGTATGTTCAGATATGATTTTGGCGGTCGTTGATACTCGCTCATATATAAATAAAAGCCACCATTTTAGAACAGAACACGATATCGAGCTTAAATAATAAAAAAATAACAGTAGTACATATTAATACAAAAAAAAACTTTCCAATAAATTTCACATTTAAACTTATTTAAGGCTATAAGTCCGAATTCGCAGGGAAAATATTGGTGCAAATTCCATCTCGCCGTTCCGTTTTTAATCAAAATAATTAACCACTCGGATGATTTATTGCCTTCTGGGAGAGCTTAATGTGGTGGGGACGGTATAAGAGTACCACCAACGACGCACGATACAGTTACTTTTAAAAAAGCTTCGGTATTTTTCGTTTATCTTAACGAAATAACCGATAAAGCTAAATGATCTACATTTTCACTAGACATGCATTTTATAACTAAGCTGAAATTTTGTCGTAAATTAGAAAAGAGATTGGAGGAGAAGTCACAGGCTTTTTTAAAATTTGTACTAAAGTTAGCGTTAGGTACGGCCACAATCTCATTTGATGATATGTGATGATGTGGCTTAATGTGGTAGCACGCTAAGCCTAGAGGAAGACTGGCTCTCAAGTGCAACTGCCGGAACACACCTATTGGTGCTTGGGGATAGACTTTAAACATAAGGGTGGTAGCTAGACAGAAGGGCATTAGGAAAAGCCCTACCACCATGCTGTAGTTTCATCACTATGTTCTCCTTCACCGAAAACTTAGAATCATTGTTGGGATTCGAATTCAGATCGATCGAAGCGATGTCTTTATACATTACCACGTTGCAGTGAGCAGTCATTGCTAAAGATAAACTTGGCATATTCTATGATTCACACAGTCACGCCATTGCTTTCCCTGTAAATCCTTTCGGTTTTATATACACAATTTTTTTACACAAAATGTATAAACCTCATTTAAGGTTCTATAGAACGCAGCTACACATTCATATATAAACGTACTCATATTGAGTTTGTTTGCTACATTTTTGTTGAGATCTAATTACTTAAGTCTAAAGATGTAGATTATTTCATGCAATTTCTACATAATTCTAGTATTGAATAAGCGAGAAAGATATAATATTATGTTTATCTGCTGTTATTATAAATGTTATATATAAGAATTCACTTAATATATTAGTTTATTACCTAAAAAAAAGCTTCACGTAAGCAAGAAGTACAAAGAGATTACATCAATCATGAATGAATGAATACTTCATTGCAGTTTTAGTTTTTACACTGACGAGCATAGTGGTGTTATGCTATTGATAGATTATATTGTGTTTAAAGAGTAACTTCTTCATTTGTTGTGGCCAATTGGCTTAAGTTTAGAATGAGAGATGTTTAAAATATCTCACAGTTCAAAAATTTGACTCCAAAATAGTGTATATACAAAAATTACGCGTGCGTCATTATTATTATAGATTTTTTTTCTAATAATTTTATAATTACCCTTTTATTAAAGAAAATAAAGAGAGTTAAAGATTTCGTAACGTTAATAACGTTAATACGATACTATTCCGAAAACTAAAGTAAAAATAATTTATTAACACCTAAAAACGTTTTTTTACTTGTTCTTTCTCTATGAAATATATAACTTTGTTTTACCATTCTTTTCTCTTCTTCAGACCTATTTTTTAAGGAATTCGTTAAATAGGCCTATTTAAATGTTGAAAAACTACTATAAATGTTATAAGGACGAAAATATATTTATTACTTTTACCGCCATCTAGCGGTCACAATACGTTTTAAATGACAATACATCGTAGGCTTTACTTGATGAATATTCCTTCATTACATAGCCTTTTCTTATTAGAGTACGACATTCTGTAAGATAGTATATTCACTTAAAATCGAAAAGTTTTATAACATATCAGAGATAATAATTATATTTTAGCAATTACGTTCTTCAGCGCCATCTAGCGTCGAGCAGCGGCTTCGTCTCCATTTAAAGAATCCTTAGAATATGATGTTTGGTAGCAAAAAGCGGGGCCAACGTAACGCTCATAGTAACACCATCGTCTATTTCTAAAATAAGGACGCACGAGCTATTTATAAACGATACGATCAAAGAGGGTGTTACGAGCAATATGAGCACACGGAACCGTTGGATTGCTCTATAGATATTTTATCGAGTCGACACCCTAACGGCCTAATAGAATTTGGAGTTCAATCGTATACATCCATAAACCAATAATTCTAATAACCAAATAGGACAAAGAATGTAGAACAAAGTAATACAAATGTGTATAGCAATAAAATAGTGCACTGTGTTTAGTTATTTTTGTATAACATTAAAGTAATTTATTATCTATTCTCATGGGAATTAACTTTGTATTTGATATGGTATGATTTATTTTTGAAGTCCATCCAGCGCCGGCCCTAGACCTTAATCAAGGTAAAGTGAGATTGTATAAAGGAATAAACGCATAGAAATTGGTTTATTACCGATGTTATTATCATAAAATAATTTTCTATTTTTGTAAAATAAATAGCTACAAAGGGGTGGAGTTGCGAGCAAGAAGTACGGGTGCCGCGCCGTGCAGTTATGCTTAATTTTATTTATTGAATTCTATTTTAATTTTAAACTGGGGCAAGCCCCACATCAGCTCTCATAAAATTAAATTTTTCGCTCGAAATTGTTTTTCATATTTGGCATTTTGGCGACCATTGCCATAGATTAATATGAATATACGGAAAACCATTGCCACCTGGCGCCTAGACTGACCGCACGTACCTCTCGCTACCCCAGAGCCGCCACTGTGACTAGTGCACAAATTGCTGTGCTTTTAACGCTACGGAATACTCAACAAATCTCTTTTCAACAAACCCTTTACAAAATTTTAATATATCAATGATGTTGCAAATTGAAACAATATATAAATATAAAATATGCGAGGCAAAAATAATTTAAAAATTCAACGAAAATAAAGCTTTAAATTCCAATTATTATATCAAAAAATGCTTCTACTAAAAATGTTACAAATGCTGAATTTAAAAAGTAAGCACTGAAACGTAACTAACTGGTAATTGGTAAACTATCACCGAAGATCTTTGGTTCCGAAGAATATACTTGATTTGATATCCTAATTGCAATGAAACAGACTTACGATACCTATGTTTGTACCTAAAATTTTTTTTATAGAAAATCAAACAATTATTTTCATAAACATACGGAACCGTTTGAATTTTTAGCACTTCGATTAAAGTTTAATCGTGGCGTCTGCCCAATGTTGTAGTTTTATAGTTAGTCAAAGGGCAGATAATCCTCAATATTGGCTTCGTTTAATTACAATTTTTATGCATGAATTTTTAAAGACACAGTGTATTGAATAACTTAGCAGCAACATCGTAAATCATCAAACACATTCATGTTAGTGTTACGACGTTAATAATTTAATTGATGTTTGTATTGAATATTTTTTTATAAAATTCATGAAATACTTGTTTTTATTCTAAAGCAGATGTTTCTTAGTTCTGATGGTAGAAATATTAAATGTTCATAAAACTTGTATAAATTATAAAGTTAATGTTTATGTAGAAAATAAAAATAAAAACCGGTAAAATTATTTGATTCTGCGCCATCTCTCGGTATTTATAATTACTAAAATAAAAACTAACGTTATTGTAATTTAAAGAGGGTTGTATTATAAATAATATTTACTAGATGGCGCTGTATAACGTAAATTTTAACTTGATAATTTTTGATAGGAGCATTTTACCGCTTTTTCGTGATTTCTTAATCTCCATTTTTTTTTGACTATTATTTACTTTTTGCTATAAAATATAAATAATATACATCTTTGGAATTTAAGATTGTTGTCACAGATTTACGATAGATGGCGACATGTACTAAAGAGATTATGTTTTATGCCCTGTGAATTTGAATAATATAAAAAGAATAGCGGTGTGCCCGCGGTTTCGCAAGCGTTTGTTGCGCAGTAATTATTTTCATCCCATTTTTTTTAAATTATTAACAATTTTCTACACAGCCTATCATCAAGTGAAGAATGATAATAATTCTTTAGATATTTCTGAAATTATTGGTGACGATTTTTGTAGTCTATCAATTATAAAATCACAAAAACAAAATTTTGTTCTTTTACAAATAAAAAAAATATTTTTCTTTATAACGTATTCATCTATGGAATGACTTTACGTGTACAAAATAAATATGAAATATTTATTTACCCTTCCAATTGATCAATGATTTAATCCAGTGTACAAAACTTCATAAGAACGGTAAAACCATTTTTAGTTAAATCCGGACATACAAAGGGACAGATATACACTCAGACAAAAAATGTTTTAAAAGCATATTCGTGATCAGTTTGCTTCAGGGAAATTTGAAAAAAAAATAACATGTACAGATAGAACTACGGATTAATTAATATAGATGTAGAGTTACATAGAGATGTGCAGGTTTTTTCGTAATTGAGTTAACAATATCATATTAAACAAAATGCTAAAAAATCCTGTGTAATTATATGCAATTGAGAACTATACAAGAAGTTATATGTAGACAGGCAGACAAAAAAAGAGGATTTTTTTTATATATCGTATAAACATTTCGCAATTACTAAAAAGCTGTTATTTTGAAATTGCATGCAGACACTGTAATTTTATTAATTGTTTAATTGAACGTTATATATGTATATAATTTTTTTTTCAATCAAATAAAATTTATCCTTACCTCGTTTATACACAACTAGCGACCCGCCCCAGCTTCGCACAGGTGCAATTTACAGTCATGTTAATTGATATATAGTTTATCGCTTTAGTATTAGTTCATAGCTTCATAGTTACGAAAAGTGCGCTTAGCTCACGGCGCGCAATTCAAAGCCCATAGAGATAAGCCGCGGCGCGGGTGGCAGTGCCGGCCAACCATTTCACTGCGAATGATTTTTTTGGTTGCGCGTAATCTTGAATTCGTGATAACTTCTGTGATATTCATTTAAATGGCATGATGTAAAGGACTATTCAATCTACATTAAATGCCAAATTTAACTAACAAAATCTGGATAAGGATTAATTCAAATTGAAGCGGATAAAATGGCTCGGCAAATAACCTAATATTTTAAAATATTATTTTTAAGATAACAAGACAATTTTTAACAAAAAAGAAAACCAAGTCCAATGCCAATGAAATTAAAAGGTTGTCCACCCTTGAGGTATCCCCTATTCAAAAAAAAGAATCATCCAAATCGGTTTATAAACAATCCTTAAAAAAATAAATTCAAATGAAGTAACCTCCGTCTTTTGTTGAATTCGGTTAAAATGGTTACTATGAGTCAACCTTAGGATATAGACATAATTATTAGGCACGCCATCGCGGACTTTTCTGTGGGCTTTTTGAAGAACTAAAACTCTTTTGATGTATCTTTTTAAGACTTAGCCGGCGTAAACTATGTAAGCGCCCGAAAATTGATTTTTGACGACTTGGTTACGAATAATTCAATTTTCTCTACTATAATAAAACTTAATAATGAAGAATGTATTGCATAAACAGACCTGCCGTAAAAAAATCTCAAAATTACAGTGATAACAGTTAAAAAAACCCGTTGCATTGTTTAGACGAAGTCGGCGGACAAACAAACAGACGCAGATAGCGACTTTTTTATGCTGTGTACTAGCTGTGCACGCGGCTGTGCTCGCGTGGACTACAAAACGCCATCGATCGGGTACACGCAAATCGTACTACTACCCCCGCTCCGGTTATTTTAAAGATAAAATGCTTATATTTGGTGATTCTTAAAAGATATACATATGCTCTTGCTGAGTTTTTCGTACATCTTGTTAATGTCTATAATTATGTAGTACATTAATTTGAATTATATCTTATGGTTTACTCAGCGTGGGCCATTTAAGCGCTGGCATTGATTCGCCATGACGCAGAATTATTTCCCCCTCCGGTTATTTGAAAGATAAAATGCTTAATAATTGGTGATTCTTAAAAGATATACAGTATGCTCTTAGCTGAGTTCCTTCGTAACATCTTGTTATCTGTCTGATAATTATGTCCCGTACATTAATTTGAATTCATATCGTTATGGAGATTACTCCGCGTGGGCCATTTAAGCAGACAGCCATTGATTCCATTGACCAATTAAAAAAGTTTTGTTATAATTGCTTGATATACCTTAATACTGAATTCTAGGAATAAAGTATCCATAGTTATTCCTTATAACATCAGCTATCTGCCAGAGAAAGTCCCGTCAAAATTGGTTCAACCGTTGCGGAGATTATCCTGTACAAACAGACAACCAGACAGAAAAATAAAAAAAAGGGTTTTGTTATAATTACTTGATATACTTTCATATGAATTTAGGAATAAAGTTAGTTATTTGTAGAATATATAATTAAATTAGACACGTGAAGCAATAAACTGTCTACCCCTTTTTAAGCGTATTGATGCACGGATTACTGTGATCATTTGGGGCATGGTTAAAGTTTATATGGAGAATTATTTTTGTGCAGAAAGTTTCAAAATTTAATATAAGTTATCTGTTCCTAGAATATATCATTAAATTAACACGTGAAGCATTAATATTGCGATATCCCTTTTAAGCCAGATCATTGCCATTGCACGTAAGATCCCAAGAATATTGGGCATTGTTACAAGTTTATATGGAGAAGTAGTGACAGCAAGCTGATATAATATTCATATAATATCTAGGTTCCTAATACTATTAAATGTCAAATAGAATTATTAGTCTGTGAATCCTGGCCAGATCAAGTGCCATTGACCTTAGTTCGCCAAAATATTGATCATTGTGCTACCGCTAGTACTGACAAAGTGAACAGCAAGTATATAATATTCATTGTTTAGGTTCAAACTACAAATGTCAAACAGAAAATAGTCTATGATTAAAAAGTCGCTGTTCGAATTTTGATCATTGGGCTACCGCTAGTACTAACAAATGAACACAAAATATATTAAGTAAGCTGCTTAGTATGTAAAATTATAGATAGAACATTTGAGATAAAAAACCAAGCAGTCATCAGGACTGCCGACAGAAGTGAAAACTCAATTTTGAATTTCTAAATCAATTATAGTCTCAATTATTGCAGAGCATGTCGGTGACGCGAAATCACAAGATGTTTACCCCTCCAAAAAGTAAAACACGCATATGATACAGTCGAGTATATACAATGTATTAGTGTATATATAGGTGTACACAGGCCGCTATAATACGCGTCGCTAGTTTTGCGCAAGCGCAATATGTCTCGAACATGTCGAGGTCATTGGTGATATGCGAACCCATAAGTTTTCCCCTACCAAAATTGCTAAACGCGGCTAAAGAAGTTTGCACTTCAAAAATTGTAGTAAAAATCCAGTCGCCAAATTATTTATTTATTTAGTATATCGTACTGTTTCTGCTAAGGCGAATAACTATGTTTTTACTACAGTTTGTTTGTTGACTATAATTAAAATATTAGGTCATTTAGAAAATCTGAATTTCGAATTTAGGTTTATTTTTCTTATGTATATAATTTTCAAATACATACTACAACAAATAGATAGAAATAACATAAAGTTTATTGTTAAAATTTATGTTATAAAACTGATGTCGATAAATTTGATACCCACACTAGTGTCGTGGTGCTAGCTGCTCGTCGATTGGTTTACGACGGTCCCAATCAAGCGGCGTCTCGTTGGCTAACTGCCGCTCTCTCGAGAGCCCTATAAAAATGGGTTACTTCAACTATAGTTAAATTTAATCTTAGTTTTTAACTGAAACTTCTTTGGCGGTGATTGGACGTGGATTGCGAGTGAAATTTCGAGGACCCGTCACGTTTAGGCACATTTCGTTACATGCGAGAAAAGAAATATATAACGTAGAGACGGAGCGCTCTATAATATAGGTATATTATAGATCGCGATCGCTCTGAACCAAGAACGAAACGAACTGTCAAAAAGTCTGCAAACTAATGTCTGTTACAGTAAGTCTGTTTTATAATTTGAAAATCTTTAAAGGGGCTATTTCATGGTCCTTCGAGCCGGATGTGTTGTGGTTCGTGTTTATAGAAGTATATGTTTACGTTTAAATAATTAAAAAAGTGGTATAAACTTGTTAAAACAACATTTTCGTTTGTGACAAGTGATTCGATTTAGTAGTGTATGTTTACGTTTAAAAAGTGTTTTAACTACGCCGAAATATCTAATAATTAATTAATTAATATTAACTCTTGCGGGCTATTTTTAAAAAACAACGTGTGGTGAAATAGTGACAATACTCGTAGTTTTAGCAGTATTTCCCCAACGGTTATCGGTTAGTGCCTACCTACCTACTACATATTTATAAAAAAAAAAAAAATCATGGAAATAATGAACAAGCTCATATCATGCCAGTTGGATAGATATGAGAAAATCCAAAAAGCAGAAAGCAACTTTAGTAAATCACCTAAAAGTAGAATAACTATAACTTATGTAGAAACCCGTTTAGAAAATCTAGAAAAACTTTGGAAATCGTTCACTGGTTGTCATGAGGATATTGTAGGTTGTGTGGATAGCGACAAGAAACAAAGTATATTATACTTTTCCAAAGATATTTATGATGAATGTGAAGAGATTTACTTATACCATAAAAGTGATTTAAAAACAAAAATTCAGGAACTCACATCCATACAAGCAGCAACACAAGCAGTACAGCCACAAAATGATTCACCACATACAGAACCAAACCTTCCACGTATAAACATTCCCTTATTCTCAGGAAAGTATACAGAATGGCCAGCATTCCATGATATTTATATGAGTTTAATTCACAAGAATTCAAGAATGGATGATGTGCAAAAACTTCATTATCTGAAACCAAGTTTGAGCGGAGAGGCAGAACTTCTCTTGAGAAGTATACCGATTACAACTCAAAACCATTCACAAGCATGGGAGATTCTAAAAAAAGGTATAACAACAAAAGGTACATTTCTAATTGCATATTTAAAAGATTATTTAGTTTAAAGAACTTAACAACTGAGTCTGATCACAACATCAAACATATGTTAGACAGTACATCAGAGTGTTTGAGCTCTTTACAAAATTTGGGATTACCCACTACAGCACTGGTAGATATTATTACAAGAAATGAACAAACACAAGTCTACCGTGCACTCATTGATCAGGGATCACAGAGCTCGTTTGTATCAGAGTACTTTGCTCAAGCAACAGGCTTGAAGCGTTGTAAAAACAACTGCGAGTTCCACCTAAGTGAAGGAAAAACAATACATTCAAGTTCTACTATTGAGTTTGAATTAAAATCAAGACACAACACAACCTTCACGTTATGGGTACAGGCATATGTAATCAGTCACATTACAACAACCCTGCCTCAGAAACAGGTCAAATTATTAGACTGGCCAGAGATAGAAACAATTACACTGGCAGATCCTGGGTTTTACCAGCCAGGTAGAATTGATGTGTTACTAGGGGCCAGTGTAACCAGCAAGATAATGAAACAGGGTTTATTGAGAAGTTCAGTTGGCACATTAGCACAAGATACACAACTGGGATGGATCATTTCAGGTGACACAAATACAACAACTAATAACAACAGAATAGTAAGCATGCATTCTTGTGTGTGTGAAAATAACATGCTTAAACAATTTTGGGAACTGGAAAAGGAATTTATAACCACTGAGAAAAGGTTAACGAAGGAGGAAGATAGATGTGAAGAAATTTATAAGACAACTACAATTAAAACAGAAACAGGAAGATACAAAGTGAACTTACCTTTTCAGAAGAATATTAACATGCCTGTGGATAAATGTGGGAAAACACGGGAAATAGCAACAGCTAGATTTTTACAATTGGAGAAAAAACTCCAGCAGAATCCAAAATTAAACGAAGAATATACAAGGGTGATACAGGAATATCAAACCCTAGGTCATATGTCATTGGTGGATGAAGACAAAAAGGATGCTGTATACTTACCTCATCATGCAGTGATCCAAGAAGACAAGGATACCACAAAGGTCAGAGTGGTATTTGACGCATCTTGTAAGGGTACTGGGGGTTCATCGGTAAATGATGCAGAAGATCGTGTACGTCGGCTGGAAGCAGACAAGGAGAGCCTACTGCTCCAGGTGCAAGTGTTATCAGAACAAATTGCTGCGCAGAGCGAAAAAATGGCTGACCTAGAAGGCGCTTTGCATGATACCAGGCAGAAGCTTGATTATTCAGACCAAAGATTAGAGCAGGAAATGCTGCAGAGGTCATCACTTGAAACACAGAAGTTGGAACTGTTGTCAAAGCTAAGCGAAGTAAGGCTACGTGCAGCTGAACGTGGACTGGTGGAACGATCGCCACCTCCTAAAGCAAACAACGGCACCCTCACGACATCAAGGCCTGCACCGCCTAGGACGCCGCCAGCGAACTACGGGCGACAGATCGAGCGGAACACGCACATGTACTCGTCGCTGCCGCGGTCCTCGATAATGACGTCAGAGGCGCGCGTCGCCTTTGCGGAGAAGGATGAGACGATACCTCGTGGCAGCCCATCTCCGTCGCTGAGGGAGGTGCGGTCCCGGCTGGGCAGTGCAGGTGCTTGTGTGGGGATCGGGAGTGGGGGCGGGGTCAGACTCGAGGGCGACGAGTTCGTGCGCTCGTCCTTACGAGCCACGCTCCACCAGCGACCAAAACATATGCCTTGGCAAACAATGGACATACGTCATTGGGACTGTGACACGACGTGCGGTTGGCTCGAGAGCTTGCGGTTAGAGGTGTATGTGCCCGGTGCGAAGACGTGGCTGGAAGCGACACCAGACACTAAAGGAGTGATCGCGACCGCTTCACATCACGCCATCGAGAAGGAGTTCGCTATTAAACATTCCATGAATAAAAAGAAGATCGTACTCGCTATCACTGACTTACTAGGTGGACACGGTGACGCGATGCTGACAGTGGCAGGACGGTTGGACACGGCGGGGGCGCTGCGCTGGCTGGAGGACGTGGGCGTGTGCGGAGCGCGTGCGTCTGCCGCCGACGCCGCGCATGACGGCCGGCTGCTGCACCGGCTCACGCACGCGGACCTGCACGCATTACATGCGCTCGCTATCAAGAGAGGTATTCAAGTATTGCGCGACAACATGTTCAATACGGAGACGATGATCCGTCGCGGTATCGAGACCGAGCCTTTAGACAGGTGGAAGTTAGTCCAACGGATGACAGGCCATTTCTGGCAAAGATGGAACACTGAGTATTTACATATTCTACAACAGCGACATAAGTGGAAAAATAAGACCGGTGCACCAAGTACAGGGGATGTCGTTCTAGTTAAGGAACCTTCACTACCTCCTACAAAATGGCTTATAGCAAAGGTGGTAGGTACACATCAGGGGCCGGATGGGGAAATTAGGGTAGTGTCTTTGAGAAGCAGTAATGGCTTCCTCAAGCGACCAGTGTCGAAGCTGGTTGTTTTACCTATCTCCAACTAATAATCATCACGGTGGGCGGCTACAAGAAGAACGAAGTTCTTGGTGGGCGGAATGTTCGCATAAATTATGTTAGATGGCGTTGTAGCCATCCATAATAACTTAACAACTGTAGCTGTCTACCAATCGGAAGTCGGAGCGATCGCGATCGCTCTGAACCAAGAACGAAACGAACTGTCAAAAAGTCTGCAAACTAATGTCTGTTACAGTAAGTCTGTTTTATAATTTGAAAATCTTTAAAGGGCTATTTCAGTAATAAAATTTGTTCTAAAATAATAAATTATTTCCAAAGGTGTTTTTATAAACATGGTATTAATGCTTATCGAAATAAATACGTTATTCATCACAAGTATTTTATTTTGGACAAAATTGTCCCTTACATCATTTGATTTCAATGAATATGTTAGGAGATATCACAGTTTTAAAATAACTCGGCAGCAAAATAATGATTTAGTATCGCGAGTTTTTTTTTTGAACTGACTACACTGTTAGCCTTAGGGGCCCTATCCAAAAACAGAGCCGCTGCGGCTTGTACAGCTTCACCGGACTTGAACGAGACGTTGCACGGATTAGCAAGTTATACTATAATAATAAAAAGTGTGTTGAATTCAGTACGCACGACATTAAGTGAAACTTCTCTGTCGATCAAAAATATAACTCACTATAACATAAAATATATAATCATGGTAACTAATTTATTACACACCTTGTTTTTTTATAGTTTACTAGCTTTTATTGCTTGATTTCGCGCGTATATAGGTACACTAATTGTCTTATTCTATAGCGAACATCTATCTTTATCGGTTTATACTATCATAGTTCTGATTTCTCTCTCTGTCCTAGTAGATTTTATCCTGTCCTTTGTTTGTCGTCACCTTATATAAAATGAGAACTTAAAATATTACTCTCATCGTGCTTAAAGAAGTGTCACTTCAAGCCTGATTTTTGAATCTTTATTCTCACTGCAAATACTAGAAAGGTAACAAATTTACTTTTTTTTTCATAAACACATAAGTCATACCTTTTTTTTAATACTCCAAAGAACGTCATAGTTAGATGTATAAAAATGATACTTACCATTTCATAACTTAACATAAAAATAAATTTTAACGATTTAAAAATCTTAACCTTAGATTAACGATAACCAAATGGAACCGCCCTATCAAAATCCGTAGCTCAATATTGGTTAATAAAACAATAATAATGAAAACTTGGCGTCGAACCCAACACCATAATGCGGTGTTCTTCCTATTAAAAACATGCGACAATTTATTGCGCACGCTGGGATCCTGTGCTGAAATTTGGGGTAATATATTCATGTCGCAGGCGAACTACAACTATAGACATTTGTAAAAATACAGATTAATTAGTGTATTGATAAAGTTTTCAAAATTTAGTGTGTAAAAGTGTAAATAATATCTTCAGATTTGAGAGACTCGAAATATCCTACTCAGTTAAGAACGAAGGAATGGCGATAACGAGGTGTTAGGGCTACAACAACTCGATTGGGTAACGACTACTTAGAATATGTCGCACAGTCTTTTATAGTTGAGGTGAGCTTATAACAGGTAAAATAAAATAAAATCCGCTTAAGAGAAATAACACTTCCAAATAACAGTTTGTTACACGTTGCTATTTCTTTCTATTACTACAATTGAAAAAAGTATAGAGATATTTATTTCCCTAACAAAAACCTAAGCTTGATTAAGGAAGAGCAGGGTAAACACCTACCCTGTTCTTTCAAACTGATAAATACGCCATACTCCTAAGTCAAAGTGATTCGCTTATGCGCGTCGTTATTCAGCAACTGCTAGTGCATGTCCAATTTTTATTTACTTCAGGCTGGCGTGACAGTGGTGACTTACAATAGTTTGTTGATCTCTTTGTGTTCGCCACTATTTTTAGATTGTACTGTGTTTAACATCAGGTACAGCATTATTTTTTCCGCGTTAAATAATATTGTGATCATTTATTTTTGTAAATAAAATAAAATGCAAAAGTAATTGAACAAGATACCCACCGAATTTAATGCATCTAGTTTCTAAAGAAAACTTTTTAATATAATACATCATTTTTGCAGACCACGTGATCAGTGTAACAACTCCAAACCTAATGATCACAGACGATTAGGTAATTTACTTTATAAAAATTCTATCAGTTACGCAGGATGTGGAAGCTCGCTGACGTTAGGGTCGAATGACCCAAGTGTGTCTCTGAACGCCAAAAAGCACACGACGAGGCCTGGTTTCGAAGTATGGGACATAAAAGAACCATGCGACACGATAACTTTACTTACGCTGCATATATTAGCGCGCTTATGTGTTCTTATTGTGGTAGACAATGTCTCTATGGAATTGTCTTGTTTTTGCAACGCAAAGAGCTGCTCTTTGAGACATTGACCAAACCGTCTGTCATAGACTAAAGGGCAATCGACGATTGTAAGGAATACATGATAATAAAAATTGGTATGACGCATGTTTTGCTGTGTACCAGTTATTATAGGATGAATAATTATCGAATGATAGTAATATGTGAAAATGATTGCTCTAGTATAAAGAATAAATAATTATATAAACAAGCTCGGTAGTGTTTCCTATCGACGATTTTCAAAATGATAACTACAACGTTTATAAATATTTTCACAGGGTCCAAATAGTTTATTTTATTGAATATCAATAAATATACAATTCTAAAAATGTTTGCAAATTGTGATGATTTTAAGAATTATTATTATTTACGTAGTAAATCTAATGAAAATAAGCAAAACTGTAGTCACTTTTTCAAATAACAAATTTGATGACAATGTCTACAGCACAACGTAAACACAGTGTCGCTCATTCCAGCCTGTTGGAAAACCGTTGCCAAGTTAACACGATAAACAATAAAAAAATAAAAACAATTTGCTTTTATTTTGTTTTGGTGTTCGCTGGGATCATTCGGTTTTACAACGCAGACTTATTGTATCGTTTAGTTAACTAGTTTTGTTTTGTCGGTCTCATCTCGATGGCGATGGCGGTTCTATGTAGAATTATGTTTTGAGAAAATGTTTATAAAATACATTAACATACCTACTCTATTGTTCTTCGTTCGCCTGTTCCATTTTGTTTTGTAATTTACATCTGATGATAAGTACCTTTAGTTATTGGTAACTGTGACTGTCGGGAGATCAGGATATATTGATAGTGGTGGCTGTCGTTATGCCATCTAGAAACTCATGACGTTAACTCCCGACACTACCAGAACGCTAGATATGAATTGGCAGATCTGAAACCTTCTTGAGGCAACAAAACCTTCTTGCAATTTCTTCTTGCGCTAATACATCTGACTAAGCGTTTGAACAACTGCTCCAAAACCGCTCCAGATTTGATTTGAAGAAATTAGACCTCTTGATGCTTTTCGAGAACCTTCGTTTAGATATGCTAAACAAGGATATGGTCTTGAAATCCTTTGAAGATTTTGCTAAGCATATTGTGTTCAAACTCGAGACATTGTCAGCTGACTTACCAATATGGAGTTTTTTTTTTCTATTGCCACTGTTTTGGTGTATTTAATTTTTTATTTACAAATTATCATATCACATGTCATTATGCGTCATTATTAGTACATTATTATGTAAAGAGCTAACGTGAAGAAAGGTGACAAGAGATCGGCAATCCATCGCTGAAAGTAGCTGAAAGGCTCTCGGCAACTCGTATATTGTACACTGGTTTATTTGGAAATGCGAAAAAAATCTCTGTGCGGTGTTAGTTTATTAACTTACGCATTAAAGCGACATTAAAACGTGCAACTATTGTCTATAATAGACATGGTATATGACAACCAGTGAGTTTTTGTGATATTATAAGTAGGCACACACATACATTTATGTAAATATTAGATACTTACTAATAATACTGAAGTACTTAATACGAAAATCGTATGATTTAATACGTATTCGTAAGGGGAATTCAGTTATAACTCATAGGCTGTTTTTCTCGAATGTTCCATAGACCGAAACGTAAGCTTTGTTGGCAGAATGTGGCCTCATAATTCATTGGAATACGTAATAAGAACGTTCCTACAGTAATAATAAGTTTGAGGCGATAATGATTTGGTGGTAGAGTTGGAAAACTTCTCCGATAGGCAAAGGTTCCATTTTATTTTTTAAGTTTTGTTTAGTAGCATGGAATAGTGATGTCGCTTCGCATAATTATAAGTACAGTACAATGCTGTCAAATAACTATTAAGTTTGTGGCAACACTAATATCTAGTGTCAGTCTGTCTTTCAGCTTACTCGTGTAGTATAGATGTAACGAGTACCATCTCTATACATGAAAGTGTCCGTGAAATGAGTATTATCTACATCACTTGCTGTCACTATTCGTTGAGTGACAATGTCAATATTTTGGAGGGTCTAAGTCCAATGGCACTGGTCGGATTAGGATTCGCAGTATTAATTTATTTATTTTAATATATTAGTAACAGATATTATAGATAAATTTTAGCTTTCTGCACTCCTTCTCCATATAAACTTTAACCATGCCAAATCTCACAGTCTTCCTTGCACGTAATACGCTTAAAAAGAGGTAGAAAGATTATACTTCACGTATTAATATATAGATAATAATATTCTTTCCCAAAAAAAAACTCAATTCCTTATAGATATTATCTGTGAATGAGAATCAAAACACAGTATCTACTGATTGACCATATAAAAAACTGATGATTTATCATTTTTATTGCGAGAAAAACATGTTTATGAGCGACTCAGGAGGGGCGAGATTGGAGAAAAAGCAGCACAGCCTTATTCTGTACATTTTAGATTTAAATATAAATTTTTCGATCAAATAACATAGACCGGGGGATATATCTATCCATTGTCCGCTGTTTGTAGCCTGAATAATCAACCAATCAGAATTCGCGTATATTTAATGGTTTGAAATTATTCATTAACAGTATCGACTGGCGATGAAAGAAAATATGGCTTGTGTGAGAAAATTTAGTGGGTGTTAGAACATGACAATTATTGTGTTAGATTGGATCGCTGACACCATAAATTTGATGTAGACCCAATATAGAAGCATTCTTAGGTGTGTCTTCGAGAACAGCCGGTGTATATGGCCCCGAGGGCTTGCAGGCTGATATGACAGTGGTGAATGCCTATGGATTGCAGCTCTCTCGATGACCAACAACGAATATGATTTCACGCTTGCCTTCGTTTAACCCTTTGTTTATATATTTGTTATTTATACAAAGGTAAAGAAGAAATTTAGGCTGTGTTATGCCCGTACTAACGTATTCCCCTGTTTCCTTCCTTAATAGTAGTACTAGAGTAAATAATTTTTTACCATAAAATTTATATCTACCACTACCATGTCCCTATGTTTTTTTTTTTTTTTCATAAATGAATTATTATAAAAACTAAGAGCTTTTTAAAATAACGAAAATTACCCTTTTTTACCGTCATGTTCAGGCGTCCAGCAAACAAATTCGACGACAACAAAAAGAAAAGGGAAAATATACAGACATAGTCACAGTTTTACTTATATTGTTTTTAAAAATATATTAAAATTGGTTCAGTTTTTGAACATGAAACAGGGGAATACGAAACTAAATCAATCAATTTCATATAGGTATAATCAGTCTGAACTGCAGTTGTCACTTTTGCTCTATTCAATGAGGTTTCGGGTAGAACGGGACAGCAACAGATTTTAGAAATACTTATTCTAGAAATGTTTCTTAGACCGCGCATCCTCTTAAACCAACTAAGAAACGTCAAAGTGACTAACAGGTAGATAACTGAAACATTTGTGGACCTCTTTGCCGCCTTTTCAGGGAACATGTTTTTATCTTCTTCCTCGTTCACATGAAATGTTCCCTTTGTGTTGTATTTTTGTTAGTTCTAAATGTTATCTAAAAACAAAATTGACGTTATTAGTAGTGCTGCTACCGCCATGTTTTGGACAAGTTGTTTTACATGTTTAAAAAAATAGAATTTGACATTTCAGGACATATTTATTTAAAAAGGCTTTTTTTTAAAGCCAAAACTTTGTGATTGGAACACGATGAAGCGTAAAAGACAAACCCTAAAAAGAAACAAACATATACATCAATAGGATTTAGCTAGAAATAGAATGAGATCTAAACAGTATACACGATTAATGTAAGACCTGATTTTACACGTCTTCATAGCCTTCAATTAGCCTAGCGGTGTGACTAGCAAACTTGAACGCATCGTTGTATGTAAAGCACGAGTAGTCGATAATACAAATCACGCAGATTTAGGATTTATAAAAATAGATTTTTAAGAAGATATTTTATGTTATCTAAAACGTTTTATTTTTAGAGCGTGTGTTTTTTTTTTTATTTATCGAAAATATTTTTTATTAATGGCCCAACAGAATACTGGCACGCGAGAGAAAAATAATCATCGGCCACTCATACAGTCCTTAGGGGATTGTTTCGCAACTGTAATAGAGAACTCGATCGTGTGCCTCGGCCGCATCGTTGAGGAAAGTCCCCCTTTCCTACTTTATTATTAGCTATTTAAACATTAACTTGTAATATTTGATTTAAGAACTTCTTTTTCTTGCCTTGTTAGTATAGGTCAAATCTTGCAACTGAATTTTTAAACATTTATCTCCAACCGATTGAGCTGAAATTTTGCATACAGGTTTGGTTTGGATGATGAAGCATGATTAGCTAAGTGACGTTATTCTAAAATAAATATGACGAACTACTAAAGATGGCGGACTGGATTTTTTTTATGAACCCCCATGATAAGGGTATCGAATGAAAGGGTTTTCTACAGAGAATACGAAAATAATTTAATATCAAGCTTTAATTCAATATTTTAAAAATTTTATAAGCTTCAAAAGTTTGTTTTTAGAAAGTTTCTTTATTAATGTTTTTTATAGTTAAATCATGTAAATCTGGTACAACTTTTCACGAAGCATTTAGTAGTTTTCCAAGAATTTTGTTTTCTCTAAATATTGACAATTTTTTATGCGTTTTCGATAGGGCTGGGCCACTGCTAGTAGACATATGAGAAGTAACATAAAGTATTATTATTTTCGAAAACGATCAAAAGTCATTCGATTCTTTAAAATATTCAGGGGAATTTTGCGTGAAGATGGTAACCGTGTAGCTAAAAAATGTAACTCAGTTGTAGTAGACAGAATAAGCCTGGTGATAAATTTAAAATGAGAGAGACAAATATAGATGGATGTTAAAAAAGCCGTATCATTATTATTATTTTTTTATGCAATACAGGTATACTCTTGGCTTCGATCTTACCTGATGGTAAGTAAAGATGAGGCCGACGATATATCGTGCTTACCTATTACCGTACTCTTCGCTTGAAGACTTCCAAGTTATAGGTGGATGGGAAAACAGTCTACGGGACTAAATTCCACTCCTTTGCCGTTCGCATAATGAACGACGAAGCATAACGTTTCGTGCGGATCAGGAGAATTTCCACGACATAAGAGTGAAATCCCTCACGGCGTCTAGTTGTCCTATGGTGGAACGGATTGGGCGGAGGTTAAGTATGGTGAAAAAAATCGGCCAAGTGCGAGTCGGACTCGCGCACCGATGGTTCCGTAATTGTACAGTCACATTCACCAGTATAATTAGGTAAAATTACAGAAAAAAGCACCGAACAATTTTAACGAAAAAAATATTGCCGGAAAAACAAAACTTTGCCGTCGGAAAACTGTTGTCCCCATACAACAATATATGCCGCGGTCAGTTTACCAACTGCAAATAAGTTTGTAATCTTAATTTTTTTTGGGATGTAATTACAAATTCACGGTTTTCGTATTTTCCCCTTTACTTGTACTATAAGACATGGCTTCTTTCCAAATTCCATGATTGCAAGTTAATTTATTGCCGTATTTAACATTAACTATATATAATTTTATATTCAGGAGTTTTTTGACGTTTGATATGATTCCAAGTTAATTTATTGCCGTATTTAACATTAACTATATATAATTTTATATTCAGGAGTTTTTTAATACATTTGTGATCTCTTAATCTTGGTGATTTTAAGAATGAAGGGAATGAATTACTATTTAACTTATTAGCTGTATTTATGTATTTGTGGTTCACACAAATTTATACAAACAGCTTGGTCCAGTTCATAGTCCAAGGTATTAATCAATCGAAGCGAAAGATTTTAGAAAGTATAGAAATAAGCTTTGCTTCATCCTTTCTGCCTACCTCACAGGAACGGTGATTAATGAGTAAAAAGGTTGAATAAATTAGCTCTAAATTTTTTCTCTTACATTCGCGGTATTGTCTGACGAATGACGATAATGAAATGATTCAATTAAGGATATAAGCAAAGATAACCGTTTAGTGAGTCGCGTGCTGCCGAAATCTCTGTTCCGTGACATTAATTTATATAAAACGATAAGGTTTAAGATGGTGGAATATGCAAGTCGCGGATTCAGAGACGTGAGCGCGATAACGTTAACATTCGCCGGGTGGTAGGGTTGTCCGCCACCGTTCACAACAAATACACTTTATTCAATTTAAACCTGTGACTTACCCTGCATGCATTCCGTGATCCCGACACAATACAGCTAACAAGTACAAGGTAAAGTGAAAATTTATTATACCTCCGAGACAAGTATTCTATTTATTGTGGCCTTTCCAATGAGCCCAAGCATGATATTTGTGCTGTAGTTGGTGAGGAGTTAGATATTCTACAGATTCCAGATGAAGCTGCAGCATCAGGTTAAGGATTTTTGTAATGTCATTGAAATAATAGAATACCAAATATCGACTCAATAAGACCTGATGAAGATGCTCACATTTATTTTCAACTAGGAAAGAGCTGATAATCTTCAAATGGCTAAGCAAAAAACTCTCGATCTAATCACTTTTCAAGCAAAAAAACTAGATCAAAGTCGGTTCAGCCGTTTGTGAACAATCTACCATGTTATGCTTATATTAAGTAACAATTTTCGCTTAACTGTTTTGGCAGCCCTACGTAGTGCCACGGTGTTCGCGAATCTTGCCTTAATAAAATATAATTAAATATAATTCTTACGAGCGAGAACACCTTCTGAATACGAGAAAATATATAAATTTGGCAACAAGTTTGTCTTCTCTGCTATCAACTTTTCTGTTTGTATCTCGTTCTATTATCTTGTTAAAGTGATCTCCACCGGACGACAAGTACGGTTCAAGAACAGTCATGACAGCCGAGAGATTAGGATTTAGTGAGAGTCAATGTCAACACACTGGCTTATAAGTTTGCTACTACGTAGCCCACTTGGCAGGAAAAAATAAAATTGGAAGTTTTTTCCTATAAACAAAGTAATGTATATAAAACTCTTTTTCTTTTCCTTCAACTGGAGTCACTATTGTAGATCTCACTTAAATTTTGTAACCGACTTCAAAAATGAGGTTACAGGTTACTCAATTCGAATGTATAAATTTTTTTATGGATGTTCAGCCATAACGTCATTGTTTATGAAGCGATTTGGATGATTCTTTTTTTGTTGTATAAGTGACACCTTAAGGGTAGTCCCAATTTAATTTCATGGGCACAGAACTTTCAACTTCGAAGATACACCATGAAACTCCTCAAAATTATAGAAGCTGGTTTTCTTTTTTGTTATAAATTGTCCCGCCCGAATTGATTCACCATGACCAGTTTTTTTTATTTACTCGAATCACTAATACCTTTTCCAGCTATCTACCAGTGATAATCCCGTGAAAGTCGGTCCAACCGTTTCGAAGATTACCCGAAACAAACAGGCAGACAGGCAAACATTTTAAAAGTTAGTTTTTTGTTATAAGTACCGTATATACTTTCATATGCATTCAGTAAAAAGCTGTTATTTTGATATTACAAACAGACACTTCAATTTTATTTATTTCTATACATAATATATTCAGATATGGAATTCACGGAACACGCAATATATACATACAGAGGTAGGAAAAACAATAAATCGCATGTGATAGGAGAACCGGAATCAGATTCGTTATGTCGCCTCATATCTGTTCAAGTTTGATGATAAATACTCGTGGAATTTACATAACTCGCGACTGCTAGTTCACTTGTATAGACGGTGGGGTGCCGCGGAAACTGCGACATTCATCAACTAAAATTATTGGATATGCTAACAATTTTTATTAAAAAAAATTGTCAGCTTTATCATATAACATGTAACCTGTATGTTGGCTTATGTTAATTGGTCACAGGGTTTAGTGGTTATTGCAGGTTTCAAAAGGGATCGCAGTCCTAACTAAGGCTCACCATTTCTACATCTAACGTTTGAGTCAACAAGGTAACATTAGGTGACTGTGTTGGGTACTACAATAAACTTCCTAACCACTACCGATTTGCTGGATAAATAACTCAAGAAATATAATAAGCAAGTATTATTGTTGAAAGAGTGGATAGTAATGCGAATGATAGTGATGATATCTGAAATTGACTTTCTCTCTGTATATCCACAAAAAATATAATATTAATAATAAGTATAATACTTATATAGTAAAAAAAATTTGACCGTCACGGGACTCCCGGCAAATGTGAAACATCTTAGTAAATATTTAAAAAAAGTTTGTGTGTAAGAACTGTGTGTATGTGTGACTATCTGAATTACTCACTATTCCAGTGCCAGTACAAGTATCATTACCCAAAATAAAGTTAATGTGAAGATATTTATTTAATTACTATGTGTATGGTGGTCACAATCAACCAACAACTTTTAATCTATCCCCGTTTTATCATGAGACTTTGAAACGATCCTGTCCGTCTATAAAAAAAAACGAAACATGTAACTGCAAACTTCTTTCTAGAGTTCTTTCGGATTGAGTGACAATGTCAATATTTTGGGGGGTCTAAGTTCAATGGCACTGGTGAGGTTAGGATTCACAGTATTAATTTAATATATTTGTAACAGATATTATATATAAATTTTAGCTTTCGGCACTCCTTCTCCATATAAACTTTAACCATGCCAAATCTCACAGTCTTCCGTGCACGCAATACGTTTAAAAAGGGGTCTAAAGTTTTTGCTTCACGTATTAATATAATGATGATGATTTCTGCAATTTGCCCCTAATTATTCATTATATAAACCACGTCCAAGTTTTATTACATCCGAATTAATCCAGTCGGTTGAACGTAAGACATCGTGTGCGAGCGTCCTTCCCGCGAATCGGAGAACAACTGTTTGTTACTCTGCACCCACATATCTACGGAACTCATGTACGGAACACGATTATGCATATTCCACGACATATACTGGCTTAATAATTTTCAAGTTGCTTCATCTCGGGAAAGTTTCGTTCAATGGTTTTTGTTATGCCTTGGGTTTTACTTGTATCATATTTTACTGTTACTTCTGTTTGGCGTTTTATTAGACCCTGTCATAAATATGAAGAGCTCGGTTAAAATACGAGTCGTAGGACTACTAGTCGTACAGACTTGAGATACCGAAGCCAAATGTGTGTTGATAGCTAGTGAATGCAGTGTCACTGTATCGTACGAGTGGCTGTTGACTCAAAGGCTCCATGCTAGAGGAACGGATCTAATCGAACGAGGAAATAACCATAACGGTATGGTAGGGTTGTCTGAATTGAGACAGCCATGCTTATGGCAAAAAACCAGTCGTAGTGACTCAGATAAGCGTGTCGCATTTCAAGATCAACCGGTGCATAGTCAGCATGATAGAGGCTGGCTATTGGCAATGGACTCTTGAACTCACAGTGGTCGCTTTTTTTTTTAATTGTAATATACTTAGCACTGGGCAATGATAGTTTTGTGGTAGCGTGAGCAGACACAGCATCAATCGACGTGGCTTCGAATCCCTGCAATGAGCCAGAGCTATTGGTGAAGGAAAATATGTGATGGAACCATAGCATAATAGTAGGGTATTCTCTAATGCGCGCCTGGTTAGCTACCACCCTCAGGTAACAAATCTGTCACAAAGCAAATATAGGTGTGTTCAGGCAGCTACATTTGAGAACCATTTCCTTTCTAGGTCTTTAGATATTTTGAGCTACACCAAACAGGGGAGATTATATCCAAACGCTAAACCTGTAAAGAATAAAAAAGACGCAGTTCTATCGGTGTGTTGTGATACTATAAAAACTTTCTATTTAA
Organism: Saturnia japonica; assembly: GCA_033032175.1. NCBI lineage: Eukaryota > Metazoa > Arthropoda > Insecta > Lepidoptera > Saturniidae > Saturnia > Saturnia japonica. The sequence continues at coordinate 21,053,081 of CM065309.1, read as the reverse complement.
TCTTAACTTTATCGGATCTCAGGAAACTCACGTGTGACACCTATTAGCTTTTATATTTATTATTTTAAAAGGAATCCTTGGAAAAATTCGATTGAAAACGTAGTTGCACCCTCAGACATTCACTCGATATTATTATAGGGTGCGTAAGATTGCTTGTAAATTAAATTCGGACCCCTGACCGTTTTGGACCGACACGTTTTTCTTTCTCAAAATGAAGTTACACTATAAGTAGTTCACAGGCATACGTTTTATTTGTTTTCATTTTTTATTTTTAAGCTTTGAATATTGTATTCAATATTGACAAAATAATAAGTAATTAATAAAGCTATACACATAGTGAATGAAGGTTATTTTTTTTTACCGGTTTCAAAACAAGAAGGAGGTTATTATTTCGAATGTATTTTTTTAACGGATATTCAGCTATAACTTCTTTGTTGGAGTTTTTGGCGGAATCTTGAGGTGATATGTTGTGGTTTTTATTTTTAATACATTTACTTAGGTTTTTGACCCTATATTATGTAATATTGGTGGCGTTTTGCGTGATATACTTTGGTTTTTGTGCATAAGCTGAAAGCATTCATTCTGAGATCTCACAAAAACTGCCCAGAAAGTTCTAACAAGGGAGCCACCATCTTGTTAGGATACTGAATTGTCATAACACATGACACTATAATTGACTCTATAACGGCAGTAATGGTCTTCATTAAAGAGGAACCGTTGCCAAGTTAGGAAGTAGAAGAAGAAGAATTTCTTTGCTTATAAACCTTTTTTCGTTAGAAAGGAGTTACTTTAAGAGTGGTTCTATTTGAATTTAATTGATATTGGACTTTCAGCTACAAATATACAACTGGGAAAGTCTCAACATTATTGAAGTTGGTTTTCTTTTGTGTTTAAAATTGTCTTATTAAGACGAAGTGACGACAATGTAAATCAGGCACAGTAAAATAAAAAAAAATAAAAAAAAATATATATATCGCTGGGTGATTGACATCCCTTCGCCGGTTGACACTGTCATAGCGGCTTGCAAACCTTTCACTGGCTGGATATATATAGGCTGATCCCGAAACGCTACATACCAAAACGGAGTCACTATGTCGGCTTTATCATCATGATGGACACGACCCAGTCGATTATACTTCAGTACTTCACTACAAGTGTACTGTGGAAGCGTACTCAGCAACTTGCAGCGATCGATAGTTCCGAATACTCCACAATCATAAGCTTTTGGTGAATTAAAGCAATTTCATGAAATTATATCATGCTGGTAGGGCATTCTCTGATACTCAACGGGTTAGCTACCATCCTCAAGTCTTTTGTCAAAGCTCTTTCGGCGAGGTCCAGAAGCTGTCACTGAGATCCACATTTCTTATACGATTAGCGTGTATCTTTGGTTACATCGTTACTTACGAACAAGGAAGATTGTTATCAAATACAAGAAAGTAAATCAGTAAAAAGTACTGTAGTAAAGCGAGAGAGATGACACAGACAGTCTGATCTATCGGCCTGGAATTACCAGGCTGAATGGCTTTTGGTATGACATACAAGTCACCAATGAGGAGCTGTACAGATCCAGTTGGGAATGAGTGTCCTGACACTCCGCTCTCGTTATTTCTTCCTTGGTTAAGCAGCAGGAAAGCTGATATGAATGTCTCAGAAGACGTCCATGCACACAAATTGATTAGTCGCCCTTATTTCGTTTTAGTCAGTGATAGCTGTAATGTTTTTAGTTGTTTTTCTAAGTCCAGTAGTGCTTTGTCGGAAATGATTTTTTCTTCATATAAGACTGCGTATCCACTAAGGATGTACGAAATATCTAGACGGTGAGAAGATGTATAGCGATAGGTACTATGAAATACTGTGATGGCTTTCACCAAAGTTGAGTTAAGACCGTCTGTGGCACAAGAATACCTAACGAAGCTGTGAAAGACTGCGTAACGATGTGGTGTTAGGATGCGTAGCGGTACAGTAGACAGATAGTTCCCCACACCGTTTCATTAAACAACTTTCGCACACATTCCTCGTTCGCATCCTTCGCACACATTCCTCACCTGCGTCTCTCACACATATTTCCCGCTCACGTGTCTGCCTTTTTTGTATGTACAAATATCTAGCTCCACAAGCCCTCTTCCACTACAGCAACGCTAAGTGAGGCTAGGAAAATGCAGTAATCCTGTTGGTGGATTTTGTAATGAAGTTACTTATCGCAAGGTTTGAGCTAAACTGAATAAAATTTTCGACTCGAATGACATGAAAAAAAAACTTTTATATATATGACAGTCATGGAATTGATTCAGCTGTGCTATGACCAGATTTCTACGCGCTATGTACAGTACGAGTGATCGATGTTTGGGGTCCCGTAGATTTGACCCTGTTTTTATAAACCTTTTTTTTGTTTTTACATAAACATTTTAATATTCATTGTAGTTATAAAAATATTAAAAAATTTTAACAGTGCCATCAATTTAAAAACGTAAAATATTTAGTAAAAGAAAGTTCGTCCCAGAACTCCTCTCGAGGTTTTTTTCCCTGGTACACCGCCTAGCTACCTGTCACGTATTTGGTGGATACGCAACCATAATCCTCAACACCCCTTCAATAATTTTGAAACTAAGCAAAAAATCTATACATATAATAATATTGAAGTGTCTGCTTTACTAAATGCATATGAAACTATACCTAAAAAAAAAATCTGTCTGTTTATTCTGGGTAATCTCCGAAACGGTTGGACCGATTTTGACGAGACTTTCACTGATAAATAGCTAATATTATAAGGGATAACTTATTTTAAAGAAAGAACTAGGATGACGCGCAAAAAAAAACTGGTCATGGTGAATCAATTCAGGCGCTTAAATGGTTTACACTGAGAACACCATAAGAGATATATCAAATTAATGAACTACATAATTGTGGATATTAAAAAACCTTAAAAAAAGACATGGATTGTTTATGTATATCTTGTAAATAACACCTACAATATATGCATTTTTGTCTTTAAAGTAACAGGAAGCGGGGTGCAGGATTCGCGCGTGTGCCCAATCAATGGCATTCTGTATTCCACATGAGCGAAGCCGCGGAAACAGCTAGTTTGTAATAAAGTCTATGTTCCACAAACGCGTCTGTTTGAGTTCTTTAGATCAAAAGGCCAGTATGTGGATATGAAAATATATAGAAAGAAGAAATACATACAAAACTGTTATCGTTCCGGCCCATACCTAGTTATGGATGTATTGAATCCAATATGGCCGATCGGCACCAACCCAATATGGATATTACATATTTCACGGCGGACCATTTTACGTTTATTTTTTCATCCGTCACATCGAAAGTACATGACTTAAAGAGAAACTAGAAGGGATTATGTCAATTTATGCAAGTAATACTCTTTATGTACAAAAATAACAATAAAAAAGTTTAATTATTGAAAAGGAGACAAAAAACCCGACTGCAACAATAACAATTGACGAAAAACAAAAACAAAGAAATGCGTGCGTACAAAGTACTATACTGACTATAATGTTAGCTTTAGAGGTCCTGAAGCCGCAGCGGCTTTTATAGCTTCACCGAACTTAGGGGCAAACTATTTTTAAATCTAGTTTATATTTATACTAATCTAAAGATTTAGATTTCCGAGACTTCCGAAGGCGGGAAAAAGAAAGATATGTTAGGAATTTAATTGTCATTAAAATATTAAAAGTGTCGAAAATTAATACAAATTATAAATTTAATTAACTTCATCGATATCTACATCTATCATCAATTTCTATTGGTATTGTTGAGACTAAAGCATTATGACAAGTAAAATATGCAATATAAGTTCGTGTTTATAAATAATAATCCAAATACACCAACTACAAATCCAGGAACGACAATAGATGCTATTTTTACAAGATATTTAGAATTATATATTTTTTAAAATTAAAATTTAGAAATGAGAATTTATGATATATATTTATTTCATATTTTAAGAAAAAAATATATTAAATTCTTAAATGACGAGTGGCAAATTAAAATGCCACATGTTATTCGTAAATATTAAAACTTCCTAACCTTCAAACGAATTAACATAAAAAATTGTATATTAACAAAAAGATAACAAATATATTACTTACTCTGAACAACTGCTTAATATAGGAAGATTTACAAATTTATCACAAAATGTTTATTTATAAATTTAACTCACTGTTTACACATTGTCTTCATGGCTACGTGCTTCATGCTACGTTCGCCCTTTCTCACTCTCTCTCAATCGCTCTCTCCCTCTCTCTCACGAAACGTGTCACATCTTCGTGAGGCGTTTCATCCGTAAAAATTGTACCCTCATGCGCGCAAAGAAGTTTCAGTTCAATAATATTTTTCAATTTATGCTTTTTATTTGATTCTTAGATGGCGTACGTAAATACTACATAACCTATGCCACTCCCACAATTAAGACGAATATAACGACACCTCGTATGCTAAAATCCATCGAGCCGTTTGGGCTATAAAATGAACATAGGTATATTACATACGCTAGAAAAACCTAACCCTCCTTTTTCGCAATCGGGTACAAAATTGTGCTTGTAACCATTTTACGCCATTAAAAATATACAAATTTGAAAGTTTTACTTCAAAAGCGCGTTTTCTTTCGTTGACATCTCCAGTCCGTCAATTCATGGACCCATTGCTAAACGATTTTCTTAATAATGAAAAGTATTTCTGGGTAAAAACTTTTTTTTTATTATCCTACTATATTAATAATATAAATGTGAAAGTTTGTATGTTTAGATGTTTTTTGTTGCTCTATCTCGTAAAAATGACTGAACAGATTTGAATTTTGCCAAAATCAAAATTAATAAAATACTTTATTCAATTTAGGTTCTCAGAAGGTACTTCTGAATGTCAAAAAGTACATTATTGATAGGGATTATACTTTTTTCAACTGTAAAAATGATATGTTCGGCATATAGAGGGAGTCACTTCTTAACATCACTATCATTCACATAATGATGCACCCTATAATAACCTTATGACAGTAAGACCTGCTTGAGATGGTCCTAGAAGTCATTGTCTGTCAAATCAGTAATGTGCTTCGGAATCTTATTGCAGAAACAAACACTATAGTGAAAAAAAAATTTTTTTTGGTCTTACTAAGTCTAAAACACGGTACGAACAATTTATGTATAATTCTAGTATTAAAAGTATGCTGGTCTTTGACAAAAACAAGGTTGTCAAAGTTTTTACGAATGTACATTAAATTATCAAGAGTGTATTGCGAGGGAAAAATTAAGATTTTAAATTTCTTGAACTTGTTCTTTAGCAATTCGCAAGGTCTCAGTTGTATATATCAAATTACCAGCTTTCTCTAATTTTGGAACTACTAGTCGGATTGAAGAAAATATTTTTATCTAATAGTCAGATTCACGAGGAATAGTATAAGCTATCTAACATTAGGCTACAACTCTCAGATGGCTTTAAATATAGATTTTTGTTAGGTAAGTCGGAAGTCGAAGCCCTCCCGAACTGTTTTAACAACGTGCGCTGACGTAATCGTTAATGATACGTAAATACAATGTTGTACAAAACTTATTGAATATTTGAGTAGTGATTTATGAACATTAATTTTAGGCAGTGCATATCAATCCTTACCAAAAAGTACACTTATACATTAGATACATAGTTTTGGAGATAGTGGAAAATTAAAATAATTTGTACTTTTCCGATACATGAATAATTATGATAGGCGACACTTGTGCCTTGGTGGCGCGGCGAGGTGTTTGTCGGATAAAATTAACGCCGATGAAACCGTGGGGCACAGCTAGTGTGTACCACAGTAAGACATTAAGCTATGGAAGTAAGCGAAATAGACTGACCTAACATTGGCAATATTTGTTAACTGGCGAATATTACGTACTGGCAATGCAGCAGAATTTAATCTTCCCACCAAAGTTTTGTCTTGTGGATCCCACTGTAATTTTGAATCAAGCGTAATACCCAAGAAAATAGTATAATTAACAAAGCCTGCTAAATTCCTTCTATCTTGATCCTATTATCAAGACGCCGCATATTGGGTAAGGAAAATCTCATACATTTTATTTTGTTTGCATTTAGCAGTAAATTATTTAAAATGAACACATACAAAACTTGGGTAAATTTTATCCCAGTAAAGACCCAAATCTAAGTCCACACAGACAAAGTCGTGGGCAGAAGATAGTATTTATAGAGTTTTTTTTTTCAAATATAAAATCAATGATCTATCTAGTTGAAATGATATCGTTGTATAGTTGCGTAGTTACCTCGAAGCCCGAGGCGGCGAGGTAATAGGAAGGCGTTACCGCATCGCGTTTGGTGTCTGTACTACGGACATCTCATTTTGCCTCCAAAATACTGTAATAACATATTTCAGGGGCCAGCTTCTAGGTAAACCTTCCGACAGTTTTTTGTTATTATTGGTTCATATTTTATCGCAATATTACTTGTTGTTAAATTACCTTGTAGCTGAAAATGACATCATTACAAGCTTAGAAAAGGGCTGTACAGTACAGTTTATTAGATACATTACGAATAATGGGATTTAGTGATAAATTCAAAAGTGGACAATAGTTACAAGACGAGCGAGATGTTGTACTACTACAAGTCATTTTCGCATTCGGTGACTGAGTGACCATGGCCAGATTTAAAAATTCTCAACCAATCATTATGCAATATTTAAAAAAAATGTAGCTTTACAAATGTTGTTCAACATTTCACAACTAATAGATTAAATTTGAAACTTTATTTTAGTTTTATTTAAATAATCAAATCTTCAGTTTATGTTTTATTTTATATATATATTTTTACGAAATCGAAAACCATTTATCACTATTGTTTAGTACTCGAATGTACTTTATTACATTTGGATTGTAATAATATTTAAAACAGCTTTTAAATGTCCAACTGTTGGGCAAAGCCCGCTTCCCGAGGTATGATATGAGTACTAAACAAAATCAATAAAAGAATAGGTTACGTTTTAAAATTGAAAAACACAACCCGTACAACGATGCTGAGTAATAAAATAGAACCTGCCGAAGCCGCGTGCCGGCGCCGCCCTCGCTTACGGCGCGGCGGCGGGCGCGGTGGGCGCCGCCCAAGCCCGTATGTAAATATCGCGTAGATATCAACTTGTTTATGTGATTTAATGTGAAAGAGTTTCCGATGACTTGTATGCATGTTTTATTTTTGTCTATCAACTAGCTACATACTGCTTTTTTAGTGTTGTGACCACAATTTCACATGATTTTAATGACGAAGTTGCCCAAGGTGGTAGCACGCTAAGTTTAGTGGAAGACTGGCTCTCAAGTGCAGCTGCCGGAGCACACCTATAGGTGCTTAAGGAAAGATTTTTAACTCGATGGTGGTAGCTAGCCAGGTATGCATTAGAAAAAGCCCTACCACCATGCCAGGGTTTCATCACAACGTTTTTCCTCACCGAAAGCTCAGACTCATTACAGGAATGCGAACTCACGTCCAGGTACACGATGTTCGTATATGCTACCAATGAGCCATAATTGATTCAAAATTCTTATGACAAAATTAGCATTTTCATTCTTTAGTTTTTAATCTTTATTCTACTTACTTTCGGTTGAAATATAAATACTGTTTATTTTTCTTCATAGGTCTAGCGTTGGGCCATAAACTCACCAGATCTTAAATAACGATAGGGCTGTTGATAGTAACACGCTAAGCCTAGTGGGAGGGCTAACTCTGAAGTCTAGATACCTGAATACACCTATGAGTAGTGGGTGACAGATTTTCAACATGAATTATATTTATGTGTTTAACACATTTAAATATAGTTTAGTTTAGTTTAGTTAACACATTTATATATGTTTAGAGTATATTTAAATCGTGCATTCAAAATGTTCTTTTAGATTTAAATATTTTTATGAGTCATTGTCAATACGTTTTAAAGTATACCCGCAGACATTTTATAGCTAAACTGTTCGAGATATTACTTGTTGTCGGCAGGCGAGAAAATGGTGCACATTGTAATGGGCTAGGCGACACAACATGATGATATATTTTGTTTCTATAAAGATGTGTAAAAGTTTTTTTACCTAACTGAAATGTTGCATATTGTGTAGATTATATAAACTTTGTACAAAGGTTAATTTGGCGTTTGTATTTTTTTAACAATGCCTTCTATGGTACACTAGAGCGGGGTCCCGTATAAAAATTATGCACCATAAAACACAACTGTCTAAATCTTAAATAATCTCAGGAATATACAATAATTTTTTTTTTTATATATTTTTGTTTGGAAATACTTATCCAGTAGAATACGTACATTTTTTAATTTAAAAACGGTGTAGACAGTGCTAGGTATATTTCTGTTACATATGGTTTCAGTACGTCTCGTTACTGCGTGCGGAAAACCGAAGCAGGATTTCTGTAAAGAAAGTATCATTAATACCAAATACATAACTGTGACCATGCGGCCATGCTGGTGTATTTGATCTTGAATAGGACTACAGTTATATTAGCCTTTTGACTTGATGTGTGGAATAATAATAATTTAAAAAGCGACGACAAATAATTAAAAATAAATATATATATGTCAAAAACGTACTCATAATTAAGCACTTCATACAAGCTTTTATACTATATATGTAAGAAAAACATCAGTGTGAATGTAGGTAATAGTAAATAGGTAATGTAGGTAGTAGGAAATAGTTTTTAGAATCGGGTTATATTGTCAAGGAAAAAATAAAAATTTTTGTTTAATGATGGTGTTCCTGAGACCGCATTGATGGCAAATAAAATTTAACTCAAAAGGTTAAATGGTCCTTCGAGCCGGTTATCAATTTATTGCCATTATATCCAATTTGTAAGCACTGTATAGTAATACATCAAATCAGATGGAGGTAATAGTTTTTATGTTAAATATTAATATTTCAAAGTGTTATGTCGTGTAGACTATGCTGCAGTGATCGTATATCTCCTGCAACCGTCTACGCTTCTAAACGTACATATTCTGATGAAGGATGCATTTTATATAATATTTTCTAGTATTGTGTTTCTTACTCAATCTATGTCTATATTGATATTATAACAAACTATAATGTTTATATTTGTACTACGAATCCAATTCTACAAATACTTTCACTAATTCGCTGTGTGAATTGTGTATATTTGTAAAGAATAATGTTTTAATTGTAGTGTGTTTTATCGTGTTAAGTACTCGACATTTAATTATTGGTAATCCAATAGATAAATTTTGCATACGTTATTAAAGATACACTAAAAAAAAGTGTATGGGGCCAAAATGCAGTTTCAATATTACACGTCTAGAGTATTCCGTTAGGAATGTCGTTAATTAATAATTTTTTAAATAACATAAAAATCAAAATATAATTAAATTATATCATGAAAAATGCTACCAAAGTTAAAGAACATAGGATACTATATTCAAGGGTTTACGAAATAAAAATGAAAACGCTATTTGACCAATCAAAAGTCAATTTTTTTTTGGCTAGGATTTCGTAACTCCAGTTATTTGGAAATGTCAGGTTTGGACAATATAGCATGAAAAGAATCCTGCTCCTACATATTGAGACCAAGGTGTAAGACCAGACTTTCCCTCTCTGTTTACTTTCAGAGACATTGCATCAATACGTGATGAAAGTCACCGCATTTTTCACAATGCCGTATATTTTAAAACTCAACTACGGCAATATTATTATTATGCAGTAGAAACTGTCGATATTGTTTCGATAATCAAGTAGGTCTCAAGAATAAGGCACCCTATACGTCCGGCATATACCATAATTTTGATTGAAATTTATTGCATTGCCGTGCATCTACCAGAGGGCCCGTAACCAAGTTAGCACAATAAGCCACTTTGGTGATTAAATGGACCGTTTAGACATCTAAAATGTATATGAATACATACGAATAATGTACTCTATAGAGGCAACATATTGTATCTATTCTAAATCTTTTTTATCAATTCACAAGAGTGTATTAATGTAAAAAAGCTTTAAGCGTAAAAAGGCAGCTGTTTTTCATGTTTAGCTTACGGAAGACAGCAGCTTAGTGATACAGTTTCAATTTGAGGGTGGTAGTTAGTCAGACGAACTTTAGAAAATGATATACTGGTATGCTTTGAACTCATCCCGATGTTTTCCTTCTCCGAAAGCTCTGGCGTGTTTTCGTTTGAAGACTTAAAGGCTATTGGCGATAAATTTCCATTTGAAAGTGGCAGCTAACAGCCAGCAGATGTTATACTGCTGTCCCATGGTTTCATTATGATATTTTATTTATATAAGACTAGTCTTTAAAGACAATCTCTGACTGGGCTGATGCCAACCTGGTCCAGTTTAATACCACTAAAACTCAGGTGTGTCTATTTTCCGCTTAAACAGAGACTCTTCCAACTAACTTCTACTTTCAGAGGAGTTGACCTGACACCTGGAACTTCTAGGCGTTACGATGTCTTAAACATTCAATTTTGGCTCCTCCATTGAGTTTAAAGCTCGGTTGGCTGCCAAAAAGCTAGGTATCCTTGCAAAGGTGAGACGGTACTTCAAGCTGGGTGAGCTGCTTGATCTATATCAAGCGCAAGACCGATCTTGCATGGAGTACTGCTCTCATCTTTGGAACGGATCGGCCAAGTACCAATTTGAAGCATTGGAGACAATCGAGAGGCGTACCAAAAAACTCACTGGCAACGATTCACTAGTTGAGGCAAGGCTGTAGAGCCTTGGACATCGGCGTAAAGTTGCCAGTTTATCGGTTTTATACCGGATACATTTTGGCGAATGTGCATTAGAATTGCACAACTTAATTCCCCCATCCCCTTTCCACCATCGGACGACAAGAGCGAAGCATCATATCCCACCAGCGAGCAAAGTGTTTTGCTAGCACATTTATTATGTGCACCGCTAAAGAGTGGAACTCTTTACTGGATTTTGTATTTCCCGATAATTACAACCTGGGTCTCTTAAGTCTCAAGTGAATAGATACTTCTTAGGCAAGCGTGCTCCATCGTATGCCACATCATCACTTACGATCAAGCGAGATAGTGGTCAAACGCAAGCCTATTTATAGAAAAAAAAACCGGTGTCCCACGGTTTTACTCAAATTCAATTTATTCGACTATCTCTTTACCACAACGCAAGCGTGTATCATATTCTTGTTCTTATTTCCCGGAATTGCCTAGAGCGTTCCAGATTTCTTGACATTGATGTTTACTGTTTCTTCCTTAAGGTCGCAGCGTAAAGTTTTATACTATAAATCATGTTTTAAAAAACTGGGTATGAAATGCAAAAATAATTTTTCAAATAAGTGTTCGAGATAACATAATTTAATTATATTAATTATGGGCCCGGGCCTTTAAAAATAACCTCTTCGCGAGTCGATCGTGTTAACTGTGATACACAGCACACTTTTCCAAACTCACACAGCTTACCTCAAGCTTCGGCGGTTTCCACAAGTCTGTGTGTAAAGTCTAAATCAGTCCAAACCGGCACACTTCTTTCGTCGCTTCCTCATCAACGCCAACAATAACATTGAAATCCATCTTATCATACCACTAACACACTTATCTTCAATCCACGTGCTCACAAATCCGGAAGGCACGCCAAACTCCATAGGGTTTTAATACTCGAGACTACTTTGATAAAACTGTATAGAGCGAACGCCGGTGGTCTTAATTTTTAAATCTACCTACATCTAATGAGCAAAATTAATAACAAGTACAAAGCAACGCAAAGCGCATGACTTCGCCTTTTTAGGTTTATTTATTATTTATTTAATTACTTATGTCACCAAGAGAGTCAACATCCATCCATAAAAAATATGCAGTACAATATTTTAGTTAAATGTGACTCTAATTATTAGCAATGACGGTATGCACATTAAATCCTATTACATTGTATATCTTTAGTAATTGAAAGATACAAACAGATATATGAAATGAGTTTTTGGCGGGATCTTGAAGTGACATGATGTGGTTTTTATTTTTAATTCATTTACTTAGGTTTTAACCCTATATTATATAATATTGGTGGCGTTTTGCGTGATATAATTTGGTTTTTGTGCATAAGTGAAGTGGATTATAATTATAAACCAAGGGCATGCATTCTGGGATCCCACAAAAATTCCCTAGATCATTCTAACAAGGTGACCACCATCTTATTGGACACCACTTTGTTTATAATATATATTGATACGAAGGCTTGGCAACATTGACTCTGAAAACCCCACTTTGTATATTAGAAAATGTTATGAAGGCTTAAAATCATCTACACTGGCAAGTGCTTTTGCGGCGCCAAAACAAGAAGAAGAAGCTATATAAATTAAAACAATCACAAGCAAATACAAATAAAGTTGAAAGTACACAATAATTTTGTTCTCGTCTCACGAACAAGAATATGCTTTCATAATTTTTAAACCGGTATCAAAGAAGATATCAATTTCATTTGTTTTACTCTTGGAAGCGACTTTGTAATGTCTCACAAGTCTATTTAATGGTGCAAAGTAACCAAGATTTGTACTTATATCAGGATATTTATATTTGACCGACGACCTGGTAAAGATTGCGAAAAGCTGCTGATTGCTGGCAGAACGGGACCGGTTATTATGGCGATCTTTGGGGAAGGCCTTTGTCGAGCAGTAGATGTCTTTCGGCTGAAAACAATAATGATGAAGTATATGTGTAAATGTATTTAAACATTATCGAACAATACTTTATCATTTAGTTTTTAAAAGTAAAATCACGGAAATAAATATTATGGGTGACCTTTTAAAAGCTGCTGAAAATATTTTGGCACATATAGTAACTTCATTGAACAGCGGTACGTAGTGAAGCTGTCGGCCAGAGCGATGTGGGTACATAAGCTACGAACATTTTTTACTGAGTTGCATGTTTGTATTTCTTATATTCAGTTGGTTAAGTATTATTCAAAGATTACACTACCAATACATAAATTGTGTAATTTTTATAAGAATATTAATAATATGAAGAGATAACAGAACTTATGTTCTTTACATAAAAGCACTCGGACCGAGTGCACTCATACGAGCTACATCTTATAGGAGTCTACTCGGAATTTGGTTTACACGTTACGAGTTTATAAGCATCCAAGTAGCATTTGTCTCCTTGCAAAATTTTCAACGCCAGGTTTATTCCACTTTTTCTTAGTTGACGCCTCGAATTTCTGCGGATAGGGAATTAGCCAGTTCCCGACTTAATTGCAAGTATGGTAACAGCCCAAGCCGAAGTTCGGCCACTTTGGCACCCTTGCATTTGCACTTTGGCATGTTATCACTAACATAGTTGACACCATTTTGTTTTTCATAAAATCATCCAAGTGAGCTCGTAAAAATAAAACCGCGTCCGAGTTCATTCTGATCGTATTCCGATGTCCGAATGTTTTCACGCTACGAGTAGCGTCCAAGTAAGAATCCGAAGAAACTTTTCTTTTATAAAAAAAAACCATACAACATTAAAAACGTAGCTAGTCTTCACTCTACATATTATATTCGTAACTCAATGTATCCACTTAGTAGATTGCGTGTTGACGTCACCACGAGCCGTCACATATGCGCGGAGGCAAGCCGTTTCGTGAAAACAATACGAACATTGGTCAAATATTGGCATATATGTCATGCATGATGAATGACACATATATTATTAGGTTGATAAACATATTTTAGTGGGAAAAAGCGAAATTTCAATACAAACAATGTTTGTTTCAAACTAGAATATTTTCTGTGAAAGCCCAAGAGATATTATAATTTGAATGTAGAGTTATAAGGAATATATTGCTTGAAATTATATTGACTCCCCGTTTCTTGTCAGTGAAATTAGTTTCAGATATCTTCGATTTAATGCTAGAAAACATTTTCTTTATAAAATCTCTGTTACCAACACAAGATATGTAGCAAATACCTTTTTTATTTCAAATGCATGATGAATGTTTTTTTAATAAAATTAATACACACATTTGCATAATCAATTAGTGCATTTAAAATATTCATACGAAAAAGTCTTTTATGAACTTGTTTTTGTTAATTTGTATTCTATTGTAATTTTAGCTCTGTATATATATAGTTTTGATATTCTGAACTGTTTTATGTATTGTTTTGGTTTGAAGCAATGATAGCTCAGTTGACAGCGTATATGGACTACGCGTCGATCGAAAGAAAACTTGAGAGGCAGTCTTCCACTAGGCTTAGCGTGCTACCATCTTAGGCCAAACAGACAATTGAGATCGGATGAGATTGTGGCCACACCGATAAACCTAAAAAATCTTATTTACACTAATTATTTGTTATATTATTTGTAATTGATAGTACTGTAGCTACTCGTATTATTTATTTATTGCTAGACTGAGTGACTTAGACGTTGTTCGGTTTTTCGTTTTTGGAATAAATAAATAAAATAAGTCTTAATGTAAATCAGTTCAAACAACCTTACACAGACGCAATTCTATCAATTTTACAAATAATTCTAATTATTATGTATTTAGCTTGGTAGCAACAAATTGTGAATTGGATTCTAAGTAAAAGTGAATATAAGCAAAGTGCTCACTCCCAAAATATGAATGTGAATAAAGCGGAATCAATCTGGCTCGAGTGGTGGTAATGAATTGGCTGGACTATGATTGATACGGTACCAGCGTGTCATCCACTAATGGTCGTGTATGGTAAATATACTCACTACATTGCAAAAATGCTGCGTTTTGTCTAATGACCGCTAATCAACTACATATTTATTTAAATAAGAAATTTTATCTTTTAATACTGTTTACACGGTTAATGCAAGATTTAGATATATTCGTTGTTGAAAAGATGGACGACCAAACTGCATAGGATTTCAGAAAGGAAGCAGCTCGTGAAAAAAGCTAAGGTGCACAGTTCCTTATTTTGCTGGCGAAGATGTTCACTTCTTTTCTGCAAGTTTGCTGCAAGCGGGATATTGTACACAGTCCATCACACAAACACAAAAGAGAAAGTATTGTTTTCTTTCTACGACAGCGGACGCGCGAAAGTTGTAACCACGAATCAATGCTAATTTCAAGTAACGTCAAGATAAGCGGGATGAGGGGTAAGGAGTTCACCAACCAATATATAATTAAATAGGCGCAACCATACACTTTCTTGTGTAATTTAGCCTTATTGAATTAACCCACTACTGAATATTACTATAAGAGCTTAACAATTGTACCAAATAGACATCAATAGTTGGTCTTTGTACCAAGATTTACCATTAATACTCTGTATTTAATTTGTTTGTATTTATATTGCTATTTTTACTTGAAAAGTTTGATAGTTGTTTCTTTTACAGTTCCACCAGCAATCCCTCGATTAATTTAATAGCGACAAAAATTATCAAGAATTTTCAAAGTTAGGTGGTATATCTCACCGGACCATACCTAGTTCGTATCAAGCACAAGTACGACTGTATAAGGAACACTGCTGTCACCTTTGAGATTAACTAGCCAAATATTAATTCGCTGCACTTGACTACATTGAGTGCCAAGCTTGTCGGCTTTTTGGCGATGAAGCGCTGATGAAGGCAAGAATACTCATGGTTAGAACATCGAAGTATGGTAGCTTACTTTTCAGTATTTTATACATTACAATTTGGAGAGTGTGCAAAAAATTGCACGAACCAATTCCGACTGACTCGTTCCATCACAGGGTAGGTCTTGCATCTACCCTTATGTGGTGGACACTCCCCCGGCTCACACGAAGCGATTTGCTACCTCGTTTATTATGCGAAGGACTAAAGAGTGGAATTCATTCCCAGCTTCTGTTTATCTGCCCAATTAAAACTTAGGAGTCTTCAAGTGAAGAGTGAATAGGCATCTGATAGGTAAGCACGAACTATCGTTGGCCTCATCTTAATTTACCATCATATAAAATCAAGGTTAAGCATATATATGTAATACAGTTTTTTTTTGTTTTAATAAAGTTAGTTTTTCTCGAAATAAATGAGGACCTTTCCTTGATGAAATTATTGTATTGTATATCAATTTTTAACAAATTCAGATTCACGTTTCATGATATGAAACGATTCTTTCCCAATATATATTATACTGTAAGTATTTGAAAAGTATAATTTTAAGAAATTAATAATAAAATAATAAATAAGAAATAATAATAAATAATAAAACGCAGCGTTTTGTTAGACAAGTGCGTACAGAATGAGAACTGTGAACGCATTTCATTACGCAAAATGATTCACCGTCGGCCAGTGAAACGGAAAAGACGTTCAGTTCAGTTACATGATGGTGTGAGCGGTGTGTATTTTTGTAGTCAGTTTGTAGAGGAAGCTTTTAACTTTCACGGATATTGGCATGTTTGAAATTATGTTTCGCAATGATAAAATATGATTTTAAAATTAAAACAATGAGTGAGTGACTGAACTAAAATTATTTTGTACAGATAATATGCATGAAAAGATAGTTTATGAATGGAAATATATATGGTATAATAAAAAATAAAATAAACACTGAAACAGATATTTTTTTAAAGATTTTTTTTTTTATTGTTTGTTTGAATGCGCATGGCGACGCGTCACCACACCGTATAGCCACGCTAACAGTCGGTATGACCCGCCGCATTCAATGTATCACATCTAATAAAATTATAGTGTCGGTTTGTAATGTCAACGCCGCTAAAACCTATGACAATAAAAAAATACCTTTCTATAGACACCACAAAACAGAACCTAACAGATCACTAAATACATATATATACACATGTTCCTTCCTTCCTCACAGGAGAAAGGGACATGTATTTAAGTAGGCGTTAGTTTAGCTCGAATTTGTACGGATAGGGAATTAGCCAGTTCGTGACTTAATTGCAACTACGGCTACAACCCGAGCCGTGGTTCAGCCACTTTGGCACCCTTGAACCTATTGCCAGGATTACGTGGCTCAGTACCTTAAGCGTTCGCTCTCAAGCCACTGTAAAGCTGCAAAAGCCGTCTGAGGCTCCACCTGACTAATAGTATACTGAGATAGAAAAAATAAAACAGAATCGGTTTCAATTGGAAGCCATTAATTAACAGATCGATCATTAAAACCATTGTCATGGTAATTTTTATTACAGTTAAAACCCTTTAGAGTGTGTGTAAGCCAATTTAATTGGTATCTCGTCCTGTTTGAATGTAATGAAGCGTACCCCTCGCTCAACTGCGCCCTCTGGGTGGATACATTGTATTGGTTACATATACCATCACGCTTGTATTCCTTGAAGCGTTAGGCAGAGGTGTACTAATGTACACATACAGTTCGCCGGGTAAGCGGTTTAGGTCTCATGCGAGCGTATTGCCATTAATCGGACACAAAGCTAAACTCCGAGCTGCTACTGAGAATTTCATAGAAAAAACCCAATAACACTTTGTTCGGCCTGGGAATCGAACCCAGATTGGGGATTTAGATAATAGTAAACACTGTATTCTATCTCATTCTTTCGCAAGCTAAATCCTATAGATGTATGCCTTTGTCACTTTTTCGTTTCATTGCGTTTCGAATCACAACTATACTAAAGAAGTTTCTCTTACAATAATCTAAAAAAATATCGTGCGGCATTTTACATATGATATAAGTGAAATATAATACATTGCTCTCTTTTTCCCTTTTTCTACGTTATATCTTTCCTTTCTCTCATGTAACTGAATGTGCCTAAACGTGACGCTTCCTTGAAATTTCACTCTCGATTCTCGTCCTATTATCGAATCGCCAGCTAAGAAGTTTAATTTCAAAAATAACAATTATAAGAGACGAATTGTCTATCAAGGGGTATAGGACCATAATAAGTACCTACTATAAAATTAAATTAAACATTTATTGAACTTAGAGGTGATTAATTACTCCATCTGTGAATGCTTAATTTTTTTTAAAACCCTTATAGTAATCATTTTTGGATAGTTTAGTAAATTAAAAAAAAATAGGTGGATGTCTCTTCTGTAGAAATATTCTAGAACTTAACTTGTATTATCAAAAACTTATCCGTTGATATATTTAATTTTTACGTATACAAAAAAAAAAGAGTTATTAATATGAGAATTATATGACTCATAATAAGTTACTAAAGATCATAATAAAGTTTGAAAAGAAAATCAAAATTACTCATAAAATACTTTTTATTTTGACGATTTCCTGAAACGAGTGCCCGCCCAGTACCTGCCGCAACATAGTAACCGGCCGCGGGCGTCGAGAGATTGAAATATGCAAATAACAGATCAGTTTTAACTCCTGCAACTGTTGTGCCGACGGTCCTTTTGAGGTATAAGAGAATGGAAGATATATTAATCCATATTTTTAAACAATAAAAAAAATCATTGCCATCCAAGGAACAAATGCCGTATATACGTTCTATAACCATATGATTTAATTGATTCATATTCCTGGGTGTTCCTTAGAAGATAGAGGTATACTCTCGCTGAGTTTTTTTATGACTTTATAATGACTACAATTGTTTAATTCATTAATTTGCTATATCTCTTATGGTTTTTTTTTATTTGTACAGAACCCTAATTCTTTTTCTAAAATAACAGTAGCCTAAGTTACTTCCTATAAATTCAGCTATCTACCAGTGAAAGTTCCGTCAAAATCGGTACAACCGCTTCGGAGATTACCCGGAACAAACAACAGACAAACAAAAACTTTAAAAATGGGTTTTTTGTTGTAGTTATATATATATTGCCATATATATGCATTTAGTAAAAAGCTGTTATTTTGACATTACAAATACAAATCAATTTTATTAATTGTATAGATAGATAGATTAGATAAACGTCGTAAAGCGCTCCCTTTACTTTCTCTGATGGAAGTATCAATATCGCTCGCTCCTGTAAATCAGTTAGTGAAGATTGTATCTGTAGATGAGACCGTAATGCGGTTTGCTCGCGGATACGCTACTGTTTAACACCCACCGTTCCTCGTAGGGTTGTCGCTCGCTCATACATTTTATTTAACATTAGCAATGAAAGCGCTAGTTTGCTTCTTTTTCAAAAACTAGCCTGCTAATTTAAATAGGCCACTTTCATATACAAGTTATACACAATGATACGGAAGAAATGGGACTCACCAGATTTCTGCTTTTCTGTAGTCTAAAGAAGCCTTCTCTTCTTTCACATATTATCCATGCAAGTTTCACTTATTAATAGTTCCTTTGATTAATAAATTTAATATTAAACTAGATGTACCCGCGGCTGCACTCGAGCATACGTGCGAATAGTCCGCTCCCGGACTTTTTAAAGATAAAGGTAGGTGATCCTTAGAAGATAGACTTATACTCTCACTGACTTTTTCTAAGACTTTTTCATATCTACAATTATTCGTAATCGTGTAATCGTAATCGTATCGTGCATTAATTTTGCTATATCTCTTATGGTTTACTCAGCATAAGCCATTTAAGCGCCCGAATTGATTCACCGTGGTCAGTTTTGTTTTATTTGCGCGGCATCCTAATTAGTTTTCTAAAATACAAGTATAATAAAAATTGATAAGAGATTGCGCTGTCATGATATTGTGCTGAATATCGTTTGATTTTATAGGTCAGTTAGAAGAGTTTGTTTTTATGATCGAATTGCGAATACTTGTATAAATTGCAAGTTTATTTATTTATATAGATAAGTTACATACATACATACATAAATCACACCTATTTCCCAACCGGGTAGGCGGAGACCACGTCCTTCCACCTGCTACGATCCTGACATACCTCTTTCGTTTCTTCAACATTAACTAATCTTTTCATGCATGCTCGTCGGTTTAGAGTACTCTTGATCTGGTAGTTAATAGATAAGTTAACGGTGTATGAATAGCTAACTTTATACCGCACTTCCTTGACCGTCACATGATGCGCACAGCTCACAATCTTACCCGCAACTAAACGCGATAAAAGAAATATAACTTTAAAAAAATGTTGTTATTTTGTGTTATGCGCCAGCCCTGAGCTCGTGTTCGGGTTGTAGCCTAAAGGGTTTTCGCTCCCCGTCGTTGAGTCGTTTTAAAACAACGTTATTAAACAAACCGCACTGATGTGGTTCGCGGTACTCATAAATATTTAACGGTGCTCGTTCAAACGCCTTGCTTGCCGGTAATCGTTCGTACTAATTCGCTTTCGTTCGGGAAATTTGATGGAGTTTACTTTTTTTCAGTATTACCAACAAAGCTTGTTATCAGTGGCATTATTTTTGTCTACTTAGGTATTAAGTTATATTAAAATTTACTGTAGAACACAAATCACGAAAATGTTGCTCTGTCGCTCTCGGCTATTTTAAAGACAAAAATGCTTATTGTGGGTTTTCCTTATAAGATAGACGTATACGTTCCCAGACTTTTTGTAGGTCTTTTTAATGTCTACGATTGTTTGATACCTTAATTTGCTATATCTTGTAAGGTTTACTCAGCGTAAGCCATTTAAGCGCCCGAATTGATTCACCATGACCAGTTTTTTTTATTTGTGCGGAACCACAATTCTTTTTCTAAAATATAAGTAGCCTAAGTTACTCCCTATAAATTAAGCTATCTAACAATGAACGTCGCGTCAAAATCAATCCAACCCTTTCGGAAATTACCCGGGACAAACATACAGACAAACATACAGACATACATACAGACAAAAAATTTAAAAACGGATGTTTTGTTATAGGTGTCGTATTTAATTTCATGTGCATTTAGTAAAAAGCTCTTATTTTGCCTGTAACTGCCTCGTTAGCCTAGTGGTCTTAGCGCGATTGCTATGAGCGAGGTCCTGGGTTCGAATCCCAGGTCGAGCAAAGTGTTATTGGGTTTTTCCTATGAAATTCTCAGTACCAGCTCGGAGTTTGGTTTCGTGCCCGATTAATGGCAATAGGCTCGCCCCCTATTACATGGGACCTAAAAACATACTCGGCGATCTGTGGGTGTAGGTACATTAGTACACCTCTGTCTAACACAGAGGAATACACTTAATTTTTTTAAATTGTATAGATGAGTGGATAAATATTAACTGATACTCTAACGACATCATTTAAAATTACATAATATATGAATGTTTCTTTATTAAGTTTGCTTGTTTTAAACCTATGTATGTTTAAACTATTCATCTGTTTGCGATGAAACTTTCACGAGTTGTTGAACAGTTTATAATAGGGTCTGGTGGAAATATTTTGATAGGAAAGAGAACGGAACTTACCAGGAACTAGCGCTGTTTAAGTTGCTGGTTCGCGATGCTTATTCCACCACAATTTCACTTTGAGTAGTTCTTTAAAAACACTTTAAGTCCTGGTAATGTTTTATAACTGATACACTTTTTTATAGATGAAAAGATTAGCGTGCGATGCGTAGCGGTCAGTTTTCAACAGAGAGTGGTTTTGGCGGTTGTCCGTTCCGTTCAGAAAAAAGGGAAGGGGTAGTATATACTAAATAGATTAAAAATATAGCGTGTGAAGTATAGATAAATGGAAAAGTATAGATAACATTATAAACATACAGATGGCGTTACCAGGGTCGCATGTGCCGTTTAATTTGGAATACAACGGGCATAAAACTAGTAAACATCTAGTAAATGATCTTTTTAATGTTTTGATTTTCAGGCAATTCAAATTATAAGATATAAAACAACATGATTATTTAGAATCCGCATATAATACGAGTGTACAAAACCCCTTTCTGATACAATAAGAATGGAAAATAGTTACTTGGTCAGAGTGAGAAAAAGAAATAACTATAAAATGAGAGAGACACGTGATCTCGCTAGAATAATACAAAAACAAAAACAGTGAAGTAGTAGAAAAAGGCAAGGTGTGTTTAAAAGGTTTTAATATTTATTTATTTATTTACTAACTGTGTCTGGGACTTCGTCCGTGTGGGACTTTGTATGCGGCGATCCTTACTGGACCTTGCTACTTTAGTTTATTTTATATACTAGGAACCCTAATTCTTTTTCTATTTTACTTCTTAAAACTTCAGCTATCTGCCAGTGAAAGTCCCGTCAAAATCGGTCCAACCGTTTCAGACAGAAAGGCAAAATAAATATTTGTTTGTTTCTTATATTATGTACCTTAAATAATTTTCATACGTATTTAGTAAAAATTTGGTATTTTGGTATTAAAATCAGACACTTCAATTTTATTATTTGTATGTATAGATTTAATTCTGTATTGCACACAAGTGTATATAATTGGAAAATTTAATGCTGAAAAGCATTCTCTACCAGTCTTTACATAATACATAGCACCTTTGCATAGGTGTATATAATGTAACAAAGTTTAGTAAGTACTTATCTTCGTACAAGTTGAACCTACGTACGAAATCACTAGGCACGATTTCAACATCGAAAAGGGTTGTAACGTGAAAAACGTCTATAAAACTTTAAAAAAAAAACACGTTCCAAGTCATTAGATTCGCAGGAACGTTCAAAAAGTGACATTAACTGTGATATCAGGTTTTAACGCGTCGAATCACACTCGCTCGGGACCGATTAAATATCGTACGGGATGCGAGCGTCTCTACATAAGCCATTAGCAGGTGAATTTATTAAGGGGATGGATGACATGTGACACTCATATGAATATTATATCCGTTCCTCGCGTTCACTATCATTATGTGTCGATATAATTCAAAAAAATATTAATGAAAAGCTTTTTATGTACAGGCTTTTGTTTAAAATTTGAATAGTAATGATTTTGATGATACTTGTAACACGGGGTCAAACGACACAAATTTATGAATAAAAAACAAAAACCACTACAAAACAGTTTGAGATCCCAACAAAAACCCGATCTGGAGTAGTTATGAATAAATTCAAATTTAACTACTTTGGCAAATTCCCATGCATTATTGAGACTGGCAGAAAAGCAAATCACGCGTTGCCATAGAGAATTTAAAAAAAAAGATTACTGACAATCAATATAAATTTGAATTTTCCAAATAACACTGGACAACGAGGCCTTATCTACAGTCTTCCGCTTTCGAATTTTCGAACGTTGCTGAGTAAAAGTTTGTCCGCTTCCGAATCGAGCAGTAACTCGCGTGCTCACTGATTCGTTTGTTTTCGATAAGATAATACCAGTGTTCGAATAAACGAACTCCTCAGCCAATTTCAAGTTATTCTTATAAATTTTGATTTTATTATTTATTTAGTGCCAGACTTTTACAATTACTTGATTTGAGTAAACTAGATCGTTACGTGTGTTATTCACAAATATTTTATCGCAACTGATTGGATATACCTAATAAATGGGCCCTGAAACGCAGTTAACACAGCCACGTTATCTCTATTAAGATTTGATTCAAATAACTATTCTAGAATATTCGTGTATCCCATAGTTCAAGGCAGTAATAAAGTCTAAGAGAATTAACAACTGAAAACCACATTTAGAGAAATAGTTATATTCAAGAGTGATATTGTTAAAGTTTTAACAACCGAGTTGATGAACGAGCCCCCGGGGGCTTATTTCACTTGTGATATAATATTCTCATCACTATAATGATCATTCAATGTAGTTTCGTTAAATACTTTTACGGATTATTCGCGACGGACAGGCTAATTAAGATTTTTAAGTTTTTTTATAGACTAAGGTTACAATCACTATTTTAATTTATAAAAACAATTGAAAAACACCAATATAAGACACATGCTACTCATTAGTAGATATGAATTATGAAACAAATGCTAGGTGAAAAATATATGATCATATTATGTTATTACAACATTTATCATTTAATAAATGATAAATCTTATGATTATAATATTATGTACTAGATACCAGCTGACCATTGCGAATATTTACTATATTATAGAATATTAATTATCTAAGAGCTCTCATGTTAATTTAATGAATTGTTCATAAATGGCGTAACAGATGGAATTTTTGATTTAAAAATAACTTATTTTTAACGAAATATTAATTTTATACTATTTGTCTAAAGCTCGTCAATAATGGTGTGGCACCTAAGCTTTAAAACGTTGTTTGAATAATTCATTTTGATGAAAAATTAAGGTAGATATTGCGTTGCCAGGAAAAAAATCTTTTGAGAATTAATATATGATATAATCAGTCAATATCAAACTATTGTTGTATTTATTTAAGACTGCTTATCTGTTTGTTTGAATGTTTATCTATCAATCACGGCTTATCAACGGCTGAATGTATTATAATCAAATTCGGTATAAAAGTCGATTATTTACTGGAAAAGGACATAAACCATACATTTTTTTAACGCTCAGATGTGTTCGTTAATTTCCGATAAATCACCGTCTGTTTATGAGTGGTCTATAACTACATCTCTTTTTAGTACATGGGTAGATAATTAAGAATGAAATTGACCGGAATTTCGAAATTCAGTGATATATAAGTATAAGTACCTAATACAGGTTGATTGTTTTAACCGAACCGCGGTACGGACCGTCACCTTGTATCCGCAGGTGATATTCGAACGAGCCTACAGTTACACCGGCCTGTCCATTGTTCAGTTGAAATATTGCTTTACGCGAGAG
Source organism: Saturnia japonica (assembly GCA_033032175.1). NCBI lineage: Eukaryota > Metazoa > Arthropoda > Insecta > Lepidoptera > Saturniidae > Saturnia > Saturnia japonica. The sequence goes on along the minus strand of CM065309.1, from coordinate 21,028,619 downwards.
TTGCAAACCTTTGATGCTTGTAACAAAAAATATATAATTAAATTTAAAAACACTTATTAAGCGCAGGCGTTTAGATATAAAAACTACGGAAGAATAATGTTTTTTAATGTAATAGGTATTGCAAGCATGGTGCCGACCTTGAACCCCTTACCCCAAAGATCTCTAAAAATCTTATTCACCGCAGGAACACAACACGAGGATATTTGGCTACAATCTAGGGCTAAATCAAAAAAGACATTTCTCTGTGCCCAACTTCTCATACCACTTAACTTTAAGCATGCTTTAACGTAAAAAAAAAACTGTTAAAAATAATATGTTAAATAGTTATACCAATTAGTGGACATTCCACTACTGGGCAAAGGACCTTCCTTACATAGGAAAAACGCCAAGCAATATTTATATGTTTAATTTCTGCTACATAGCATTACTACGAGAGCATATTTTGAGCGTTCAGGTTCCCTCACTATGTTTTTTCTTCTTTAATCAATAATTTTATTAATTAAATAAAAATTAGATAAATTCAATTTATGATTAATTGATTAGTTGAATTTATTATTAGTCTTGATTATTATTTGCAGCGAAACCAAATGTTGCACAACCCTGCCGCCCGCCCGCGAGTCATTAATTCACGACATCGAGTATTGTTTCCTGTCCTGTACCGTCATTGAGGCCGCGCTCAATTTTCACTTTAAAACCACTCACTCTGAAACATAGCGCGTGAAAGAGACGGCAATAACCGTCAATTGCGAATATTAAACGAGCGTCCGTTGCCATGGATACTGCCGTTTCCGGCAGGTCACATCCGGCGATACCTGGAAAGCTTTTTGCGCGGCAATGTATTGTCTCTTTCCACGGTTAAATTTTAATATGCAAAACAGAAATTATTTGAATATTGAGATTTTTATAGGTGAATTCATTTTTAACAATATAAATTGGCTTGCAAATATAATTATAAGGGATATTAAATACTATCGTAAAGAACGAATTTTTCTCAATACACCTCAATCGTAATCCATTTGGAGGATCATATGGTATTTGTGTTCGACTGAACTGCCATAACATTAATCGAAAAAGAAGACAAATTACAAATTTTCACACATAGAAAAATTAAAAAAGAAAATTAAAGAAAATCAACTACGAAGTTCTAAATGAATCTATGCCACGGGTACCTAGGTTCTGTAAAGGACCCTTTTTCTTTTTGGCTTGGAAAATTGGCAGATTATGAATTTATAGGTTAAAGCATGTTTCTTCTTTTATTTAAGTATAGTTAGCTCAAACTATAGATAAGTAATTAGCCAGCTCGTGACTTATTTGCAACTACGACAACAATACAAGTCGAGGTTAGGCCACCTTGGCACGCTTGTGTGACAACTTTCACGGCTGAGTGCCTTAAGCGCTCGCCCCCAAGCCCGGTGAAGCTGTAAAAGCCGTCTGAGGCTACAGAGACCTTTATGGCTCATATGATAGTCAGATGGAAAAAAATAACGCTATCTCTCTAGAGAATTAAATTGCTGGCTTACTCGGTTCTGCTTCTTGTTTTAATGTAGTTAGTTCTTGACAGTGGTACAATATAATTAGTAGGTATATGTTTTGCTTTTGTTAATGTGATAAATAACATCGAGAGTGACTATGTATCTTCATCACAATAAAACAAGAAGCTTAGCAACGAATTTCATGGTGTAGATTTTTTGTTACAAGTTGCGCGCGCATCGTAAATATTCCATATCTACGATTTTTCATAATTTTTAGGGATCCGACGGTTATCTGAAAAAAAAAAAAATGTTTAGGGAAATCCCCTACACGTAAAGTGGGAATGATTTTTTTCTCGTTTATCCGTTCATGTGGGGTGTCGTTGGATAGATCGTTCAAAAATAGTGCAAGTGTGTGAACATCATTTTTCGATTCAGGGATTCGATTATAGCTTAAAACTACTCAGATTTGAAGTCTTGATTTTATTTAGAGTCAAGTGTCCCTCTTCCAAAAAATTCCAAAAAGTTTTTGTTTTTGGATAATAATATGGAAAAAAATTAATGGTAGTAATCTATACGAACATTATAAAGCTTAAGAGTTTGTTTGGTTGGTTCGAATGGAAAAAAATTCGCCCATTATCAAGGAAGGCTATAGACTATAGGTAATGCTACGACCAATAGGAGCGGAGAATCAATGAAAATGTAATGTAATACCATAAGTATCACTCCTTTGTAAAGGATATAATACCCCGAGGACTTTTGAAAATCGTACTCACCGCGGGAACACAACACAAGCTTATTTGGCTGCGATCTGCTTTATTCGCGTATCATTTATAAATAATCACTACCTGATAATTCCTAATACTTCAAAATAAACCATATTTATAGTAACATTTCATATAATAATAATTATATTGGTTATCACTCCACCCTGTTCTATCGAGCCGAGTGTTTAATATATATATATTAATACGTGAAGCAAAGCTTTCTACCCGTTTTTAAGCGTATTGCGTACATGGAAGACTGATATTTGGCATGGTTAAAGTTTATATGGAGAAAGAGTGCTGAAAGTTAAAATTTATCTATAATATCTGTTACTAATATATTAAATAAAATAAATTAATACTGCGAATTCTAACCCGACAAGTGCCATTGAACTTAGAACCCCCAAAATATTTACATTGTCATTCAATGAAAAGTGACAGCAAGTGATGTAGATAATACTAATTGTTTAGGATCATGAATACTGCAAATGTCAAACAGAAAATAGACTATGATCAAAACGTCTCTGGTCGAATTTCGAGCTTAGGGCGATCGCTAGTTATTTTAATTTTCCATTATCTCCTACATTATGCGTCCATATAACATCTCCGATAAATACTGCCGCTTTGCTTTAATATAGCATAGATAAGTAGGTACTTAAATATATTCGCACCTTCGGTAAGACGTGGGTACAATTGACACCATCGGTATATCAAGGACGCAGTTGTAATAAATAGGTAAAATTAATTAAGTTACAATTACAAAGAACTAGAGCAATATTAGCAGAACCAATTTCTATCATGAAAAATTACAAAATGTGCAATTTTGCCCTTGTCTCACCGAAGGTGCGTGTGGAAGAACTATTGCAAAGGGAGGATCCTCCGACCAGACGGGTGTTATGTCTGGCGGGCAGCTGCCCAACGGTTGTAGTCGGGTTCTTGTATATATATACTCAATTGAAGAGTTAATTTCTATAGCGCAATGTAGGATAGTAGGATGCGTCTTATGTGGCTCGATAGATGTCGCTATGTGTCGCTATGTAGATGTCGCCACATGCGTATTGCTGGTAGGCCTTAAATATATGAGCGGTGGTGAAGAGTTACACCTGTGTTTTCTCATCACGGCTTCACATCATGCTAGGATTAAAAGTATTTTAGTGAAAATCAATTTGGTTTATTTTTAGGTTCCTAATAGTTTAAAGGCCTCACAGTTCTCTTTACCGATAAACGATCACACGTTTCAAGTTCGATTTTCGCAGAAATATTGTTTCGGCTAAATTTATTCTGAAATGTCGTTATGAGGGTTAATAGACCCCAACCGTTACGCCGATAGCAATAAAATATTGACAATAATTGAAATATTGTTTTAAAGATAACAGAGATGTACCAAAGCGAAGGGAAATATGTCTGTTTACGGCTTCATATAATATAGTGGTTCCTTCACTGGGTTCGTCCACGTAGATAAGAAATATTCTATACAAAATTACACCCGCGCGATTGGTACAGGTTTTATTATTTTATAGATTTTATATTTTACTAGATGTGCTCCGCGGTTTCATCCGTGTTAATTTTATCCGTCAAATACCCCAACACCATCACACCCATGTAGCCTATCACAATTGTTCTCATTTCCTGCTAGTACAAATTATTAAAAAAAATTATTATCTCCTTAACTATATATCCAAATAATATACTGTACCTAAAGTACAAAATTTAACTTTATAAAATTGTCTTTATAATGAAGTAATTTTTGTCAGTAAGGATTCATATACGATCCGTGCCGAAAAATAATGCTCATAAATACTTTGTTGTGGTTTTATGTATAAGAGATAGGCATATGCTATCGCGAATATTTTTTAGATATACTAAGGACCAATATTATTGTGGAACATTGTATTATCGTATCATTAACTATTACGCCAGCGAGCGCGGATAAAGGAGTTCGGGAACACTTTCACTTCCGACTTACTTAACAAAAATCAATATTTAAAGCTAGCTGACAGTTGTAGCCTAACGTTAGATCATTTATATTATTATTCAGGAGTCTGGCTATCATAAACAAAAAGAATTTTTCGAATGTGACTGGTAGTTCCAGAGATTATAGAGTGTTTGAACAAACTAACAAACAAACAAAAAACTCTTTCGCTTTATTATATTATAATATAGTATAGATTATGTCTTTTGTTCATAGAAATAGTTTAACAAAAACATATAACGATAAAAAAAAGTATCGAAGGAGATTTTGGCGGGATTTTGAGTTCCCATTAATGTGGTTTTTATTTTAATCATTAAGATAAGTTCTTTGACTCTATAATATGTATTATTAATGAAATTTTAATTAATATATTTTGATTATTATGCGTACGTGAAGTGGATTATAAATATGATGAATTGGGAACATGCATTTTGAGATATCACAAAAACTTCTTAGAGCAGGGATGCACAGACTTATTGAATAAAAGTTTCAAATAAAAAAAAAAAAGGTTTCAAAATGTTCAATCTTCAAGTCATCTCTATATTAATATGTGAAGCAAAACCTTTTTACCCCTTTTTAAGCGAATAGCGTGCACGGAAGACTGAGACTTGGCATGGTTAAAGTTTATATGAAGAAGAAATATAGAAAGTTAAAATTTATCTATAATATCTGTTACAAATATATTAAATAAAATAAGTTAATACTACGAATCCTAACACGTCCAGTACCATTGAACTTAGACCCCCCAAAATATTAACATTGTCACTCTACGAAAAGTGATGTAGATAATACTCATTGTTTAGGTTCATGAATACTGTAAATATCAAACAGAAAATAGTCTATGATCAAAAAGTCGCTGGTCGAATTTCGACCTTAGGGCGATCGCTAGTTTTAATTATTATAGAAATAAAGTTGTCTAATATTGATACGATCCTCCCATAATAAAGACGAATCTAACGACACCTCGTAAGCTAAAATCCATTAAGCCGTACATAGCCACATATATACTCTCGAAAAACATAACACTCCTTTGTCGCAATCAGGTAAAAAGGTTGTCATTTGAGGTTCAAATTGAGGTGATTACATCAAGTTAAATATGAAAAAAATATTAACTAACTTGTGGTCATCGCCGCGCCGTGACTCTCTAGCTCACTCTGGTAACAGTAAATTTTGATAGAAATCATCTCCCGGCAGCTGAATATCTAGGATTGTATTACGGTCTACACTTGCCACAAAATCCGGGTATTTAACCGACAAATTAAGTATTCATAAAAATAATTAAAAAATATTCTAATCCCTGTTTGCCTAACAAAAAAGAATCCCCATTTATTAACTTCTTAGTATCTGGAGATATATTATTAGTAAAGATTGGATAAAAATTTATTAGTTTTTTCAAACAACTAAATAATCCTGGGAGCAGTTTGTCAAATAAATAATCAAACAGAGCACATTCACATTAATCCATAAATCAAGAAGGAGACGCCCGTGCCCGCGCCGTCGCGCTTCGCGTTAGTCTTTGACAACTGGGTAATCATATTTTCATTTAAGGCAGAGACTTTAACAAATAAAACAAAAATTTTATACTTCGTACTAAATAGTTACATTTTACATAAAACTTTCATGATACTAAATAGATATTTGATATAATATATAAGTGTCTCCATTTGTTAAATAATGAAATATATAGGGTAACACATTTATATTTACATTTAATTGTATCTCTAAATATCTTTAGTGAGATTAGTTTTACTCTACGGCAGTTAATCATAGGCTTCTAAGAAAATTCATAAACAAAACTTATCACCAGTGAAATGCGCATGTTCCGTTGGGTGGGTAGAGTCACACTTAAAGACAAAGTGCGAAACGAATTTATAAGGGGTAGTGTTAAGTTAGTGCCCATTATTGAAAAATTTTCCGAGTCCAGCCTGAGATGGTATGGACACGTAATACGAAGACCCATAAACCACGTTGTGAGGAAGTGCCTTTCCATGGCTAATGGAAAAAGAGGACGAGGCAGGCCGCAGTCTACTTGGATGTACATTATATAAAAGATAAAGCAGATAAATTATACTTTAGCTACTTAGGTCGGTAGTCTAATATTATGTTATAAAGTACTTTTATAAGACAATAAAATAATACTTAATACATATAAAGTGATGTTTAATATAAAAAATTATAATTACCTAATTATAATTCCTTTTTCATATTTACATTTTCCTAAAACAAATTGACACTTTTTAGAGTGTAATTTCACATAAAACTGAATAATAGTTTGTTAATTCATCGACATTTATAATTATGATACTTGTTTACATTCATTTGTGTAGCTTAAATTTATATATTGTTAAATAATACGAGTAAAAATAAAATTACTGGAACAAAATAATTACTGGGTAACAAATGCTTATGCAGTTGCGGACGTACCGCTAGTTTATTGTATAACACTATATATAAACCTACCAAAATCTAAACTGTATACACCTATAATAATATCAGTATATAAATATAGGCTTTAAAGTCCATCATGACAGGTAATGAATATTTCATATGCTTCTATTAATTTTATGATGAGATAAAACTATTTCAACATATCTAAAGACATTAAAATTCATTGACATTTTAAATATATATTATTTAATAAATAATAAATTGTTTTTAAAGAGGTAAAAGTTTGTCGCCTTAACAAATCAATGGTCTTTCACCGAGGCGTCACTCCATACATCAAGCTAATGCGAAATCCGATTTATTCCCAATCGAACGTTTAATATACGAGGCCCGTTTCAATTTTATAGCCGGCAGACGAAATTCTGCGAACACTTCAGATAATGATTCTAATATAAGATTGTATTAAATTATGACATTAGTGGGAGTACTGTAAGACAAACGTCGGCATCCTTTACGTAAAAATTTTGAAGTAAAATTTCTTTAGACCCAAATTGAGAGTAATTAAAATCTTTTTACGGAATGAAATAGCGTTCAGTAATATCTGTAATCAAATTTGATTAAATAAAATATAAATTTAATATTATAATATTGGAAAAGTTTTTTTGTTTGTTTATACAAACTAAGCTTTGGAACTACCAATCGGATTCGAAAAAAAAATTTTTTTTTTGATAGTCAGATACATAGGTTTTCTAACATTAGGCTAAAACTCTCAGTTAGCCTAAATATTGTTATAATGATGATGATATTGATTTTAAGTCGGACGTGGAAGCCCTCTCAAACTATATCAGATAACGCATTATCTGCGTGCGTTTGCTAAGCGCTCGCCCCCAAGCTACGATGAAGCTGTAAAAGCCGTCCAAGGCTCTAGGGCCCTTATGGCTGACAGTATAGACCAGTTCTAAAAAAAGACTCAAGAATTCGACGCAACAATAAGGGTCCCTGTAATAGGTTTTCAACAAAGCCTGGTAATCATCTTCGACTTGGACTTCGCTAACATTATATTATAGGCCAAAGCACAATAGAGGGTTAGATGTTAGTAAATTAATAAATATAAATAATCGGCTCAGTCAAAAGTAAGAATGTAGGAGACTCGGAAGGGACCGAACATTACATATCCTTTGTGTTAGATTGTTTGTTAGTTTGTCACAGCGGAAACAGACCGGAGGTACGTTAGTTGTTTGATTTATTATCAAAATAAGACAAAAGGTTATAATGTTTGGTCATAAGTAATCCTTTTTTTCACTTAGTATTTTTTTTGTAATAATTGGTGCCGCAGAAATATATGCCGGTGTCAAAGTTTTTATTTCAATGGAAGTATTAATAATACATTCACTGGATATAAATATTATATCCTTTACCCACGTTTTAAAGTCACTAAGCCATATAGATGTTTGTTTGAATAATATTGTTAACTGTTAGATTCTTCAATAGGTAAGGTCATGAAGCATATTAACGATTTCGATTTATTAACGAAACTTATAGTGACAGTGACATTAACTTAGCTTTTTTGACCCTATAATTTGTAATACTGGCAGCATTTTGCGTGATATACATCGTGAGTGCTTTGCGTGGTTGTTGTACATAAGTGAAGTGGATTATAAATATAAAGCAGAAAACATGCATTTTGAGATTTCACAAAAACTCCCTTGATAGTTCTGACAAGAGAGCTAAATGCAAAATAATAAAAGCAAATGTAATAAAATTTTACAAAGGCTTAAAAACATTGACACTGGCAAGAGCTTTTTGCGTCGCCAATACAAGAGGAAGAACAAAAAATTTTCTTTTATGGTGCCCAAATAAGATTATCTTATAGTATGCATAATCAATTTTTATAATACTTAAAGACATTCAAAGACAGTAAATACAACATCAGTTTTGATAAAATATTATACAAAATAGTGAACGGTCGACAAAGCCCTTGAATCTATTTAGCATATGAATTAAGCAAAGTGAAATATGAATATATGCCACCGTACCAAGGATCGAGTGGTTTATTCTACTTTTGCCTATATAGTGTTTTTCCTTTTATAATTAAATAAATTGGTTGTCAGTTGTAAGGCGGCGAAGCATTTGCACTGGACTGAATCAAAACCATTACATACTATGCGGTAAGGATACTATATACATTAAAGTACATACATACTCATATACATATAATATATTTTGAATCTAGATCAGCATTACATATCTATGTAAATAAAAAGACTTGGTTGACACCATATTCGTTTTATTCTCTTTCCCTCTTACACTAATTACAATATATATAAACTATCTCACTTACACACTTCCTGTCATTCTCTTCATTCGTTTACTCTTTCATACTTGCAAAACTTAAATAAACTATCCTTTTCTTAAATAAATACGTTCCATTTCTTTGTACCTTACATCTATATATCGTTCATTATTATATATTAGTTTATAAGAAAATAAACAAAATGCATCAAAAAAATGTTGATTCTCGTTCTGTATGGGAAATGGAATTGAAGGGTACGAGTACGATCTCAAATAAATAATATTAAAGGCTAATATTTTAGGATACATATTTTGATATCCTCTATTTGAATATTGATGAAACCCATCAAGAAAATTTTTCATAAATTATAATTTTATATTAAGTCTGATCTACTCATGTATTGAGAAAAAAAAGTGTAAAAGCTAAAATTATCAAGCCGAAAGTGGAACAAACAGTCAAGTAAGACGAAAGTAATGAGCGACCCGCGGCAATATTCAACGAATATATTAAATTGTTTCCTTATATATTTATATGTAGGTTTTCAGAACTTTCTCTGTTATATTATACTTGGAATAATTGACATTAGTATTTTTTTTAAAAAGATTGATATAAATTATTAATTGGCTGGATGGAAAAAAACGACGATGGTGTCGATTGGGTCACGACCACCACACATAAGGTTTAACACCCTGCATAGTGGCACGCTTATGCGTATCACGTTCCGGAATCAGTCGGTGTATATCCAGTAATCAAACAGGGTAGTATGGAACTGTACTCAATTGGTTCACGACCACCATACACCGGATGTAACACCCGGCATAGTGACACGCTTATGCGTATCACGTTCCAGAATCAGTCAGTGTATATTCAGTAATCAAACAGGGTAGTATGGAACTGTACTCAATTGGTTCACGACCACCATACACCGGATGTAACACCCGGCATAGTGACACGCTTATGCGTATCACGTTCCGGAATCAGTCGGTGTATATTCAGTAATCAAACAGGGTAGTATGGAACTGTACTCAACTGGTTCACGACCACCATACACCGGATGTAACACCCGGCATAGTGACACGCTTATGCGTATCACGTTCCGGAATCAGTCAGTGTATATTCAGTAATCAAACAGGGTAGTATGGAACTGTACTCAACTGGTTCACGACCACCATACACCGGATGTAACACCCGGCATAGTGACACGCTTATGCGTATCACGTTCCGGAATCAATCGGTGTATATTCAGTAATCAAACAGGGTAGTATGGAACTGTACTCAACTGGTTCACGACCACCATACACCGGATGTAACACCCGGCATAATGGCACGCTTATGCGTATCACGTTCCGGAATCAGTCGGTGTATATCTAGTAATCAAACAGAGTAGTATGGAACTGTACTCGACTGGGTCACGACCACCATACACCGGATGTAACACCCGGCATAGTGACACGCTTATGCGTATCACGTTCCGGAATCAATCGGTGTATATTCAGTAATCAAACAGGGTAGTATGGAACTGTACTCAACTGGTTCACGACCACCACACACCGGATGTAACACCCTGCATAATGGCACGCTTATGCGTATCACGTTCCGGAATCAGTCGGTGTATATCTAGTAATCAAACAGAGTCGTATGGAACTGTACTCGACTGGGTCACGACCACCACATGCGCGACCACTTGTGATAGCCACGTCACAGTGACTCTCTTTTGGTTCATTGCATTGCAGGATCAGTTAGTGCATATCCAACTGCCCAGTGGTGTGCAGGGCGACGTGATAGCGACGACGCGGGTGATGGACTACAGATCTCTCGATGGTCATAATTGTTTTTAGATTGCACTGTGCTTAACATCAGGCATTGTGACGTCACTTTGCCATGCTAATAATACAACAGTGTCTGTTATAACTAATTTGCTGCAGGAATAGGTGAGAGTAGTTGGTATTTATACCTTAAAAAGTTCTAAAAGATATGCAATATATGGATACCATGTCACCGGATAATTGTACGAACCGTTAGGTTATAAACAATATAGTGCGATTGTAAACTGTCGATAGATTGTAAACCGAAGCTAAAATTTGCAATCTAGCAGTTTATTTACTAAATAAGTTAGTCGGTTACGTTACATTGGATTGGAACTGTATACTTAAGGCACGAACCGAGCAAGTGAAGCGAGCGAGGCCGGCAATTCCTAGAAAGAAATTAGCCGTGAAAAATTCAAATTTTTAAAACCTAGTATCAAGATTTTGCTTATTTAAAATACATAATCTCGAAAATCTAAAATAGTTAACGATCTACCGACATTCAATTTCACTTGTAAATTTATATGGTGACATCAGATAGATATAAAATGATAAAAATTAATAAAAATAAAATGGTTGAGGTTGGCCGTTTTGTGCGTATCACGCAAAAATTATAATACTAGATAAATTTTGATAATTTTTTATTTATTTAACTCATTAGATACTTGGTCCAATTAAATATTTCACGATATCTTCATTCAATAAGAAGTTATTAAAGTTTAAATAAACTACGATTTTTATAAGCACTACGCATTCTTCTGTCGTCTATGCAACAATACAAATAATGTTTTTAATATTCTTAATATAAACTTTAATGAATTATCACAATTTCGTAATAAACATTAGAATTTTACAAACAATATAAATTTATTGTGAATAACGTGTGACCAACACCTTCCGTCTGTTTGTCCGGCGCTTTGTCTCGACCCTATGTCTCCGTAGGAAATGGTTGCCGTTTCAGACATTATTTAAAGCTTAGGACAAGCCATTTCGTATATTATAATAATAACGATCCTAATAAAGAAGAGATACTCGGCTATGCAAATCAACTTATGAGAGTTTTCGAAAACTGAATAAAAACGAAATATAGTACAATACTTTGTTTACTTTGTATTAACAAATTGTTATAGCGGTTCAAAAATAGAAGTAAAGAGACAGAGAAATCTCTTTCTAAGTTTTTCTCTATTTGGGAATCCGACTGGTGGAATTCCTCCACCCTACATAATAGGGTTTGGAGAAGGGGGTTCAAAGTCGACAACATGCTATGATACGTCTGGTGATTCAAGTGATACTTTTATATTTATATGTAGTGTACGTTTAACTATGTATATCTATTTATACATATAAAATGCTTTGTCCTGAATGACTGACGGATCAATGCACAGCCTAAACCGCTGATCGTAGAGACCTGAAACTTGGAGGGTGTGTTTTTTGTATGACACAGGCATCGGATAAGAAAGGATTTTCCGAAATTCTATCCCTAAGGGGGTGAAAAAAGGGGCAAAGTTTTATGGGACAACGTGATTCCTTGGTCCAATCTACTTCAAATTTTGCATAAACCTTTTTTAACAGATTAATAGAAGACGTGTTTCGTATTTTATTAAAATTCATCCCCAAACGGGGTTAAAAAGGGGTAGAAATTACATTTTATTTTGACACATGTTAGAAAACTCAATCCGATTTTGTTCAAAAAATGTTGAACTCACTTCAAAACCTGAGAAAATCTATATTTATAATAGAATAAAGCGGATTTTTTTTTAAACACGCTAATCTCTGGAACGATTAGTCGGATTCGAAAAATTATTTTTTTATATGATAGCCAGACTCACAAAGAATAGTATAGGCTATAATAGTAGTAGTACATTAGGCTGCAATTCACAGATAACCTTAAATATTGATTTTTGTTACGTAAGTCGGAAGTCGAAGCCCTCGCGATTTGCTTATCCACGTGCGCTGGCTTAATGGTTAATGATATGTAAATACAAAATTCTGCAAAATATTGGCCAGTAGTATATAAAAAAAAAGTCGACGATAGCATATATCTATCTCTTATACATTAGCCACAATAAGGTATTTAGCAATTTTTTTTTGTTGAAGATTATAAATTAGTTTATGAGCATTATTTTTAAGCATGGCTTATTAATATTTACGAACAAAAGTTACTTCATCATAAAGACAATTTAATGAAGATAATTTTCGTATTTTACAGCATGTTATTTGGACGCATAGTTTGAGAGATAATACAAAATTAAAATAATTCAACACTCGGCTCGGGTCTATGTCTATAGTAGTAGTGACGCGAACGAGCCGTGCGATGCCGCGATGTGACCGGCTGGCGGCCCGATACAATATTGTCTATACTGAAGTATTTATAAATCATATCAGTGATTTCTTCTAAATTATGTGCGGGTGAAACCGCGAGGCACAGCTAGTAACAAATAAATTAAAATCGGCATATAATCCTCACCAATATTATAAATGCGAAAATAACTGTGTCTCTTTAAACCGATCGCAATGAAATTTGACATAGAGGTAGCCTGGAATCTGCAGAAGAACACAAGAATATAAAACAAGTCATAGTCGCTTGAAAAGCAAGTAATATATATGAAGTGTTGTTTAATGTAATTCCCTCCACTCCTTATTACAACAGAACCCACTCACGCAGGGCTTTGGAGTCATAGTTTTATGGTAACCTCCATCTCGGCACGAACTAAAAGGTTTTTTTGAACTATTCTTTGTCGTACCGTGAAGCTGTGGAACCTTCTCCCGGCCAGTGTGTGACATCGGGTCCTTCAAGCGTAACGTGAAGAGATATTTATGCAGCTTCGCATGACAGCGGTGACCGCCGATGGATTTCGATCTGTCGGTGGTCGCCGTTGTGTTAGTATTACATTAAGCTTACCATCAGGGACACTACCGTCTATATGCCGAGTTATTATATTAAAAAAATATATAAATAAAGATTTTCGGGTCACAGAGTCATATTACTAAACGACTAAACGTTCGATAAGCGAAATGTAATTGAACTAGGCAACCATATCGTCTCCCCAATTCTGATTTACATCGCGTATACATTCGAGACAGTTCCGTGTCGAATCCGTTACCTACTGTTCCTTCACGGTTTCTATAAATAGCTATCTTTGTCCTACGGCTTCACTTAAATAAAAGTAGTATTTAATTCGCCACTTCTTTTTTAGACATAAAATGATGCACAAATATTGTTTGATATTTAATTAATACATCAATTTAAAAAAAAAACAGAGGCAGTCATAAGGATTGCCAACAGAAGTAAAAACTACGTTTTGAATTTTTGAACCAATTATAGTCTAAATTATTGCAGAGCATGTCGGTGACGCGAAATTACAGGATTTTACCCATACAAAGAACACGTCAAACACGCATATGATACAATGTATGCAGTGTATACAATGTATTAGTGTATATACGCATATACATGTACACAGGCCGCTATACTATGCGTCGCTGGTCTGACGCAAGCATAATACATCACGAGCATGTCGAGGTCATCGGTGACGCCAAGGTCTCGCGAACCCATAAGTTTTTCCCTTACTAAAAATCGCTCAACGCGGCTAAAGAAGTTTTCACTTCAAAAATCGTATCTGAAAGGTTTATTTAGTAAAGTTGAAACACCTACCTACGCATCTATGAATGTATATTAAAGTATTTATTTCAAAAGTTTGTTTTAGTACTTCAGTGGTAAAATCAGGAAAATATAAACGCAAAATAGAATTAAAAAAATACAGACAGACATTATGTTTTCCTAAATAAATAAATTCACAAAATAGGAAACAATCTGTGGATGAGTATCTACAAAATATGTACTTGTAGTTACGTTAAGTGTTTTTTTGAATACTACAAGAAGGGTTCTGTAGGGGTTTTAAAAACTTTTATATAGTTTTATGAAAACTTATTATGACAAAAAATATTAGCGTGAAAACTAATATTAGGTTACAGTGCAGAATCTGACAAATAAGATGTAGGAATTAAATGAAATATACAATATGTATTAAAAACCCCGTTGAATCCGAAAAGGGTATATAGGTACCCCAATGACATTACCAAAAAAAAACAAAATTTTATTTATTATGAAAACAAAAATGTTATTGCAATTTAAAATGAACATATTTAGTTTTAGTTTCCCTAAAATGAAGAAATTTTTTAAAAAGGTGATAACACCGTCGCCAGCCCGGCGCGGTGCAGCGGTACGTTTGATTGTATGGCGTTACCGTGCGCCGCGCCGCCTGTATTGCCATGTAAGTTTCCTTAATTAAGTAATTTTTTTTTACATTTTATTAGGGGTAATTTTTTTACTTATAATCTGGGATATTTAACATAAACAGAATATAATCTCGATACCTTTGTAACACCTTCACGGATCAGACGGGGTTTTTAATACACACTGTATATGAGGTAACTCAAATAGAACATGAATTTTATGCAAGAAGATGACAATATTCATTTCTTAATTCCTAATTTATTTATGCCCTTAGGAAATACTTAAATAAATTTATAATTATTCAATTTCTGTATTATAAGAGAAATTACAGACAAGTTTATTACCAATATCATTAGAATAATAATTTTTTTTTTCGGCAATAGCAGTCACGCTTACGACCGCTAGACTACGAGCGTGTTGTTAGGATTGACTGAAACTATGCTACTATTAATGGCGCCGTAACGCAGTTTACCCTCCAATAAGAAGTTATCACTTAAAAAAAATTTAGTGACCATCCAAATATTGTCATCGGAAAAATGGATACGATATGCGAATATTCTCATACACGGAAATTCAAGAGAGAAACTGCTGGTATGTGCTGTGTAGCCATGGTTCAAAATTTGTATGGAGAAGTCAGAAACTTCGTCGAATAAATCTAACAAGGGTGAAATGGTGAGACACAGCTAGATAAATATATCATAGTATTGAATTATTTAAATCGAGAAAATTGAAAAGTGTATTCGAAAATAAAGGGATGAATTAATTTTGTAATTCACTATAAATACTGATATAAGTCTATAAGTGAAATATTATCTGGGGATCCCTAAAAATTCACGAGGGTAGAACAGATTCCAAATTTGAATTTGATTATCGGAGTGTGCGGACTCGACTATTCATCATTTGTAATGACGCGTCCGCGCGGAACGGTCGCTCGCTAATAACAATAACATTGTAATCTTGTAAATGCGTTCACAGTAATACATATTTATTGTTTTTAAAAATAGGCCGTTAGAATTGGGAGCCAAAATATATCTAAAATAAGTTATCATGTAATCTATAAATCGTATCAGTTGTATCTTTAATAAATTACATAATATTCTAAGTACTAAACGAAACAAAAAAAGCTAATAAATTCTTCTCTTAAATATATTTTAAAAACCTTTGAATTTTATAAATTTTCCTTCCTGATTTTACCACTGACCCCAGTAGCTTATTTCTGTTTACTCGAGCTTGCATACGATACCTAGTAAAGAAGATTCTTTAAATCTTTACAATTAATAAATTGTAGTGTCTGTTTGTAATGTCAAATTAACAGTTTTTTACTAAATACATATGAAAGTATATACGATACAAATAACAAAAAGCTCATTTTAAAATTTTTTGTGTGTCTGTCTGTTTGTTCCAGGTAATCTCCGAAATGGTTGGACTGATTTTGACGGGATCTTCACTGATAGATAGCTGATGATATAGGGAGTCACTTAGCTACATTTTTTTAGGGTTCAGCACAAATAAAAAAAACGTAGTAATGGTGATTCAATTCGGGCGCTTAAATGGCTTATGCTAGGTAAACCATAAGAGATATAGCAAATTAATGTACTACATAATCATAGGCATTAAAAAGACCCACAAAAAAGTCCGGCAAAGATACATCTATTTTCTAATGAACACCCACAATAAGCATTTTTGTCTTAGCAGGAGCGGGGGAGCAAGATCCGCGCGGGTATTCTGTAGTACACGTGAGCGGAGCCACGGCCACAGCTAGTATATTTATATAACTTTGATGAAAAATGGAAAAACATTTTTCATACACAGGGAATGCCGTCCGATTATTTAAGTAAATAAGAAGAAAGTTTTCCGCCGTATCGATATTTCTTTGAAAAATTTTCCATCTGAACGACATTAACAGCCGCCAGTGTTACGACATCGCAGGCGATGAATAGCCCCATATCTTCAATCTGTGCAGAACGGTGCCGAGCAGTATTCAAATGTGCCTCGCTCCGTATTACGGACGACATCCGTCATCGCGAACGTCTGCGAGCAAACATACTTCAAGTATAAGTATAGGATGTGTTCAAAATTAAATAAAAAAGGTATGTTAAATAATAGCTCTGTAAGTTTTACGTGTATTTACAATGCATTGAAAATACTAAATGAAATTGAATTGCAGATTATCATGTGACGGTTCTTTCATAAAAATTACAAAGACAAATGAAATAAAATGATGTAATTTAATAAGCTATCATTAATTTATTCGCAATCGGATCATTCAAATAGAAATTTTAATAAACGAAGTTATCTTCATGATTTGTAACTAAGAATATAATCAAGTAAATAAATCGTATTCACTAAACATAGGGTCATTATTTAATTGCTAATACTAGCGACCATGTCAATATTTCTATAAAATGTGGATCATAAAAGTAAAAATTAAAACCAAATTCGCTCAGTGGTTCTCGTGATTGGAAGAGTAATACTTAAAAATACACTGAAGATCATTAAAGTCTAAACTGCCATAATATATATACTTAATAATTCGATTATGTATTTTTTTTTATTGAAAAAAAAAAAACATAATCCACAAACAGGAGAGTTAAGTTCAAAATAAAACACACTGTATCGTGCCGACAAAGCGAGGGGCGCCGCGCACTGTCCCCAATATGAATATTTTCTATTGAATTACTTACGGTTCGGCGAGCAAGCAAAAATATTGCTTTCCTCGCGCTTATCTCGGAACACCCTGTGAACTTCGCGCATTTGTGCGCATCCACTACACTTACATTGTTTGTTCCGATGAACTTGTGTTTTGAATTGCTTTAAGCTTGTTTCTGCATATTTCTACTGTTTATTGAGATTTTATATAACTCTATTTTATGTATAATATTATCTACATAATATTGCATCAAAACACAGACATTTGTGTGTGATTTTTTTTTATCACTACGGTGATCAAGCGGGTTTTGCTGTCAAAATTATAGGTTGTAACATTAAACGAATGACTCCCTCCCCCCCGTTTTTCTATTAAAATAATATAAGTGTAAATATTATATATAGCAAAAAAGAAGATAAACCCGAACAAGTTTCTTGAATGGGATGTTTTCCGAAAGGTAATAGTGTTTTGACGTTCATAATTACTTTCTTAGGGCCTAAATTGTATAAAGTAGGTACATTTGATTTGAAATTACTTTTTAACAGTTTTTGTCAGTTAATTTGTGTATGCACCGCACTGAAATCAATAATCGCATTTAATTGAACATGGATATTTTAGTAGCTTATATTGTGTTACAGTAACTTATGAAATACTTTTACTCCTGTTAAAAAGAAGCGTCTCTTGAATTTGTTATAAAATAAAAAATAAATCTGGTGAATATTGCAATCGATTTTAATGTCATTTGGCAGGATTCCTACTTCAAACCGGTTAACTTTTAGCTATCTTCTTAAATAGGTAGGCCCAGAAGGATTTTGTAAAAGTATTTTGACGCATATGAGTCTGTTACTTGGTTATAAACAATCTTTGTTAAAAAATCTTAAATGATATCTCAAATATGCTCATTACTTGACCTAGTAATACCTAATTTATTTTAAAAAATCACCATTTGGGACCCAATTTCAATCGATATTGAAGTGGAAACATGGAAATTCTTTGTGGTCATTGACCGGTTACTTAAGTTTAATTCATGAATTGACATTTCTACATAATCTGTAATCAGTAGCTTTGGTGGAATTTTACGTAATGGGTTTTCTATATTGCGAACTGCATATTGGTTTAATAATACACATAAGTGAATAAGAAATGTGAATTTTGAATTTATTCTTTAAACTTATTTTTTTATATTAGCTCACCAAAATGAATAAGAGAAACATCGTAGTACACAGGTGACAAAATTCATTGGCAATCTTGGCTGTCATGCTGGCATACTAAAAAGACGTGAGTCTTGCTTGAAGAGGTGCGGAACACGGTAGGTAAGAGGTAATTCTACATCTATATAGTACGGCATTTAAAAGAATTTGTAAATTGGTATAGTTTCCACTACTTTACTAAATTGTAAACAGAGCACGTAGAATGGATTTTATTCTTACAAGATAACTTATTTAGAAGCTACTGTTGGACAAGATATAATCAGTGATTATGGAATTAAATATTTTAAATAATAGATGGGGAATTAATCAATTAATTATCTTCTAATTATTTATTATGTTTATGTTATTAATATATTCACTTTTCATTAATAAATAATTAGAAATAAATTGAAATACTGATATTTTCTTCTTTCTTGTAACTGTCTGCTTTTGACTTATCTTTAAATTAAATGTACTATCATGTGACGAGCCGAGCCGAGATGTCGATTGCGTGTAATATTGACTTTTTATGAATGTGAGGCAGACTGAAAACCAGCGCTGTGTGGTGAAGGTTATACCAAAAATTAACCACAAGTTTTATATGTAGGCATATTAATCTTCTTAGTTAGTAAACTTTTTTGGCAATAAATGATTCAAAAAATGACTAAAAAATCGTGGTTCACAAAAAAAAAGTAGAAACATAAAGATCAATTTTTATCTCATAATCTACAACAGCATCCCCTATTTAACAATGAAAACAATCTGTAACGTGATTTCCCATAGCAATTCACCATGGCAGCCGAGCCAATGGTCCAGATATCCATGGTGTGTTAATCCATCCACCCACTAACATGGGAACATGGTCGTTCGCATACATTTAGTTCTGGATTTTAGTCACGCTGAACGTCAGGGGTCGTACCCCAGTATGATAGAGATAATATGACGCATTAAGAGATTTTTTATGATTTACTTCTAACACTAACTGGTCGAAATGGATATACGTGGATACAAGGAAAGCTGTTTTCGGGTCTCTAGCACACCTGACATAGGCATTCTTTCTTTTTCTATTATTATTCTTGGTTCTGTTCCATACGATACAGACGAAATCTACAAATGAAGAACACCTACGAAAGGCTATAATTCGGTTTAGATCTGGCGAAAACTCGGACAAAGGACTCGACATCATTTGATTTTGGGAGTAATAAAGTACAATTTTCCATATGCTGTCAGTTGTGACCATGTATAAAACCGTTATATAATACATTCAAACATTGTTAAATATGCATTTATAAATAGTTTTTCATTTATTTACAGTAATATATCATTAGTTATAATTTATTGATTTGAAAAATTTCGATAGGACCAATAATGAAGCAAACTTTTTGAAAAAATTCGCAACTATAGAAACACAAGTAAAATTATAAATTCGTATATTCCAGTATTTAGGTAGTCCGTGGGTGAATACAACAGTTCCCCGATAGATTCATATAGATAATATAAAAATAACTGCTGTTTTAAATGAGGTCACAGATAGGTTTTCTACACCTGAGGAATAAATTAGTACGTGTGGTCAACTATACACCTTACACACCAAAATGCAAACAAGAGCGGTCGTAAGCGCGACTGTTATGCTCGAGGTCCTGGGTTCGATTCCCAGGTCGAGAAAAGTGTTATTGGGGTTTTTTATGAAATCCTCAGTAGCAGCGCAGCAGTAGTAGCTTTGTGCCCGTTAATGTCAAAGGGCTCGCCCCCTATTTCATGCGACCTAAAAACATTTCCACTATTTATTATTAATTTAGTTTAAAGTGTTACCATGTGTTCGTTTTTTAATAAAAAGTAGTTAAATAAAAAATTGTTTCAAAAAATTTTAGGCGTCCCGCTTTGATGAAAAACAAAATTGTCACACCCGCTACCCATATGTATACTATGCCGCACACTACTACAAACGAAAAAACCTCTCCAAGCTGATTTGGCTGTAACTAAGCATAAATAAAAAAAAATTAGTACAGTACCTAACGTTGTATTTCCAGCGTCAAGAGACTATTTCCTTTAAAGGCTTCGTGTTTCATTTTTAAATACAATATCTTCATTAGACAAGTGACTTTTTTTTGTTCTGATCTGGTTTATAGGATTATATTTAGATTTTAGATATTAACTACGTAATTTGAAGTCGTCTTCACAATGCTACTCGATAGATACTACGATTAATAACTATTGATTGTACATTGTGTGGTCCCTGAAGTCTTCGAAGCGGATGATCAACATTACAGGTTTTTAGCTATCGCTCCGATTATGAATTTCATTACTATAATTATAAACACAAATCCTATGAAATGTTCACGGTAATATGTAAATTAGGAAAGAAGAAAGGAAACTGCCGTACAAGGGGTAGATGCGACAACTTTATCGAGAACCCCTATTTATACATTCGGTCACGCTACGCCTTGTTAGTGATTGAAATGCTGCGTAGAAATATTATATTTCCTACAAATGGCAAGGGTAAGAGAATGATCAAGTTTTTAAATCATATTAGGTAAGTGGTGAAGTAAAGTTGACAATAAATCATAATGTGGATTTATAATATATAAGTACCAGTGTGAATTTAATGTGAGCTCAAATAAATAAATATTATAATTTGATTTTAAAAAGCTAAATAATAATTATCATGCCACTGATAATGAGAAATGTACTTAAAAGATTATAATACATAAAGATTTTTTTAAAGAAAATAATATTAATATTATAGAATCTTTTATTTTTATGTATGTTGACAATGAAAGTTCGTAACTTTATTTTCACTTAATTAATTTAATGTTCAGCTATAAACATAATTTATTTACAAGATAATTACTTAACAACTAATATTGCACGTAGATAATATATTTATAGACATAACAACAATGCGACGAAATCGTTAAAACAATTTTCAATCGATAATAGAACAATTTTCAATGACTGTATTTTTTACATAGCTTCAAATCATAGATTTTTAAGTAGTCTCTAAGGTAAACGGTTTGATTTTAAAATGCAAATTTGTAGAATTAATGTTAAATTACTAAGAAAAATTTATTTATGTAGGACAGAGCCACTGTTATGAGGAAAAAGTTGTTTGTTTTTCTTGTTAAAACTCTGTCCAGTGGTCACATCATCGAGATCACCTTCTTTGTCTTGATGGGCTGTCATATGTCTTGTAAGATGATGTCTTTCTCTAAAACTCTCATTACATACGGGGCACTTCAATTTTTCCTCTCTTTTTCTCCTATTCGGATCGACGATACTCTCGCTTTTATGATGAGTGCGCATGTGATACACCAAATCTGAAGTCATACGGAAACTTATACTGCATTTTGCACATACATTTTGGGCCGGTAAAGAGAACGCTGCCAATGTTGGTGGTAACAATGTGCTCAGAATAGCTGCTGCAGGGTTAGTGATGAGAGGGTTCACTGGCTCTCGAGGAGGTGCTGGAAATTTCATGAAATCAGAATTTGGTTGTTGAAAATTCTGCACGCCAAAAGGATAGGACGAGCCGGCTTGTAAGTAAGGTATCTCTGGTCTAAATGGTAAAAAGTTTAATTTGTTTGGCGATACTTTTTGATCCGCAGTTTTTTCGTGGTATTCTACACCTTTATTAAACGAAATTGGCCGCTGTTGCATTCCAGAGTCAGTATAATTTGGAGATAATGAAGATATACTTTGGCTCTTAAAGAAGTGGTTGCCGTTAAGTAGATGCGCAGGTGTCAATAGATTGTTGAAGCTATGTGGCTTATTATAGCTTGAGGGTGGACTAACAGCAGATAAAGGTGGACTGACAGAGTTCTGATATAGTAGATTGTCTGGACTCACTGAAGGATTGGGAGATCTTCCAGTGTAGTGAGAAACTTTTGTAAAAGCACTCTTTGGTGACGCTTCTGGCGTTTTCTCATATCGCGCACGAGATTGCATGCTTATTAACGTCGGGTCATCAAATATTTTATTTTTATACTCAGGTAGGAACTTTGGCGGTCGTGTTGCACTTTCATTAGAATTCGGACGACTCCGGGATCTATCTGAATTTTCTGAATCACTGTAGTATACAGATTTACTTGGATACTCGTCTGTTCCAACATCAATATTAATATCAGGGCTGAAGCTTGGCGATATATTGTTATTCGCTCGGATTCTATCATCCTCCTGGTCTTTTATGTCCATGGAATTCTCACCAGCGTACTCGCTATGTTTGTAAAAATCTGGTATTCTTTTCCTGGGTTGTTCCCAGCTGTCGTGGTTGAAAAGCTGTTTAGAAACTCGTATCTGATTTTCAGGTTGTTTCTGCCGAAGCTTCTCATCTGGCATCATAAGGAAAGCTACATCGAAAGATCGTTTCGATCCTTTACTCTGGTTCACAACAGTCGACATTTCTGTTTTGCTAAACTGCGAAGTTCTGGCACTTTCGATGCTTAAGTTAGACTCCTTGGAATCAGGAGATGTTTCTTTATAATTTTGATAATTGTTCTGAACGTCCATTGTCATTGTTTTGTCATTTAATTTATCTCACTCGAAACTAAAAGTTTTGCACTTATATCGCGTTGGTAACTACAAGACGCGTGCGTACTACCCGACAGTCACAATACGAATGTGAGGATAACATAAGGGTGAAAAATATATAAGTGGGGTTTAGAACTACCCTTAACAGAGTCTCTAAAGTTGTAGGGGCGTGGCAAGATGAGCCAATAAGCGTCAAGCGAGAGGCGGGAAAAGATATTACCGACCAATCGGAAAACGATAGACGATGGAGAGCAGGAGAGCTCAATCACCGGGTCAAGATAATAATAACTGGCGTGAATTGAGAGCGCATTGAGTTGTGGTAGGGTCAGCTTTACAGTAGCACTCTGATATTGAAATCTCTGGTTTTCTTCATCGCGTCGCTCTATTAGTACTATGTGCAAAATAAATTTGGTAGTAAATTATAATAATTAAATCAAAATCATTTAATGTTTATTATTAAATTGATTTATGTATATTAAAATGTTTGCCCTATAATCTTAAAAAAAGAGTATGTGTGTGAGAAAAATACTTGGAGGAAGTACTAAATACTTCTTCAGATTTTTCGATATTATACTAGTCAGTGAAATATATAAAAAAATTACGGGTTGCACTCCGGGAGTGCCGACAGAAGTAAAAACTTACTTTGGCGCGTTAGACATTTTTTAGATGGGTACCTACTAGTGTTATTGGGTTATGAATTGCATTTTATTTTATTAATTATTAGAAACTTTAAAATACACTTAATATTCTATTATGAAAGACGCGTTCGCGGTCTGCTGTATATATATGCATATATGCACACACTATAGCTGCGTCTCGTAACGGTGTCACGAGTCCAGAGATTTTATTTCATCTTAAAATATGCATACCGCGCTAAAAGAAGTTTTCACTTCAAAAATGAATGTATAAAAAAGTTTCTAACTATAATATTTTTCTATTTATTTCGTCCAAACATGACACTGGAAACCTCAAACGATTATGATTGCTATAAATATGTTTTATATGTCGCATAAAAAATGATAATTCTTCCATAGACGGCATAACCCCCGAGTGTATGGATGAGATTGCGTATAATGCTATTAACACAGACGCTTCTTCTCAAATTGATATCTTCTTCGATGGTGCTGCAAATAAAAGTAAACCTAAACTAAATTCAGATAAGGTTGAGAATATTATGGTTGATAATAGAGCTAATATTTAGGATCACAGTAAAGTAAATTGAACACTAAATAAGTGGAGAGTAGAGTTAATTTTCAACGAAAACGTTTTTATATACGAGTTAAAAGAAGACTCCAATGAGTTCTGTTCGGTAGTGGGTAACGATAATAAGATGGGTGCAGACGTTAAAGGAAAGCCATTTGTCAGATTTTAGCCATTTTTTCAACGATTCGATAGCTGTTAATGAAAATCTGTTCCATTTATTTTATCTTCGGTAAGTTAATGAGATTTTAGAGCGTAGAATGAAACTCGTTTAAAAGGAAGTTTTTTTTGCTATAGAATTTGTTCAGTAGTGGGAACGTCAGAGACTGGTAACATAATTAAATTATTATATTCATGGTTTACGTTAGAAATTGGCATTCGAAAATATTAGGAAAAAATAGGTAAGAATATTTAAGAAATTTAACAGAAAAAAACATCCAAGCTCTTTCTCTATTTCCTCAAGTTGCTATGAAAATTATGTCATCATTACATTTTTTATACCCGGCAATAATCTAGAAATGGTCTTATTTCGCTTTCAATGGTCAGTTCCAACTTTTTCATGACCAGTAAAGAACATAACCAATAACATCTATAGAATTTTTATGTTTCCTTCATAGCTATTGTTTCTTTTTGTTCGAAAATTATCTTCACCCAATTTTGCTTATTACAGTCTTATTTTTTTTACTGTACCCTCAATTTTACTTAAAATAAATACAGCAAATTGATAATGGTAACGAAGAATATAGGAATAAGTAACATTTGCCGCTTTGTCTATCTGTCTGTATGCATATTCTTCGGAACAACTTATCCGACCTCTATATGTTTTTTTTATATTCCTAAATATATTCTCTGGCGTTGATTTAACATATTGTGTTTAGTTAAATTGTATAATACTCGTATAAGGAACAAGTAACGACTAAATTAGCCACTCTGTTGCGATAATTTCCTTAAATAATGAAATAATTAATTTATCAAACGTGTTGAGCAGCTTGTGTATTTACTTTTACACAAACTTCTCATGTAGAAATTTTGTAGTAAAGTGATAAATTGTATTATTGTCACAATCTATTCTTTTTATTCTTATATTTTATTTATGTACCTAAATTGATCACAGTAGTCGCCACGTCAGATCGTGTTCAACTGTTCTCTTAATAAATATTTCGTTATATATCTTCAAATCCGAGGCACTTAACCTCGTCTGACTGATTTGAATTGGACATATTCCATTAAAATATGATAAACAACATTAAATTTATGACTGACATCAAGAACGTAATTTTTTTAATCTCATTTGTTGGTTTATTCCACATATATCTGATAGTCCCAATCTCGGCATATGCATTTCAAGGTTTCTATTGTATATAATGTAGAATTTACGCTGTAAAGTCTTATATCAACCAAATAAAATCCGTTATCTTAAATCAGGATATTTAAAACCAAATACAAAAAGAAAAGATATTGTGAAAGGTTTTGCTCTGAGGCAGTCAATCTATCAATCTGCGAAGGACAGTCGTCTGCGTGACATCCTATTAACTGACCATCGATAGATGTTAAATCAACATCCGCTTAGACATGTTCTGCTGATGGATTGTAAGCCTTGGATTTGTGACAGATTTGCCGATTTGTTTTTCTCAGATAAATTAATACTTTTTAGGTAAATTTAACTTAATGTAAATTAGTATGCCTATTAGCCGAAGTACTAAGGTCATAGTTGCGAAATGGTTCAATGTCTGCAGGTTGAATGTAGATAGTTTTCGGAATTGAAGCAAATTTGCTAATTTAACATTATAATCACACAATCGACCGAAGGTGAAGAAAAACGTCATTTGTACATTGAATAAGGTAATAAGGATATTGAACGACCCTGAATGATTACTTTGAAGAAAATTAAACATGGATACCAAAAAATGCTTATGCTAAGCCGTAATGAAGAAAAAAAGGCCGAGTGGTAGGACTAGATAATTGTATTAATTTGCACCTTGACGTGTCGTGTTCTGGGATCAAGTTGTGTATAGGTACTGGATATATCTAGTTATCAATGCCAAGAGACTTGCAGTTTGCCAACCACTCGGATGTCATCGTTGTTTTTGAATTAGACCTTGCTAATCATCAAGCACAGTACCGTCATGTTGTCATACTATTATAAAAAAAGGATCAAGTATCAATTGATAGTAAATTATCCAATAAGTCAAAACGATTGTGAACAAATCCATCGGTTTGCTAGCAACCCGATAAGTAATAGAAGGCACGCGACCAACACACGCGCACCGGCTGAAGTGTTGATGCAGGGGTCTATCTCGAAACCGGATTGGGGTAATATAATCCCGTTTTATAATAAATTAGCGGATATTTAGGTTCATATCAATCTTTATTAAAATATTTTGAGATTGTTTTTTTTTTCTTTATAGGTTTGTCGTAATAGCCACAATCTCCACCGATGCTAAATGATGAAGTTACCCAGGGTATGGCTAGTGGAGATCTAGCTATCAAGTGCAACTACCGAAACATACCCCTGGATATATTGCGACTAATTTTCAACTTAAAGGTGGAAACTAGCCTGGCGGGCTTTAGAATATACATTACCACAGTCTAAAACCTTTTACTAGTAATTTAAACATATTTAGAAATACCTTTAGATAGTTATGACAAGTTTGAATAGATATTTATTATACGGCCTATAGATACAGGTGCAGTTTCTGAATGCTATTTGATTAAAATAATCAGTAAAGGAAATATTACGTTATACTAAGCAAAACACCGTCTCTAAAGATAATTTCTAACATATAAATCATTGTCAATTGTCTCCCAACCTCAATCAAGAAGCCGCTCCTCCGGGACGTGTCTAAGCAAGAAACAATCGAAACAACGTCAACAACACCGGCAACTAATCTGTCGTACGAGACGACACTTGATTCTACCCGATACTCTATCGTATCCTCGGGAGTCTTGTTCAATCAAAGTCGCAGATGTGACCTTTTGCTCACGTTTATCACTTAGTATATAGCAGTTTATAGATCAATACTTTTATGAAAATTTTATATTTATAGCTTTTATAACATTTAGGCAGCTCGTTTTTTCACAATTTTATATAATCATGTCAATGATATCACGTCTAGCTAAATGTTCGTTCCTTATTTAATAAATTGAAATACTTAGATATATATTATAAATATATACCTACACTATCTTAAAAAGATGGACTGCGGTAGTTGTTGCTGCGCATGCACACAAGCACAAAAAATATTTTCACAGTACATCTGTAATGTGATAGCGAATTGTAAATCATTTCTTCTTTTGTGGAGATTATAGTTTTTATAATCACCATGTATTAACATGTAAACTTTCACTTAACACCACGAAAATATATGCTAAAACGCTGAACTATGACATAATCTTTAAAATAAGAAGACCCAAGTTGTAAATGTCTGAATCGATAAAAGAGGAAATTGATAGTGGACACGCAAACGAAAAAATCATCGGGATATTATGTAATTTTTTGTGATCTATGAATACTTTTTCATCCCAATACATATAACTATACAGCTACACTTTTGGTACTATGTTTCTTTTAAATTATATTAAACCAGTTGTGCCCGCGTCTTCGTTCACGTGGACTACAGAATGTTGTCGATCGGGCATAGATACACGCGAATCGTGTAATTCGCGCTCCAGGTTATATGCTTATTGTGGATGATCCTTAGAAGATAGATATAAACTCCTGTTGAGTTTTTTTTAGGTCTTTTTAATGTCTGCAAGTATGTAGTATATTGATTCGACATAATATCTCTTACGTTGTACTCAGCGTAACCCATTCAAGCACCCGAATTGATGCAATATTTTTATTTATATTTACGGAACTCTAATTTGTTTTCTAAAATAAAAGTAGCCTAAGTTACTCCTTATAACATTAGCTACTTACCAGTGAAAGTACCGTGAAAATTGGTCTTACAATTTCGGAGATTACTCGGAACAACCAGATAAAAAAGGGTTTTTTGTTATAGGAATCCTATATACTTTCATATGAATTTAGTAAAAAGCTATTATTTTGACATTACCTACAGACACTTCAATTTTATTAATTGTGATAATAATAGATAGATGAAAATTAAGATTAGTCATTAGTTCTAAGATTTTTGTGTGTAAGGTTAATAGTGTTAAAATCCTTACTATACCATAAGGTTAATACAGGCTGTAGATATCTTACTAAATATAAACAAATCTAGTATTATAATCGAACATGTAATAATAAAGATATAATAAACTTTAAATTACAAAATAAATTCAAATTATTAATACTATTTGGAAGTGTAATAAAATTAAATAAGCATTTGATAAATTCACCTGTACCCTTCACTAAAATATGTTTAACGTAATCCCTCAATTCAGAAGAGTACTAATACCGGGTTACCATATGGTCCTTCGATCTCTAACAATAGTGAATAATGCATAGCGGGTAGATCTGTAATCATCCCTTTTATACTTTCAATAGTTCTTTATTTTACATCGTTCACCCTATTATAGTGTGAATTTTATTTTGTAACATACACTGAACCAATATCAATCTTATTATCTTTGAGTTTAAGATGAAAATTACCTTCAGCAACAATTTTATTTAAAAGTTCGTTTATTATAGTTCTACCGTCTATTTCATTTACACCTATTACTTTCTTTTGCAATTATTGATGTTTTCTTATAAGTTTTAGATTTAATTATTAAATTATCAAAGTCTATTTTTATACATACATCTGAAATAATAAAAGTATATGTTGATTTTACTTCATTTTTAACTTTAAATCTATCATTATATGGTTCAAATTGCTTTTTGGATGCATGCATCAATTGAAGTGAATAATCACAATGCATTAAAGTAGGATTTGGTGAACACTTGTTTTTATGAATTTTCGTAACATATGGTGTAAAAGCCGTACACGACAATGCACCCCTATGGTCGGCCAATGGTGCCCTCAGCATATGCGATGCGTTAAATAGTTTTTTAAGAGATTCGTATTGGGTATTTTGATCTCGCTAAACCGTAAAATCAATATCATAACCGTTTGCCAAAGGATTATATTTGTTACTATTAAAATATTGGGACTTATTTATAGCTTCACGTTGTCTAAGTGTATCATCAATTCTTAGTAAATATCGAACTTTTTTGCAATATTTTTTCAGATCAATACCTTGTTTTTTAATTTAATAAAAAAAAAGAACAGAACTGAAACACAAAACACCATTCAAGATTTTCTATTTATGATTACATTGTTATCTAAAGAATATATTATATAATAACAATTTAAATTGATAGCAAAACCCTTTTATGAAATTTTATCTATGATTTAATTATTAGAATATGAATAATATTATCAAATTCCACAATATAGGTTATTACAAAATTATTTTATCTATAAATTTTAGATAAGTAATAGATGCAATAGTAGGAATCAATTACAATGTTATTTATTAGCAAACCGTTAATACCCACTTGTCAGGACGAAATGTTTTCATTCATCGTTCTACGCTTGCGCAAATATATGTGAGTCTTGCACAATGCCAGCCAATAATGAATATTGTATGGCTTGACAATACTCTAGTAAACAGAGTAACGATTTTGATACTTTATTTAAATTTAATTTATTTTTATTTGTCAAGTAGCATCCTATATTGAGACTCTTTGTTAATAATTTTAAATAACATTTATTTATAGAAACATTTAAGATATATACGCTTCAATGCAAGCCTAGTGGTAGCGTGTAGGTACAGATATCGTGTCGATCTCTGAAATAACCCTGAGTATAATATAACGTTTCTTTATTTAATAATTGTGTGTTTAAATAATAATTAATAATAATAAATAGTTTGGACATTTAAGTATTTTTATTGCTAGGTATTATATTATGCTATAATTTTTTGTAATGAATATGTATCATAATTTCAATTTAATTGTTTATTAATTTGCACGCCACAAATAGCAGAATATTATGCAACTGTTTTTATAAAATTAAGACCTGTATTGACAATATTCAGACAAAACATACATACCATTATAATTGTAATCCCCGAAGGGTTAGTTAGACAGAGGTGTACTAATTGTACACCCACAGTTCGCCGAGTATTTTTTTAGGTTCCATGTAATAGGGGGCGAGCCTACTGCCATTAATCAGGCACGAAACCAAACTCCGAGCTGCTACTGAGAATTTCATAGGAAAAACCCAATAACACTTTGCTCGACCTGGGCTTTGAACCCAGGACCTCGCTCATAGCTGTCGCGCTTACGATCACTAGGCTAACGAGGCAGATAAATATTATATTTTTATTATTGTTATATTGTTTATTCAGACAAATAAAGATATTGTGTTGTATTCCATTGCTTTCGGTAAAGAAAAACATCGTAATCAGACCGTAGAATAGTTGTAGGGTTCTAGCTAGTGCTCGCCTGGCTAGCTACCCTATCACTCTCAAGTTTTCACTAAATCTTCCGCTAGGCTTAGCGTATTCACATATCGATATCGTTACTTAACACCAGGTAAGATTATGGCAAAAGCTAACCCTTTAAAGAATTTAAAAAAATGATCTTTTTATATACGGCTTGTCAAACGACTACAGAACGTAATTAAAAAAAATGTCGATTATCAATAACCAAGATCTAACAAACGCTACCGTAACATTAGAAAAATACTGCAAATACGTTTGGTGAACCTATATATGACAAAAAGAAGAAGTACAAGATGAAAAACAATTTCAAAAACTAAAAAAATTATCAAAATATGTTTTTTTTAAATGTATCAAAACTAGCTGATCCTATGACACACAATAATCAGACAACATATGCGCTAGCGGCGACTTGCCATCTGATCATAATAACTACAATGGTTGCGCTCCCTACATACATGCCATTATCAAGTGCGTAATCAGATAGCACTACTAAAGTAGATACGTACATCAAGAATTTTATTAATACTGTATGGGCTCATGCTTGTCTTCCTATTTTCACTCACATCAATAAAATATGCAAAATTGTTCACAATTTTTATTTTTATACTCATTTTTTTGTATTACCTCATCAATTGTACATTGATAGTACTCAAAATTAGCAGAGAGCGCATAAACTTGCTGGAATAAATTCATAGTACGTATGAAAACATATGAGTTATGATTATTTTGTACGCATCAAGATGTAAACTTCTAAAACAGTTTAAATCCTTACAACTAAAGCATAGGAAAACCATTAATGTTTCATTAATGGAAATTCGTATAATGGAAATACCCTAAAAATCGGAATCCTTTTTAAAATTTTATAATCTAAAAAATTACAATTAAAAGAAACACACCTTTAAAAATATGCATTCCAAATTCCTTTTATTTATAAGCGATGTATAGATCTAAACGAATTCTGCAAAGAATGCATTCGTAATCAAATACGTTGGTTCTTTGAAACCATCCACGGCACTTGTAAAAGGGCTGGTGCAATACGATGGACATTTATACGCCATATGCACATCTGGGTTCAGCGGTCTCTTGGGGAGCCAGCCCCTCGGTAATGAACGCAGCGTTCAGGACGCTTGCATCGAGCATTTCTCATTATTTGAGTATGCAATTGGTGCGAGCCAATTCTGAAAATATTGCCCGCCTTTTTAGACAGTTTAAATAAGCTCTCTATTTTAATTCAGAAATTGTGTTCCAGGTGTCGCGGCCTAGGTTTTAAATGTATCCAGTGTAATATTGGCTTTCAACTTGGCTGTTTTTAATTATCTCTGGAACTTCATCTTACAAGAAATAGACATCAGGGATCTTAATGTGTTCCTTTGTGTTCATATGTATATACATGTATTTGAAATGTGACCTACGAAATGTAATATGTTCCAATGAAAGGTTTTATGGCAAAAATACATGAATATCGAAAAAGACAAATACATTGAAATCTCTTAACATCAAGTTTAATATCGACCGCAAAAAAAAACTAAAGTTCGGTCGTTTCATCGGCCATATGTCGCGAAAAATTCTACTGTAATTGCATTAAGTTACCCTAAGTCGAGCCCCGGCTTTTAATTACGACATCCCACTTAGACATATGTGGTGCAGAGTATAGGGATCCGCTGCTTTGTTAGGTCGCATTGCAGACCGAGTTCAGATTTGAACTAAAATACTATATTATGACAAATCATCTAGATTATTCTGACCAGTCAACAATTTTGATAGAAAATTATATCAAAGTGATAGCTACGAAGTAGTATTACTAAGTTATGAAAGAATTTTAGAAGGAATTTTGACAAAATTATGGGTGGGTTGTATGTGGAATTAGTTAAGTATGAAGGTGGAAGGATATAGGAGTAGAGGAAAACCAAAGATGATCGAGCAGGGATTTTATTAAATTTGCTTATGAATTCTAAGATGATAGTGGATAGAAGAGAGTGGAGAAGGAAACATGTTGCGCTGATCCTACTTAGTTAGGATAAAGGTAAGAAGAAGAAGAACATACTAAATAAATGTAAAAATTTGTTGAAGATATGGACTTACTCGAAAAAATCTTTATCTGCTGCTGGGGTATGAGGGGTACTAATAATAATAAGTAATCTATATGTGACTTCTAAACCAAGGCGTTACCTTACTGAACAACTTTATTCAGAATGCCAAGTATTATCTGTGAAACAGCTTTTTGTACTTAAAGCTACACTTCGTAAGCATCAAACACTCCTGACAGATAATAACATAATATAAAACAGCGACAAAAATCTGTTTACATGGCTCCAGATCATCGAAAATCCTTTGCGGAACAACAGTTTTAGACTTGTTAACAAAATTAACAAATTGTTAGACATCTTACATCTAAAAATTAAATTAAAATTGTGGCTTCAAAAATTAAATTACAGTGAAATAGAAAAATTATTACTTTCGGAAACATAAGGAGGTGTTATATAGGTTTGAAATGATATAATTAGCAATAAACAAGATAAACTATTTGTCTATTTAATTGTTGTGGTATTGTTGTAAAAATATGCATTTATTTCTTATTTGTAATTTATTTTTATAGGTATCTCTTATTATCTCAACTTTAAAGTTCTATAATCACTATATAATGCTTAGTACGTATCATTATTAATTTCACATAAATAACTAACTGACGACAAATCACCAAATTCTCTCACATTGCGCTTTCTTTTATTTTATTTGTTTTGCTGTGACAGTAATACATGGTGGAATCTTACTACTGTTACCTGAGATACAGGTTTTACCTAGTATAGGTGGTAGCGTGTATCTTATTGTAAAATCAATAACATGTATTTTTAGTTGATTATTTTCTACTGAAACTTTGTGATTTTTGTAACTTAAGGTGAATATATATTATATCTGTATGTGTAAAAGGAAGCTTAAACAGCTGTCATAAATACTGACTATTACTAGAAGTGTTACTATTTAGAGACGAAGTCAAATAAACTTCATTCTTTTTAGGCAATCAAATGGCGCTATGAACATTAAAACTACCACCGGCTGGAAAGACATCGCTGTCGTCGTAGATATTACACGGCAGTCACAATATTTCTTGGACAGTACTTTCCTCACCACTAATCGAAATGAATCATCTAGCACTATACATTATTTTGTGTAGTTAAACATATTTACTCCGCGCGTAAGAAGTTATAGTTCCTTGTCGTTACAAAACAAAAATAACTCCAAAAATATTATCCCGCCTGCAACAACATCATGATGTTACCCATAGAAGGATAATCAAATGATTAAATCGATAAATTAATTATTTTGCTGACTTTTATTATTTTTGATTGGGGAAAAATTCATCTTATCTATATTAATTTGTTTATGATGGGCCGGCCCTTAGTAAAGGGATGCCACGTGCGTAGATACTTTAGCATCTTCCCATCTCCCAGCTACTTCTTCAAAGACTGGTGCAGCTGATACATAGCCGCGACCTCTCTCTCTCTCGCTGAAACTCAAGCCTAGGTCCTTTCCTCGGTGTGAAACCCTTGAGTCTGGCAGCCGCTCACGCGATACAGGTGACACTGCACTTGCAATCACTTACTTAGCTACCCACACACATCATTACACAACATATGTTCATACATACGTGCACACCACATACGAACATAGGTTCTGCATGGAATCTTTTTCTTTTCTTTTTTACGTTAGTTAGTGTAGACCATATTTCAGATCACTGAATATATATAAACATGTTCCTCCCTTCCTCCCAGGAGGCAGGGACGTGTATATATGTATATGTTAGTTTAGCTCGAATTTTACGGATAGGGTATTAGTCAGATTTTGACGTCTTTGTAATCGTGGTAACAGCCCAAACCGAGGTCCGGCCACTTTGGCACCCTTGCGCGTTTGTTGGCCACGCTTTCGCGGCTGAGTGCCTTAAGTGCTCGCCCCCAAGCCCAGTAAAGCTGTAAAGCCATCAGCGGTTCTGTTTTTGCATAGGGCTCCTCAGGCTAACAGTAAAGTCAAATCGAAAAAATGGCGCAACAGCTGCTTCAGCAGAGGACCTCAAGCGGTTCAAGTATGCAGCCCTTGGTAGGGGCTACATATTACTATAGAAGAAAGGCTGGTGTGAAGAAAAATATACATAGCTTATGCTTCAAAGAGTTTAACAGATAGTCCATTGACTATAGTCATATAATAATAATAATAACTATAGTCATGGGCTCAAATTGAAAAAGAAATGCTAGCAATTGTGTATGGATGTCAAAAATTCCATCAATATATATTTGATAAAAAAAGTTATAGTTGAAACAGATCATAAGCCATTAGAGTTTATTTTTAAGAAATCTATGAATGAAACTCCCTTACGGTTACAAAGATTAAGATTAAAAATACAATGTCATGATTTACAAATCATATATAAGCCAGGTAAAGAACTGTATATTGCTGATGCATTGTCTAGAGCTAGTGTGCGTGATGATAACTTATGTGATAAAGAATTAGATAAAGAAATTGATGTTCATGTATGTTTACTGACTGTGAACTTTAGTGATGAAAAATTAAAACAAATTGAAAATGCGACTAATAATGATGGAGATTGTAAATTAATTATGCAGTTCATACAAAAAGGTTGGCCATCTCGTGATAAAATACCTGATACTATAAAATATTATTATTTAATTAAAGATGATTTAACTATCATTAATAATTTCATTATGAGAAATAAATCTGTATTAATACCAAAGAGTCTAAGAAAACAAATGATATATTTAATTCATTATAATCATTAAGGTTATGAAAAATGTAAAAACAGAGTAAAAGATGTTATGTTTTGGCCATTTTTATACAAAGAATTGAAAGATATTATTGATAATTGTGAAGCATGTTTCAAATATCAAAAAAGTTATAGTTATGAAACTTTAATATTAAGAGAATTTCCTAATAAACCTTGGGAAATGTAGCTTCAGATATGTTTTTCTTTAGAGATAAAATATATTTATTAATTGTAGACTATTTTACTAAATATGTGGAAGTGATAGAGTTAAGAGATCAGTCTTCTGAAAACCACATAAAAGCATTAAAATCTATTTTTTCTAGATGGGGTATTCCTAACAAAATTGTTTACTAATGATGGATCTCAATATAATACCTATATATTTAAATTTTTTGTTAAAATTTGGAATTTTGAACATGTCAAGTCAAGTCCATATTATGCTAGATCTAAGGGTATGGTAGAAAGACACATACAAACAATAAAAAGAATGTTTAAGAAATGTATGTATGACAATAAAGATAATATATTTATAGCGTTATTAGAATATCGTAATACTCCAATTGATGATAAAACACCATCTCCAATTGAGTTAATGTTAGGTCTTAAAGTAAATTCTTTGTTACCTTCTGTTAGCGTAAAACAGAGCAAAGTTGATTATAACAGTGTTAGACAACACTTAATGAATAAAAGAAAGAATTATAAGTTTTAACATGATAAAAAATATCATACGAATGGAGATGAGTATAGAGAAAGACAAAATATTTTTGTTAGAGATAATAAGAATAATAATGTAAGAGGACAAATACTATGTGATGATAAGAAACCTAGATCTTATAAAATTAAGCTTGAAAATGGAGAAATTGTTAATAGAAATAGACACCATATCTATAAAGGTTTTCCAAAAAATCAGTTTGAAGTAAAGAGATATAATGATAGTGATATATCTATAAATAATTCAAATACTGATGTAACTATAAACAATTCTATTAGTGATGTTCCAGTTAAAAAAGTGACTTTCTCTTTGCCTAATAATAATAATAAAAATGAGAATTTGGTTCGTAATAATAGTAATAATCAAGTCAGTTCTAGGTCTATTGTGACTAGGTCTGGCAGGGTTTCTGTGCTACCTAAACATTTAACTAGAGACTATATTCTTTAATTTACTTATGTGTATTAGTCAGTGTTTAAATTGTTTAAAAGGGGAGATGTCAATGGTAGAATAAGTTTATTATTGTCTATGTTCAGAGATTGTTAATAAATGGATTCAAGATGGTTGTGTGTATCATTCAAATAAAATTAATCTTAAAACTATAAAATAGACATGTGTAAGTACTGCGAGTCATGTATTACGCGTAATATGTCACGACCGCGTACTGTAACAGTACCTATAACCCAACAAAATTTAGCATGTCACATGACATAACTCTAAACATCATAGCTAAACATGACGTTCCATAGCAAGAGGTTAAAGGATAGGTCCGTCGCGTTCTAAGTACTGTACGTAGGTACTGAAGTGTACTGTAATGTTTAAAATATTTCGAGTTATCGTTGTTATCGAATGATAACATTACTATATCTCATAATCGCCCACCACTATTAGAAATATTTCATAATCACATAATGGTTAAGTTTGAAGGAAAATCAACTTTTTCAATAAAGCAGAATAAAGCTTGCGTTTTCATAACGCCGTGACGTCACTCGTAAAAGTAAACTATACAATTAAGCAATAATAAAAGGTCTATTTATGACATCAGAACATTCAGTACAATAGCACATACGTAATTGTTAGCGGGCTATATGTATGCCTAAGCTTAATGCGTTATTTCGGACGGGTCATGTTTAGAGTACTGAGTACTGCTCTAATGCCATATTACGCAGCACGAAATGTCATGCCATATGGCATTACTTCATAGAGTACTGTTTTGCGCATGTCTACTATAAAACCATCACAATATTCATGCCCTTTGGAGTCAAAACCCTAGGTCCATAGATCCAAGTGCAAGCAGCCTCTTTAAACAACTCGCAAGTCGACTAATCGACACATAAATCGAGACCAGAGGGCTGGCCAATACCTCGGTCAACGAATAAGCATTGTTATACAACGAGGTTAAGTGGCCAGCCTTCTTGGTACTTTTACATATATTTAAATCCCTCAATTATTTATTTTTATTTCATCATAAATTAAAGAGATCCTTCTTATTTGTTTAAAATAATGTTTATTGTTACAGCGTTATATTATTTTTACAACATTAAAAATAGGGAAAACTCATTCACATCGTTATATTTTATGACTTACTTCATTATGTCGCACTTCCGTATCATGATTCATGCGCAAATCTTAATTTTAACCTCCACTAAACGCAAAAAAAGAAATATAACCTTCGAAAATCAACAAATACTCAAAAAAGGAAAATATAAAATCGACATTAACTGTGAAACGTAAAAATTCCACTAGAGGCAAACTGCGGACAATATGAACGTGAAATATGGGTTCAAGAAATCCTGAAATGAGAACGAAAAAAAAAACAACGAAAACAAATGAACAGAAAAAGTTCGAGGTGAAGACAAAAAAAAATGACAAAGCCGACAAAGCACAGGGCAGGAAGTACCGCGTGAATAAGTGTCTACCAACGCTACGAGGCAAAAGAATTTTCTTTTGTTGAAAATATAATTAAAAAACTGTTTATCAGCTTAATATTCAAGTTTTTTTTTTACAAAATACATTGTTGTTTTCTTTACATTTCTTAGAAGTAATTTACTTAATTTTAAATAATTTTGTAGTTTTTGGTTTTATTTATTGAGGATCCTAACCATAAACACACACAAAATTTCATTGAAATCGGTTGAAAAGATTGAAAAAGATCAATGAAAATTCGCGCTTATAAAAATTTAATTGAAGACCTTACTAATACTAATCAGATAGAGTAACTACTAAAACTCAACTTATAAATGAATATAAGTATTATATTTACATAAGTTTTGTACCCTGAACAATCCCCTATATTCCAAACATGACTAGGCGTGAATAAAAGCACATATTTTTCTTTCATAAAAAATCATACAAAACCTCCGACACGTCGATACATCTTAGTTACAGATTACGCAAGAGAAAATCCATACGAAATAATATAAAAAGTAACCCTCAAATGAATGTGGTCTCATTACGCATTCAGAAACGAGCGGGTCGGCCCGTCTGGCTCGGTTTGATTTATGTACAGTTTTTTGTTGATTCTCCTACGAATATCGCCGCAGAGAAGATTCTTTAAGCTGTCTGCCAAACGTGTTATATTCGTAAGCATATTGGTGTAAGGAAGTTAATTAATGTTGTTTTTTTTGGCAGCGAGGGAATGTAGTTTGCCAGTTTTTAAGTCTACATTACTTAGGTCAGTCGAAGAAGTGATAATGATTATTGCAAATATTTATTATTTGTCATCTGAATTCATACCGATCTATTTTTATAGATAAAAGATGATGCACGAAAAGAGCCTCTGCGCGTTACAATATCCGGGTATGCCCGGCGCACCTTTCAGCCCTGGGTAATTAGCTTCATTGACCGACCAATCTTTTCACCACGGCTCCATTAATTCTGTTTAAGCTAACACTAAGCTAACAAGTATGAATATATTTTAGAAAATTGTGAAGAAGCGAATCTAAATCTAATTCGTAGACTGATTGAAGTAGCTTTTTTTATAGTAGTTTCGACAAAATAACTGCACATTATTTGATGAAAAGTACAGCGCAGTTAAGAAAAACATCACACATTTTATTAGCATCGATTATAGCCATTAGTGTTTACTAATATTAGTAGATATTTCGATAATAATACGATTATGAATCTCATCTCACTCATCATCGAAATATCCCGATTATGTAAATCATTCATAATAGCCCACCTCTATATGCCATGCCGACCTGCAGAGATGCGTCTTCACCGCTTGTTTAAGGACCCGATATCGCTGGATGAAGAAAATATACTGGCATCACAGTACGGCAAACATGAGAATTTACAAACATCTTTGTTCTTGCCAAGATGAATACTACTGTATAACTTCGAATATCAAGCCCACGTGCTAGTGAAACGGAGATAATGGGATAAACTGATAGAAGTTAGTCTGCTAATAAAGTTATATAAACCTCAACACAATAAATAGTCAACATTGAACTAGACAACCATTACGAATTTTAATTAAACACGGTGTCGGTTTGATCTGAGCAAACCATTAGCTGAGCGCTTCATGTTAAATGTCTCAATTTAATGTTACAACCGTGTCGGCCTTTATTACCCGCTGCCGGTTTCGAAGGGTTAATTCGATGGAAAGATTCTGTTAGCGCGGTTAACCCTTGCCGTTGACGCTTTCTGGGTTTCTGTGTTTCAGTGGTTTTACTACAATTATCTGGAAAACTTGCTTCACTATAAAGGGATTAAAATATGTAGAAAAGCAATTGGATTCGATAAAAAGGCATGCTATTGAAATCTATTTCTCGATCACCAACCTGTCCTTATTTGATTTCTTCTTTTTAAAGTTATACTATAGCAATTAGTAGAGGGTAAAATTGAGTGCTGTTCGCGCATCATTGACGGAAGTACGATATGATGAAATTAGCCATTAATGATTATAATATAAAATCATTTTACTTGACTTTCTTTTGTTTTTGAAGTGAAATAAAAAAGCGACACAGCAAAGAGACAATCTCATACAACTATACGATTTAGATTACTAGAGAATAAGACAGAATACAATACATAATATACCGTGTTTTCTATTATCTCGGTCTCCTCTTTTTATTGTGTATTATGAAACTTTGGTAAAAAGCGTCAACGCCAGCGTGGTGTATTATTCACGTGTATCTTTGTGTAAATATGTATGTTTAAAGTTTCACTTATAACGCGTGTGAACTGCACACATGTTTTTTTTAAATTGCATAATTAGTTAACAGAAATGAACTTGGTGTAGCAGAAAGTTAAGAATTCAATATTGTTAGTACAAGTTATTTTCGCTTCCTGTATTATGTGTCAGTATAAAATTGGCCATCGCCTTTCAAGTTTTTCATCTTTCAAAATATTTTGTAAACAGTTGAAATTGGCTTCTACACGAGGATTACAATTTTTTCGTCTATATCTCAATCCATAAATGTATATAGAAATTAAAATAGAGAGGAAAACGTATTTTCTTTTTACCCGACAGCGAAAAAAGGGTAATGTTTTTCTAGCGTATGTATATATGTCTATTTCTTTGGTACGCTCTGTATCCTAGACGGCTTGATTGGTTTTAGCATACAAAGTGTCGTTAGATTCGTCTTTATTGTGGGAGTGACATAGGCTATATAATATTTAAATACGACCTCTGGGAATCAAATAAAAAGCCAAAATATAGTTTTCTTTTATTTATTAGTCAAGAGTTTTTATTGCAGTCGGGTTTTGGTTTCCTTTTTACTTTTAATTAATTAATACGAAACTTTAAAAATATATCTGTAATTTTTACAGCTGATTAATAATATAACAGACGCTTACAATTTCGTCAAATATTGTTTTGCAGGTTATGTGCGTTGACGCATCATTAGACAACCCTGTTAAAGTTTAGAACTTAAATTTTATTTATATCAAAACACTTATACCCTTTACAGCGAAAGTTATCATTCAGACCGACACATTTAAGTGTCTATCTTGGCATGATGCTTTGAACAAATAGCCCGCTGTCCTCTACCACTAATTAAAGGAAATGGTCTAGAAACAAGATTGCGATATTGTTCTCTCTAAATCTTCTCTGTCTCGTTTTAACCCGGTCTGTTTAGATTATGCATCTCTTTCTCCCTAAACGTTGCGGCGACGTCACTCATTATGCTAAATATCTTTCCCCCTTTGTTCAGCGGCAGATCGCCGATAAGCGGTGGGGAATTCTTATTAGGGTTACGTAGGAATTTTTTTATATTGACTCGTCTACCATTGTACTACAATACAAGAATAGTGACCTTTAACAAAATCATTAAATAATTACCAAGGCGATATTTGTAATTAAGGTAAATAGCCGTCTGGCATTAGCTAAGTTAATTATTAAAAAGAAAATAAAAACCCGACAGCAACACAAAAATACTTGATAAAAAAAAAACTATATTTGCTTTTTATTCAAACTAAGTCAATACAGACGTATCTAACGACACCTCGCATGCTAAAATCCATCAACCCGTTTAGGCTAAAGAGCGTGCCAAAGAAATTGACTTCAATTCATATTTATTTACGTAAAAAAGCTTCACGGCGAAATCTTGTCTGAGTTTTAAATATCGATTTAAATTAATTGACTAACAGTGGTTTTTATTTAAATATAAGTGTTCATTGATGTTCCTAAGTTAATATATTCGAATAGAACATTCTAGAACTTATTACTAACCGCTCCGTCTCTGTATCCAAAATAAACTTCCACCAAAGTGGCAATCGTCCTGCAAGCCTGCAATCGAAAATTGGAGTTTCCAACTAACAAAAGCTATGTGGGTTACACGGCGGACGTATAAAGTAATACCACAGGTTTGTTTTATAAAAACCGTGTTGTCAGAAAACATGCACTGGCATACAAACCGTGTTGATTTAGTCCTAATTCCTCAGCAGTTGCAGCTTTTTATGACCAATGTTCGATAAGATTATAAATCTTTTTGAATTTGATTACTGATAGCCAATTAATTGCCAGTTTATCATTTATGTGTATGAGAATACAGAAATATGCCAGTGGGTTTATTGAATCTGTACTAATGACTTAGTGTTCGTACTATTGACCCGCACTATTGACTTCACGACTTAAAAGGTGGCTAGCAACAAGGTTCTTACTTTGATTGTGGGACCGTTCATACTCTATTGATATTCTGTAATTATATATTCAGAGTTAAATTGCTTTTATGCAGTATATTTCCTTTTATTTTTATAAATGATTTGGCTTGTTCGTTATTTATCAACCCGATTTAATAATATAATATTATATAAAGAAATACAGAACCCCGTATCAAAGTTTGTCACATACTTGATTCTTGACCATTTTTTCTACTTTTTCTCATCCTTGACAGTTGGTATATGGAGTCGGATTAAGATAATACGGTCGAGGTGTTTTTTATACATCTCTCAATTATTTCACTCGACTGCTGTCTTGATTTTTTTACACGAAATATTTGTACCTTTCTCCCAAAACAAACTTTTTTAATGAAGTGTATTCACTAGAATGTTTTTTAAATTTTTACGACCACCGGAGACGCATCCTTTAAGCCTATTTAACATTGTACTATTTTGTAATCTTCAAATATCTCTTTATCAAGCGCGTAACACGATAGCCTTCTCGTTAGAAATGTCAAAAAAAAATTAACTTCAATGATTCTGAGGTTTTCCCTGTGTATCTTCGAAGTTCAAGGTCCAATAAAATTTTAATGGAACCACCCTTAAGCTATTCCCTTTTCAACAAAAAGAGAATCATCTAAATCGGGTTATAAATAAAGAAATTATGGCTGACAATCCATAAAAAAATATATGTATACTAATCGAATTGCGAACACTCCTAATTTTTTGAACTCGGATAAAAACTAAATATAAATTATAATTGTGGGTATGTACAAGAAAAAATAGTTGATGTCATTATCCTTGTTAAAAAAAAATCATATGACTTTTTCAATTGTTCTTATTTCTTTTTTCATTAAAACCGGATTCCAAATCACGAAGGAATAATTTACAGATTAAAGTATAAAAATAAAACGTTGACCGTTCCATATTGTAAAAAAAAAGAGAAAAATACTGCTGGAACATTCAATAAATCGAACAATCGCTATTACGAACGGAAACACCTTATTTCATTACGCCAACGTTCCATTAGTAAGATACGCCGAATTCTATTAAACTCTTTTTTCTAAAACCTCTTTCGAATATCCAATATTAAAACCGACTTCACTCTGTACTAGTGATAAGGTTAAAAATCGTTTGGAAGTATACAATTGCAATGCTCGATGATTTTTGAAATGTACAAGGGTTGCTAACTAAAGGGTACACGGTTCTAAATTTAAATTTATGTTTTGCGAGATTTGATCGCGCTTAGTGGCATGCGCCATTTCGTATGCGATAGCTTCTTTTTTTTAATTATGATTTATTAGGCTTTTTTTTATTCTGACGATACATTTGCATTGAAATGAAAAAGGTTTTGGCACAAAGACCTTATTATTTTAATACGTTTTTACAGACAAGTTTAAGGTTTATTTAAAGTTTATTTTTTTGAAAAAAGCCCTCCGCACGCCGATCCGGGAGTAGACAACTTTTGAAAGATGTTTTACAGATTAAAGATTTTTAAATTTAAATTTAAAAAATATGCCACAAAATCGCGGTATTATGTTCATGTGACAACGTGTGAGTGACGTCATCAATCAATAAACAAAATTAAAAGTTTTAAGTGCAAAGTTAAGTTTACTAGAATTTAAATTTGAAGCTTATCAAATTTCTTCTGCATCTACATAATTTTATAGCCACTATTTTTACACAGCAATTATTTTAGAGTCACTTGTCATAAAATTGAGCATTTCCAATCACGTGATTCCCAGATAAAATCTCAATTTTCCCAAGGGGTAATTAAATAAATAAACATTTT
The DNA here is from genome assembly GCA_033032175.1 of Saturnia japonica. NCBI lineage: Eukaryota > Metazoa > Arthropoda > Insecta > Lepidoptera > Saturniidae > Saturnia > Saturnia japonica. Next base: position 20,984,318 of record CM065309.1, on the reverse strand, counting down.
TTTATTGATATTTTCAGTCTTTTTAGCTATAAACCAATATGAATAAACAATTAACTTAAAATTATTTAATTATTATCAACACACGAATTGTACTACATACGATTTTTGCTTGAAATATCTTTTATTATACAACAGTAAATCATATTTCAAATTTTATTACATATATTTAAAATAAATTATTGATTGTAAACAAAAATGTACCTACACAAAACTACAATTTATTACTGGTTTGAAAAACTATTTAATATAATAACATTGAGGACGTAAATTTGCAGTATTTTCAATTAGCCACAAACGGCAATAATCTTCAACACAATATGAAACAGTAGCTGAATAAACACCAAAGGGATTTGTGGATCGTCGATCTGGGCCCCTTACTTATCCTCGGAGCTCTTATGTAGGTGATAGCATTAGACACTTTAAAAGTAGACCAATTAATATTTATTCACCAAAGAGTGACATAAATCCAAATTAAGCTCGTATATTTCCACGATCAAGAAAAATTTATTTGAAAATTTACAATCAACTGCCGCAGACAGCCACTGTCAAAGATCTTCATATTTTGGTGGTTTCATGAAAGTTTGTAATGTTGCATTATAATATATATTTGTTTTAGGATAGTGTTGAGTAATATACACAAAGATTGATGACAACTTCATTTATTAACAAATGCATTGTGCATTAACAGTGGCGACACACGGAAATATTAGGAACTATATTTGTTGCGTTCTGTTCTTTACCTAACAAAGTAATATGATGCGTTCTATTTAACATGGTTGCTGCTGTCGTTGACTATACTATCACTAAACGAGGCATACAAAGTTGTTTCTGCAGACCAGCATGACAGTGATAAATGCTGATCGAATTTATCACCGTCTGTAATGGTCTGTACCGTACATTCTATCAGGTACTGTGTAGTTATACTACTGAGCTACTCTAGTACAAAGAAAAAAAATTGGATTTCAATCTATAACTCTGAGTTTTCGATGAAGCAAAAGATAAATACATCATAGCATGGCGGTAGGACAATTTCTAGAACTTGTTATGCTGTCTACCAAATTCAACTGGAAAGTCAATCCTCAAGCATATTATGTTGGTGTGACCTTCTAGTCGACGTGCTGGAGCTTACCGCCTCGTGAGGACAGCACTACTTTCCGTAAAATGTAATTATGGTGAAACAACATAATAATTTATTTATTTATTTTTAAACATTAAAAACTGGGATCAATCAAATTTTCTAAGAAGATGTAAGTATGATTAATTTATATGATAAAATAGAATAAATTTAATATTAAAAGTTACTAGTTGTGCTCGCTGCTACGCTCGGGTGTTCGTTTAAACAAGCTTATCTCTGGTAGTTACCATTCGGATTCAAAAAATTCTTCTTTTATATGACAGCCAGACTCACGAGAAATAGTATAAGCTATATAATATTAGCCTATAATTCCCAGCTAGCCTTAAATATTGATTTTTGTTACGTAAGTCGGAAGTCGAAGCCCTCGCGAACTGCTTTATCTGCGTGCGCTGGCCTAATTGTTAATGATAGGTAAATACAATATTGTAGAAAAATATTACTGATTAGTATATTTAAAAAAAAGTTAGCGAAAGCATATACCTATCTCTTATACATAAGCCAAAATAAAGTAATTTACAATTTTTTTGTGGAAGATTAAAAATTAATTTCTGAGCATTATTTTTAAACATGGCATATTAATTATTGCAAACAAAACTTACTTCATTATAAATACAATTTCATGAAGATAAAGTTTGTCTTTTACAGCATGTTATTTGGACGCATAGTTAGAGAGATAAAGCAAAATTAAAATAATTCAACACTCGGCTCGGGTCTACGTCTATAGTAGTATTAGACCACCAACGATTCGTGCGATGCCACAATGTGACCATCTGGCCGCCTGATAATACTGAACTAATATAAAAATGATCAATCAGTGATTTCTTCTAAATTATATGCGGGTTAAACCGCGGGGCACAGCTAGTTATTTTATATAAAGACCTAGTGAAGGGGTAAACGAAAATAAAAAATTGAACAATCTATTGCGTAGTTTTTTCGTGATGCGCGCACAACGGAAAACGTTTATAATTTTATTTATATAGATAAATGAAAATGCCATAGTAATTATGCGCAGAGAAACAAATAACTCTAAAATTAACGGATTTATTTCAATTATCTTAACTGGAATAGCAACGCATAAGTGTTTTTGTTTAGACATTTCATATTAACACATAAGTTAGGGTCGCACTTGCTTCAAATTTTAATACTATTTAATTTTGTCTATCCATTTATCGCCACACCATGTCTCTACTAAGATAGGCGGAAAGTATAATGTACTGATTTCTCCAATCATCTTTCGTCTCTTTTGTATCTTTTGCATCAATAATAATTCAAATGTATTATCGGTGTATATGCGATCAAACAAAAAATCAAAATCCCAAAAATTCTTTATTCCATTATGGGCCATAGAAGGCACTTTTAAAAGTCAAAATAATGCTTAATCATTTTTATGGTCAAAATATATTAGGTAAATAAAATATTATAATGACCTTATCGAATTCTTTACTGATGCCCTTCCCGATTATTTATGTTAAGGTCCTTTTAATTACATTTTTCATAGGTTTATCATAATGGTCACAATTTTACCTAGTGTTAAGTGTTTATGTTACCCAAGATAGTGACACGTTAAGACTTATGGGAGAACTAGTTCTCAAGTACAGCTACCAGAACACATGAGTGATTGGAGATAGATTTTACCAACTTGAGTGTCGTAGCTAGGAAGGTGGCCATTTCATCATGATGTTTTCCTTCACCGGGTGCTCAGACTCATTGCAAGGATTCGAACCCACGTCGATACAATATTAATGAAAAGTGATTTATCTATGACTATTATTAGGTGCACAAATGTACTTGCTTTACCTAGTCAGGTGTTTCTTATAAAGGGACCCAGAAGATAGAACTTTGAGCCTTGTGTGAAGATCAAGGATAACTCTAATGAGGTTCTGGTAACTATTAGTAAAAAGAGTGTTTTAAGTAGTGTTAGTCAATTTTTGTTATCCCAGGATAAGTTATCTATATAAATAAATAAAATTGAAATCTGTATGTAATGTCAAAATAACAGCATTTTACTAAATACTTAAGAAGGAATATACTGTACTTATAAGAAAAAAACAATTTTAAAAACTTTTCTACGTCTTTCTGTCTGTGTATTCTGGCTTATTTCCGAAACTGTTGGAACAATTTTAATTGGAATTTCACTGGCAGATGGCTGATTTTATAAGGAGTAACTTAGACTAATTTTTCTTTAAAAACATTATTTGGTTTCTGAGCATATGTTGTTTTTTATCCCGGTAAAAACAATTTTTTGTAGTTCAAGCATGCGAAGCCGCGTGCACAGCTAGTTTGTAAATAAATATTTATAATTATACCTCAGTCGCTTAAAGATTATATTTATTACAGTGCGATCAATTTATCAATACCTAACAGGAATTAAATAACAAAAACATGCAGCGGTAGCAAGCAATAAACGAAATATAAACAACAACTCTTGATTATACATAATAATACATACTTTTTAAATCTCAAAACAGCCTAAACGCGGAGAGAGATGTGAGCGAATTTAAACACTTGCGTGCATTAATAAATCAAAAGTCACACAATTCAGTGGACAACCCTGTTTGAGCGCGAACCATGACAATGGCCGGCTCAAATAGTTATCTATTCAAACAAGGATTAGCGCTCGATAAACTGTGATTAATGGCGCCGCCGACGATCTGAAAGTAACGTCAGCAAACGTAATAAATAATATTTTATATAACTTAGAGAAAACTTACTCTATAAAATACAATGGCTTGTACCTTGGTAAACATGAAACAGATGATTATACTCAAGCCTATATGCATGTACACATATAGTGTATATACATTTTAAAAGAAAACAACAAAACGTATTCATAAGTGGTATGTTAGGAGAGAAATTGAGTGACATGATAAAAAATAATGTGATAAGAGAACTTTGTGGTGTGAAAGAAGATATAGCCACATGGATTGAGAAAGGGATGCGTAGATGGTTTGGGCATGTTGAAAGGATGAATGAAAGAAGAATAATTCATATGAACAGATTCATAATGCGAGTGTGAAAGGAGACGTAAGTAAGTAAGTAGGAGAGAGACAGATGTCGAACGCTGCCGAACGCGGAGGCCGATTGTGCCTTTGTCGCTCGTTCCGAGCTCTCGCTTGCACTTTAAGCCTTAAATGGAACGCCTCATAGCGAGGTAACGCCGCATGAGTCATGTTTTTCGTACGTGCAGCCGGCTCCATCGAATTATAAGACGTTGTCACGTCAAAAATTGAAATTGTTGTAAAAAACAGTTATTTTGACATTACAAACAAACACGTCAATATTATTAATTGTATAAATAGTAATATTGTTTTGTTTTGTTGTCTGTACTTTAGTAGGGTAGGTTCGCGGCGTATTCGGCGCGATCCGCGGAAGGTTGCAGTGTGCGGCGAACAGATAGTGCCGGACGTCCACAAAAGTGCGGATTACTGTGGACTCTAGTAATTTATTGCGGACGTACGGGCTGAGGATGTGGATTTATTAAATTCATTTATAATATAAGGTAAGTGATTTATAAAAGTTCGTCTTTTATTTTTGACTAGCTGTGGCCGCGGCTTCTCTCACGTGAACTACAGAATGCCATCGATCGGGCACACCCACGAATCTTGTTCTCCTGCTCCCGGTTATTTTAAAGACAAACATGCTTCTTGTGGGTATTTCTTAGAACATAGACATATACCTTTGCTGACTTTTTTGTAGGTCTTTTTGATATCTACAGTTATGTAGTACATTGATTTGATATATATCTTATGGTTTACTCAGCTTAAACCGTTTAAAGTGCCTGAATTGATTCTTCATAAGCAGTTTTTTTATTTGCTCTGAACCCTAATTCTTTTTCTAAGATGGAAAGTAGCCAAAGTTACTCCTTATAGCGTCAGCTATCTACCAGTGAAAGTCCCGTCAAAATCGATCCAACCGTTCTGGAGAATATCCGGAACAAACAGACGGACAATAGAAAAAAATAATGAAAAACGTTTTTTTATTTATGTATCGTATACTATACTTTTATATGCATTTCGTAAAAAGCTGTTAACACTACAAACAGACACTTCAATTTTATTAATTGTAATCATTTATTTTTATCGATTTATAAGCAAGCCAGGGTTGGCCTAGACATTGTTACATATTTAGATAGTAAGAGCGGGAGTTTCAAATGCATGTTTGGCAACAGATTTTAACATGAGGATGGGCAATACCAATTATTGCCCTTGACTATCTTACCTATAATTACAAATTTAAAATTACTTCATGAACAAGATTAGAACCCACGTCCATTGACGGGACATTCAAGAGCACTATCGGTGTACTAAAATCGTAAAATCGAGAAACAGCGCTGTCCCTTAACGGATAAAGGTCGACAAAGAGCTGACCTTAAAAATTTACTATGGTGATAATTACTAGTTAGCTAGTTATTATGATGTATAAGAGCGAGTCACTATAACTTAGTTTTCCCAATGTGTGTTTCGGTAGCGTATATTTCGGGCAATAGTGTCCAATTACCCCACAATATATAGATTAAATTCGATTTGACACCATCAGTGGCGCTCCCACAAACTAACGTCGGTGTTATATTCAAATTGCTAATCTCAGATTGGTTATAATATCATGTTATGCGAAAGCTTCGATAGTTTCGCTGTATATATAGGCTGATCTAAAAAAATTTTAGCTCCATTTGAATTATTCCAAGCCGGGAGTTGACCACTTTTGGGAAAGCTTTTTAAACACTTTATATGTTGAAAATAATACTTTGTTTTTCATTAATACACCAGAAAAAAATGCTACAAAAACGCGGTATTATGGTCCCGTGACGTAATCATTCATTTTATATGTAATTTTGTTTAACACATGCGATAAATGTGACAACTCACACAATAGTCTTACGTTCATATTTCCTGAATGGTTCACGTTTTCTAATCGGCCTTTCAAATCAATAAATTTGATTAGAATGTTCTAAAAACTTTCAAAGATTACTTACTCTTCCTTGCTTCCTACATTGTTCTCAATGCATATTTATGATACTTATATAAAATAAAATAAAATCAGCCTGTATTCATATCAAGACGAGCAGTCCGGCAGTGTAGAGGTAGATTATGTAAACACAAAGACGGTGGGAGCCACATGTCCTCTCGCACCTGACGGTCGAAGCCCTGTATAATCCGGATATCAGCGTGAAGGTAGATTAGAATCTTGATTAATTTACTATATAATATGTTTATGCAACTATTTTCTCACTGTTTATTGTGAATTATTTTTCATTGAGCGATAACGGCCTTTTGTAGGTGCTGGAATCTTTTAGAGGGATGGTATGTTGCTCAGAGAGTGATTAAGGAGATCTATGGGGGCAATGGTAGTTTAAAAATTACGGAGAAATATAATATTGTTTAACCTAATCAGAAACGGCTATGCGGTTAACTTATATGCGGTAGAAGTGAAAGCGAAAGGTATTCTAGCGAAATCTCTCTATAACTTGTTAAAAGACCTCGGCCTGTCGAGAACTGAAGTAAGTTCTATTTTAGAAGGGTATTTTAGGTATGTAAAGCAGCATTAACAGGCTCTTACCAAATCTGGCTTCGCAGTCAACGCGAGCGTTGATGTGCATCATAAGGAGCCCCTTAAACCTACACCTGGGTCGGAAATCCCTCGGCCTGCTCATGTTCCCTCTGTCTGCCACACAATGGACCCGGCACCCGCACGGTGAATCCATGGAATGCTAAGATGTTTGTCTCTTTGCATTTCTGCAGTACCACGGAATTAGAAGCTGCCATATTTTCCAACTAAAATTAAATACCTACTGTAACTAATTATAATATAAATCGTTTCTTATTCCTACACTGATTTTGTATTATTTAATTGTTTTTAAGATGGGTTTTAGAAACACCAAGAACACTCAGAAATATGTTTTAGGAAGGGTTAGAATTTTTTTATTAAGTACTTGACTAAAATGTTGTAGGCTAGTGGTAATATCTTACAATGTCGATGTTAAGCGACGGTTTTTTTTGAAATTCATAAACATATGTTATAAGGCCTTATTATATTATGTTATTTTGTAATATTGTTTGCTTATTGTGCTTAAGTGAAATAGATTATAAATTATAATTAGAAACATGCATTTAAGTTGCCACAAAAACCCCCTGCATAGTTTTAATAGGTGCCATCATCTTCATAGTGCTATTTTTAATGATAATAAGTTTACAAGAATAATTTGAAACAAGCTAAATTATTAAAAAGGAAACAAAAAACCTGATTATAATATAATGATTATAATATTTTCATATTTTTGCGTTTTATTTAATTCCCAGAGATCGCACTTAAATATTATATAGCTTATGTCACTTCCACAATTAAGACGAATCTAGCAACACCACCTATGATAAAATCTATCAAGGCGTTTAGGCTACATAGTACATACGTACGCTCGAAAAACATTACATAACCTAACAAAACATACCATCACGCCCTGTATCTCCGAAGGTTTAGGCAGAGTTGTACTATATTGTACAGCCACAGTTCGCCGTGTATGTTTACCACGTAATAGGGGGCGAGCCTGTTGCCATTAAATCGGACACAAAGCCAAACTCCGAGCCGCTGCTGAGATTTTCATAGAAAAACCCAATAACACTGCTCGACCTGGGAATCGAATCTGTTCTAGGTCAATCACAGCAGTCGCACTTACGACCACTAGGCTAATGAGGCAGTATCCATTTTCATAGGCGAGTAAAAAAATACGTGATTTACCCGATGGTTAGCAGATTTTCACTATGAAGAACTTATTGATGAAATCATAGCGTACAATATAAGACATTTGTGGTGCTTACCGGACTTTTTGCCATTTTCAAATTAATTCATTGATCGATATGTTCCGGCAACTTCATTTAAGAGTCAACTCCTTCTTTAACAGATATAAAAAAAGAGCGATGTTACACAATTCGAATGTATTTTTTTATGGTTGTTGTTCAGCCACAACTTCTTTGTTTATTAACCGATTTGGATAATTCTCTTTTTGTTGGATAGGGGATACCTCAAGGGTAGTACCAATTCGTTGGCATTGGACCTTCAAATTATCTTCGTGTAAATATCGTCTTAACTTTGACTTTAAATCAAGTTATTATTTCATAAGAGAAATTATTACTGTATACTAGCGATTTTCCTGCGGCCTGATTCGCATCATGGTTTAAATAATGTCGCATTCTAACTGAATTGCTAAATAACAATTTTCATAAATGTATCTTAAAAATGGTGGATTTTCATACAAACTTTTTTCCCTTTTTTATCACTTTAGAAGTTGAATTTCTTTAATTCCTTCTTAGTACTCACCTCCTACAGTGTAAAAAAAAAAACGGAAATTTTTACGGTTCTAGCTCCATTAATTTGGGCTGTACGTTGATATGTTAGTCAGTTATCAATTTATTTATTAAAAAATATGGTTTCGTTAGATTAATATACATGGACAACGATTTGAGTTATTGTCTCTAAATGCTGTAATTCAATTTGATATTAAAATCACCAAAAACAACTCCGCAAAATAAAATAATCGTCAATAATTTAATAACCACCCAAACGGTGAATAAGTAGTGAAGGCGAACAAATGGCTCATATCGACACGAAATCGAATTAAAATTTATGTATCGATATTTGTAAATCTGTATTATCCGACAAATCGAGCGTCCCTAATGCGTGTATTATACAATAAGCACTGAACAACTGTTTCGTTTTTGTTAAATGTACATTTTTAGATTTTATTATACGACAGGGGACTTTCAAATTGTTATTTTAATGTGTTTAATCGAAATGTCTTTCTACGATACTGAATCGGTAGAAGATATTGTGAATCCTAGCTACTTACGTAAAAGTATTTGGATAATGTGATGAGGAAGACAATATCTGTAGCTGGCTTCACACTTTCAACAAAATTAATTACAAGACAATTTTTAACAAAAAAGAAAACCAAGTTCAATGAATTTTGAAGAGTTCCCCGGTGTATCTTCGAAGTTGAAGGTTCAATACTAATGAAATTTAAGTGGGACCACCCAATTAAAAAAAATAATCATCTAAATCGGTTCATAAACAAAGAAGTTATGGCGGAACATTCATAAAAAAATATATATACATTCGAATTAAAGTAACCTTCGTCTTTTTTCGAAGACGGTTAAAAAGAAGAAAGAAAGCATTAATTTTATATAATACACAAATTATATTATCTATATATTAATACGTGAAGCAAAAGCTTTCGGTACCTTTTTAAGCGTATTGCGTGCACGGAAGACTGTGAGATTTGGCATGGTTAAAGTTTATATGGAGAAGGAGTGCAGAAAGCTACAATTTATCTATAATATGTGTTACTAATATATTAAATAAAATTAATTAATACTGCGTATCCTATCCTGAACAGTGCCATTAAATTTCATCCACACCACCTCGATGTCCAGCGTTCCACTAAAGTATGTTTCTTAAGGTGCCAGCTGTCGCCTGAGGTCGTCCCGAGCCGTTATGACCTGGTGACCTTCAAGAAGAGAGCTTTTTCTTTCCGAAAAGGCCCGCAACGCATCTGCGAGCCCTCTGGTGTTGCGGATGTTTGTGGGCAGCGGTGATTACTTTCCATCAGGTGCGCCACCTGCCCGTTAGCCCCCTTTTTACCATAAAAAAAATAATACTTAGACCCCCAAAATATTGACATTGTCACTCAATGAAAAGTGACAGCAAGTGATGTAGATAATACTCATTGTTTAGGTTCATGAATGTCAAACAGAAAATAGTCTATGATCAAAACGTCGCTGGTCGAATTTCGAACTTAGGGCGATCGGTAGTTTGTATAAAAATATATATAATGCAATACACATACACAACAAATAAGTATTGTAATGGGTCGAATAGGTCGAATATCTCAGCATGAAAATGCAGGTCCTAACCTACAAGTGCTTGTACTGCAGTGTTAACATTCTGACAGGGTCTGTATTAAACCACGGGCAAATGAATAAACAGAAATTTTTAATTAAAGTAAATAATCGAAATACCTACAGAATTATTTATATATCCTACCTGTATTCAGCTTATCAATGTTTCTAGGTAAATCTTAGTAATGTCCTAATAAGGTTTTTCGGAAAGTATAATTTGTAAAGATACTCCGGAATATTGGAAAATTCAGGAAAAATTGCTTTTTCTATTGGATTTTTATGAACTCAAGATGACCAAAACTCGTCCAAACGGTGGTAACATTGTTCAATATTCTATCTCTACTAAATATTGGCAGGAGTTATGCAGATGATTTTAAGACTAAACATTATTAAAGGAAATGCAAATCTGATAAACGTAAAGTAATCGCATAAATTATAGCCTCGCTTCAAATTACCGTGAAACGTATTTTAAACATATTTCAACTAAAGGAAAATAACAAGGCGAGCACATTTCCCGCGGTAAGCGGCTTACAGTCCGCCATTTTCTCTAGGTGCGTGACGACGACAAAATGGCGGCGGTCGCGTTCAATTTGAATATAGAACAGCATACGTCGCCCGCGCTCCACGACAGTAACTCATCGGATTGTGTGAGATGGCGCGAGAGTCGTAAAAATATATTCGCTTATTGAAATAGAAAAGACATGGAGTAGCTGTATAAAATTTTTAATCGTTTACTAAATATTCATGTTTTTATTTGCCAAGTTATTATATTGTACATTGGCAAACATAGAGTGTCTATAAAGGCATTTCCATATTTTTACTTCTTATTTACTTAAGACTAGAAATTACTACTGGAATTTATTTATTGTTGTGTGTAAATCAAAATCGTACAAAAACTGCGTATTCAGTGATTTCTAGATGGCTCAGATTTGCTTTTTTTTGTTTATGATATTTTGTTAACAATTCTGTAGTCAATTGAACAGTTGACTATTAGCAACGATGCGTAGATTCTCAATTTGGTACCTCCTGTACCTACTTACAATTTAGTCTAATACCATTATATTGATATGTCGAGGTACATAATTTAACGTTTGTTTGTCTGTTCATATACTATTGTAAATTAGGCCACATTTGATGAATATTCCATCAATTTTCATTACAATCTAGAAAATATTCCTCTGAAGCACTTTTGATGAAATTAAATTATCGCCTAATTAATTAGTAGGCGACTAACAGAAATTTGATATACACAGAGTACCTACCTATTCAGTGGATTTTAAACGCTTACATACAAAGTCCTGTCTTAATTGGTTTAATCGAAATGGTGCGAAACAGTAAATTGAATGATATTAAACATGGAAAAAATTACGAAAAAATATACACTCCATTCATTTTCTGTTAAATAGTCAAGGATCGTAAGGCAACGCTAAGAATATGTCGGTCAAACCACGGTCGCTGTAGATAGTGAGAAACTCTTCCACTTTTATGAAAATGGCGGACAACATGGCGTCCTGAAATATTAACTCGAACTTCATTTAGACTTATTTTCATATATATTCTGATTTTATTAACTGAACGTAGAACCATATCTTTTAAAAATCATTATAATATATTATATACAGTTTATAAACACTAGAAAGTATTCCAGAGAGTGCATCCACTGCTGTTTTTATACACAAAAACAAAAAGGAAAGAAATAAATTTTATACGCATGTAAGAGTGTAAGTATAATTCTTTAATGTAACAAACCCAAGTAATTCAATTTTTTTAGTCCCACGTACCAACAACATGATTTTTACACAACCAACACGACAAAAAAGTAGGTATAACTTTCAAAAATACAGAAACTTATCACAAACCGGTTCCCACAATATCCGACATAATAATATTAATTTACAAAGCACCGATGTCTTAACTCGAAAACCACTACAGCAATATTTGAAGTGTACTCATGCTTCACTTTATTGTGGAAGCTATTTTCCGATAACCACTTACAATTCCATGCCAAATTATTCCAACAGCTCATCTTAAAAAAACAAAACCTTATTTATACGTAGTTAAGGTTTATTATAGCTTTTATTAAAGTAATCAATAACATGGTAGAATTTCACCGCGGCAATGCGATACACACTTGACGTACAAGCGATCAAAATAAAATGAATGAAAAAACACTATTAATTGTAAGAGATAACGGTCCACTGAATTTTGTAGGATAATTTTTATTGTTTTGGTGGTAATTTTATTAATATTATTATTTTTGATTTATAATTTCGTCCCTGCTGTTAGTTCGAGTGTTGGTTAGGTGATCGTTGGGTGCATTTTCCTATGAGAATATTCAATTAAAACTTTTTTATGACTTTTTTCAGCTCATATGATGGTTAAGCACTTTAACTATCTATTTGTTATTTGCCTAGTGGTCTTAAGCGCGACTGCTATGATCGAGGTCCTGGGTTCGATTCTCAGGTCGAGCAAAGTTTTATTGGGTTTTTCTATGAAGTTCTCACTAGCAGCTGGGCGTTTGGTTTTGTGTCTGATTAATGTCAATAGGCTCGCCTCCTATTACATGGTACCTAAAAAACATACACGGCGAACAGTGGATGTACATTAGTACATCTCTGCCTAACCCTTCAGGGATACGGGTGTGATGGTGTGTGTGTGTGTGTGTAAGTAGATCTAAATATTTTTGATAAAAGAGCAGCAAACAGGCAGATGGCCCGCCTGATGATAATTGATAAAAGTCGCCAATGGACAAGAACCTGACTGTCGTCGCGATTCGGTTAGATTTCACCTTGAAATAAAGTTCAAGTTTCGTCTGATATTAAGTGACGATGTGGACCAAGATAGTAACACGCTAAGCCATGATAAGCAGGGTAGGGACTGGCTCTCGAGTGCAGCTGCCGCATGCCGGATCTCAATTAAGTCCTTTGTGACAGATTTTCAACTTGAGGGCGGCAGTAAGCCAGGCAGGCATCGGAGAATACCCTACCATCATGCAGTGGTTTCATTAAAATGTTTTCCTGTACCGGGCACTCAGTCTCATGCAGGGATTCGAACTCACGTCTCCCGACGCGGAGTCCGTACACGCTACCAACTGAACCATCATTGATTTTATCTTTCTTTTACATCTTATCTATAATCCATATTAATTTAAGCTGATTTTATATTAATTAACATAATTCTATCAAATGATATTTAATTTATTATTGTATTAATATCATATTAATTATCACACGTAATTTATTTTAACAAACCCATCAATCTATTAAATTAGCCCAGTTAATAGATTAAGTACTCACGTAACTTGTAAATGACAAACGTTAATGACCGAAATATTTAAAGATTTAATAATATGTCGCAATCACCGTCACGCCAAGCTCACACGCGTCAACTTCCTTATTCGAATAGTTTTGCTAATACAACGGTTTTATGGACAATCGATTAATCGATTGTTTTTTATATACACAATAAATAAAATTGAAGTACCTGTTTGTAATGTGAAAATAACAGCTATTTACTAAACGCATATGAAAAAATATATATACGATACCTATAACAAAAAACAATTTTTTAAATTTTTATCTCTCTGTCTGGCTGTCTGTTCCGGATAATCTCCGAAACGGTTGGACCGATTTTGACGAAACTTTCACTGATAAAGAGCTGATATTATAGGAAGTAACTTAGGCTACTTTTATTTTTGAAAAAGAACTAGGGCTCCGAACAAATAAAAAAACTGCTCATAGTGAATCAATTCGGGCGCTTAAATGGCTTACGCTGAGTAAACCTTAAGAGATATAGCAAAGTAATGTATGAAATAATTGTAGGCTACAAAAAAATCAGGGAGAGTATACGTTTATCTACTAAGGAACATCCACAATATGCATTTTGTATTTAAAATAGCCGGGTGCAGAGGAGCAAGATTCGCGCGGGCATTGAGTAGTTCACGTGCGCGAAGCCACAGGCACAGTTAGTACGAAATAGATGCCAGACCGAAAGCGTCATCAAAAGTCGACAGCCAAAAAAGGTCTTCCACGAATTCTGAAACTTGCGTACCTTAGTAACTCGGCGAGCCACCTCGATTGATGTATTTATTGTTTAATTTAAACAATGGATTAATCGATTGTCTTGATGTTATTGATTAATCAATTATTAATCGATGCTTAACCAACACTACCATCCAAATATGTTATTACCAGACAGTTATTTTTTGATAACACATATGTATCCTGTCATCATCATGAATAAGCATATAGTATAGATATTTTAACACAGATATCATCATCATTAAATTAATACGTGAAGCAAAAACTTTGTCCTCCTTTTTAAGTGTATTGCGTGCACTGAAGACTGTGAGATTTGGCATGGTTAATGTTTATATGGAGAAGGAGTTCAGAAAGCTAAAATTTATCTATAATAACTGTTACCTTTTTTTTTAACGTGGAGAAACCCGTCATGGGTACACCCGTCCGGGGGGACGAGTGGTTATGTGAGACTCCTACTCACTAAAACTCCACGGTGTACCATCCGCCGCCTCAATGGGGCGAAGCGGGACCTGCAGTATCATACTACCGCGTCGCCGCGGCGGCCGGCTCGGTAACACCGGGCCCCTGCCTAAATAGGAGTCAGCTCAGTTCACCCTAGCTGTCTCCTACTTCCTAAGCGACACCGCCAACAACCTACCTTCCCCCTCGGTCGCCTCTGCGGATCACGCCTTCAGGGTGGAGAGGGCGTCCAACGTTGAACGCCCCCTCCGGAAGCCGAACAGCCAGTCCGACAGTTCCGGCCCCACTTCCTCCATGTGCCGGATGACACGGGAGGCCACGATACATTACAGCATCTTTCCCGCGTCATCCAGCAGCACAAGGTGCCGGTATGAGGATGGGAAGTCCGAAAGGCGACCCTCCTTCGCAAGAAGGCAGAGTCGCCCCACCTTCCAGAGCTTCGGGAACCGTCCAGCCGATAAACAACGATCGAACAGTTCCCGCAGCTCTCCCTCCATGTGGTACAGCGCCACACTCAGCATTGGCCCGGCACCCCGTCCGGGTCAGCTGCCCTCCGCTTATTGCGGAGGCACTGCACTACCTGCCCCATATTCTCATCAGTGATGAGATGGGGTGGTAATAGCTCCTCCGCAATAGAGTCCCCATCAGACATCGGAGGCGGGAGGAGCGCTAGAGGGTCGGGCAGTAATGTAGCCACGACCCTCGTCAGGACCTCTAGATCCAGAGATTCCGTCAGCGGGGGTGCCTGCCCCCGGAACATTTGTTCGAGCCGCCTGGTAAGGGTGCTCTCACGGATCCCGATCCAGGGCCTGAGGAGCTCCTCCCAATGTTCCTCTTTTGCCCTACCTGCATGGATTTTTTGGATTCCCTATAGGCACCATGCAACCGGGCCTCCTCCCCATCCTGTTGGGATCGCCTTCGGCGGCAGAGCTGAAGCTGCCGTCGCACCGCGGAGCAGGCCACCCAGAGATCGGCTATCTCCGAGAACCACTAGTACACCGCCCGCCTATTTTGGGGGCGGTTCTTGCCCCGCAGCATCGACGAAGCAGACCGCCGTAAGGGCCCTACGGAAACGGTCCGCGGTCGCGTCGATATCCTCATCCGAAGGAGCTGGCGCCCGCCAGCTGTGGACGATGGCCGCCTCTTTTGCCAGCCCAAGGCGTCGATAAACACTTCGAACTCCCTCAAAGGCCGGTTTGGGGTAAAATATACTCCCACAACACCGAATCCCCGCAAGGCGGCCGCCACGAACCCTGCCCCCTCTCCTTAATGGAGCCCGTACTATAAATTGCTACGGAGCCATAAAGGTCACCTACTCAGTAAGGTTGGGCAGGGACACAGTACGGCTCCGCAGCTACCTCAATACTTATGTTCCACTCGGCCACTTATTACACAAATAAATCTAGTGCAGTGACGGAATGGTTAAAGTTCGACTAGAGGTAGTTGGTACAGATGTGCTGCATTATTAAGCCATACCAACTACCTCCGACCAAGGGCTTGCAGCTCGCCCCCCCTAATGTAATGATCCGCAGGCTTTCTTGTGGTGGCACATACGGCGCAGTGCAGCTTATCCGCTGCGCACATTGCCACCATATGGCCTGACCCCCCGTACCTATAACATAGGGCGCCCCGGTTGGCTGACGCCTCGCACATTAAGCGAGTGTGGTCCAAGTCCATGCACTTGAAGCAGCGCATGGACTTCTCAGCAAGTGGCTGCACACGTGCCACACTCCAGCCGAACAGGAGACGCCCAGCATCCGCCAACTTTTTGGCCTCAGCCACGGGGAGTGACACTAATGCCACTCCTCCACCCCAGTCCTGCCCGATGGAGTCAACCCTAATCATGGCTAGCTCACATCCGGTCTTCCTTGCAATTGCGACCCTCAGTTTCCTCTACTCCACGGAGTCATCGATGCCGATAAGCTGAAGCTCCACCCATTTGACCGGCCTGAACACCATAGCCACGCTAGCTAGAGCTAACTGTAGCTGCGTAGCCAGGCCAGCAGCTTTCCTCTCGCTTTCGGAGTCATTGATTTCTATTAATTTGGCTCAGGTGGCGGTCGTCCTAAGCTTCGGCTCCTCGATGCCGAGATCCCCCAACTGGACCACCTCCCACGCCTTTAGAACGGCATCAGAATAAGACACCCCCTCGCCACAGCCCCCAACTGCAGCGTGATCATAACCGCAGCCGAGCGCGGCACAGGGGGCACCTTAGGCTGGGCCTTTTTTGGTCCACCTTCTTTATAGGCGCGGGAGTTACAGATGCGACTGAGCCCTTTGCCTTCTTAGGGCGCCGGACCACAGGTCCAGGCTTCCCCTCCGGCCTCGCCTGAAACCTCGGAGGTCACCTGTAGCGAACTACACCACCACCTCGCTCACCGGCGAGAATGCAAACTCTCAGACTATCTCAGGGCACCCCCCTGTAGCTCCTCTGTTTGTTGAAGGGCATGTTTCAGAGCCAGCTGTACCCCAGGTAGATTTGAAGCGAATGAAACACGCTCGGAATTACAGGGTTTATTATTTTCAAATATACACTTCACTTAGCTCAACTTCCAGGTATCGTCCGGTGAGAATGAAATGAGGTAGTCATGAAAAGGCAGCTCCGTTGCCTTTTCTTTGGAGCAGCACCACAGTGATAAAGACACCTCTCTTCTAATCGTAGCGCGTGCGAGCACAGCAGAATAATATTGAAGCACGTTTATAGGGGCCGATCACCCCGGCCTTCCACTTTCGAAAGCTTCGCCCAAGGCCCCCGCCAGAAAAAGAACACCACCTACTCCATAATTATTCTTTTTTTTTTTCACCGTCCAAGACAAACCACCAGGAGGAAAAAAACCTTTATTCTTTTTGACAGCCCCAGTTTCTCTTCTTGTTTACACTCACTCCCAGCCCTTTGAGCCATTATTTTTGCTACACACCATGGGTGAGATTGGTGGATTGACAACAATTGTGTCGTCTGTATCTGCCCTCAGTGAGCCTGAGGTGCCTTTAGTCACAATAGGCATATCAGTAATTCGATCTGTGGTCGCCAAAATCGTCGTTTGCAAAATATCCGTCGTCCCAGTGCTTGCCATAGTCGTTTTTTTTAGTCATACTAAGTAAAACTCTGTCCTCCCTCCCTCAAAAAACGCGGAGCAGCCCGTGTCAGGCTCGGTGAGGGATCCTCCAGCTCCTAAGGAGCTGGTACCCTCCTGGTGTTATAACTTTTTAGGTATTACGTTTATTCTCCTATTTCTCCACGTCCAGTTCGCAGTACGCCTGCCAGGACATCTAAATTGGATTGTCGTTGGCAAGGGATATTCCGAGCCCCAAATTAGATTTTTTTTTCTTCTTAAACTCATCTCTTACTTAAGTAGGATCGACACTGCATGGTTTTCTCCTTCATTCTTCTTTAGGACAGCCTGTCATTTTTAAGTATTCACACCTTTTCTACACATATCATTTATAACACAATCCAATCATATAGTCTTCGGTCTTCCTCTAATCCTATGACCATCCGCGTTCATACTTAACACTATTCTAGTTACATATTTGAATTACATCCCTCTTCATGACATGCCCATACTACGCTAACCTATTATTCCTCAATTTCTCTGTTAATTATAGTATTTTCATTCTTAATCAGATTTACTCATTTGTAATTTTATCCACCTATTTACATCTATGCCACATCTAATCTCCTTTTTAACAGACTCCAAGAAAGTAGGAGTTTCTCAATTCGATTGTATATTTTTTCTACGGATGTTGAGGCATAACTTCTTTGTTTATGACCTGACTTAGATGATACTTTTTACCCTATACTTCAAGGGTGGTCCCATTTTAATCTCTTTGGCATTGGACCTTGAAAGATACATCAGGCAACTCCTCAAAACCATTAAAGTTTGTTTTTCCTTTATTTTAATTGTTTATCTTCCATCCGATTCTTTTGTTGCCCAGCACTTACATCCATATAACACGACAATATTATACAAAATATGCTTTAAATAATTAAAAATAACTCGCCTCACGAGAAATCAATTCATCACAATGACGAAGCATTACAATGCAAAATAAAGATGTCCTAATGGTAATATCACTATCTGAACACGCGCAAAGTAAGGTCAGTAAAACAAGATTTATACTCTATAGGGGCACATAATTATAATGATATTGTTTCGAGCCATAGTTCAAGATTTAATTATATAATACAACTATGGTTCGAACTTTGAATGTTACAAAAGGTTAAAAATATGATCTAAAGTTTGCAATTAAGTATAAAAATAACGAAACATTTTAATCGTATTTGGAATCTGTAAAAAAATAGACCTCCTAATAATGAAGCAATTTTTTTTCCATTAAACCCTTAGAAGGCATTTATTAATGTTAAAACACTACTACTAGTTAAGAAGATATCTCATTAAATCAGACAATTCGAAAAGAAATTTGATGTGTTTTGAAGAATATTATAATACTATTTAAGAAATATAATGTATAACATAATAATTATGAAAAGAGGTATTATGACAAGTTTCTTACCACCTTGCTGTTGGAAATATTTTACTGACCCTAAATATTTCTTAATAGTCGATGATGCTTTTTGCTGGTTTTCTCGGTTGTCACCAAGTTTGTGTAGAAATAGTTTCAAACAAAGACGATTTCATGAGCATATTAAAGTACGGGCATTTAGTTTACTGACAGTAACCATATGATCATTTATTTTAGGTTAGAAAAAGCAATAACAAAATGATAAGTAAATATGAAAAAAACCAAAGATATTAAATTAAAATCATATACGTCCTAATAATAGATTAATCAGTCGCATTAAATTAATTTTAAATTATTGCTATGTACTATCCCTTTTGATTTTTTTTCTATTGTCATTATATTAATTTAGTTTAATGTATTTTAATGTATAATATATAATTCAATGATATCTTAATTAAACGTAAATTTTATTTCTACATTTTACTCCTGTAAATGGTTTTACAGTTTATTTAAAAAATAAAAAATCCAAATTAAATAACCAACTCAGAAGATTATATTAATTTCCAGAAAAAAATGTTAGACAAATTAATATGTTAACTGATTAACATAAATACATAGAACTAAGATACGCAAATAGAATATTTATAATACATAATGTTTGCTTTTGCTAACCGTACCATAACAATTTATATATAAGGTCTGATATTGTGTATTTAGTTTTAGTTAACCGCTACTATTTCGATAATAATGTCGCGATTATATCAAATTTTATTACTATTAGGATTTTCCTTCATGTGTATGGTAGAAACAGCTAGAATATTAGCTGTTCTTCCAACACCGTCGATCAGCCATCAAGTTGTGTTTCGACCATTAATGCAAAAATTAGCCCAACGTGGTCATGAGGTTGTCGTTTTAACACCGGACCCTGCATTTCCGAAGGGTGATACTCCAGCAAATCTAACAGAAATAGACATTCATGACTTATCTTATAATATGTGGAGAGAACTATTTTTGACTAAGAAAAAAGGAACCACGGATGACATGTACAGCGAATTTAAAGGACTTGTCGAAATTATCAATACTATATTCAGTAAGCAATTGGAAAGTGATGGAGTGCAGAAACTGTTGCAGGACAAAACGAAAGCTTTCGACCTGTTGTTTATAGAAGCATGTTTCAGACCGGCTCTCGCATTTTCTCATTTATACAAAGCACCTGTTATACTTATTAGTTCCTTTGGAACTATATTTGAGAATGCGGATACAATCGGAGCACCGGTACATCCTATCCTATATCCATCGGTGATGCGACAAAGAATACACAATATCACAATGTGGGAGAAAATAACAGAGCTTTATAATCATTACTTAATGACTATTTTCTTCTCTAATCACGAAGAAGAGGAGAACAAAATACTAAGAAAACATTTTGGTGCTGATTTTCCACCTCTTAGTGAGCTTAAAAATAACGTGGATATGTTATTTTTAAACGTAAATCCACTTTGGCAAGGAAACCAACCCATGCCTCCCAATGTGGTCTACATGGGTGGGATGCATATAAAACCTGATAAAGAGCTACCACAGGTACAAAACAAATTGTTGAAATATTTTTATGCTACTTCAAGAATAAGTAAAAAATAAAGATTTTACAATAAATCAAATTAACACCAATCGCTAGAAATTTTCATTGGTGCTTGGAAACGAAAAGTAAATTCGGTAATTTTAAATAGATTAACATTAAAATTATAATAATAAGTTATGATTAATTTCATTTATTGGAAGGTATCTTATAAGGAGATGCATCAAATTTGCTTTAATTTGATAAACATAATTACAAAACACCTTGGACTGAACGTATAGCACTTTTCATATAAAATTAAATACTTGTACAGTTTTTCTTTAACAAAGCCTTTCTAAAATAAATGTACCAACTGTTATGCTAAATATGTAATTACAGACTACTTTTAGGATCTTCAATCTTTTTTGGATAAATCACAAAATGGTGTCATATATGTCAGTTTTGGTACGAACGTACAACCATCTCTGCTGCCACTGGAGAAGATACGCATATTAGTTTCAGTGCTATCTCAATTACCTTACGACGTTCTATGGAAGTGGGACAAAGACGAACTGCCTGGACGTACCAAAAATATTCGAATATCTAAATGGTTACCACAGTCCGACCTTCTAAGTAAGTTTTTGAATTCAATATACCTACTTATTGTGCTCATTGCTTTTTTTAAAAGAAACTATAATTTTGGGATAGTTATTTGAATTATTAATTTAATTTTGTATTTTTCAGGACATCCAAAAATAAAACTGTTTATTACTCAAGGAGGCTTACAGTCCACTGATGAAGCTATTACAGCTGGAGTACCGCTTATAGGAATACCGATGCTCGGAGATCAGTGGTATAATGTTGAAAAATATGTGCAACATAAAATCGGCAAAAGACTTGACTTGGATAATATAACTGAAGAGAGATTTATGGAAGCGATAAAAACTATTATAAATGATGAAAGGTAAGTTGATGGTTGTATTTATGTTAACCTTTGCTATATCATTGGTTAGCCTATGCTATATGGAAACTATTGAGACTTGCTGGTGATACTGTTATACTACAGCACCTCCAGGATTATATTATCACTTAAACAAATACATCTCAATAAAATACCCAAAGAATTATACGTTAAGTTATGGTTACGACTAGTCTTCGAGAGTGGTCCTAACCGCAAGGCGGATCGGATTCCACTTATTTGCTAGGTCAGAAACGCATTACGAATAATCATGTTATTGTTCAGTTGTCTTAGACAACAGTAATCACTGATTATATTTTCTGCACTTAAATATAAATACAAATTTAAATAGAAGTTCGAAATAATAGATGAAATGCGTAGATCACCTGATGGTACATTATGATGTAGTTGAAGTTGGTTTCTTGCCAAGTTTCGAATGTGGCTGACTATTATGCAGCAGCTTCGTCAGGAAAGTGCGTGAACGCGACGACATGTGACCAAACCATTCGCGTAAATGTCATTGATTGGTCTGTTTCTTTGAGGATGGTCAAACTTCTTACGATCGACGTAAATCAATCGATGGTGTCCGTGAGTACTGACTGAGCCATTATCACAAAGTTTTAGTTTGTGCTAAGTGAGTTTAGATTTAAAACTAAAGTAATTAAAGCTTGTTAAGATAGAAGAAATAATTATGAATCGTTTACATGTTTAGCTATCGTCGGAATATCGTGAAGATGCGCGAGATGATGAAAGACCAACCCCAACCACCTCTAGAACGTGCCGTTTGGTGGACGGAGTATGTTCTCAGACATGGCAGTGGTCGGCACCTACGCGGCCCAGCGGCTAATATATCCTGGGCTGAATATTTAGAACTCAAACTCGTCTTCGTTGTTATTTTAGTCTTTTTATTACTCTCTGTTGTATCTATTAAAGCTGTTTCTATGTTAATTAATTTTGTAGGTATAAAGTTTATAGACAAAGTAAAGAAACTTTAAGATATTGAATAAAAATTTTAAAAAATATACGTGCAAATGTTAATCAGATCAAGTTCATATGAGATACTGCATACAGAGATTAATTCTAATGCTAAGATTCCTAAGGTTTTATATTAATAAGCTAAACCTTAATGATATGAAAGAAAAATTGATCATGCAATATCTACGTATAAAATTCATTACCCGAGGAAAGGGGTTTCAAATAGTTAATGCTAATGCTAAAATCTATATTTTATTTATAAATTTTTAACAATTATTAATATATTGTATAATTGTGTACTCAATAAATAAGTGTATTGTTAATTAATTATAGAATTACATGTTATTATCTAGTCTATATCTTCTATATAATTAATAAAATTCAAGTGACTGTTTGTAATGTCAACATAGCAGTTTTTTTTACTAAATGCATTAAAAAACCACTTTTAAATTTTTTGTCTGTCTATTTGTTCGGGGTAATCTCCGAAACGGTTGGACAGATACCGACAGGACTTTCACTGGTAGATAGCTGATGTTATAAAGAGTAACTTAAGCTACTTTTATTTTAGAAAAAGAATTAAGTTTCTGCACAAATAAAAACGAATTGATCATCGTGAATCAATTCGGGTGATGAAATGGCTTACGCTGAGTAAACTATAACAAATATGGTAAATTAATATACTACATAATTTTAGATATTAAAAAGAGCAAAGCAAGTTCGCGCGTGTCCTCGATCGATGACATTCTGTAGTCCATGTGAGCGAAGTCGCGAGCACAGATAGTTTTTAACTAAAAATATAACAATTTGTATATCACAACTTATGGATATTTACTTAAATTTACCTTATTATTCTAGAAATAGTTTTATAAATACCAAAGAAGTACGTACAATGAAAAAAAAACTTTGAATGAGATTTTAAATGAAATATAATTATAAGTACATACATACATAGTGTAAATATAAATATATAATATATAAAAGGAAACATTGACTGACTGACTGACTGACTGATCTATAAACACACAGTTCAAACCACTGAACGGGTTTACTTTATATATATATATATAATTAGGTAAGAAATTGACTGGTTACATTTTCTTAAGTTTAAGGGAATTGGTTTAAAATATATCAATTTAAATGGTTTTGGAAATGATATTAACTTTATTGCTAACTCTGAATTAAAAGCTAAAAGAGTTTTTTTATCTAAGATGATTTCACTAAAGGCATTTGTAAAGGGAACTTGTTTCTTGTATGTATAGTAGGCACTCGCAGGTTAATATCACTTAGCAGTTTTGCGCAGACTGTTATTATATCGTATCGACATATGTTACACATTAGCTAAGAACAGATTTTTAAAAATTTCAACCACTAAGGGGGTGGGTGGTTTATGAAGAAATTATGTAAGAATTATATTTTTCAAACTTAGCACGAGAGTAGCCGCGGGAAAAAGCTAGTTTGCAATAAAACAAATGTTCAAACGTTCAAATCTTATATTTTCAAATAAATTAAATCAATAATTATAGGTACTTAAAAATACAATGAAATCCTAAAAAACCCTTCATCTGCTTCTTGTCCAAGCCCTTCCCAGAATCTGACTTATCACGTGCTAGACGAGAGATATTGGTTTTATAAGCATGCCTATTGATTTAGTATAATAAGCCCTATTTTCGGTTCTTTTATTTATTGCACAAGTTTTACAGATGTAATAAGTCAATCAAAATATACTAAATGATCCAGATTAATGAATGCACCGAGGCTGCAGTCAGTTTTAACTTTCTCTCCTTACCTAAAATGTCGTGCCACTAAATTCAGGAAAGGTTGTATTACCCTAATAAAAAAGGTAGACGCATACTGTTCTATCTAAGCCATTATACCAATTGCATGGACTTTCCTAGGATTTTATTGATACATGTTACAGAATCTATAACAAGAATAACATTATCTTATAGATAAAAATTTGTTGTTAGTTATTTTTTTTCATATATTAATAATTGGTCCGTGTCGCAGTTCAACGCCAGCGGAAAGCAATCATTAATCTTTTAATCAATTTTCTACCCAAGATTTGAGAAAAAGGCAGATGGAGTATAATACGAAAATGTTTGATTATATAAACATCTCGATATCGTGTGGCCTTGAGACCGATGACATTTGTGGCACGGGTTTGCTAGCCTAGTGTCCGTAAAGGCATTTTTGTGCACTCGCATCAGCTGTGTTTTTTTACCGTATAGGGGATACCAAGTTAAAACATTTTACTTTAAAAATGGTGGAAATTGTACATAGAGGTTTCACGGTTTTATATTATCTACTAGCTGTAACCGCGACCTCGTCCGTATGACATTTCGTACGTGAAAACCAGCCATTAAAAATTCACAGACGTGTAGTTATATTAAAATTCAATATCGGTAAATTAATTGTTCCTCGTGCTTTTTGAATATTTTTGGTACTACACTACTAACATGGTTAGCGTTTAGCCTTCCTCATACTTTGTGAATGCCTCTGACTCCCTAGCCGCAGCGTGGAACTTACAGTCAGTATAAGGATTATAGAATGACAGTTAATGAGACGATCTATTATTAATAAATAAACACATTAGCATTAGCGATTAGCGGGATATTGTAGCCGACAGAAAATTAGCTATACAGGGTTATTGGTAATGCGACGTATTCCCGTTAGGTTGTGATAGGGGGACTATTTGTGATAATTTTAACCCCCATATGCATCATACAAAAGTAAACCATTTTTGAGTTATCATGTGTTTAGCTTTTTTCAAAATAAGTCAAAGATTAATTTAAAAAAAGTATCAATCCATATCTCATTTTTTATTCTAATTTATAAAAAAGATTAAACACTGGTTATTTATCAGTATTAAAACAACAGTTATTTGTCCAAATTTAAAAATGCGAGACGAAAAAAGATATTATTTCAATAACTTTTTGAGATTTAATCCCAATAAAATGCCTTAAAAACAAAAAAAAAACGTTATGAAACTTGGCTTGCAGATAATAAAAAAAAAAATCATTTTCTTAGCTCTCCAACAATGCATAACAATTAGGAACTTATTTTAAAGAAACTGAAAAAAAAAAAAGATCACACAGGAAGCAGGCGGAAATTCGTATTCGAAGTAAACTTAAGGTCGTTCTTTAAAATTTCCATAAAATTAATTAAAAACAATACCCAATGTAAATAAAACAAAAAATACAAATTTAAAACAAAATTTAGAACCATTATCAGCTTAGTAGTAATAATAATTAACAATTAATAATAAGTAAAAATGAATACATTTTGTAATTTAGCCTAATTAACCCTAGAAAGATAATCTACGTCTTTGGGACGTACGCGAAATACAAATTTTGTTGGATCTTTTTTATTTCGTATCGTAACACCCTGTATCTTTCAGTTAACCTACTTGTCAGACAGAGCTTACGGGAGACGGTTATACAACCACGGTAAGTACAATAATTACAGATAAATACATATATTTATGGCGTATGTCTGACCGGTATGATTATCCTTTGTGTAACTTTTGAATTTCTGTTATAATGGTGTATTAAATGTCTATCAATGATATCTATGTTTTAAGGTAATTTTGGTATATTTCACTGCAATGGCAGGGCGCGGCACTCGTGTCCCTAGTCTGGTTCAGGTCAGAATAGTAACGACACGGTTCCTTCAGAAAGCGAGAGCTAAACAAAATGTGACTTGGTTCAAGATGACGCACGGAGTTACACTGAAGATGAAATGGTTTACGAAGGTACTGCTAAAATAATAGATTCGACATATGAAGACCTACAGTTACCCTTAACTCAATCATCGACCAACCATCCGTCAAACAGCGATCTCACGGCAACTTCGGACTCGCACATAATAATTCCGTTGTGCTAGAGGAATGAACAGTGCTGATCTACAAATAAGGGTCAAAATAGGCGAAGAACCTCTGCTATAAATATTATGCGAATATCAAAAGGAATACACATTCGCTTTATGCTTTAAATTAATTATTTGTATCTGACGAGAAAAAAAGTTGGAAGCATCTACGCTCAAAAGACATGCCTGAACAAATATTCAAGAATTGCTACCAAATAATCCCTGCTGTGAATTAAAACGAGAAACTAGTTGTCGAAAAAGAAAAGATATGCTGCATACTGTATATAAAAAATAAGAAGGATGCTAAACATAACATATTTTAAGAGTAAAAAACCGATTTGCGGTGAACATAAAAGTAATTTATGTAATGATTGTATCTAATTTTGATTTAGTGATTTTTTAAGATAACGATTGATTAGTATTTAAACTTTTATATTACATAGGAAAAATGTTTAAAAAAAATCATAAAACAAAAAAAAATCGTTATAGGAAGAGTTCATAATTTATAGTTGATTTGTAAGAGGCTTTCAATAATATGTTATTTTTTTTGTTTAGATTAGATTTTTTTCCCCATAATATTTTTGGTTTTATTTGTTGTATGAAACTGCAAACTAATTATCCAATTACCTTTAAACTATTTAATTACTGTAATTTGTCAAATATGCATCTGTAAGCTTCAGTACGTCTTTGAGACGTATGATTATCTTTATAGTAGGTTAAAATATGATTATCTTTCTAGGGTTAAAGTTCGTGCTCGAAGTGAATTCCTCTATTGCGTACCAATTCTTTTTACTGAGCTGTGACTTAACTACCGAAGTAGTCAAATTATTCCGCATCGCATTTGCTGCGTTTATAATTCTTGTTTTGAGTTCTTCCGCGGATGACACAGGCGAGACGTCGTAAACTAGGAGATCTCATATGACCCCAGATATAGAAATCAACCGGCGTTAAGACCGGACTCCTCGCCCTATCCAACGATTAGGAAAATGGCTAACATTGACACCAAAATGTGCAGGAAATCCGTCTTGCTGGTATATCATTTTTTGCCTTTTAGTCAAAGGCACGTCTTTGAGGAAGGCAAACATTACATTTATTAAAAATTTCGTAAGCTGCAGCATTTAGATTGCTCGGTAAAAAATGTGGTCCTATTAAATTATCGTCAATTGTTCCCATCCACACATTGAACAAAAAACAAGTTTACTTACATTTTTTTGACATTATTTTATTTATTTAAACATTATATGTTACACGAGCTTATTTACCACCCTTAAGACACAATGTACTATTTGCAAAGGCACATAGGCAATCGTTTGTCGGAAAATGACGGAATGAAACCAAACTTCACATAATCAACACTCCCTAAGACAAAAACCGACTATTTAAATATGATAAGATATAGATACCAAATTAAATCCTGGTGTAAAATCTTTTTTAATCTTCAGATGATATCGTTTATATGTGTAAGGAAAGGAATCATGTAGTAACTTGTTTTTAAAACTTGAGAATACCTACGGATGGTATTCTTTGAATATTGGCGAATTGAACAAGTCTGTACAAGTACAATTGGTACAAGTCCTAACAAGCGTTACTACTGCGAGCATGACCATTGAGAATACCAGTTACATATCAAATTTGCAGGTTTTTACAAGTTATAAATGTTCCAACCACAAAACCCAATAGCTTGTCAAATGAAATTTAATATGTATTATAATTAAAATAGTTTTTTAAAATAGAATTCATAATAATTCAACACTTTTATTCAACAAAAGTAACGATGAAAAAAATATAAAAGGTCTTCTAACAATTCAACATTTTAATTGGAGTTATCAGGTATAATCTGTATGTAGTAAGTTACACGCCATACATGCCAAACTTTCTATTAAAAAGCGCAATGTGCCATATAGAATTCTCTTGCAAATGTACATAGCTCTTGTTGAATCTGTTATTTCGTATAGTATAACCAGCTATGGACGCACATCTGAAAATTATCTCAATAAGACAAAGAATCTATAAATTAGTATTGAAAAACAATAGTACCAATCAATTTAAAAAGAAAAACTGTGATAACTATATAGATTTATTTAAATATTGTTAGGTATTACCCGTTCATGTTCACGCTGAGTACCTACTTGTTATTATAATAGAACAATTTGAGAATACCTATATAGAAATACCAGTTAAAAATGAAGTTCATATATGACAGGCATTTACAAAATGATTCAAAATACCACGTAAAAATAGATTATATGGCAGGCGTACAATATCTTTTACAGACGTTAGAGATTCAATAAATAACATTAAATACAAACTTAAACATTACTACATCAACTAAATTGTATAAGTATATTATATTACAATGAAAACTGAACATCAGACTTAATAATATTTATATAATACAAACAGCCGCGCGTCGAATAAAACCTCAGACCATGGCATGATAAGACAAACCCCAGAGATGTAATAGGATGCTTTTAACTAAAGTTTGTAAAGAAATTTATCAGTGAAAATAAATAAATAAATAATTAAAAAAAAGTACAGATAAAAACAATTTTATAAGGTCACCGCATCATTAATCTCGAATTTTTTCATGATTGATGCATGTAATCATGAAATTCTCTGAATCTAGCTCCATTTCTTCTTCAAATTTTATAAACATTTATTTTTTACAAATTTTTACTTAATATGTTTTGTTGTAAAAAATAGGTATTGTAAGTACAAAGTCATTATCAAATTTTATTATTCTGTTTATAATATGGCAAGATTTTCATCACGACTTGCTTAAATGGGATTCACTAATGTCGAACCCCACTCGCAACCCGCGGACTCCCAATTTTTGACCCCCAGGGGTCCGTACGAACGACTTGTGGGACCTCCGCTTTGAATCATAAACTAATTTAAAAAGAGAGAAATATTTTTTTCTAACTTTTGATATCCTATAGGTATCTAGCAAAAAATTTAAAGATAATCAGGTCTTTATCAATAAATACGTAAATGTGATAAGAAACTTCGACTTTCTATTTATTTCCCAGTTTTATTTTCTTCTTTTTCAATTACTGTAAAATAAACGTCACTTAGCGCTAAGAAATCAAAATTTCTGTCTTTTAAAATTTAAATAACCCTTTAGATCTTGGGTGTCCCATAAAAGTTGATAAAAACGAAATTTCCCAAATTGATTACTTAACTATAATTTAAGTGTTCCTTAAAATTAGGTGACGTTCTTGAAAATGGGCACTAGTCTTCCATTGCGATGATTTTGGTTTGGGAAATGATTTCCAGCTTTAACCATGAAATTAAAATATATTCCTTTAACCCTATTTTTAGTTTTGTAGGTTTAATATGTATAGTAGTGTAAGTTTTTTGACGGGACTTACAGTGATAATTAGCTGATGTTATAGGGAGTAACTTAGGCTAATTTTATTTTAGAAAAATAATTAGGTTTCTGCACAAATAAAAAAAAAATAGGTCATGGTGAATCAATTCGGGCGTTCAATGGTTTACGGTGAGTAAACCATAAGAGATATATACTGATATATAGAGATAAAAAGACCTACAGAAATGTCAGAGAGACTATACGTCTATCTTTTAAGGAGCACCACAATAAGCACAATAATGATATAAAAGTCGAATTTCAATTTTATCTATTAGTCAGCCGCTACGACTTCAACCAAAATGTCGCCGCGATTTTATCTCATTTTCTTAATGTTACAATTCAGTATATACAGTAGAAACAGCTAGAATATTAGTTGTTCTTCCAACACCGTCGATCAGCCATCAAGTTGTGTTTCGACCATTAATGCTCGAATTAGTCAAACGCGGTCACGAAGTTGTCGTAATTACGACGGATCCTATGTATCCAAAAGGTGCGACTCCAGGAAATCTAACAGAAATAGATCTTCATGACTTATCTTACAACATATGGAGAGATCTATTTGTGACTAAAAAAAAAGGAGCCAAGGATGACACGTATAACCAATTTAAAGATATTGTTAACGTGGCTAGTATTATCTTCAGTAAGCAATTGGAAAGTGATGGAGTGCAGAAATTGTTGCAGGAAAAAACGAAAACTTTCGACCTGTTGTTCATAGAGGCATGTTACAGACCGGCTCTCGCATTTTCTCATTTATACAATGCACCTGTTATACTTATTAGTTCCTTTGGAACAATTTTCAGCAATGCAGAGACAATCGGAGCACCGGTACATCCTATCCTATACCCATCGGTAATGCGACAAAGAATACACAATATCACAATATGGGAGAAAATAACAGAACTGTATAGCGATTATTTAATGTCTAGTTACTATTCGAATATAGAAGAGGAGGAAAACAAAATTCTGAGGAGACATTTCGGTGCTGATTTTCCACGGCTTAATGAATTGAAAAATAATGTCGATATGTTATTTTTAAACGTAAATCCACTTTGGTCAGGAAACCAACCCATGCCTCCGAGTATGGTCTACATGGGTGGAATACTTTTAAAACCTGAAAAAGAGTTACCACAGGTATATTAATAAATAGCTACCTATAGCTTATCTTACAAATTATTTATTAAACTTAACTCGATGTTTTCCCTTTTAATATAAATTTTAAAAAAAATTACGATATATCAAATTAACATGGATTACTTTAGATTTTCATTGTTGATTGTGAAATGTAGAACAGATTGGATTATTATTGAGGCATTAAAATTACAAATTTCATAATTATTTTTTATGCACCTAGTAATTATATTACCTTGACATGATTACAACTGTTGTTTTTGTATAAAATAAATACTTGCATAGGTTTTACTTTTTTTAACAAAAGCCTTTCTGAAGTAAATGTACTTTATATTATACTAAAGACGTAATTACAGACATTATCATAATTTTTGTGAATTTTTTAGGATATTAAATCATTTTTGGATACATCAGAAAATGGTGTCATATATGTTAGTTTTGGTACGAACGTGCAACCATCTCTACTACCACTGAAAAAGATACGCATATTAGTTTCAGTGCTATCTCAATTACCTTACGACGTTCTATGGAAGTGGGACAAGGACGAACTATCTGGACGTACCAAAAATATTCGAATATCTAAATGGTTACCACAGACCGATCTTCTAAGTAAGTTTTTAAATTGTTTACACTGCTATATTTACCTGGTTTAAAGAAACTGAGATTTTTTATTCTTATTTATCTATTAAAGTTTATTACCTTAAGTTATGTACATAGAGTTGAACATATGTTTCTTTCATATTTTCAGGACATCCAAAATTAAAACTTTTCATCACTCAAGGAGGCTTACAATCCACTGATGAAGCTATTACAGCTGGAGTACCACTTATAGGAATACCGATGCTCGGAGATCAATGGTATAATGTTGAAAAATATGTGCATCATAAAATCGGTAAAAGACTTGACCTGGATACTGTAACTGAAGAGAGTTTTATGGAAGCGATAAAAACTGTTATAAATGATGAAGGGTAAGTTGACAACCGTTACTACGTAAGTAATTATTGTTACGTTGAGAGGTACTGGTGATACCACTAATTGACATTATCAACTGAACAATTAAATCTCAAAAAAAAAAATGGACAAAGAAACAGTAATTTCTTTAAATTATGTTTTGGTTAAATCGGATACCACTTCTTATTTGCTAAGTTGGTAACGCAATACAAATCTTTATATTGCTCTTGTAACTTACTTCTCACTGTACTTTAGTATTAGGTTCTTACATATGAAATTGGCTTTTTGTTGAACTGGCCACTTTGATCTTAAATTTCTGGCGTTTGGTTAGAAATTCCAAATTCATGTTAATTTCAAATTTAGGCTTGTATATTTATGTGTCGATTTTAGTGATTAATTTTTTTCGCACTATTTGTTTGTTCTTTGACATCATTCTTTTTCACAAAATGGAAACTTATAATATCGTATTATGTATGAATATGAGTTCCACCTTGGCATGAGCGTCGCAGAAACAGCTCAAAGGATTAATGATGTGTATGGGGAAGCTAATGTAAAAGAAAACATGGTACTTTTTTGATTCCAATGATTTCGTTCTGAAAATTTTGCCCTTCAAAACAAACCCCGTGAACGGCCGGAGACCCTAATTGATAATGAAGAATTAAAGGTGATCGTGGAAGCGGATCCATCGCAAACAACATCAGAGTTAGTGACTGGCTTCGGTGTGAGTGATAAAATAATTTTAATTCAATGGAAACAAATTGGAAAAGTGAAAAAGCTCGAAGAATGGGTACCGCATAAATTGACTGAAAAACACCAACAAACACGCATTGAGTGCTGCGTTACATTACTCGACCGTTACAATAACGTGGGAATTTTTAATCGTATTGTTACTTGTGATAAAAACTGGATCCTTTACGATAATTGGAAATGCTCATCATAGTGGTTGAAGCCAGGAGCCCCGGTCAAGCCCTGTCCCAAGTGAAGGTTAATTCAGAAAAAGATACTGGTAACTGTTTTGTGGACCTATGCTGGTGTCATAAACTACATCTTCCTAAGATGTGGCCAGGCTATAACAGCAGTTCTCTATTGTCAACAATTGCAAAACATGATGGAAAATATAGCCGTTAAACAACCGATACTGGCCAATCTCTCTTGCCCACTGCTGCCTCAGGATAACGCTAGACTCCATACTTTACGACAGACGGTCGCTAAATTAGAGGAACTACGGCTGCAATGTTTCCGACATCCACCATACGCTCCGGACTTTGGTCTACCACTTTTTTTGGAATTTGGACAATTTATTGCAAGGAAAAAAATTCAATTCCGATAAGGCTGTCCAAACCGCCTTCAAAGATTTTATTGATTCTCGCTCCCACGTTTTTTTTAGCAATGGAATCAAATGAACTAACTGTAAAATGTAGATAGTGCATAGATAATAATGGTACATACTTCATTTGGTTAAATGTATAATTTCATATTATTATTATTTTTGTTTTACTTTTTCCGTATAAAACGCTAACTTCAGATGTAAGGACCTATTATAATAAATATAACAAAACGAAATAATTGTATCATAAGCGTGACTCAATGTTTGACCGCTATCTCACCTGGTAACTGCCGATGCAGTCAAACATGCTAAGTTTCGAACAGGAATCGGTCTCAAGCGCAATTGCCAGAATACACTAAGGCTAAAATCTATAGAGCGTACTCCACCTTAGCTTAATTTAAACAATTGTCACTAAAATATTATTATTGTTATTACTATTACTAATAGATATTACTATGATGACGAACTTATGGCCAATTTCAGCCTCGGTGGCTGGTTTAGCTCCGAAATTCATGTATTCTCGTGGGGTTTATGAATCCGTTTTTGAAAGATGCGTGCATACAGCGGACATCCGATGGCACTGCACCACTCACATAAGCGTTATTGATTGTCGTAATCCTTAACGATGGTCATGCTTATTGTAGGGTTCGAAGTTAGATCGCTGACTGAGCCATTATCGAACATTTAATTTAAGTGTTTTAAACTTCGTGATAAAGTTAATACTTGTGAAGATAAAGTAGAAACATATCGGGATTTTCAAATTGTGAATTGTTTACATGTTTAGCTATCGTCGGAATATCGTGAAACTGCGCGAGCTGATTAACGACCAGCCCCAAACACCTCTGGAACGTGCCGTTTGGTGGACGGAGCATCTCCTCAGACATGGCAATGGTCGACACCTTCGCGGCCAGCAGCCAATATATCATGGGCTGAATATTTAGAACTCCAGCTCGTCTCCGTAATCATATTAGTGTCTTTGATACTTTCTGTTGTGTCTGTTAAAGGTATTTCCTTATTAATTAGTATTATCAGCATAAAGTTTACAAACAAAGTAAAGAAACTTTAAGATATTTATCAAAAATTATTATAAAATAAATGCTTGTTGGCAACCTAACAAAATGTGTTCCTTTTTTAATACCTGATTTCGAAAAAGTAGGGTTATATTTTTATCGAACGTAATTATTTATTTTTTAATATCGTATAAAGGATATTTTATTGACAATACTTTAAGTTTTTTTTTGTATACCTACTACAAAGGCGGCAAACAAGCCTACGGTCCTTCTGATGGTAAGCGCCTATCGTAGCTAATGGACGCTTGTTATACCATGGTATCACGAGTGAGTTGAGGACATTGAATCCCCACTTCCCCAAGGTGCTCTAGAAGTCCTACTCACCGTAGGACACAATACAAGGTTATTTAACTGGAATCTTTTATTCTATAGGGTGGAGGCATTCCACCAGTCGGGCTGTTCCAAGTAGGGAAAAATCTCCAAAGAAATTTGTCTGTGTCCTACCGACCTAACATTTTTGTAGCGTGCTTTCATAAAAAAAAATTTCAAGTGCGATATATAAGACACGCGGCTGTCATTCGCTTATTATTCAACAGTCACGGTTATGTTGCACTAAACTTAGATAACTCTATAACATTGTGATAAAGTAATACAAATAGTACCTACGTAATTATTACAAGTTATTTGTTTCATATAAATGGTAATGTCACCGTTATGTTGTTAAATTTATGAATTAAAATTGTTAAAATACAAAATGCTTTATTTATACCTCTACACATAGATGTAGTATCTACATCAGTAGGTACGCATTTCGCCTACCGACTACTAAGTAATACTACATTATCATAGTTTATTCATAGAAAAAAAGTAGGTTTGGAAAAAGCATAATTAAAAAAAAAGTTTTAATTTTGTTTCAGAACAGGATAATTCACTGAATTCAAATCATTTCAACCTGTAAACTATAAATCTACAACTGTTAATATTTCAATTTTTCCACTAACAAAGACACTTACTTTTCTATAGTAACTCCGCAAATTGACTGTACTTCGGTGTAGAGCTCTTGAGACTAGCAGCAGCTCGCGCGTTTAGTGTAATGACACTGCACCCCACACTCGTGTACATCACACAGATACATAGGTTCTAACACTCGCCATAGTGCCAACGCTTATACTATACGTATAGCGTTTAGATATCAGCCAGTACTAAATAGTCGATGTAGGGATCTGTATTGACTGGGCCACGAACACCATAGGTGATGAACTTGTTACTGTCCCTTTTTGGAATCAGCTTGTGTATTTCCATCTGCCGAGAGAGTTACAGGGTCGGCATTCCAGCTATGACCGCCAATTGATTGCCGATGTCTCGTACTTTAGTACTTTGTTTTACTTCAGGTCCAATGCCGTCATTTTCTAGTACTACTATCAAACAAAATATTCAAGAATAATCATTAATTGATTAATGATTGCGTGCGTCCAGCGAGACAATGCATTTAATGATAACATTAGCAGAAGGGTTATTATAGTTATAACCACAAACAGATAACATTTTCGTTTAGCTATATATTTTGGATTCGGTAGTGAAATTATATTTTACTGTGTAAATGTTTTTGAAGGTGTCTTAAAAGAATTTCTTTGTGTTAGATTTTAGTAAAAACATGTAATAAAAAAAAATCTTATTTACATGATAATTTAATGTTCATTTGTAAGTACCGTCTAAGTTTTCAGGTAAAAATGACCTTGACCTAGCAGATAACAAATCTTCCAGTACCGTTTATGAGATAATGAAATGTAATATTATATTAGGAAAATACGTTTAAAACATGTTATATAAATTATTATCTAATAGCTATTTGATATTTCCTTTATAATATCGTTGAGGTAGCATGATATGCATATTACAAGTCAGATAAAACAAAAATGTATTCTTGCTTCTGATAATGTTATTTTCAAACCACGGGTTAAGGTCAACAAATAAAATTAAACACTTTTAAATTACTTACATGAAGGTTATTATTAGTTTGAAGTAAAAAAAAACAAGATACTGCCTGTTCCACACGTTACGTTTATTTATGTGGTCATTGAAACCTATAGCTGTTTAAATTGTTTCTGCTGAAAATTGAATTAGAATGGCTCGCTTGCCAGTACCTATTGACAACCATAGCTTTCAGAACCGAACATAGCAATGCCAGCCATGCAGCTTAGTGCCAGTAAAATGTCTTACATTGATACTACCGCAGTTCAAACTTGCACAGGTAGTACCACTTTTAAAGATTATATCAGTTAATTCTCGTTTGACTAAAACTTGATAAAGCGGCGAGACTATAGTGACTGCATATGAAAACAGAAGAGTTACTTTAAGCTAACAGTCATCAGCAAAGTTTTAAAAACCTCATGGATTACTAAAAAATCAACGAAACTTCTGAAGTTCCTTTTGTGTAAATCAATCAAACATTTTTAAGGGTTTTTGTTAAAGGAAAAAGTTTGCACTGGAATCTCTGCATTTATGGTTCGTTGATATATATATTTATTGTTTTGCAAACCCTACGATAACTATTGATATAAATGTCTGATTTGAAGTTTATCTGTTAGTCAGCCGCTACGGTTTCAACCAAAATGTCGCGATTTTATTTAATTTTACTAATATTACAATTCACGTCCATGTATACAGTAGAAACAGCTAGAATATTAGCTGTTCTTCCAACACCCTCGATCAGCCATCAAGTTGTGTTTCGACCATTAATGCTCGAATTAGTCAAACGCGGTCACGAAGTCGTTGTCATCACGCCGAATCCCGCATATCCAAAAAATTCCAGTCCAGCAAATCTAACAGAAATAGACATTCATGACGTATCTTATACCGTAGTGAAAGAAACATTCTCTAAAAAAAAAAGAGGAACCGAGGAAAACGTATATGAACAATTTCTATTTCTATTGAAAATGTTCACAGAGATATTCGATAAGCAAATGGGACATGCTGAAGTGCAGAAACTATTGCAAGATAAAACGAAAACCTTCGATCTAATATTTATAGAAGCATGTATCAGACCTGCACTCTTATTTTCTCATTTCTTCAAAGCACCTGTTATACTAATTAGTTCGTTTGGTACTGTCATCGGGAATGAAGAGCTGATAGGAGCGCCGACACATCAAATTTTATATCCATCAGCCAGACGACAAAGAATATATAACCTTACTATGTGGGAGAAGGTAACAGAGTTGTATATGCATTATTTAATGCATAATCACTACGCTGATTATGAAGAAGAGGACGATAAATTGTTGAGGAAACATTTCGGTGCTGATTTTCCACCGCTTAGTGAGCTGAAAAACAACGTGGATATGTTATTTTTGAATATAAATCCAATATGGCAAGGAAACCAACCCGTGCCTCCGAGTGTTGTCTTTATGGGCGGAATGCACCTAAAACCTGAAAAAGATTTACCACAGGTACCTATAAAAGTTCATAACCCTTTGCACCTAAAAACATCTGACCATCTAGAACCTTCTGGTACAGAGTTCTAACCAAAGGATGATGATTTATCCTCACAAATAAATTATTTACTCTTTTAGACTCTGTACGACCAATATTTTTTTTACGTAAAATTGTTAGGTTCTACAAAAGGTCTCTACCTAAACATATTTCCGATTTGCTGGACGATAACTTAAAACACCACGTCTGTTAATGTCATAAGGTTATATGTTATTATAGTATCATAATGGAAATAATAGTGTTGTCTGAACATGACTTCTTTGGACATTAAAAAAACCGATCGAGTTTTTTGCCATGACTAGGATGTTTTTCAAACCATAGTATTTTAACGTTCATATGTTATCTTAGGGCCTTAATTAAATAAACGGTTTTTGATTTTCCACTTTCCTTAAACAAAGTTTCAGTGTAAATTTAAAACCCAAATCTGTCAAAGTGACTTCATAAAGCTAAATAATATATTTGTTATTTAAATATATCCTTGATGTAGTCAGTATAATAATTACAGTTATTTTGCTTTAGGACCTTAAATCTTTCTTAGACTCATCAAAAAACGGCGTCATATATATTAGTTTTGGTACAAACGTGAGACCGTCTTTACTGCCACTGGAGAAGATACGCATATTAACTTCAGTTCTGTCTCGACTTCCATACGACGTTCTGTGGAAGTGGGACAAGAATGAACTACCTGGACAAAGGAAGAATATTCGAACGGCTGAATGGTTTCCACAGTCAGATCTTTTAAGTAAGTTTACAATTATTAGATTACAAAATTTAATATAATCTACAGTAAAACATATGTATTTTTATCCAATCAAAGTAGGTGGTAGGCTTTTACAGTCGTTTTTAAATGTTAGGAGAAAAAATCGTTGAGGAGGTTCACCAAGTAGAACCTGCAAAAACTCTGCTTAAAGGCAATCAAAAACTTACCATTTACAAAATATTACCTGCAAATAACCTAATTGAGTCGCAGTTCAGGTGGCAGATTTTATGGTCATTTTAGAAAAGTAATACTGATCTTCACATTTACACCACAATTAATCCACAAACTTTTGTTTTTACTCTCGCACTTTTGCTTAGTACCGAGTAAAAACAAAGCGTAATTGTCAGTAAAAGTTCCAAAAACTAAATTACTAGAAACAATTCATCCAATTACAAAAAAATTGATGCACATTTTTATTGATAAAATGTCTACTTCTAGTAGAATACACAAGTAATTATAAGTAATATTTTCCATATTGAAAATTTACCATATAAGCACCTACGATTATTATTTGTTTCTGTGATTTTATTGTTGTTCCTATAAAATCAATTCGCATATTACATAGTAAGATTGAATTGCCGACCATTTTTTCTTTGCAGGACATCCAAAAATAAAACTGTTCATCACTCAAGGCGGCTTACAGTCGACTGATGAAGCCATAGTAGCTGGAGTACCGCTTATAGGAATGCCGATGCTTGCAGACCAATGGTACAATGTTGAAAAATATGTGTATCATAAAATTGGTATAAAATTAGATATTAATTCAATATCTGAAGAAAGTTTTGAAGAAGCAATCAAAACGATTATTAATGATGTAAGGTAAGTTGATGGCTTTGGACTTTTATTATATACAACTATTAATTTTTCAAACAAACCTAATGATTTTGGCACCATTGGCATTCTAGCACGTTGGTAAACTTGAACTCCTCTTTCCCAAAGAGCACTGGAAACCGTACTTACCGAAAGAACACACTTTAGGATATTTGGTTGTTATCTTCTGTAGTGTGAAGCTATTTTATTAATAGAGCTGTCCCAAGTAGAGATTGTCAACATCAGAAAGCGTTGTAGAGTTACTATACTAAGTAAGCCTGTAAGGAAACCCATGTATTACATACTAGCAGTGTCCCATGGTATCATCCGTATTAAATTTATTTGGGAAACTCTCCATCGTGCCGTCACCAACGCACTCACAAATGTAACTTATTGTTGTTTTCTCACTTCCCGTACTTGCTTAGAGTTTGTCAAATTGCTTTACGTTTAAGGTTAATACTCCTCTCCTTAGGTTGGTAACGTAAAATTTTATGGGATTTTAACCTTCTTCAATAAATCTATAAAATACAAATGAGTAAAGTCTGCTCGAGTCGACTAATTAATTGTATTTCGTTTTATTAACCTCGCCGTGATGAAGTTTTCACTTTTATGATCTGGTCTTAAGCAAACACTTTTTTATCTGACTTTGTAGTGTGCTAATTACTTACTTAGTAGTAACTACTATGTATTATTATCGCTTGCCAGTACCTATTGACAACCATAGCTTTCAGAACCGAACATAGCAATGCCAGCCATGCAGCTTAGTGCCAGTAAAATGTCTTACATTGATACTACCGCAGTTCAAACTTGCACAGGTAGTACCACTTTTAAAGATTATATCAGTTAATTCTCGTTTGACTAAAACTTGATAAAGCGGCGAGACTATAGTGACTGCATATGAAAACAGAAGAGTTACTTTAAGCTAACAGTCATCAGCAAAGTTTTAAAAACCTCATGGATTACTAAAAAATCAACGAAACTTCTGAAGTTCCTTTTGTGTAAATCAATCAAACATTTTTAAGGGTTTTTGTTAAAGGAAAAAGTTTGCACTGGAATCTCTGCATTTATGGTTCGTTGATATATATATATTTATTGTTTTGCAAACCCTACGATAACTATTGATATAAATGTCTGATTTGAAGTTTATCTGTTAGTCAGCCGCTACGGTTTCAACCAAAATGTCGCGATTTTATTTAATTTTACTAATATTACAATTCACGTCCATGTATACAGTAGAAACAGCTAGAATATTAGCTGTTCTTCCAACACCGTCGATCAGCCATCAAGTTGTGTTTCGACCATTAATGCTCGAATTAGTCAAACGCGGTCACGAAGTCGTTGTCATCACGCCGAATCCCGCATATCCAAAAAATTCCAGTCCAGCAAATCTAACAGAAATAGACATTCATGACGTATCTTATACCGTAGTGAAAGAAACATTCTCTAAAAAAAAAAGAGGAACCGAGGAAAACGTATATGAACAATTTCTATTTCTATTGAAAATGTTCACAGAGATATTCGATAAGCAAATGGGACATGCTGAAGTGCAGAAACTATTGCAAGATAAAACGAAAACCTTCGATCTAATATTTATAGAAGCATGTATCAGACCTGCACTCTTATTTTCTCATTTCTTCAAAGCACCTGTTATACTAATTAGTTCGTTTGGTACTGTCATCGGGAATGAAGAGCTGATAGGAGCGCCGACACATCAAATTTTATATCCATCAGCCAGACGACAAAGAATATATAACCTTACTATGTGGGAGAAGGTAACAGAGTTGTATATGCATTATTTAATGCATAATCACTACGCTGATTATGAAGAAGAGGACGATAAATTGTTGAGGAAACATTTCGGTGCTGATTTTCCACCGCTTAGTGAGCTGAAAAACAACGTGGATATGTTATTTTTGAATATAAATCCAATATGGCAAGGAAACCAACCCGTGCCTCCGAGTGTTGTCTTTATGGGCGGAATGCACCTAAAACCTGAAAAAGATTTACCACAGGTACCTATAAAAGTTCATAACCCTTTGCACCTAAAAACATCTGACCATCTAGAACCTTCTGGTACAGAGTTCTAACCAAAGGATGATGATTTATCCTCACAAATAAATTATTTACTCTTTTAGACTCTGTACGACCAATATTTTTTTTACGTAAAATTGTTAGGTTCTACAAAAGGTCTCTACCTAAACATATTTCCGATTTGCTGGACGATAACTTAAAACACCACGTCTGTTAATGTCATAAGGTTATATGTTATTATAGTATCATAATGGAAATAATAGTGTTGTCTGAACATGACTTCTTTGGACATTAAAAAAACCGATCGAGTTTTTTGCCATGACTAGGATGTTTTTCAAACCATAGTATTTTAACGTTCATATGTTATCTTAGGGCCTTAATTAAATAAACGGTTTTTGATTTTCCACTTTCCTTAAACAAAGTTTCAGTGTAAATTTAAAACCCAAATCTGTCAAAGTGACTTCATAAAGCTAAATAATATATTTGTTATTTAAATATATCCTTGATGTAGTCAGTATAATAATTACAGTTATTTTGCTTTAGGACCTTAAATCTTTCTTAGACTCATCAAAAAACGGCGTCATATATATTAGTTTTGGTACAAACGTGAGACCGTCTTTACTGCCACTGGAGAAGATACGCATATTAACTTCAGTTCTGTCTCGACTTCCATACGACGTTCTGTGGAAGTGGGACAAGAATGAACTACCTGGACAAAGGAAGAATATTCGAACGGCTGAATGGTTTCCACAGTCAGATCTTTTAAGTAAGTTTACAATTATTAGATTACAAAATTTAATATAATCTACAGTAAAACATATGTATTTTTATCCAATCAAAGTAGGTGGTAGGCTTTTACAGTCGTTTTTAAATGTTAGGAGAAAAAATCGTTGAGGAGGTTCACCAAGTAGAACCTGCAAAAACTCTGCTTAAAGGCAATCAAAAACTTACCATTTACAAAATATTACCTGCAAATAACCTAATTGAGTCGCAGTTCAGGTGGCAGATTTTATGGTCATTTTAGAAAAGTAATACTGATCTTCACATTTACACCACAATTAATCCACAAACTTTTGTTTTTACTCTCGCACTTTTGCTTAGTACCGAGTAAAAACAAAGCGTAATTGTCAGTAAAAGTTCCAAAAACTAAATTACTAGAAACAATTCATCCAATTACAAAAAAATTGATGCACATTTTTATTGATAAAATGTCTACTTCTAGTAGAATACACAAGTAATTATAAGTAATATTTTCCATATTGAAAATTTACCATATAAGCACCTACGATTATTATTTGTTTCTGTGATTTTATTGTTGTTCCTATAAAATCAATTCGCATATTACATAGTAAGATTGAATTGCCGACCATTTTTTCTTTGCAGGACATCCAAAAATAAAACTGTTCATCACTCAAGGCGGCTTACAGTCGACTGATGAAGCCATAGTAGCTGGAGTACCGCTTATAGGAATGCCGATGCTTGCAGACCAATGGTACAATGTTGAAAAATATGTGTATCATAAAATTGGTA
This sequence comes from Saturnia japonica, assembly GCA_033032175.1. Taxonomy (NCBI): domain Eukaryota; kingdom Metazoa; phylum Arthropoda; class Insecta; order Lepidoptera; family Saturniidae; genus Saturnia; species Saturnia japonica. The sequence goes on along the minus strand of CM065309.1, from coordinate 20,941,574 downwards.
TAAAATTAGATATTAATTCAATATCTGAAGAAAGTTTTGAAGAAGCAATCAAAACGATTATTAATGATGTAAGGTAAGTTGATGGCTTTGGACTTTTATTATATACAACTATTAATTTTTCAAACAAACCTAATGATTTTGGCACCATTGGCATTCTAGCACGTTGGTAAACTTGAACTCCTCTTTCCCAAAGAGCACTGGAAACCGTACTTACCGAAAGAACACACTTTAGGATATTTGGTTGTTATCTTCTGTAGTGTGAAGCTATTTTATTAATAGAGCTGTCCCAAGTAGAGATTGTCAACATCAGAAAGCGTTGTAGAGTTACTATACTAAGTAAGCCTGTAAGGAAACCCATGTATTACATACTAGCAGTGTCCCATGGTATCATCCGTATTAAATTTATTTGGGAAACTCTCCATCGTGCCGTCACCAACGCACTCACAAATGTAACTTATTGTTGTTTTCTCACTTCCCGTACTTGCTTAGAGTTTGTCAAATTGCTTTACGTTTAAGGTTAATACTCCTCTCCTTAGGTTGGTAACGTAAAATTTTATGGGATTTTAACCTTCTTCAATAAATCTATAAAATACAAATGAGTAAAGTCTGCTCGAGTCGACTAATTAATTGTATTTCGTTTTATTAACCTCGCCGTGATGAAGTTTTCACTTTTATGATCTGGTCTTAAGCAAACACTTTTTTATCTGACTTTGTAGTGTGCTAATTACTTACTTAGTAGTAACTACTATGTATTATTACTCTACTCTATGAGTAAGTCAGTCTGGAATAAACCGTCAACCAGCTAACAGGTGTCTTCATTTGAATCTCCCTCTTCCCCACACACCTGACATTCCGCAACTTCTAGTTCAATAGTGTGTTGCGTTAGAAGCAATTATGAATATGTGGTAGCGTGTACGGACATGGCATCGATCTAATGAGGCTGAGCTTTCGGTGAAGGAAATTATCGTGATGAAACCATATCATGGTGGTAGGGCATTTTCTAATGCAACCCTGGCTAGCTACCACCCTCAAGTTTAAAAATCCGTCGCCAATCACTTATAGATATGCTCCGGCATCTGCATTTGAAATCTAGTTCCCAATAGGCTTAGCGTGTTATCATTTTGGACCACGTCGTCACTTGACGTCAGATAAGATTACGGCCATAACGCTAAACTCATAAAGAGTGAAAAAAAAAACAAACAATTTCTTGAACTTTATAACATTATTGTAGATAAAAACTTAACTAATGACTCTGTTTTTAACTTCCAAGGTTTTAAACTTGTTTGACTTCCTTATTATGAGTCAATAGGTAATTGCAAAAGTAAACAAAAAAATATATATTAGTATTTACTTGACATTATTGACATACATACATTATTGACAGTAGTCTAACTTTTAGATCACTTATTAATTCTATAGTTAATAAATCCGCTCAAATACTTAGTTTTTTACGAAGAAATAGCAAAAACTTTCGATAACCATGGACGAATTCATTTATACAATCCTTTAGTACACCAAATTATTACCAAGATTAAAAGTTATTTCACTTCAGGGAATTAGTTTAATTTACAATAATCAATATTCATAATCACTGGTCCCAATATTTTATTTTTATTTCTCTTTCCCATTATTAATTAAAAAATATTAGTCGCCCTTTCAATTAATTATTTTAATGTTACAATATTAATTACATAAATTTTCTGTTATATATATTAGTATTAATTAAATTATTATTTATTATTAGTAATAGTTTTTCATACATTGTATGTAATAACTTACTTGTACTTAGGTTACTTTATTTTATTTTTTAAATTACATTTGCGTTACTTTATGTTATTAATGTAGTGGGCGCCTATAATAGGTTCGCATATCTGTATTAGACTTAGACTGAACTGTAAAAATGGCTCAAGTAAAATATGCGCGCTTTTGGCACTTGTTTAATAAATAAACATTAAAATTATTTGTTTAGTTACCGTCGGAATATCGTGAAGTTACGAGAGCTGATGAACGACCAGCCACAAACGCCTCTAGAGCGTGCCGTTTGGTGGACGGAGCATGTCCTCAGACATGGCAGTGGTCGACACCTCCGCAGCCCAGCTGCCAACATATCCTGGACCGAATATTTAGAACTTAAACTCGTCTCTGTTATTTTACTAGTTTTGTTAGCTCTTTCTGTTGTGTTTCTTAAAGCTGTTTCTATGTTAATTACATATGTTAATAGAAAATTTAGACAAAAAGTAAAGAAATATTGAGTTAAACATGTAATACTTCTTTTAACTTATTTGAGAAATAGGTGATCAACGCGCCTGGTAGTTTCCCTTCTTGGTCTTAGCGCAAAGACTACCAGTTTAGGAAAACAAAATATTGCTAATCCTGATTATCCTAGTAAATATAACAGGTCTAACTGCTTGAAATATTGAATTGTCATCGGTCCTTGATAAGTATGCCAAATTTCGAGATAATCCGACGTTTTGAGGGGGGTCGAAATCATGTTCAAAGTTTTCGTTACATACATACATACTAACATACGAATGAAGCTAATAAAAGCGTGTTAAAAAGTGTAACAACCGTCATATTAGTACGCTTAGTTGTGTCGTGTTATGAACCTGGCTGGGTTGCGACCACCATGCACTTGGGGAAAAATCCGTCACTGACTCTCGCTTTGTTGCGTTTCGCGAGCAGCCATTGTACCTATATAAAGCGTGGAAAAAACGAATGGGACATATACGAAAAGTATATTAAATATTCAAGATATTAAATTTAATTCAATTACTGCATTCACTGATTTTCTAACAAAGCTTACAGATACCGAGAATCGAACCAAATAAAAATGCAAATAACCGACATGCACTATGTTATTACACCAGTCTATAGAGTTTATGCATAACAAGGACAAAATCTCTCAAATCAACAATGTATCTTACATAAGGAGACCATGAAATTTAACTATTTAACTCAAATATTACATAACCTAGACTTACTTAAAAATGTAAAAGTTATTTTAATTTTCTTAAAATTCCCACAATGATAGTATAACTTTGAAGTGTCTGTAAAAAATTATGAACTAAATCATTTCTTTATATAAATAAAGTAAGTGGCAAGATTATTGTTACCTACCGACTTTGGAACGTTTATTTTTTCGACGAAATACTTATTATGACAAAAAAATTTAGATACCATTTTTAACTATCCATATATGGGGCTGTAATTTTGAAATTAGAACGTTTATCTAGATAATCTCTTGTTATTATACTCTCCTGTATAGATGCCGAAAGGTTATCTAGCCGACATGACAAACGACGACCGGTGATGAATTATCGAAGTGTCGGTGATCGAAGTTGTTTTTGTATTGTACTATGCTTACAATTAGACACGGTGCTGTAATTTTTTTCGTTCTTCACCTTCATAATATCGTCGGTTAATATCAGGGTCAAATGAGAGCATGTAATAGAATGAAATAAAAATGTCTAAAAGTATATGAGGATCAATTGCCCACATTTGGCATCAGTAAAAAGGTTTGCAACCCAATATTTTATAGTATCGTTCGACAGTTGAGTACTACGACCGCTAAAAACTCAATACAGTATTGCTTTCACAGCGAACTATACTTGTTTGCTTAATATGGATACGACTTAATTATTTTTTTATAATAGTTTTTTACTTTTTTTATAGTAGCGCGTTAAATTAACGCTACTGCCCCTGATGGTAAGCACAGTACAATCCATACACAACTGTGACCATCGAGAGAATGTAATCAGTCGACAGTCACCGCTGACATAAATTAACTGGATATGCACAGGCTGAAAATGCGAGTCACTATGGAGGACTTTTCACCACATACATGGTGGTCGTGGCCTAGTCAAACTGTACAGCCCTACCACTCAGTTATCGCTATTTCCTAGTTCGTTAATCAGTAAGGTGCAACACATGCAGGTGAAATGAACTAGGGCATCTCAGATTTCAAGATTTAATTCGACACCCCTTACACCTATAATACGAAAGAGGAAAGAGGCTATCAGTCTTGATCTCAAAATGTCATTGTAGCCTAAAGCTATTTATAAACATCCTCAAAATGACCGCTGTTCTAATACCATTAATAAATAATTGCTACTCTTAAGAAATAGAATGCCTCGTGTGTTAGTCTCTCTTGCTAACCACATCCTTCGGAATAAAACACAAAAGCGCGAGCACTACAGTTTTACTCCAGAAATAGGTACATCCGTGGTGCTTCTCTAGCCGAATTTCGCCTAAGGAATAGCCATATGAAATTACTAAAATTCTATTTTGATATTGTATGGCGTTGTGCATTGTATAACAAGGTAAATTGAAAATTTAATAAACCCCGCCACAAGTAACCTATTCATTGAGACCATTCAAATGAGCCCAAATACGATATCTTTTACTGTAAGTTGATGAGGAGTTAAGTATCATACAGTTTCCATTTCACACTGCAGCATCAGGTCAAGGTTTTTTTTAATATCATTGAAGTAATGGAATACTAAATCCTGACTCAATCAGACCTGTGGAAGAGGCTCACATCTATTTATCAACTATAAAAGAGCTGTAAAACTTCCAACGGCTGAACAGATTTTTTCAGTCATAATTAAGACCACTATCGATCAAGTCATCTTTCAAAGAAAAAAAACTACATTAATATTGATTCAGCCGTTTGTGAGTTACGATGCCACAGACAGACACACAGATACTCACGTTAAACTTGTTACTCTTTTTGTGTCGGGTTAAAATATTTTTACATTACAACTAAAATAGCAGATATGCAAAAATAAATTTTGTTTGTAAACCTACACTAAGGTAACTAGAAGTTTTGCGGTTAATTTCTTATGTTACTTTATCTTACAAAAAATATCCTGTAACCTGGTCGGATAAGTGGCTTTCTCGTGAAAAGAACATAAACGGACAGACAGAGACGTTGAGATTTATAATATGTATACACATAGATTATATAAAAGAATATTCCTACTCCACGGTTTCACCCGTGTTAAATTAATCCGCTCCAGTCTCCAACGCGTCGCCATCAACGTTCCCTTGTAGCTTACTGTTGTTCTCATTTCCTGTACTTTCCTACAGCTTTACAGCTTGTTCGACGTTACGTAGAATGAAAATATATAACCTTTTTCAAAAAATAAGCTATAAAATGCAAAAATATTTTTTTCAAATCTGATTGGTACTTTCACAGATTATCGCGTACAAAGAAACAAACGATTAAACGCTTGAGTTTTATAATCATAATGAAGAATCCACACTTCAGATATATTTTTATTGAAAGTAGATTAGATTATCTAAGTACAAATTTTACAAAAAAATGTCCATACCATTCCACCGTGTGCCAGGTCAGCGCTACAAGGCGTGGGCACATAACGAATTTAACAGAATATGATTTTCTCTCTCGTCGGATGAGAGACGTTTTAACGCCATTTTTTTATCCCCGCGGGTACGGCCGCAGACTGTGCCAGCTAAGGGGAATAATGGAAGGGTTTTATCATTATATGAATTGATAAATGTGTATTATTAATTAACGTCGCATAGACAAATGTACGATACGTATATAAAAAACAATAATTAGACCTGTATTAATATATGGTTGTGAACCACAACAAAAAAATATAGAAAAAGAGGAACGAAAACTACTGATAACAGAAAGAAAAATACTTTAAACATTTTTGGGATCAACGAAGAGAGAAGACGGGATATGAAGGATCCACAAAAAAACTTGGAAATCGAAGACATAATAGAGGAGCTAAACATTATTGGCGAGATTAAAGCACACCGTTCTCGGTGGCTCGGTCATATTGAGAGAATGGGAGCGACCAAAAAAGTGTATATAGGTCAAATAATTGGACGAAGACCCGTCGGTCGTCCTAGGTACAGATGGTTCGATGCTGTTAAAAAAGTTCTACGAGAACTCCTAGCATATGAGTGGTGAGAGATGGCTCAATGTAGACAGAGATGGCGTCTTTTAGTGCCGGAGGCCAAGATCCACTTTGTGTCACTGTCCCATTGTAGTTAGTTAGTTAAATAAAGATAGCCATAACGATATTCCAATGTGTCCTTCAATCGTAACTTCAAGAGATATTTATGCAGGCCGGTATAACATCGGTGACTGCCGATGGATTTAGATCTCTCTGTGGTCATCGTTGTGTTTAGATTGTGCTGTGCTTACCACCAGGGACAGTTACGTCAATGTATCGAGCTACTATAAAAATACTGCATGGTTAGATTTTATGTTCGGTGACCTTACAAAAATATACAAATAAGCAAGCTAGAAAAATCTGTGCAGGAATCGATTGGGGAAGATTTGTCGTTATGATTTTTTTCTACCAAGGGACTCTTCATATAGCGTTCAAAATTTGACTGGTTACGGTTTTTGTTATTATTGGAAGTACCGCATCGGAAGCCACTAGATTACATTATATAATAAAATTGGTTGATTATTCTTCCCATTCTGCTATGAGTTATCTCAAGTCAAAGGCAAGATTAATTTAACTAATTATGTGTAATATACCAACTTCCAAATGATTAATTAATATAGACTTCTTCAACGCCAAACTTTTTTCAATGGTTTTCGAGGGTGAGAGACGATCCTTTGGTATTTGAATTTTCACTATGGCTGGTGGTGATCACAATACAATTCAAAAACGGTGGTGACCATCGAGAGGTCGCCAATCCCTCACCTATTACCGCTGGCATATCTCTCTGTGTAAATACCTGCGTAATATTGAAACGCCGTACAATCCGGGAGTTGACAACTTTTGAATAATTGTTTCAAATACTTTATATGTTAAATATGGTACAAAATGAACAAAAACATTTTCATATTAAAAAGATATTTAATAATTTTTTGATTTAGATTAAAAATACGCCGCTATAACGCATCACTATAGTATCTTAATGTCATCATTCATTTATTCATTTTATTTGTCAAAGCCGTCAAAAATGGGAATCAGGTAACAAGTGAAAAGACAACTCACCGAAATCATGCAAGAGTCTAAAACGTTCATAATTCCCTGAATGGTGACCTCACGTTTTCTGGGCGTTTCAAATCACGTAACTCAGAGACATAAAATATTTAACCCATTACCTTTTCCAGATTTGTATTATTTTACACTTTTTATCGGTTGACCAATATTACTTAATAGTTTACTTTAATTTTTTCTACAGTCAACTCGCGAATTCTGTTATTTCCATTTCCTCTTTCGTTGCTAAGCAGGGTGCGCCATGTTTAGACTGGGTGTCTAACATCATAACAACATTTTACCTCCTTATACCTGATATTGGTGATAAGAAAATCTTATAATATATTACAGGAAGGGCCAATCCTAAAATATACTGGTATTTGTTACACCCGTCGTAATATTGAAACGCCGTACAATGCCGGGAGTTGACAACTTTTGACGTGAATTGTTTCAAATACTTTATATGTTAAATATGTCACACAGTTAACAAAAACATTTTCATACTCAACAAATATTGAATTATTTATTTCATTGTAGATTAAAAATACGCTTCTATTTCGCATCACTATAGTTATCGCTTAATGTCATCATTCATTTATTCATTTTATTTGTCAATTGCCGTCAAAAATGGCGAATCAGCGCCTGAGCAAGCTTAAAAGACAACTACACCGAAATCGATCGCAAGACTAACATCGTGTAATAATTCCCTGAAGGTGACCTCACGTTTTCGTGACGTTTCAAATCACGTGACACACACAGACAAATATGTTTAACCATTACTTTTCGAGATTTGTAATCGTTAGAGCGTTTATTTACTATGACCATATACATGTATAGGCTAAACTTTAATGTTTTTCTACAGTCAAACATGCGCCGCGAATCTGCTATATCCATTTCCTCTTTCGTTGCTAAGCAGGGTGCATCGCGTTTAGCCTGGGTGTCTAACATCATAAGAACATCTTAACCCCCTTATACCTGATATTGTTTATAAGATAATCTTTAGTCGGGTTGTAACAGGTCAAAAATTAAAAATAATATATTATAATGCTACGTTTCACGACTTCATTATCTTTAATGTATTCTATTATTATAATCCCCATTTCTCCACGGCAAAAAAAAAACACATCGCAGCGATGAACGTGCAGTGCTTATAAAAATTGTACTTTCTTAAACATTTAATCACTTTTTATTGAATTATGATACTGTGGTTATTTTTTACTATATAAGTATCAAGTATCTAAGGAGTAAAACCAAAAAAAACATCAAAATCTGTCGAGTAGATTTTGCGTGATGCCCGCATAACGGCAAATCTATATCTATATAAAATATATAATTTAACAGTAAGTACTATGTAAATAGTTACGACTGTCATAGGTTAAATAAAATAAACTAGAAAGTTATAAACAAGCACCTGCCGACAAAAGTCCCCATCAACACCTAAAACCCTTAACATACTTAAAGCGATCATCGCGAGCGGCCGCGCTCGACACCGCAATATCATAACACGGAGATTTTGTCTTAAGCCGCGTTAATTTCGCTCGTCCCCCACTCACCCTGGAACTCCCGGCTACGTCCCACCGCGTCCGAGCGCGCGTCAAACACAATTTTACGGCACGATGGACTCTGAGCCGATTGTGGGAGACACGAGACAAGCCTGCCGGGGTCGTTTGGATGATAAAAAATAGATACGGCATTATTTTTTAAATATAGTGGAAGTTTAATGAGTTCAAATTAAAATTTATTTAATAAAACCCGTAGTCTTACTAGACCAGTCTAATGTAGTTGATTGCCTCAAAAATTATATTTAAATTGGCAAACTAAACTACAAATATTTGTATACTTACTGTATTTGGCTTCTAATATTAACAACAACAAAAAAACGGTGTGTGCAAGACCACATGATAAAAGCGAAAACTTCTTCAAGGCGAGGTTAATAATACGAAATACAATTAATTAGTTGATTCGAGCCGACTTTACCCGAACGAGCGTTACATAGCCGATCGTGACGGCACAGTCTCATTCAATTCTCACAAAATAAAATGCTCAGCGTGCCTAAAGAATTTTCCACTTCAAAAAATATATGTGTGTGTAAATTATACTTCGTTAAATAGCCACACTCAAATTATTCTTGTTTATATATCTTCACCATCATAAACGAAGTTCAGAAAGCAACTTCTTAGTGTATACATTTGTAATAATGTACAAGCGTATTCAAATTTCTTTTTTCCTAACTCGCCCAAGTATACCTTCAAAAATAACGCATCACATTCAAAGAGTATATCTTTAAGAAAACCTATTAATTTGAAAAAATTATAAATATTTAATGATTTTTTACACAATAATTATTATGTGGACTATGGAACGCAAATAAAAATGATAACAGGTAATAATGCCCTATCTGTAATTTAACACATCCGACTACATAATGTCAGTGGTCACGTATTGGTTAAGGGGTAGACGAATGTTCTCGAATTAAAACGATATAGCTTGCGACTCGGACTATGCGACGCGACGCGGCTGTAGCGGACTAAACTGTATTGGATAACAAACCTTATGGCACTTGATTTATGGAATCATTTTTAATGCAGCGACTTAATGCAGTAATTGGACTAATATTATTTTAGAGAAATCACCACATTATATTCCAAAATTCAAACTACTTGTAAAAAATAATCTAACAAATATCCCTGTTATATGGTGATGATACGACAAGTGTGTCCGATTGGATTGCAAACACCATATTCGTACGCTTGGGCATGTCGTATTCCGGGATTAACCGGTGTATATCCGTAAGTACCCTACTGGGTCGCATCTTCCATGACCACCATGAACATGAACAGTAATAGTGACTTTTATTTGGTTTGTCGCATTTTGCGATTATTTAGATATATATATAGCTGCTGAAAGATTCGCAGACCAGTGACGACTGGAGATGGCTTGTCAATCTATCATCGGTGGACGTTGTTATTATTGGATTTCCACAGTACCATATTATTATTAAGCAAGCTAAATTATTAAACAGAAAACAAAAAATCTGACTGCAATAAAAACCTTTCTATTTGATTCCCATACGTCGTACTTAAATATTATATAGCCGAAGTCACTCCCACAATTAAGAAGAATCTAGCGACATATCGTATGCTAAAATCTATCAAGTCGTTTAGACTACAGAGCGTGTACAAGAAAAAGACAACATAACACTCCTTTTTCGTAGTCGGGTAAAAGTATATAAAAAGACAATTGTAACAAAAAGTCGAAGAGGAAGGTCCGATGCCAATGAAGTTGTAGCGACATCTACATAGCGACACACAGCGACATCTATCGAGCCACATACGACGCATCCTACATCGCACTATAGAAATTAACTCTTCAATTGAGTGTATATACAAGAACCCGACTACAAGTGTTGGGCAGTTGCCCGCCAGGCATGACACCCTTCTGGTCGGAGGATCCTCCCTTTGCAATGGTTCTTCTACAAAGTAAAAATATTCCCTCTCTAAATAAAAAAATCTAAATCTCATCTAAATCGGTTCATCAACAAAGAAGTTAAGCCTGAACATACATAAAAAATATACTTACAATTGAATTGAGAACTTTCTCTTTTTTTTTGAAGTCCTTCAAACATAGGCTAGACCACTAACACGCAACACAAACCCTTTAAAGAAAGCTTATAATCCCATACTAACATATTTTTACGTGCTGAATATTTTGAGCTATTGCAACGATTGCGAAACCAAAGGGAACGAAGCTAATACCAAATTAAATTATAATATAACAATAGTAGTCTGAAATCGTTGTCGTCCAGCTGCGACAATCGCACGAAAAAAACAATCCATAGCTTCACAAGTATAATATAAAAAATAACAGAGCCGAAGCAGCGTGAAACTTCATCGGATTATGTGGCCAAATAAAATAATAAATACATTTTGTTCGATACGATAACTAAGATAATCAGATAAAGATTTGTTTTTTAATTAAAAAATATTCAATAAATAAGTTTTGTGATGGGAATTCTGACACTTGCGAATCGAAAATCGTTGTAGATGAATTTATGGCAGACAATTGTTTATTGAAGTAACGTATTATATATCTTGTTATATAACTAGCTTTCCCCGCGGCTTCGCTCACGTGGACTACACAATGCCGTCGATCAGGCACACGCTTAAATCTTGCTCCCCGCTCACAGATATTTTATAGACAAAAATGCTTATTGTAGATGTTTCCTAGAAGATAGACATTTATTCGCGCTGATTTATTTGTAGGTCTTTTTGAAATCTATAATGATGTAGTACATTAATTTGACATATATTATCTCATACGGTTTATTCAGCGTAAGGCATTTAAGCGCCCGAACTGATTCATCATGGTCAGTTATAGTATCCACCAGTATAGACCAGTATTTTCCTAAATTAAAATTAGCCTAAGTTACTCCTTATAACATCCGCTATTTTCCAGTGAAAGTCCCGTCAAAACAGCCCAAAAGTTTCGGAGATTACCCGGAACAAACAGACATTGAAAGATGGTACAAAAATGATAAAAATTGGTATTTTGTTACAGGTTTCGTATTTATACTTTCATATGCATTTTTTGACGTGACAACGTCTTATAAATTGGTTTGCCAGGTGACACTTCAAGAAACTGCGTTACGCTCCGCTCACGTTATGCGCTCACAATGAGAGCGAGTGAGAGGCACGCGTCCCTTCCACTCGGGCATGGTTAGCCCGCCTAAGAGCGAGAGAGACAGACATAAAGTCGTTGTCACGTAAAACTTTCGCCCGTATACCGACTTTACAGGCAACCAATTTTTTTTAAAGCTGTTATTTTGACATTACAAATAGACAATTCAATTTTATTAATAATTGTATAGATTTTACCAGCTGTGCTCATAGCTCCGCTTGTTTGGACATAATTGCTTATAAAAATTGTAGTTTTTTTAAAACTTTAATTATCCACTTTCTGTTGAATGAAGATATCATGATATTTTTTTCAGGTAAGGTCCAAGTACCTAAGAGGTAATACAAATAATGATAATAATAATAAAAGTGGGGACACAATTTTACACACAACTGACAATAATTATGCTTATCACTTATAGGTCAATAATGTTAACCGCATGCGGGGATCGACACCGCGAACTCTCGGCTCAATAGAAGGGCTTACTCACAATGCGCCAAGAGGCCTTTAAAAAAATATCAAAATCTATCTAGTAGTTTTTGCGTGATACACAACGGCAAACCTACTATATCTGCTACTTTATTTCATGAGTTAGCCTCGTATCATTTTATACATATAGAACAAGCCAAATGATTAAAAAGGAAACAAAAACAAAAACCATTTGACTAAAAAATAATGTTTCTATTTTTGCTTTTTATTTTTCGATTCCCAGACGTCGTACTTAAATATTATAAAGCCTATGTCACTCCCACAATTAATACGAATCTAACGACACCTCGCATGCTAAAATCTGTCAAGCCGTTTAGGCTATAGAGCGTGCCAAAGAAATAGACAAAACATTCATACAGTCGAAAAACATAACCCTTCTTTTCCGCAGTCGGGTAAAAAAGATATTGTGTATTGTGAGAAATACGGTCTTACTTTAAGACGACGTGTTTCGGAATTAGCCTATAGTTGGCTTGGCAGAAGTTCTTTTACGCCAACTAACGTAGCTAGGCGATTTCGTCTCGATAAAAATATATTTTGTGAATATGAGCACAATCAAGCAATTCGTGCAGAAGTTACATAATCACTAACAGACGCACATAAGATTTTTTTTATCGACAGCAATAATTCTAATTAGGTCACATCACTATCGAATTCCTCATCTATGCATTCAACTCGCGCGCTTTCTTGACCTATAGCACGGGCGTGATAGCGGCAACCGCCGATGAATTTAGATCTCTCAGTGGTCACCGTTGTATTTGGATTGCACTGTGCTTACCATCAGAGACGGTAAAGTCAATGTGCCGAGCTATTATAAAAGAAAAGGCGGACATCGCGTCAAGCAACGTACTGTGAACATCAACTTTAGTAAAGGAAAACATTGTATTAGGGAATTTTCTGATACCTGCAAGTCTAGCTAGACCATCATATTGAAAATTTGTTAGCCCATCCCTTTCTATATTATTAATACTACCTTTATACCTGACTAGCTGACCTGCGGAACTTCGTCTGCGTCACAGCAACAGTAGTGGTGAACGTCAGACTTTAGTAGACAGGAATAACAATTGTCATTAGGGAATTTTCTGATACAACTGCATAGGTGCCGCCCGCCTAGACCATCATGATTCCGATAAAATTTGTTACGCGCGATACCTTGATCTATTATTATCTCAAGTCCGGTTGAAGCTTTAATAAGCCTGCAGCGGCTCTGTTTGACCGTTGCGGCCTAAGGCTTACAGTGTAGTCAGTTCACACAAGAGAGAGGAAAAGACAGAGACAAATAACAAATGTATAAGAAAAACAAATAACAAAAAAAAAAAAAAAAATTATAGGTGCCGCCCGCCTGCCAGATGATTCCGATAAAAACTGTGATATCTTCTAAGATATTCATTAAAATCAAATGATGTACATGGCAATTTTGTCCAAATTTAAATAGTTGTGATGAATAACGTATTTATATCGATAAGGATTAATAACATTTTTATAAAACACTTACTAACTATATTATTTTAAACATTTATCAATATAATATAATTACCAAAAAAAAAAAAATAACAAGACTTTTTAGACGTCATACACGGAATGTCGCATCTTTTTTATACAATAAAACCTGTTTCTAGAAAGTATATACAAAAGAACCCTAATCAGGACATAAAGTGAACAAAATCTATTTTCCCAACCCGTCACTAATCACTCTTAAAATAAAAGCGGTTGTACTCGTTAATCGGTTTTATCGCTCGGCAACGGACCCGAGATGCGGTTAAGCCCCCAAGATTCGAACAATTGGCGAAGATTCGGTCGCGCGGTGCAATCGTTTGCGGCACGTGACGGGTTTGTCAACGATAGGCTTGCGAACTCATTCACATGTCACGTGAACGATATATCGGATGCGACGTTTACTATATGTTCAATGTTACAAATAATATATTTTAACATCGACTTTTGTTATTTATTTCGTTAGCATTTCAGCAATCAGTGCAGGTTGAATCGTGTTGTGTTCTAAAACTGTATTTTTTTTTATTTCATGATCACTGCATAGTCTAAACTTGATAACACGTGTTGACGTGAAAATGATGATATATCAAAAAATTCTGGTGTGACGTTTTCCAACTCAGAAGATACCTTTAGGTATACGCTATGATAATTTAAAACGTTAAAAAGTATCCTTTACTTCGAAATAAGTTAATAAAAGGTTTCTTTGATAGGCCGATATTGAATGCAGTTCACTTTATTTTAGTAGTTTTTATAGCCCATAGGCTGAGCTATGGTTATTTGTAATCAATTTCAAGTCTTAACTGAGGCCAGTGATAATAGCCTGCCACTCCTTGGGATCGGAACATGTAGCTTTGCCTGAGTAGGTTTGGTGGTGGTAATTTGCATAGGTTTTACATGTTTCAGGTATACGTTATTCTACTATATCCCCACAACATTATTTATTGGGTATGCCTTTTATTTGTCGTATATTATAAATGTACTTTGTCCACTCAGATCCGGCTCTCGTAGAACAAGCTCACGTAACTCGAGTGTCTATAACAATAGTCTGCAGTCTTTAGCCGTTCAATGTGAAGACTCCTTTACTTGCTAAAGTTTGTACTATTTATATAGTTATTTTATTAAAGAGAACTATACTATTTCCATTTCTTTATTTTCTTGATGACAGTTCTAATTTGATAGTTGTAGTGTTGTGACCAAATAAGTAATGATATCGATCGCATATATTTACGACTGTGACGATTCGTCAGATTTTGATTAAAATAAATAAATAAAGATTACCTGTCGTTATAATTATTTCGTTTCATTGTCGAGTACCTACCTATACCTACTTATTTTACAACAGCTTCGAAAATTTTGAAAAAATTGGCATTATCAATCAAGAATTAATACGTGTAACATCTTGTAATGAAATATAATATTAGTTAATAAATCTGTACAAAAGTATTCGGCAGTAGTTTAGTTTCTTACATTTTGTAAAAAAAATATCGGGTCTGTTATATTGTTACGTTTATCGATATAGCTCCATCCCTATCAGTTTCTCCGACTCTGGTATAACCTTGTACGTGTATAAACGTCATATTTTTATTAATTAATGCATACATAATGTAAAAAAGTCGCTCGTTCAAGTTTTCACAGGAGCTGTCATGGAGAAAATAAAGAAATGGAAATGGTATAACAAGAAAAGACTCTGAATTTTATTGTTAAGTCTGTTCAGTTCGGTATAATTAGCATATCGCAGGTATTTGTTTGGTAATTTGTAGCTCTTTTTTCTCGTAAATTTTTACCATTGTAGTCTATATTCTGCAAATATGATAGCAAAGTTAGTTTATAAGTTACTAGCTGTGCCTGGGTGAAAAATGCGATTAGCCTAAGTATTACTATAACTAAAAAGGGTACATAACACATTTTGACTTATGTATAGGCATACAACCCCGTCTTAAATTTAATAATATTCAAAATTTTCTTACAGAAAAAATACATGAAATACTTTATGATGTTTTTTCATCGATTACTCCATCTTTAAAGGCTCATTATACTTTGAAAATGCCGCAGCGGAAAGGCGAGCGAACCCGTCAAATTTGAATTTCCGTACCGCAAATTACGAAAGGGACGGATGATACGAGAACGCAATACGAGTGTGAGAGACGAGAAATGTTGTTCTGAATAAAAATGTGACTCGAAAATCGGCTACTTACATATTTTTACACGATCAAAAGGAGCGTTCGAGAATAATTTTGAATTGAGAATACGCTCAGTCGAACGCCTTTTGTGCAATCAATATTCGATGTTGGCGGAAGAGCAGTGTTTGAGTTCAGAATCAATCATTCTGAATTTGAAATATTCAAATACTTTGGAACCAACACACTTCATTTATAGACATCTATATTTTCAAGCTATATCTTTAAACTAGCTGCACCCGCGTTTGCGCTCGCTTCGACTAGAGAATGCAGTCGATCCGTCACACGCGCGTAACCCGGTTATTTTAAAGTCAAAAATTCTTATTATGAGTGTTAGCGCCTAATGCTTTATCAATAGCATTTAAGTCAATTATTTATGTGGGGTACTTTCATTATTAGTTTTTTCTTTTTATTTTTTTTCGCTGCACCGCACACTACGCAGTCTATGATTGACCACCGCCGCCGCGAGTAAATATATCTAAATTATATTAATCCCGCTTGTTGGAGTTGCTTGTGCACGCTGCACGACATCCAGCTGGTCCACTACTATCGAAGCCGCAAATCTGAGGAATTGGCCGAGAAGAAGCGCTGCCAGGCTGAAGCTGCAGAATACCACATAAAGGTGATCGTAGAATAAGCGGTGCAGCTGTTTCTTACTTATCCAGTTTCAAGGTAACTCTTTCTTACATATTCCTAACTCTCCCCGCTCGTGGATTAGCGACCCTCTATATTGCTTAGTTGACGCGTCCACAATGAGTGATCCATAAAAGATGGACATAATATGCTTTCACTGAATTTTCTTGTAGTTCTTTTTAAGGTCTACAATTATTATTTACTACATTAGTTTGTTAAAGCTCTTATGGTTTACTCAGCATAAGCAATTAAGCGCCCTAATGTCGTCGTTTTTCAGAATTGATTGTTATTTTCGCGGAATCCTAGTTTTTTAAAATAAATGTAGCCTCAATTAATTCTTAAACATCAGCTATCTGCCAGTGAAAATCCCGTAAAAATAGGTCCAACCGTTTCGGAGATTATGCTGTATATAATTTCATGTGAATTTAGTAAAAAGCTGTTATTTCGACATTACAAACAGACACATAGATTTTATTTATTTGTATAGATTTTCGCATAATCAAATGTGAACTTAACTCGTTTATAATTAAGTTGATTGAAATTTTACAATCACAACCCAAAGTTTTTTTTTTATGTTTTTTCTTATTCCATCCAAAAGTCCAAGGAGTTGTTGTTCAATGATGACTGAGTGGTAACGTGTACGGAACCCGTGTCGATCGACATGGGTTCGAATCCGTGCAATGAAGTAGAGCTTTCGTGAAGAAAACATTATGACCAAACCATAACATCGTGGTAGAGCATTTTCTAATCTTAGCTTCTCAAGATGAAAATCCCTCGCCAAGCACCTGTATATGTGCCAGTATCTGAACTTGAGAGTCAGTCCCCCACTAGGCGTAGTGAGTTACCATTTTGGACTACATCGCCACTTACCTTAAACCTATGAAGAATAAAAATAATTGACACAAGGAATCTTTCTTTTCTTTAATATAACTAGCGGTCGCCCAATGATTGAAATTCGACCAGCGACTTTTTATTAATAGTCTACTGCTTGTTCGACTTTTGCAGTATAAACCTAAACAATGAATATTATATCACTTGCTGTCACTTTTCATTCAGTGACAATATCAATATTTTGGGGGGCTTAAGTTCATTGGTACTGGTCGGGTTAGGATTCGCAGTGTGGCGACATCTACATAGCAACACATAGCGACATCTATCGAGCCACATAAGACGCATCCTTACTAGCCTACACTGCGCTATAGAAATTAACTCAATCGTTGAGTATATATACAAGAACCCGACTACAACCGTCGCCTGAGCAATTCGGTTTTCGTGCTAGACATTCTTGCACTCATCAAGTGCACCGCCTCACGGAGCACATTTTGTTTAACTTTTCCGAGTTATCTAAACCCCGTCGTACACTGGCAGTCTTCTTCGACGTAGCCAAGGCCTTTGATAAGGTCTGGCACGAAGGATTAGTCTATAAGCTGTACTCCCGCGAAGTCCCCGATAGATTAGTTAAAATCATCCGCGATTACTTCAAAGACCGCACCTTTTGCTACAGAGTGGAAGGTGAACTATCCACACCCCATCCCATACGCTCAGGCGTCCCCCAAGGTTCCATCCTGGCTCCTAGCCTCTTCAATCTGTACGTCAGTGACCTACCAAAACCTCCTGCGAAAGTTGAGGTAGGCTTATACGCTGACGATACAGTCTGAATACTCCTCTCAAAGGCAAAAGAGAAATCTCAAATGTAGAATCCAAAAAGCCGTGACCACTATCGGGGAGTGGTTTAACGACTGGCAAATAGCCATCAACCCCTACGAAGAGCGCAGCGGTGCTCTTCGACCAAACCGCCGCATAGATACCGAAAAAACTCAAGGATCATCCCCTTGAACTCTTCGGTAATCCGATCCCCTGGGTAAAGGAGACCAAATATCTAGATGTAACCCTAGATAGTAGACTCTCCTTTATACGCCACATCACTCTGGTTAGGAAAAGGGCCGCCTGGACCCTCGCCCGATTGCATCCTCTATTATGTGCCGCAAGCAAAATGTCTACGAGACACAAGCTTACGCTCTACAAGATGTGTAACCGACCGATTATGACATATAGCTGCGTTGTGTTCGCACATATGCCAAGATATAATTGGGATCGTTTACAAACCATCCAGAATAGGTTTCTTCACCGCATTACCGGTGCCCCTTGGTATGTTCGTATGGAAGATCTCCATAGAGATATGGACCTTCCTTCGATACATGCTTATGCCAAACACCTTTCTCGCTCTTATTTCGACACCGCGTCGAACAACGCGAATCCTTTAATCAAAGCGGCAGCTTCATATGTTCCCGACCCCAATGCCTGCCGGAGTAAACGCCGGCCGCGTAATATCTTCACTGACCCGCTCGACCAAATCGAAACAGCAAACGCGTTCTATTCCACCGCCTCTCCAAACAGAGCGTGCCACCGCCCACGCCCGCGTAACCACCGTTCTCTCCGCAGAAGACGGGCGGTTAACTTCGCTCCCGCACACCCGTCACGTCCACCCTCTCTATCGGCAACCCAAGCCTAGGTCCGTTCCTCGGTGTGAAGTCCTTGGTTCAGGCAGCCGCCCGCGCGATACAAGTGACACTATACGTGCAACACTTAGCTACCCACATACAACATTACACACGTATGAACACACACACGTGCATACCACACAGGTACATAGGTTCTGTAAGGGACCTTTTTTTTCTTCTTTTTTTTGCGCTAGTTAGACTAATGCGCTAGTTAGTGTAGAAAAACCATTCCGATTATTAAATACACATACGCATGGTCCACTTCTTCCTCCCAGGAGGAGGGGAACGTGCATATGAGTATATGTTAGTTAGTTCGAATTCTCGTAGGATTAGGGAATTAGTTAGATCGCGACCTTTTCGCATTCGCGACGACCGCCCGAGCCGAGGTTCGGCCACTCTGGCACCCTCGTGCGGGTCGTCACAAACTTTCGCCGCTGAATGCCCTAAGCGCTCGCCCCCAAGTCCGGTGAAGCTGTAAAAGCCGCAGCGGCTCTGTTTTAGGATAGGGGCCCTAAGGCTAACAGAGTAGTCAGTTCAAAAAAAAAAAAAAAAACTTCAACCGTTGGGCAGCTGCGCGCCAGACATAGCATCAGTCTGGTTGGAGGATCCTCCCTTTGCAATAGTTCTTCTACAGCAGTATTAATTTATTATATTAGTAACAGATATTATAGATAAATTTTAGCTTTCTGCACTCCTTCTCTATATAAACTTTAACCATGCCAAATCTCACAGACTTCCGTGCACGCAATACATTTAAAAAGGTGTCCGATGTTTTCTTCTCACGTAGGTATTAATATTATGATGATATGGAGTAAACTTCACTAAAATCAACCTTTTTAATGTTTTGATATTATTAATACTCAAAACGTAATGGGAGGCTTATTTTTAATTTTGATAAAAAAATAATTTAGAAAGTTTTTACGTTGTTCTAAACATTAGATTTTTGGCTTCGATTAATGATTGGTCTTCGCTGGTTGTAGAGACTAATCGTTTATAGAAGGAAAACCAATTAATAAGGAAAACAAAATAAAATGAGAATAATCTTCTATATTAATATAAAAATTGAAGTGTCTGTTTGTAATGTTAAAGTAAAAGCTTTTTACTAAATGCATATAAAAGTATAAACAGTGCTTATAACAAAATATCAATTTTTAAAGTTTTTATCTCTCTTTGTTCCGGTTAATCTCCGAAACGGTTAGACCGATTATGGCAGGACTTTCACTTGCAGATAGCTGATAATTAAGGAGTAAATTAGGTTACTTTTATTTTAGAAAAAGAATTGGGGCTCCGAGCAAAAGAAATAAAACGCATCTTTATATTTAAAATAACCGGCAAGCGACTTCCGTGGGTAGAAGCGGGGTCACCATAATATGTACTGACATTCGATAGTACTCGCGAGCTGAACCGTTCTCGGTTATTTTAAAGATAAAAATCCTTAGTTCCTTAGAAGAAAGACATAGGCTCTCCCTGACTTATTTGTAGGTATTTTTAATTTCCACGATTATGTAGTACATTAATATGATATATCACAGTGCTTAAAGCCATTTAAGCGCCAGAATATGTTCACCACGACTAGTTTTTATTATTTATGCGGAACCATAATTCCTTTTGTAAACTAAAAATTAGGTTACTCCTTATAACACCAACTATCTGCCATTGAATTATCTGTCAAAATCGGTCATACCGTCTCGGAGATTACCCGGAACAATCAAACAGAAAAAAAAGGTGTTTTGTTATAGGTACCGTATATAATTTCTTATGCATTTAGTGAGAAGCTGTTATTTTGACATTACA
Organism: Saturnia japonica; assembly: GCA_033032175.1. Taxonomy (NCBI): domain Eukaryota; kingdom Metazoa; phylum Arthropoda; class Insecta; order Lepidoptera; family Saturniidae; genus Saturnia; species Saturnia japonica. Next base: position 20,920,841 of record CM065309.1, on the reverse strand, counting down.
AACAGACACTTCAAATTTATTAATTGTATAGATAAAGAAGATCGGGTGGACTGTCTGTCTGTTTGCGTCTTCATAACATAATAATAACTAATTGTTAACAATTACTTGTAATGATAACAGTTCTGTTATGTTTCGACAGATTTTGTTGGCGTTTATCGATCCATATACTCGAAAAGGATGAATAAAAATTATCTGAGAAACTTCTGAGTAGATCTACTGATCATTTTTTTTCTACTGACTTATAACAAAATGCTAATTTTTGCTTTAATAAGTATATTATAACAGTAGCATAATAATATTTTTATTGTCAGTGTGATCTATTCACTATTATATTTAAAGCTTTCCTTTTTTCATGAGTTTTTATTTTTACTCTCAGGAGCAAAGGAAATAAATAGGCCATGAAATGAAATGGAAAATGGAGGATTAGCTAACTACACGAATATTATAAGATGTTCTACGATCATATTATGCATGCATGAATATTAACTGTAATAGTTTGTTATGTCCTAAAATAATCATAATATTTTTTAATTTATAAAAATATAATAATTATATTGTGTATAGGGCGTCATCTATTAAAGTAATAAGTAAACTATTCAAAGTTTTTAAACTAATGTTTCAATAAAATATTTACTTAGTTATGATAATTGGTAACAGGTGGCGACGTAGCAGTTTTAAATAGGCGCCATCTATGTGCAGCCCATTCAGACAATTGTTGTTAAAAACTCGAAAGTGAATCTTCACTTCCAGGTTCTTCAAATTTCCCGCTAGGTGGAGTAAGTGCTTTTTATTAAAAGATCTTCAACTTTCTAATGAACTTATTTATTTTGGTGTTACGCATATCGCATACTATTGGTTGTTTAATATGATGCAACTTTTTTTTCAATAACTAGCAACAGGTACTAACGGAAACACGAAGAAACCAAAATTGCCAGTAAACACATTTATAACTAAACGTTTGATCTTCATAGAACACTATCGAAGCTCATACTACACGTCATAGTTAGCATGAAAATAATATTATCGATGTAAAACATCAATAAAAACCATTTTATAAAGTTTTTTTGTAACAAACTTATCGTTGGGTGGGACTTGGGAGCTAAACTAAAAAAAGTGACAAAACCGATTGATAATTTTTAAAAAACAAAGACATAAATAAATAGGCTTTTCAAAACTACGACAGTCGAAGAAAAGTGCGTAGTATTCTGGTTTTTTTTTTCTGTCTGACTTTATTGTTAGCCTTAGGAGCCCTGAAGCCTCTGACGGCTTTTACAGCTTCACCGTGACTTAGGGGAGAGCGCTTAAGGCACAGACTATTAGATGTACAAGTAGCTTAAGGCACTCATCCGCGAAATATTCCGGTCATATTGATGTATTATTTATGTACAGTATGGGTGGTACGATGGATGGTTCGGATCCCGTTGTTTAGCTGATAAACTTAATTTTATTTGGTCATAACATAATATACTTGTACATGTCTATAGCGAAAGAAACTTCATTGCTATCAGGTATAAGCATATACCTATAAGCATATACATATAAGATATGGTATCTTCTACCATAGAGCGGCTGCATTGTAAAAATACACTAACGAAGTGACTCAATGCAATTTCGATTTCCCGGAGCCGCTCAAGTAACCAAGTAAGCACTACAACCTGTCGTCTCCATACCACTGCTGCCAGCTCCGTTTGAGTGTTGGGAGCTTGATCACTTCAAGAAAAGCGCTAGATACCGCTAAACAAGCGTGATTAAAAAAATCGCTGAATTATAATGCTATTTTTAAAATAGGAGTAAAATAGATACGTTCCAAATTACCTCCCTTTAACAACCATATTGTTTTATTAACCAAAAAATTAGTAATTGTGGGTATGTATAGTATTGTTTTCGTAATTTCAAGTAAGTATCGTTTAGGTTGTGATCAAAAATGAGTTTACCTATGTATAGTGAAAGATACGGTATTAGAATTAAAACATCAAATGCTTTAATAATTTTTCATTTATTAAATCATCTGACAAAAACAAGCCAAAAAAAAATAATTCAAGGTCATCAACCAAATCGTCATCCACTGCGTCGTCAGTTCGAAATGAATGTTTGATGAGTCCTAGAACCAGATAAACCTGGCTGTTGTTCTGTGATATCCACATATCATTCAAATGTCTATCTATCTCTTTATCTCTAATTTATATTTTCTACTACTTCCAATATGCCGCAATACGCCATCAGGAAGATCATATTTCAAACATGTGGATTGTTTAGAAGTCAAGCCCTTTCTAACCTGTAAAATCACATGAATCGTGTCTACGTTGAGAGCATTACGCAAATTATTTTTAACTACATGTATTGTGCTAAATATTCTTCCAACATCTGCATTAGATTGTGGAAGTGATATAAATTTTTGAACTTGTCTTGTTCATAACTTTAAAAACATTCAGTGGAAATAACGTTCATTTTGAAATGGTTATAAAAAATAATAAGTATGGTATAAGTAATTTAACAACCATTTCGATAAAGCGCTAGATTCTCCGCTAGGAGTCAACTCCTAATAATGGGGGTTGATTACCCTAAAATTTCGCTAGATCTAGCGCCGAAAGCTCTGAAATGGCAACACTGCTCCATACATTTATCCAACTAACTATGGTGTTACGCTCATAAGTCCGATTGACACAATAGTTATAATAAAAAAGTGACAGTCGTTTATTATATCGTCGTTCATTTGTTACAGACACTAAAAAAAGTTCCATTTTTAATCCGATACTGTGTTTGAATTTTGTGCACATCTTTTAAGTTTTTTTACGTGCACACTGCCCTAATAAAACTAACTAACGATCGCCCTAAGGTCGAAATTCGACTAGCGACTTTTTGATAATAGACTATTTTCTGTTTGACATTTCCAGTAGGTATTCATAAACAATGTGTATTATCTACATAAGTTGCTGTCACTTTTCATTGAGTGACAATGTCAATATTTAGGGGGATCTAAGTTCAATGGCACTGGTCGGTTTAGGATTCGCAGTATTAATTTATTTTATTTAATAATTGTGCTTGTTGCTTTGTTTTGTGCATGCAATACGCTTAGAAGCTTTTGCTTCACGTACTTATTAATATATTTCTATGAATTATCAGATTTAAATACAGCGGAATAGTGTCGTATACTCTATAATAAGTAACACTCCAATAGTCTTGTAGGTATATCCTGTTTGTTACATTATTATTACAAAGTCATTGGGAACATGAATCGCGTTTTTCAGTGATAACCAGATTGATAACGTATTACTAGTCATTTTACGATACAAGTAGCTATTATAATCTGAAAGTTTAATAAGCTGTTAATTGTATAACAGTCGTAATTTCTGTGTAAGATTGTGAAATATCAAATATAATTAAACTCTTATTTAGATAATGTGGTATTATAAAATGTGTTGGTTTCATACGATACTTTTTAAATGGAAAACGACTTCCGTTATCAATCGTTGTGTCCGGTTCATGAGCGTAGTCAGGTACGGGCAGGGGGGGGGGGATAGTACCAATACTGTAAGTGCTAATCGTTCGGTCGGAGTCGGAGTGCGTCCGAAATGAAAGAGTAAATTATTTCTAAGATCCTTGCACTAAAATCATTAAAAAATATTTCGCTTTCTCCCTCTCCCTAACATGGTAATAGTCAGCGCTCGGTCGGATACAAAGTATAGTGTGTACCCGAGACAAAGTGTAACATTCTGAAGAAACGTTGTTAAAATTATTCAACAACTAGCTGATACCCGCGACTTCGTCGGAACACGACAAACCAAAAGAAAGTCATACATGGGTTTATCACTGTTTGTATGGTATTGTTATTATATGTCAATATGAATCCAACACATTAACCGTCTCAATAAAACTTACAACAGTACAAACAACAAACATACAAACTTTACATTTATTATATTTGTAGGATAACACTGGTTAAACTATGACTTTTACCGGGATAAAAAGTACCCTATGTGTTATTCCAGGTCATAGACTATCTGTCTGCCAAATTTCATGGAAATCCGTTCAGCCGTTTTTGCGTGATTGAGTAACAAACATCCAAACATACACACTTTCATATTCATATAGTAGGATGATTTCTCTTCGCGCGTTTCACGCTCGCTGTGTGTGTTGCGGGCGGCAATCGGATTAACTTGGATATGAGTTGAATTGGAATATTATATTCCTTCGTTCGATACTGTTAGTAATCACTATGTACATACACTCTTGATTCAATCACGAATGAGCTGATGTTGTCGAACAGAAGCAGGTTGCGTGTCGTGCTGAGATCAAGGGACGTGCATATAAAAATCCCAACGACAACTCTGTTAAAGCGACTTCAACAGTACCACCAATTCCAATAAGAGGGTCTCTTACTACATGTGGGCGATTATGAATGATAATTCGTAATCGAATTAGGAATATGAATGATCATTCATAATCGATTCTTTGATTATTGATGTATTTTACCCAGAGATGTGCGATTATGAATGATAACTATTACTCCGAACTACTAATATTAGTAATTATTAACGGCTACAACATTACACACGTAAGAACAAACACACGTGCACACCACATAGGTACATAGGTTCTGTGAGGGACCTTTTTTTTTCTTTTTTTTGCGCTAGTTAGTGTCGAAAAGATTTCCGTTTACTAAATGCACATGCGCATGTTTCCTTCCTGCCTATATGTATATTTTAGTTAGCTCGAATCGTAGGTGTAGGGATTCGATTAGATCGCGACATATTTGCGAACGCGACGACCGCCCGAGCCGAGGTTGTTATGATTATAATTTAATTTAGGATAGATATGTATAAATTTCCAGCATACCTTACAATTTTCAGTTAATATAGGTTTTACAAATTATTAAAACACAATTTTAATGTCCATAACCGAGACGTTCTTCTTGCTCCGACAGCTCAGCGTAGAGATCCTTGCCTAGGATCTAGAATAGAAGTCAGCACGGTGTAGGCCGTATCAGGATACACTGCTCAAGCAGACGACGCAGCACCAAATATCTTATCTATTGAGATTTCCTCATATGTAAAAGGAAAAGTTATTATTTGTATTATAAATACAAAATCCAGTTGATACTTTCCCGGTAGTGTTCTTTCAATGTTCAGTAAGTATTTGTCGTTTTGACAAAGGGTATTTCACCCATATTAATATTAAAATTATAAATATGTTATAAAATAAACTATCTTTTCGACTCCCAGGTCTGTTGTACAAATAATTTGGTTTCTATTAAAACATTTGATAAATATTATATAAACGTTACTACGATTCAAAGGTCAGCCGTACAATGAATAAAACATGATCAGATCCATCCTGAAGAATCTGTCATACTCTCTGTTCTAATTTTCTCTTTTGTTTTCGTTTGAATTCAAAATTTCATCTTACTAGACTTTTCTTATTTTAAAAATTCAAAATAAATCTAATCATAGATTTATTTTGCTAAACTAGAACCTGGATAGAATATTTGTCTATACCTGAGAAACTCCTAACTGCGCATGCTCTATTACTATCAAAGAATTATCAATGACAGAGATTGTCATTATATTGCAATGTAAACAATACGAACCTAAAATATTAACAAAGCTGTTATTAAACCAAAATTATCAAGTTATAAATTATCTAAACGCATCAATACATAAACCTATCATTAATTGGTATCCTGGAAATAAAAGAATAGGTACACCAAAACAATAATAAGGTAAATCAAATGAACTTATGATGAATAATATAAAGTAGATATTAAATAAGATTATCTTCCAAATAAATAATATAACAAGGTCCGGCCACTTTGGCACTCTCGTGCGAGTCGTCCTAATAACTTTCGTGGCTGAGTGCCCTCTGCGCTCGCCCCCAAGTCCGGTGAAGCTGTCAAAACCGCAGCGGCTTTAGGGCCCCTAAAGCTAACAGTGTAGTCAGATTTATAAAAAAAAAAAATTTACACTTGATCACAGCTCACTTGGCAAGTACAATTTGTTTTATTTCAACCACCTGCTTCATTGCAAAAAAAACTGAGCTATCACTATTCAGGTCGTCCCAATAGCTGGAAAATACCAATTTATTAATTACGAAAAAAAATATTTACTAATTATAGTTAACATACACTATATACTATATTATACTAGTTAATAAATACTTGACATGATGTATGATAAAATATGACAAAGAAACAAATAAATAATTTGTATAACTAAATAATTAATAAATTAATTACGATGGATTTCCGCAAAGTAACACCTACGTCAATCAAATAGCCGAGTCCAAGCTATTTTTTTTAATATAGATCCACTTTGAATTTAACTACTGTCCAAGGTTATGTCATAATCTTATTTAATCTATTATACAATATGTATAAAAAAAACCCCGTCGAATCCTAAAAGGGTATATAACATACCCCAATGACATTACCAAAAAAAAAAAATCAAAATGTTATTATTTATTATGAAAATAAAAATGTTATTGCTATTTAAAATTAACATATTTAGTTTCTCTAAATTTAGCAAATTTTTAAAACGTGATAACACCGTCGCCCCTCGCCTCGCCGCCTGTATTGCCATGTAAGTTTCCTAATTTAACTATTATTTTTTTTAATTTCATTAGGGGTATTTTTTTAAATTATAATCAGAGATAGATAACATAAACAGAATATAATCTCGATACCTGATAACACCTCTACGGATTCGACGGGGTTTTTAATACATATTGTTTATAGCGTAAATGATAATAAATAATATGATAAACTTACGATTAAAATAATTAGCCACAATAACACCTACACAGTAAGTGTAAGTAAGTTCGTCATAATGATAAAACATGACACTGCAAGTTAAAGACATTATCTAGTCAATTATGTCACTATCAATAGACACGCAGAGTAAGGTTAGTAAAATAAAATACACAACAAAATGAAAAAATATTTTTAAAAATGATTGTGCTTCGAACTTTAAATATTTTTAGAGTTTCCAGATATAATCCAATGTATCGTCTTCTGTACTGTTTATATTCCTTGTTTTGTTAGGGACGCTGCTAATGTAGTTACGACAGGCAATGGTTTTAGGGTAGGAGGGGACCTCTCGCTGCTGAGTGTGGTGAAAGCCATGCTCGACTGTGAGGGGTCGTGGCATGCGATGGTCTCCTTCTGCGAGGACATCATCTCGCAGAAGGAGGCCGCGGAGAGGGTGCGCGAGGGGGATCCCCTAAACGACCATCTCCTACAAAGAAGACCGGGTGCTCGGAGGAGGCGATTCATTCGCCAACTCCTGCCACCCTAGCCGAACCGAGTCGGGGGCCCGTCTTCCCATTGCACAGGTTCGGCAGATGGAGGAGACAGCTAGGGTGTACTGAGCTGTCTCCTATTTAGGCCGGGGCGGCGCGGTAGTATGCTACCTGCAGGTCCCGGGTCGCCCCATCGTGGCGGCAGATGGTACACCGTGGAGTTTTAGTGAGTAGGAGTCTCACATAACCACTTGTCCCCCCGGGCGGGTGTGTACCCATGACGGGTTCCTCCACGTTAAAAAAAAAAATGGCAATGGTTTTGAGAATTGCGAAAAATTTAATCCCTCATACTAAAGCAAATAAGTAGATATGCTCCGCAAAGCTTGTGGTTCTTGGTAACAAATGTGACGGTAAAAGCCAGTGCGTCGTTGCATATACAATACGTGACGTTTTGAAGCATTCGTTACGACAGTCTTTTTGCCATCCAACTGATAGTTCAATATTATATCTGACAGATACTGAAATACTGTTACATGTTGATTATTTTCTATTTCATCTATTTATATTATAAATAATTATTACTTAAAATTGCTTTTTGTGGCAACGTAATATCTTCCTAAAGTCTTCATAAATATTAATGTTTTCGTAAAAAAAATAATCGTTAAAACACTTTTTATTAGGAATGTCATATAAATAATTATTTAGATGAAATTTTGTATGAAGATAATATTTTACATCCTACAATCACCTGTAACGTGATAATAGTTTTTTTTTACAAAACTCTGAGCCAGGTTCGTCTGCCCAGATGTTATTATATATTCTCAGTAGTCACCAAGCGAGTATAGAAAGCCAGTTGAATAAAGGCTTCTTCATGAGAAAGCTGCAGCATGCACATTAATCTTAAGATCAGTTAGTAGGCTTTTAATTGTTAATTATGATGAGGAATATGATTTTAAAATAGCACACACATGTTTTACTTTGATAAATATACATATATAATATCAACGTATTATACATAAATTGAATGATTTTGCGAACCGTATCATACTAATTGATATAAAAAGGCTGTTTTTGTGTATTTACTTTAGTGAATCGCTACAGTTTCAATAATAATGTCGAGATTTTATCAAATTTTTACATTATTAGGATTTTCTTTCATATGTATGGTAGATACAGCTAAAATATTAGCTGTTGTTCCAATACCGTCATTCAGTCATCAAATAGTGTTTCGACCATTAATGCATGAATTAGCCAAACGTGGTCACGAGGTAGTCGTAATAACACCGGACCCTGTTTATCCGAACGGAGCGGCTCCAGGAAATCTTACAGAAATCGACATTTATGATATATCTTATAATATCTGGAAAGAATTATTTATGATTAGAAAAGTAGGAACGACAAGTGACAATTATAGAGAATATAAAGAAATGTTTGAAGTAATGGCTCTTATGTTCAGTAAGCAAGTAGAAAGTGATGAAATACAGAAACTTTTGCAGGATAAAACGGAATCTTTCGACCTGCTATTTATTGAAGCATGTTACAGACCGGCTCTCGCATTTTCTCATATTTACAAAGCACCTGTAATACAGATTAGTTCCTTCGGCTCTTGGATTGATAATGAAGAGATAGTCGGAGCACCAGTACATCCAATTCTATATCCATCGATCTGGCGACAAAGGATATACAATCTTACAATGTGGGATAAGATAAAAGATCTGTATAAGCATTACTCAATAACCAATTACTTCTCTAATTATGAAGAGGTGGAGAACAAAATATTGAGGAGACATTTTGGTGCTGATTTCCCTTCTCTAACTGAGCTGAAAAATAACGTGGATATGTTATTCCTAAAGGTATATCCAATTTGGCAAGGAAACCATCCTGTGCCTCCGAGTGAAGTCTTCATGGGCGGAATGCATATTAACCCTGAAAAAGAATTACCACAGGTATATGAATTGATAGAAATATTTTGAATTATCGTTATACATTGATTTATTATAAGTAATACCCATGTGCCTGATGGAATTTCCTATCAGCATCAATAAGGGTTGAAGTTATAAATCACGGTGGTCGAGTGGCTTTGATCCGCCGAATATCGAGACGTCGACACACATTTTTCGAAATTCGCCCAATTTCCACTATCGACTGCCAATATCCTTAGAAACCAGAACGTTTGAGAAATTTTCTTATAGTACCACTGTATTTTGGAAAATTACATATTTTTGGATTTTTCGGCGTTTGAAATTGCCACTAAAGGCTTAAACACTTTGAAACTTCTTAGACAAACAATTTTAAAAAGTCTTTTCTTAGTGCTCACCCGTCGGTGCATCGGTAACGTCTTATACTCGTATAATCCTTGTGCAAAGTATCATATCTCTAGGCTCACTCATTGAAGCTGTACATTATCCATCGGTGATCAGTCTCACTTTTATAAAGTAGAATTAGTATTTTTTTTAAACGTAGCCTTTCTAAAATATAAGTATTGTTGCTCTAAACATTTATTGAAATAATTACTGCTTTATTTTCAGGAACTGAAATCATTTATGGATTCATCCAAAAATGGTGTCATTTATATTAGTTTCGGTACTAACGTGAAAACATCTTTAATGCCACCGGAAAGGATACGTATGATCGTTTCAGTGCTATCTCAATTACCTTACGACGTTCTATGGAAGCGGGACAAGGATTAACTACCTGGACGTACCAAAAATATTCGAATATCTAAATGGTTTCCACAGTCAGATATTTTAAGTAAGTTTTTATTTGAACTACATAATATGTCTTACGTTAACTGCCTCGTTAGCCTAGAGGTCATAAGCGCGACTGCTGTGAGCGAGGAACTGGGTTCGAATCCCAGGTCGAGCAAACTTTTATTTGGTTTTTCCTATGAAATTCTCAGTAGCAGCTCGGAGTTTGATTTCGTGTCCGATTAATGGCAATAGGCTCGCCCTCTATTACATGGGACCTAAAAACATACTCGGTGAACTGTGGGTGTACAAATGTACACCTCTGCCTAACCCTTCGGGGAATACAGGCGTGATGGTATGGTATGTGCACCAAAATACCAATATTATTTACTAGTGATGCCCGCGACTTCACCCGCCTGGCATATTTCGTGTATGAAAAACAGTAACTAAATAAAAACCTCTCCTCATCTCAATGTCACCTTACGATATTTAACCGGTATAGGTTTTGAGAATACATAACTTAAATAATTATAAATTTTAACCGTCCTTTACGAAAAGCTAATTTTATTTAATAACTTTATTTTTATATTAGTGATTAATGATGCTTTATAGTATGTCTCTTTAGTGTAATAATATGATAGCGCAAACACAAAACAACGACATCGGTCGTAAAAAAAAAGATCGAATAGATATTTTAAATTAAGTATATTAAACATTAAAAAATAACGTTAAAATTTGTCTAAAAACATTTAAAAATAATAATAAAAGTCGTGTTAAATTAAATCAATTTCATGATAATTTAAACCAAGCCGTACAGCGCCATCTATGCATACTCCTCTAAAATAAAATACATAAGTTGAAAATTATGTAAAGATAAAATAATTTGGATTGATTTGTTATCTTTTTATTTGTTTCACTAAATATTTTAATTATATTACATGTAACATATCCTTAATGCAACTTATAGACCATAAAAATGTTGATACATGTAAAAGTGCTATAGGATGCACTTTCAGGCAACAAACTACAATAATACCAAATTTTTATTAAATTCATTCCAGTAGGTTTTGCGTGATTGGCGTACAAGCATACCGCCAGACAGACAAAATTTCAAAAACTATCGAAATGTGTGCTGCCTATAATTCTTTTGATTAATTCAATTTTACTATCTTTAAACAGACTTTAATAAGTAACATTGTTGTATTTACAGGACATCCAAAAATAAAACTGTTCATCACTCAAGGAGGCTTACAGTCGACTGATGAAGCTATAACAGCTGGAGTACCGCTTATAGGAATACCAATGTTCTCAGATCAGTGGTATAATACTGAGAAATATGTGCATCACAAAATTGGTGTACAATTATGTTTAGATACAATAACCGAAGAAATATTTTCGGAATCGATTAAAACTGTTATTAATGATGAAAGGTAAGTTGATGACTTTATTTGCACTTGACATTTGCGTTAAGTTAAAATAGAAAATTATTTATAGATTATTGCTGGTGATCCCAAATAACTTCTAGGATTATATTATATCGCGAAAAATGGACGAAATAATATTTACTTTTCCTTTTTAGGGTTCTTCACCTAATAATGACAAAAAAAGGAACCCTTATAGGAGTCTTTTTGTTATCCCTCTCTGTCTGTCAGTGTATCAAGACACTTTATCTCGAAAAGGGCTTCAAATATACAATTTAAAATTAATATCGAATACTAATGCCTCATCCACGTTTGTTACTTGCCACAAACTTCAAACTTCAACAAATGCTTGGACCAAATAGGCAAGTCAAACATAGGCATACACACGTTTGTGAGTAGGCTAGTGTGTTTTGGATAAGCAATCATGATTCATGACGGACGTCAAAATTGAACCGGTTATCTTATAACAATTGGTTTAATCTGTTTTTATTGTAAAAAGAAGCAAAATTAAATAAGGAAAAATACTAAGATATGGATAATTCATCAACGAATATAGTTAAAAAGTAACACAAACCGTAGCAGGTTTATTCAATTATTTATTTCTCGCAAGCGTGTGAACGCATCGCAAGTGCTTGTCAAATGCTCCTTTGATTTGTACATCAAATACCGACTTCGCTCGGATCGGTGGCAAGCCAAACCAAACGCTCTACCACATGTTTGAATTTGTGTAGGAATCATCCCATTAACCTCATACATCTACAAAAATACAGTTTCTGGGTTAATACGAGAGATACAGCCCTTTTTAATAAATGAGTAAAAGTTGCACTCAGTAACTGATTATCAAGGTATTTCACGAAGACCTACAGTCTTGAAATTTGGTACGACGAAAGGTTGTTTAAATTAGTTAAAGGAATAAATCCTAAAACAATGAATTTGTAATCCCGTGTAAACTCGCTTCTTGTCTGATTTTTAGTTATTGTTAAGTTGGTAATCATCACCTATCACAGCTAAAAGGCTGTCCAAAGTGGTAGATAGTTAGGAAATCGCAACAACTTTTCTTTCGCGATGCACTATTACACCAAAAAGTTATGCTTATTATAGAATTCGAAGTTAGTTCGTCCTGACTGAGCCATTGTCTCAAATTTCCAAGTAATTTACATATAGATTAACATAAAAGTGTATAATGATACCTTAGTAACAAAAAGGGAATTTGAGATTATGATCATGAACTTTTTGTATGTTTAGCTACCGTTGGAATATCTTGAAGCTGCGAGAACTGATGAAAGATCAGCCCCAACCAACCTTGGAACGTGCTGTTTGGTGGACGGAGCATGTCCTCAGACATGGCAGTGGTCGACACCTTCGCAGCCCAGCCGCTAACATCTCCTGGCTTGAATATTTAGAACTTAAACTCGTCTCTGTTGTTTTCCTAACCTTGTTGACATTTAGTGTTGTGTTTGTTAAAGTTGTTTCTTTGGTATTTAGTTATGGTAAAAAAATATTTATAGTAAAACTAAAAAAGTATTAAAATGGCATTGTCTTTGAAATCGTTAACGAGGTTTCCTACAAAACGTCAAACAATTGAATGGCAAGTATTAAGTAGCGCATTGTAGATTTCAATGTAGAATTTTTAATTTAACAATACCCTACCTAAGCGAGAAAACTTCATTTTAGAATTACAATTTATCTTTAATAATTATTACAATATCCAGATTATTGATTCTCATAGATTCACCGCATTCGAAGCGTTCGGCTGCACTTAGGTACATCTATAAGTACTTTCTGATTGTTTTGTGGTCACATGCAACTATGGAAGTGATTTTGGTGTTTAAGGGTTTAATGCGTTATTTGTACTATAGCGTGTTAAGCTTACGGTGATACATTTGCAAAATTATTGAACACAATTTAAAGCCGAGAATTAATTTTAATCTTGCTTTTTTAGTGAGCTCAAGAAACTGAGCAACTAATTAATTTATACTCACATCTTTTATTTAAGACATTGCTTATTATCGGATTTATTTTTGGCGCATAGTAGCTATAATTTTTACCTTTAGGTAAGTTTTAACAGGCCTATTGAAGCCCGAGGCCCGAGGTGCTAAAGAATCTAGTTCTATAGTCTGAAGTAAGTCAACTCAGTTCCTAATAAATATGAGAAAAATAGCAAAATATTTTTTAATCCAATTCAACTTACCCCTGTAGTGCTTCCATTAGCGATATTATTTAAAATCAAACTTTTATTGTAGTAATATAATAAGCCACTTTGTCCCAGCAGTTAGAGACTTCTTTGTTATTTATTTTTAATTAAAAAATGTGGTGACACCAGTTTCAATGAAAAGTCAAGTATCTTAGCAATCTAGAAGCAGCTTCAGAAACACGGTTATCGTTAGCCGCAGACCACTCAAACAGTTTAATATTCCAATACCAGAAACGTCTAGCGAGACGCGTGAAGTGTGACCCCTATTATTGTTATCTACCTCATTATTATTATTATTATTAAGATTAAAAACTCCATAACCTCCAAAACATGCAAACAATAGCAATGATTGCGAACGATCTGATTTCGAATCCCTGCAATGGGCCTGAGTTTTCGATGAAGGAAATCATTGGAATGAAACCATATCATGGTGATAGGGTTTTTTGTAATGCCCGCCTGGCTAGCTACCCTCAATTTGAAAATCTATCGCCAAACACCAGCAGTTGTATTCCGGCAGCTGCACTTGAGAGCCAGTTCTCACTAGGCTTAGCGTGCTACCATCTTGAGCCACATCGTGACTTAAAATCATGTGAAATTGTGACCACAACGCAAATACTTATAACAATAAAAAACCAATACCATAAGAATCAGTAAAGTTATGAAAAATATCATTAGTGGGTAATTTAACAATGATAAACTTACTTCTTACTTCAGTTCCCTACAATCATCGAGTAGGTACTAAATTTTCACGGTGTACTGTTTCATAAAATGACGATACGAGAGGATTCTAATATATTAATAATATTATCTGCGGTAATTAAGAATTAAAACAAGACATTTTTTTACAAAAAAGAAAACCTTGGCATTTGAAGGTTCAATGCCAATGAAATTCTTGGACTCTTGAGATATCTCATATGCATCAAAAATAATCATCCAAATCAGGTCAATAAACATAGAAGTTATGGCTGAACATTCATAAAAAAAACATTCGAATTGAGTATGTAACCTCCGTGTTTTTTTTAAATCAGATAAAAAGAAAAAAAAACAGTTTTGAAATAACCACTATTGTTAATTGCATGGTATGAGCTAATTATGTTATGCAGGCGCTGTTTTATTCTAACAAACTGTGTTCCAAATTCTAAATCATCACAAATCATAATAATTCAAATGCATTACTTGTTTTAAAGTTATCATTTGTAATCCTTATAAGGCTAGATAAGGAAGGTAAGGTTTAAGATAGCATACATCGAAATGCACACAATTCATGAAGGTTTTTTTAGAGACGTTTATGTAAAACTTCTTTGACGTCATCATCATTTTTTATTTTAGTAGTCTCAGTAATCCGCGGTAAAGAAAGCGTTACTGTTTGCTGTTTGCGTTACTGTAGGCCCACACATCGGAGGCATTTTCTTACCCATAATTAGTGGATTTATCTACTAAATAATATCTTAAGCTAACAGTAGTGTATCAAGTCCTTAGATACGTAGATTTATAAATACGTAGAAATATTCAATTCCACAACTTTAGTGACTATCCAGATTATCGATTCTCATAGATACACCGAATTGGAAGAGTTCGGCTGCACTTACATCCATAAGTACTTTCTGATTGTTTTATGGTCACATGTAACTATGGAAGTGATTTTGGTGTTCAAGGGTTTAATGCGTTATTTTTACTATAGTATGTTATGCTTACGGCGATACATTTGCAAAATTATTGAACAAAATTTAAAGCCGAGAAGTAATTTTAATCGCGCTTTGTTAGTGAGCTCAAGAAACTGAGCAACTAATCAATTTATACTCACATATTTTATTTAACACATTGCTTATTATCGGATTTATTTTTGGCACATAGTAGCCA
Source organism: Saturnia japonica (assembly GCA_033032175.1). Lineage (NCBI taxonomy): Eukaryota > Metazoa > Arthropoda > Insecta > Lepidoptera > Saturniidae > Saturnia > Saturnia japonica. The sequence goes on along the minus strand of CM065309.1, from coordinate 20,905,446 downwards.
TGATTTTTATCTTTAGGATGGTTTTAACAGGCATATTTAAGCCCGAGGCCCGGAGTGCTAAAGAATCTAGTTCTATAGTCTGAAGTAAGTCAACTCAGTTCCTAACAAATGTGAGAAAAATAGCAAAATATTTTTTCATCCAATTCAACTTACCCTTATAGTGCTTCCATTAGCGATATTATTTAGAATCTAGCTTTTATTGTGATAATATAATAAACCATTTTATCCCAGCACTTAGAGACTTCTTTCTTATTTATTTTTAATTAAAAAATGTGGTGACACCAGTTTCAATGAAAAGTCAAGCATATTAGCAATCTAGAAGCAGCTTCAAAGACACGGTTACTGTTAATTGGTTTTAAGGGGCAAATAAGGCTATATGACAATAGTATTCACTTAATTTATTGAGAGCTTTAGACACATTACACTATTCACACATTAGAGACACCATATTGGAGTACACGACCACAGACAACAGACTAACTCTATGGTTATCTTTAAAAAGTATTGTTGCATTATTACCAACACCCCCCCCCTCAACAATATATTTTTTTAATTTATTTATTACGTTATATTAAATTAAACGGTTAAGATTGTTTCTAAATTTTACAAATAATAATTTGCCTAATGGTTTAGTAAAAATATCTGCAACATTTTCAGAACTCTTAATGTACTCTAACTTCACTAATCCATTACATACTTTCTCAACAATAAAATGATATCTTTTATCTAAGTGTTTTAAACGTCTATTATTATCATTATTTTTTGCAATTTGTATTACACTTTGATTATCTTCCAATATGTGTATAGGTATATCATAACCAAAATCTATTAACATATTTTTAAGCCAACACACATCTGAAATAGCTGTACTTAATGCTATGTACTCTGATTCAGTTGATGAGAGAGATACAGACAATTGTTTTTTAGTACACCAAGTTACTGGACTGTCAAACAAATAAAAAATGAATCCACTGGTTGATTTTCTATGTCTCACATCACCCGCCCAATCAGAATCAACATAACCTTTTAATAAACTCTTTCCATTTTGTTTGTAAATCAATGACAAAGTCAACGTTCCCTTTACATATCGTAGCACTCTTTTTAAACATTTATATAATTGTACACTAGCGCAATGCTGGTACCTGCTTAAGAAACTCACAGCAACACAGAGGTCTGGTCTTGTAGCACTATATGCATATAATAAACTTCCTACTAGTTTTCTACACTTACTCTCAATTTCAGGTGACTCAGGTGTGTCTCTTTTTAATAAATTAAAATCAAAATTTTGTTCCATAGGTGTACTTGCATCTTTACAGTTTTCCATACCATAGTTTTCTAACACTTTTTCTAAATATTTCTCTTGATTTAATATAGTTGTACCATTCATTAAGTTTTGTTTTATATGTATGCCTAAATAATTACTTGCCATTCCCAAACCTTTCATTTTAAAGTTAGAATTTAATAATATTTTAAAGTCTGCGACTTGTCTCTCAGAAGACCCAAAAAATAGGATATCATCAACATATAATAATATGTACAACACTTCACCATTTATTTTTCTTGTATATAAACATGAATCATTTCTTGACTTTATAAATTTTTCTGTTTCTGTTAAACTTCTGATTCCAATATCTAGGAGATTTCTTCAGTCCATATATTGATTTATTAAGTTTTACTATTGGTCCATCAGGTAATTTCATAAATACTGTATCTTTTATGTCCCCATATAAAAACGCTCCAGTTACATCCATTTGGTGTATAGGCAACTTCTTTTGTGTAGCTACTGATACAAAAACTCTAAATGTAGAAAGTCTTGCTACTGGTGCATGAACCTCAAGGTCTTCTTCGCATGACTGTTCAAAACCTCTTGCAACCAATCTGGCTTTAAATAATCCTCCCTCTTTTATTTTGAACACCCACTTGCTGCTTATAATTTTATATCCTTCTGGCACCTCAGATACTATATCCCACGTGTTATTCATTTTTAATGTGTTTAACTCTTGTTGTATGGCCTTTTGCCACTTTTCTTTATCATCACTATGCATAGCTTCTTTATATGTTAAAAATAGGTAATCTTTAAACCACACTGGTTTCTTAATGTCTCTCTGTTCTCTATTTCTATTTGTTACCTGCCTATTCTCAGTAATACTATTTATATCTTCATCTAAACTTTCCTCTCTTTCTTCTTGTACCTGTTCTATCTCATTGTCTGTTTCTAATTGTTCCTTAACTTCTACATCTTCTTGCCTTTGTATAGTCTCATTTTCTTCATATCTTTCCTCTTGGCTAATATCAGGTTTTTCACAAACTATTCTAGAATGTTTATTCTCTGTATCTGTATTAATTTTGTAATCTTCTTCATCGTCACCTGATTCTTTATTAATAAAAATCACATCTCTGAATGTATCAACCTGTTTAGTATTTGGAAACCAAACCCTGTATCCTTTCTGATTGATCCCATATCCCCACGAAAATTCCTTTCCTGCTTTTCTCATCCCATTTCTTTCTATTTTGTTTAGGAATATGTGTGTATACTTCTGTACCAAATATCTTCAATGTTTTAATGTCAAAACTATCTCCATTTAATAAATCAAAAGGTGTCTTCAGACTATCTTTGCTCTTGCCTGTTCTGTTTATTATGTATACTGCTGTAGCGGTAGCCTCCGCCCACATATTCTTACTTAAACCTGTTTGTATAAGCATTGTCCTTGCAGATTCTACAATGGTGCGCATCTCTCTTTCAATTCTTCCATTTTGTTCTGGCGTGTAAGCTATTGAAGTTTGATGTACAATACCTCTTTTGTTAAATGCATTTTGAACCTCTTTATTCATGAATTCTGTGCCATTATCTGATCTGATTTTTAATATTTGATGTCCTGTCTGTGTCTCATAATTTGTTATAGTCTTCGATACTATTTTTTGTTTCCCACTTAATCTTTAAAAAATAAACAAACCTGTAACTACTATAATCATCTTTGATTAAAAGAAAATACTTTGAACTCCCCATAGATTCCTCCTCCATTGGACCACATAGATCCATGTGTATTAACTCACCTGGAACCTTAGCATGTGAAGAGCTTTGGCTAAATGGCTGTCTATGTTGTTTACCCTGTATGCAATCTTCACACTGTTCTTTTAAATTTTTATACTTATATTTGATGTTATTAGCTTTCAAGACTTCTTTCACATGTTCAAAGTTTTGATGTCCTAACCTTCTATGCCATGTCATTAAGCTCAAAGTGTAAGTATTATCTGACCTCACCTGCTCAGAAATAAAATTCATCATATACAAATTGTTCTGCCTACTAGCAGTTGCTGCGACTTTCCCATTTTTGGTAAAAACACTTTCGCTTGCATTTGACCTCATAACATAACCTTTATCTAGTGCACAACTGACCGAAAAAAGATTTGCTTTTAAATCTGGTACATAAAGTACATTGTACATAGTTGTAGGTATTAATTCTGAATTAACTAAAGAAAAGATATCAATATTACCCTTCCCTAAAACTTGTAACTTTCTACCATCCCCAACAATTACATACTTTATTTCCTGAATATCAACATAATCCACAAAACAATCTTTATTTCCAGTTACATGCTCACTAGCTCCTGTATCCATTATCCATCTATTTTTAGAATTTTATTATTAGTGAATAATAAAGGCATTAGATTTGTTAACTGAAACATTATTACATTTTTCCTTATTTAAGCGAACTCTACAGTCTTTAATAACATGACCAGGTCTACCACAATAAAAACATTTTCTTAAACAACATTCACTTTTTACATGGCCTACTTTATGACACTCAAAACACTTTAGGACTTTTCTATTGTTATCATTCACTATATTGGCACTATTTTTAACACTACTATTCACTGTACCGCATCTCATTCTGCCTCTGATTACATGTCTGGATCCTCTTGATGAAGACAAGGAGTGGTTGGTCAGGCCTGAAATCAAAGCCGTTGACTCCAGCTCCTTATTATTACTGCGCTCTTCTTCTATCAGCAATCGCGCCTGCAGCTCAGATAGTGTTTGTTTTTCTTCGCTGACACTTTCCCATGCAGATATAAAATATTTGTATCGTTCAGGCAAACACAATAATATTTTTGTCATCAACATCTTGTCAGACATCTCTTCACCGGCTCCCTTAAGTTGGTTCCTTAATGTTTCAATAGTAGAGAAGAATTTGCTCAATCGTTCATCAAAGGAAAGATTAAAAAAATTTTGTTGTAATAAATGAACACTGATCTTCGATGTATGCTCATAAACGGTCAGCAGCTTGGTCCACATCTCAGCACTGGTATTACACAGGATTATATGTGATATAATACTTTCCTCTATTCTTGTAACTATAATTTCTTGAGCTTTACCATCTTTGGCAATCCATATTTCCAATCTTTTTGTGTCTCTGGTTTTAGCTCCCGTCCTTCTACTATGTCAAATAAACCCTTTGCTCGTAATATTACTCGCAACTGGAATTTCCATGTATCGAAATTATTACCGTTTAGTTTTTGTATGTTTTCCATATTTGTAGGTTAGTTTGACACTCCGACCGGTTGACAATAATATTATAATTATTATTTGTGACGCTTCCACAGCAGATCACCCAACGACTTGCCACCGTATGTATTTTCTATTTTCGTTCGCCGCCACGTGCCGCCATGCCCATGCGACGCTTCAATATAATATATAATTATTTCAACTTCGCCGTGATTATACTTTTTATGCTACGTAATTACCTGGGCCCATAACCAATTGGTTTTAAGGGGCAAATAAGGCTATATGACAATAGTATTCACTTAATTTATTGAGAGCTTTAGACACATTACACTATTCACACATTAGAGACACCATATTGGAGTACACGACCACAGACAACAGACTAACTCTATGGTTATCTTTAAAAAGTATTGTTGCATTATTGCCAACACTGTTAGCTGCAGACAACTCAAACGGTTTAATTATTCTAGCTCCTGAAACTTCTAGCGAGACACGTAAAGAGTGACCCCTATTATTGTTATCTATCTCGTCATTATTATTATTAAGACTAAAAACGCCATAACCTCAAAAACATGCAAACAATAGCAATGTTGGCGAACGACCTGAGTTTGAATCCCTGAGTTCTTCAATGAACCTGAGTTTTCGGTGAAGGAAAACATCGGGATGAAACTATAGCACGGTGATAGGGTTTTTTGTAATGCCCGCCTGGCTAGCTACCCTTAATTTGAAAATCTATCGCCAAACACCAATAGTTGTATTCCGGCAGCTGCACTTGAGAGCCAGTTCTCACTAGGCTTAACGTGCTACCATCTTGAGCCACATCGTGACTTAAAATCACGTGAAATTGTGGTCACAACGCAAAAACTTATAGCAATAAAAAACCAATACCATAAGAACCAGTAAAGTTATGAAAAATATCATTAGTGGGTAATTTAACAATGATAAATTTTTTCACATTTTGCTTGCTTCAGTTCCCTACAACCGTCGAGTAGGTACTAAATTTTCACGATATACTGTTTCATAAAATGCCGATACGAGAGGATTCTAACACATTAATAAAATTATCTGCGGTAATTAAGAATTAAAACAAGACAATTTTTTACAAAAAAAGAAAACCTTCGAAGTTGAAGGTTTAATGCCAATGAATTTTAATGGGACCACTCTTGAGATATCTCAAGCAACAAAAAATAATCATCCAAATCGGTTTATAAACATAGAAGTTATGGCTGAACATTCATAAAAAAAATACATTCGAATTGAGTATGTTACCTGCGTCTTTTTTTTAAGTCAGATAAAAAGAAAAAATACAAGTTATGAAATAACCACTATTGTTAATTGCGTGGTATGAGCTAATTATATTATGCAGGCGCTGTTTTATTCTAACAAACTGTTCCAAATTCTAAATCTTCGCAAATCTAATAATTCAAATGCATTACTAGTTTTAAAGCTATCCTTTGTAATCCTTATAATCCATAACTTTAGTGACGATTTTGAGTTATCCTTGTGTGATATATTCTCTTACCGCGATGCATTTTATAAAATAATAATAGAGATTAGCGAAGAAGCGTTTCAGCCGCAGTTCATATTTACCTTTTCCCACTACCTATATCGCGTTTAAACTGTAACAACTTCATCACAGCCTTTCCTATCCTCAAGGTATATTCAGTAGTAATAATATTAATACATAATAATATTTCTCAATAACATACCGTAGTTTTTAATATTTCTTATATTTTTACTATTTTTTTGTTTCATCAAACACTAGAAGGAATTTGTCAGTCATTCAGCTAAAAAAAAAACTAGTTTCAAAAATAAATATCGATTTTCTACCCATTCCTACTGCGATTCAGCTGTTTGATTAGCTCTATAACTTATTTCATAATTTGTTAATGTTATAATTATACTGAGCTAGTTATTTTATTTCTATGACGTATTAGTATGGACGTTGGAATGTGACGTATAATACTTTATATTAAGTAACACTCCAATCGCCTTAAAGATATTTAACTATTAAAAGTCATTGGGAACATGAATCGCGTTTTTAGTGATAACGTGTTACTTGTCATTTAAATATACAATTGGGTATTGCACCATATTTTGAAATCTGGCTTAATTTGATCCTATAATTGAACAAAAAATCACTAGAATTTTTGTTTCAATTTAAAAAAATCCATTAGGTGCTCTAAAATTGTTGTTTCATTTTCCATTTAAAATATCCGCGCGAAAACGCTAGCCGCCATGCTGCTTTGGTTTCTGACGTCTTTAATGTCATTTAGAGCTATGACAGGTGTTCAGTACCTACCTATTTTATTATTTTATAATTCACACAAGAACCATTATGGCGACTACAGTTTCGTGAATTTGTATAACAGATAATTAATATTGAATCTTTTTAATTAAATATAAAAATCATATCATACATATTTTGATTTATTGGCACACATAGTAAAATACCCTAATAAAGATACCTACCTAGTATAAAAAAAATAATAAGTTTTTATTTTAAGAGCAATCATATTACTGATTAAGATAAAGGAATATAATTAAATTCATATTTAGATAATGCGGCAAATTAAAATGTATATACAAACTCGCTTTCTTATTTGTCTGGTTGTACAAATTTACAATAAAATTTAATTAAACTTGTCATAATCTCATAAATGTGTTTAAAATCGATAGCTAAACAAGTAGAAAAAGAAGCAAACCGATTGAAAAAAATAACAAGACTATAAAAACAGTTGAACAATTTATAAACTTTTTAAAAAGACTAAAATAATAAAATAACTAAAGTATCATTATATTAATACGTGAAGCAAAAACTTTGTACCTCTTTTTAAGCGTATTGCGTGCACGGAAGACTCTGAGATTTGGCATGGTTAAAGTTTATATGGAGAAGCAGTGCAAAGAATCCTTATCCGACCAGTGCCAAAATAATCTATGATTAAAATGTCTCTGGTCGATTTTAGATCATTGAGCGACCCCTAGTAAAATATAAAAATACGTGGGGTGTATGCAATAGAAGCGAACGCCATGAGGACGATGGCTAATCATTGTATTTACAAATGTAATCAGAATATTCGGTTTGAATATAATAAAATAAAAACTTCAGGTATTCTCTTTCTTTTCTATTGAGATCGATTAACAATTTTTAAAAACAACAACTATGCAGAAAAATAAACTAATTCTCACTCTCAATATATCAAATATTCCGCTTGGTCCTTTTATTTATGGAATGCGTATTACATTTTTAGAATCCCTGAAAGAGTTTCACGGTTAAAAAAAAAAGTTATATCACTACTACCGGCTCGGAAAACCTCTCAGTCATTGAGAAGAACCGGCAAGAAACTTATTTGGGTTTATCTTCATTTTTTTAACTGTAAATAATGCTTACAATTAACAATTTATTAAACATATTATTATTAAACTTATTAATATGTAACACTATTATCTACAAAAAAAACTTTTATTAGAAATTATTATTATAAAAGTTATTATAAATTTAGTTACCTACAACCACAGATGAACTGGATGGAAAACAATAAATGTATTAGTGTCTTCCTGAATATGTCATAAGCCTGACAGCTGATACAGTCTGCATTCTGATCCTTTTAATTATCCAAACTGAAATCTATACGGATAAAATACACACAATAATCTATGCTTCAAATCTACCTTACTAATCAGAAACAATATATTTATTTGGATATGCAATCAGTTTATTAATTAACAAGCTGTACCCGTGGCTTCGCTCACGTGGACTACAGAATGCGAATATTTTTGTAGGTCTTTTTAATGCCTATGATTATGTATTACATTAATTTGCTATATCTCTTATGGTTTACTCAGCATAGGCCATTTAAGTGCCCGAATTAATTCACCATGACCAGTTTTTTTATATGTGCGGAACCCTAATTATTTTTCTAGATATCTCTTACGTTACATCCGAATTGTAAAATTTTCACATATAAAACGACAACGCTCTGCTAGTATACCAATTGGGTAGTCACAAAAATACACATATATATATGCGGATTTTTATAAATTATTGTCTATTGATTTACAACAAAATATTATTAGTTAAGTTATTTAGGCACCAAGTTTCTTACCGGCTCTTCCTGATGACTTTTAACGTTAATGAGTGCCTGTTAGGACGTAAAAAGAGGAAACAATTTCTGCTTATAATTTTGAACAGCAGAATCCAAACTAATTTTAATTTTTGTACACTCACTTTAAATTTAATTTCAGGACCACATTATAACATAATAATTTTATTTGATGTAATACGTAATGACAAGAAAAGATATGATAAAATAACATTAAAATAATCAGCCACATAAATCCCTTCTCATTATAATACCATTTATATTTTGATATGATTGTAGACAAGATTGCTATGTTCTCCAAAATGATTAAACGTGAAACTGCAAAGTTAAGGATGTGTAATTATGTGCGCCTGGTTACCACTAAATGTACACGTGCAGAGTAAGGTTAGCAAAAAAATATACAAAAAAAGTATTTTTAAAATAATTATATTAGTAAAAATGTATATAATTGCGAAATATGTTCTAATTTTTCTATAGTCTATATATAGTATCAATATTCCTTGTTTTTGTTAGGGTGTTGCTAATATATTTACGAAATAAAACGAAGCTTTTTGTCGTTTTTGAAAACTGCGAAAATAAACTGCCTGATGTTAAAGTAATTAGGATCTATGCTCAGCAAAGTTTATGGATCTTAGTGGAAAATGCGATGGTAAAAGTCAGTTCGTCGTTGGATAAAAAAACAACGTTTTGAAAACATATAAATATTTGAAGCTTATGATGCTCTCTTTGCTATAGACAAAAAATGTTTAAAAAAAGATAATATTTAGCTAACATGTAGGAGGTGCCAACTTTGCATAGGTATATAATATACATTACAGATTTCCCTGAAATGGCTCATTTTGGAAGAAAGTTAGTATTTAGGTTTCTCAATCAACTAGACACATATTATACCTGTAAAGGATACTGTTACTGCGACGCTGGTTTTATCGATATAGAGGACTGTATTAATAAATAGGAAATGGATAATTTGGAAAACAGTATTTTTTTTAGAGAAAGCACGCAACGTACCTGATGAAATGATGTATTATGCCGTATGTATGTTCTTCTTCACTTCATGCAATTCTTTATTTTCACGTGCACAAATATTTTTATATTTAATTATTTTATGATATATTAATCAATATAAATACATAATACATTTATTTTATGAGTGACATGAAAAAGTCTTCTTTTTTTTACGTGCGTGCGAAAACGTCAACGGAATTAAGAAAAAACATTATATGTTGAAAAAGGTTGAATATGCCGAAAGGAGGTTACATGGCGATACCAGATACTGCTCACTAATTTGCCCTTAAAACAGTTTTTGTCTGTCTTTCTGTAAGTTTGTATGTCCGCATTTAACTCAAAAACCGCTTGATCGATTGTTATAAAATTTTGTACACGGGAGGCCTATGTCACTAGTCGATTTATAGGCTATAAGAATTTTCAATAATACTTTGAGTAATATTTAAATAAATAAAAGAATAAAAAAATTAACCGATTTTGATAAGCTTTAGTACACGGGAAATATTAGTCATTTCATGAGTAATGGAGTATGAAAATTTTCAATAACACTTTTATGAAAAGTAAAAAAAAAGAATTTCCAGAAATTTAAAATGTTATTTATTCTTAACCGATTTTGATGAAATTTTGTATACAGCAAGTATAAGTCATTCCATAATGTTTGATAGCTCATCAATATACGGATTGTCAAAAAACATCTTTGAGATTGTAAAAAAGAAAACAAAATTTAATTTGTATTAATCCTCAACCGCTTTTGACAAAATTTCATACACGGGATGCATACGTGATGTCTTTATAAGTCATTTATGTTTTTTTTTAAATGAAATTATATATCATTTAATTAATAAACCCTCTTCAATCTTGATGAAAATTGTACACGGAAAGTACATGTCATTCATCAATAAATTGATAGACTATATGAATTCTCAATAATACGGGTAAAAATAAAACTACGGAATTTAAAAAACGCATGCGGAGCAGCGGCGCACTAAATATATAATATATTCTCAGTGGTCACCAAGCAAATATATAAAGTCAGATAAATAAAGGCTAATTCATGAGAAAAGTGTAGTATGCACATTAAGCTTCCAATCAGTAGGCATCAGATCCTTAATTATGGTTAGGAATACCTATGAGTTGACAATATAATACTATCATACATTCGGATGATTTTAAAATAATTCGCAAAAATGTTTTTAAACATTTACATTGATTACTTTTGCGAACCGTATCGTATCAATTGATATAAAAAGGCTGATTTTGTGTATCTAGTTTAGTGAATCGTCACAGTTTCGTTAATAATGTCGAGGTTTTATCAGATACTCGTAATATTAGGATTCTCCTTCATATATATGGTAGACACAGCTAGAATATTAGCCTTTTTTCCAATACCGTCATTCAGTCATCAAATTGTGTTTCGACCATTAATGAATGAATTAGCTAAACGTGGTCATGAGGTTGTTGTCATAACACCGGACCCTGCGTATCCGAAAGGTGCTGCTCCAGGAAATCTAACGGAAATAGACATTCATGATATATCTTACAAAATGTGGAAAGAATTATTTATGACTAAAAAAATAGGAACCACAAAGGATTCTTACAGAGAATTTCAAGATATTTTTCAAATAATTACCCCCATGTTCATTAAGCAAGTGGAAAGTGATGAAGTACAGAATCTATTGCGGGACAAAACGAAGACCTTCGATCTACTATTTATAGAAGCTTGTCATAGGGCGGTTCTCTCATTTACTCATATTTATAAAGCACCTGTGATACAGATTAGTTCCTTTGGCCTTTGGTTACAAAATCAAGAGATAATCGGAGCACCGGGACATCCAATTCTATATCCATCATTGTTACGACAAAGGATATACAATCTTACAATGTGGGAAAAGATCACAGAGTTGTATACGCAATATTTAATAACTAGTTACTTTTCTAATTATGAAGAAGAGGATAACAAAATATTGAGGAGACATTTTGGTGCTGATTTTCCTTCGCTAAATGAGCTGAAAAATAACGTGGATATGTTATTCCTAAATGTATATCCAATTTGGCAAGGAAATTATCCTGTACCTCCGAGTGTGGTCTACATGGGCGGAATGCATATTAAACCCGAAAAAGAATTACCTCAGGTATATGAATTAATAGATGCATTTAAAAATTAATAAGTTTAGTTATTGTTAAGAATTGATTTTTGAAGTAAAAGTTCTTTAGGCGCGACTAGGGAGTAACTCAGATTTTTTTCTGACGGAAGTAACACTTACGTAGTTTCCGGTATTCAAAAATAATAATTTGGATTAGTAGTAAGTATATGTCATATACTCCACGCTTCTTGACTTATTTGCCAGCTCGAGGCAAATATAATAATCAATTAGGATTATTTATTTCCAATATTTTCAAACGGATCAACTGTGAATAGCAAAGTGAATAAAAATTTAATAGATTTAAAAAATATATTTTAAATTGCAGTTTTTTTTTAAATGTCTAAATATACTCCGGCGGAACATCGATTTAATATCCGCAGGTTCGAGCCCCGAACCGACTAATTATTCTGAATTTACTTACATTTACTAATTATGATCAATATCATTATCGGCTGACGGTGAAAGAGAACAGCTTGAAGAATCTTGAAAGCTTGGAAAATATTAAGGATTTCTTGGGGGTTTCACCAATATGGTCTTAAACATTTTTTTACCCGTTAGAGGAACGATTTTCAAAATATTATGCTAGTGCACATTTATGTTATATAATTCTTTTACAAAATATTAGCCTGTCTCTATATTCGACGCACTCCACCAGTAATGAACCGTAAGAATTTTATAAAATGTATAAGGTTTTTTTTTTCGTTTTCAAAATTTATCCAAATAGTTATTTTTGATACTTGTGCGGTAAATTGGTTTTTACAAACGAGTCGACGAATGTAATCCGAAGACCAAGTCGAAGGTTTACAGTAGTCACGAGTTTGTAAAAATCAACATCCGCTCTCTTGTCATACAACGTTTTTCAACACATTTGCACGAAAACAGTAGAATAGGAAATGAAACAAATTATTTGATTCGATTGTTTTTTGATTTCATTGATTGATGATTGATTGATTAAAAATAAAATTTGAACAATTATTAAAATTCAGTGAAATTTGCTGCTTTGAAAGCTTAACTAACTGACTGAAATTATTTATTGCAATAAACCATCAAAACATTTTCAGAACACGATTGAGTATTTCTTCGAATCTTCCTTGCTATAAAATTATTGTAAATCATTAAATAGCGTTTACGCGATTTTGCCGGCAATAGAACATTTTCCGCAGAAGATTCTTCAGTAGATTCTATATTAATATCAGTCGAAAATCTCAGTAATCTTTGATGTTTCTAATATGAAAATGGCGCGTATTTGCAACTGGCATCGCGTGCGCGAGGTGAAAATTATAACTACATCTTTCAAATGCAAAAATATAAAATATCTTTCAAATTATAAATACATCTTTATCAATATAAAAGCGTTTCAAGGGTGTTCGATCATTCAGCTTATTTATTCTCGTAACATGGCACTAGGTACTTGGTGGAATTCTTATACATTTTTTATGGAAATTAAAAAAAAAAACCGTAAAGGATACGTTCGGCGCTATGCAACGGAGCGTGCGGTAAAACAATTTTACTACACGTTCCGTTGTATCGTGTAATTTTTAATTTTCGAACAATGTATACAGGCTTCTTTTTTTACTTAGCGTGTATTTAGAAATTACTGTTTTATTTTCAGGATCTTAAATCATTTTTGGATTCATCAGAAAACGGTGTTATTTATATTAGTTTTGGTACTAACGTGAAAACATCTTTACTGTCACCGGAGAAGATACGTATCTTGGTTTCAGTGCTATCTCAATTACCTTACGACGTTCTATGGAAGTGGGACAAGGACGAACTGCCTGGACTTACTAAAAATATTCGAATATCTAAATGGTTTCCACAGTCAGATCTTCTAAGTAAGTGTTTATTCCAAACTACATATGCCTTACAACGGTTCATAATAATATAACATATTATTTACTTTTTAAAGACGTTCCTTGCAACTATTTTTGTATGTAACAACTTTGCAAGGTAATACTTAATTGTTTAATTGAGTTTTTGGTTTTTTTTTTTTATATCAGAAATGATATAGCTAAAAGTAATATAGTTTATAAACATTTGTGAATGTATAGTAGAGATTTAATTGTAACTAATCTTCTATAAGCTTGAAATCTAGATACTTTATATTCTTTTTGCCCTGTTAAACATTAGTGTTTAAATCATTATATTTACAGGACATCCAAAAATAAAACTGTTCATCACTCAAGGAGGCTTACAGTCGACGGATGAAGCTATAGTAGCCGGAGTACCGCTTATAGGAATACCAATGTTTGCCGATCAGTGGTATAATGTTGAGAAATATGTACATCACAAAATTGGTGTCCAATTAGATATGGATACAATAACCGAAGAAATATTTTCAGAAGCGATTAAAACTGTTATTAATGATGAAAGGCAAGTTGATGATTTTTTGTTTAATTTTTGCAGAGTCAGTGTCATTAAATTACATTCAAAACTATTGAGATATGCTGGTGATTCCACAGTAGCAAAATATATTTCGAAAAAATAATTACGCAGAAAATATACGTTATTTTTGGTCTACCACCGCTTAGTACAGCCATAGTATAACGAACTATAGAAAAGAAACTTGCCCACCACGATGCCTTTTCTTTACAAAAGATTATTATTTAGTAGGACTCAAAATAAAGTCGATCGTATTTGTCGCACCGACCTGAATTGGTTATTATAATAAAATTCCAATGAAAATATTTTTACATAACGTAACATACCATCACGCTCGTATCCCCGAAGGGTTAGGTAGAGGTACAACCACAGTTCGCCGTGTATGTTTGTTTAGTTCCCATGTAATAGGGGGCGAGCTCATTGCCATTAATCTGGCACAAAGCCAAACTCCGAGCTGCCACAGAAAATTTCATAGTAAAACCCAATATGCACCAATAACACACCCAGTAACTCGATCATAGCAGGCTCGCTTACGACCACTAGGCTAAGAGGGCATTTTTTAGATTCGCATATATTATGCTCAGAAAGATAAAGCAGTAACAAAATAGGAATTTCTAATTATTATTTTGAACTTTTTCTATTTTTAGCTATCGTCGGAATATCGTGAAGTTACGAGAGCTGATGAACGACCAGCCACAAACGCCTCTAGAGCGTGCCGTTTGGTGGACGGAGCATGTCCTCAGACATGGCAGTGGTCGACACCTCCGCAGCCCAGCTGCCAACATATCCTGGACCGAATATTTAGAACTTAAACTCGTCTCTGTTATTTTACTAGCTTTAATAACGCTTTCTATTGTGTTTGTTAAAATTGTTTCTTTGCTAATTAGTTATGTTAAAATAATAGTGATAACAAAAAAACTTAAGAAACATTGAACGATTGATGTAAAACTATTATGTTAATGTAAATAAATCATACAGACGAATATGAAGTACTTAATTTATTTTTAATTTTAGACACTAACAAAATATAATAATACGTATATTACAAAGAAATTAGATCAAATTGAATTAGGGATAATTACCCTTTTTTACTCGAACACAATATCGACGTTAGATTGCAAACATGCGTTAACTAACAGAAAGCAACTTACTGTTTAGATTTTCCTAAGTACCCTGCTATTGGCATCATCGTAAAGTAGTGTTAAAGCCATGTTTTATAGGTTGGAAAAAAATGATATATTTTTACTTCTCATATGAAAATATGGTGACTATGGTAATTTGATATAAGAATTCTCACATAAAGTTAAAAAAAAAAATTTTAAAGGGTTTTAAATTGGTATGGAGTGATTATGGTTTACGCTTGACTTTATAAGTATTCTGAAATAATTTAGTTGATATTTCATTTTATAGATGTCAGTCACTTTTTTTTCATTATTAAAGTAGCATACCTACTTTATATGTTTCCGAACGAGCTGTAAATGTAAATTTTCCACTAATATTTTAGCTTTTATACACACACATACATAGACACACGTGTATGGACATCTTAAATAATTGAAATCATGCACGGATATAAACAAAAAAGTAACATAAAGACCATGATTACTGCTGAGCTTAATTCAATTAGTTCAATTTAAGTCATTTGTAGAAAAGCATCTTTGCTAGTATTCTGCATAGATGACTATATGATTTAGAATTTAATTTATGTACGGTCGTGTGAATGAAAAGTATGTCTCAGCAATTAGTCGATTCATCCAATGGATTTTAATGATCGCAAGTTTTTGTTGTGTTATCTATGAGGTGTATGTTTAATGAATTAATGCGGTGATATGATTTTGCGCGTGAATACATTACGGGTGCGTGAGACCACACGTCATAGTCAATGTCATTGTTTTTAATAAATCAATTTTGATGTTTTATTTGGTGTTTGTTTGGCTATCTCTTATACATAAGCTACAATAAGGTATTTTGTGACAAACATTGGTTGAAAATTAAGAAGTGATTTATAAACATTATTTTTACGTATGGTCTATTGATCCTTATGAATGAAAGTTATTTATTTATTTATTATTATAAACTTTGTCCTTCATAGCATGGTATTTGGACGCATAGTTTGGGATTTATTGGAAAATTAAAATTATTTAAAAACTCCGACTCGGACTATGGCAGTAAGTGGCGCGAACGAGCCGTCTAAGTGTGGCTCATAACCCTGGCAGCCCGATAAAAATATTGCCTATACTGAAGTAAAATGAATAATCAATGATTTCTTTTGAATTATACGCGAGTGAAACCGCGGGATGTAGCTAGTGGTATTATAAAGCTAAAGAGATTTTTTGTGTTTTGTTTGAACGCGTTCTTGGTCTTGATCTGATATTTAGATTTGAAAAACACTTTTCGCGTTTTATATCCTAAATTCCTAATATCGAATCTAAGCAGAGGAGAAGTAACTATGTATGTCAAACAATCTAGAAAACTGTGGACAAGTATGTGAAAGGAGAACGGCGATGGGCGACATTAGATTGGAGAGTTCCACAAACAAATTTAACACGGGTGAAACCGTAGGTCATATCTAGTTATTTATATGACGATTGTATAATCATATTACTTATCAATCAAATCTGCTTAAATATATTTTTATATTATTAATAGCTTATCATTGTGAACATGAATCGCGTTTTTCAGTGATAAGCCGAGTGATAAGGCGTTACTTGTCATTCTACGATAGATAATTAATCTGCAAATTTATTATGTTGACATTTTATGAATAATCATTGTTTTGTCTATGTGAGATTAATTATATTATATTTATACTAGCTGTGCCGGTGGCTGCGTTCGCAAATCACACTACCCCCGCTCTCGGTTATTTTCAAGATAAAAATGCTTATTGTGTGTGACCCTTAGAAGATAGATGTATGCTCTTGCTGCCTTTTTTAAGGTCTACAGTTATGTAGTACATTAATTTGATATATATCTTATTGTTTACTCAGCGTAAGCCATTTAAGCGCCCGAATTGATTCTTCATGTACAGTTCTTTTTATTTGCGCGGAACCATAATTCTTTTAATAAAATAATGTTAAAATTACTTCATAAAACATCAAATATCTACCAGTGAAAGTTCCGTCAAATCAGCCCAATGTTTTGAAAATTACAGACAGACAAAATTGGTGATTTTTTATACTCTTGGGTACCGTATATACTTTCATATGCATTTAGTAAAAACCTGTTATTTTGACATTACATACAGACACTACAATTTTATTAATTATGTAGATAATGTGATTTTTATTAACTCGCTTTCGTGTCTGTCTGTTCAGTATAAATTTTGCAATCGACTTTAATGTACCTTCCCGATCAGCTCTAGCTAAAGGTTCTAACCTTGAAACTTTAAATGTAGCTCAAATATCAATACAATATTAACTTACTATCTTGTCAGTTCGTTGCTTTGTTCGTTCGTTGTCTTCGCTGTTAGATACAAATTTTACAGTTAAATTTAAACTAACTTGTCGCATGTCTATCATAATTTTATCGATGTGTTTAATACAGCCGATTCCAAAATTGGACACTCATAGTTATAAACCGATTTTTTTCATAAAAAAATTATATATAAATGACACGTTTTTAAACTTATTAAAAGTGTAGAATAATTTAAATGCTAAGTATAGAAAATTTGTGGCCCATTCATCAAGTCAAATGCCCTAAGAACAATTTTTAAGTCTTTAGTCTCACCAGTATCCCTGTGTTGTTAACGGAGAAATGTCTTCAACATAGAATAATTATTAGTTTTCGCTGTACGTCTCTTAATTTTTTACTGTATACCTTATGGAAGTGGATCCTAAAAATCAATTATAATTGAATCTGAACGATCACAAAGAACTCTTTCCAGAAGTGGTGAAGAACATCACGTACATTCAGTGTAAGAAAAGTAATAAATGGTAATTATCTAGTCTGCCATCTATGAAAAAGATATGTAAACTGTTTAATGCTCGTAAAATAATGTTTCTGTTATATGTTGAAGTAGTAATAGTCATTGTTAACAGATGGCGGCATAAAGACTTTAAAATTAATGCCATCTGTGGGCAACCTTGCGAGACGTATGTTGCGTAGTGACCCACAATTCTTGCTCAAATGCATTTTTGTTTTAATTTTCACGCTAGATAGAGTTAGTATTCTCAAATCTTTAAATTTATAGTTCACAATAATTATGGCAAGCCATATCGCAGAAATTATAATTCCAGATAATGTGTACTCTAAAACAACAGTGATTTTAAGGTATTAAAATTTGAATGTGTGAGTTCATGTTTAAGTGCGTTATATATGTTTGTTTTAAATTAAGTAAAATAGTTTATGCAACAACGTGTGATTTAATAAATTCTAAACGGGGCTTTTTTGTAATCTTTCTGTATTTTCATAGCTTGGAATCTGTAACCATATAATTTTTTTTTTGTATTGTTGTAATTAATCCCCAGTAGCGTATTTATTTGCTGTAAAAAAATCCTCCAATATTTTCAAACGACAAGGTGTTATATATAGTCCTAAATTATATCCTCAACACTCCTTCTCTTTTCAGGATAAGGTAAGATAATTGTTTCATTAAGTTGTCGAAAGATTACATGAAAGATAGAAATTTGTCTAACAGTTAAAACCTGACATTTCTTGTAAAGATCCTCCGTAGGTTGCCTATATAGCCGGGAAGACTTCACCTTTAACATGACTTTTTGAGCCCTAAGTTTAGTAGAGTTTTATTATTTACTCCGTGAGAAATAGTAAATTAGGAGTGATTAACACATATCTAATCATATAGTTTTTATACTGTTTCTGTCTGCTGCTTTTGAATCTAAAAAGGAGAAGTGTTTTCAGCAAAGGTAATATTTTCTTTTTCAGTTCTAACTGAAATAAATCTTCATAGATTATAAATAGCGTTGGTGCACTAATAGTACCCTGTGGAACATCATAAATAACTGAAACCAAATGAAAAACTATAACCCAATTTAACATACTATTCTAATTCATTTAGTTTATCTCCAAAGAGATTTTGCTGTGTTCTACTGAATTTGAAATAAAAGTACAACATTCCAACACTGTAACAACCTCTATCTCTACTCTATAAATTACCGCTAGGTAACTATAGTGGTTGATTGACAGTACTTCAGAGCGTTGCAATAGAAGAAACTCTTGGTTAAAAAGACTTTTACTTTTTGTCTCTCTTCAAATTAGTGAAATCCTAACATCACCACATCTCTGAAAATTTGAATACACGTAAATGAATCAATCTCAGAACATTATTGGCTAAATAATTTCTTCTCACATTTTTGTTTGCATGCTTCATTTGTGTACCTACTCAAGACTGCTCTTTGTAACTAATAGGTTACTGGATATTTAACACCACGACGTTTGCTTATTCCTCCATTTGTATAGACACATGTTTTACAAAATATAGCAAGTTTATACATGTTGTAGTTTAAGTTTAGATACTCAGAAAAGTAAACCTTTAATAAATTGTAAGAGGAAATAAAACCTTATTTGAAAATATCGTCAGCTTTGATGTTTTAGTTGCAGAAATGGGTATGCAAGAATGTCTATTGATTTGAAACTCTATGAGGAAATTAATTGATCTCAGGAATTTTAGTAATGTCACTCCGACGAAGCCGTCGATGCATGTTACTATATATTAATAATTATTAGAAAAGGTAAGAAAAACCTTCGTCTCAAGAGTTTGACATTATTAAATGTTCTTTGGCCTCAGGTGGAAAATAAATAAACAAAGTACTGTGTATTAGATTTCAACGACATTTTAAAATTATCAATACTTAATTATTGTGGGGGACCAATGAAATTACATTGATTTTAATAAAAGCAAACAAATTTTAGGTAATCGGCTTGTTTGTCTGTTTATAAATATATAACAAATAATTACAAAATTAATAATAATAGTTGTTATTTTAATTTTTATATTTCATGCTGTGCGTGCATGCATCAATAATGGGTTGCTTGACAAAATTATTATGGTTTATTATGGGGCGAGTAACCTTCCACACGCATGTATCTTTATCTCATACATGACTCTATGGCAAAAAAACCATGAAATATGTATAGGGTGGCATCATGAACAGAATGAATAGTTTAGTTGATCGCGAGGCTTCGCGTCGCGCGCACGTGTTTCGTTCACTCATTTGTTCACTCGTTCACACGTGACTTGAATACATAATAAAGGAAATTGTTTTCATCTATGCCGTTTGAAATTCAAATGTTTTGAGTGACAGTGATGTTTTTGAAGAATTTATTTGTGATCACCGTTTTGATTGTCATGTGTTTTGGAAAAGTTAAAAATGGAGGTACATACATACATACATACAAGTATTATGCACCAAAGATTAATATATTGTTTCTGTAACTTAATGTCTCATTGGTGGATATCGGCTTCTTTTCGTTTTCATTCTATCTTCACCATATCAGCTCAGAAAGTGTCGTTGGTTTAAAATGCTGAGGAAACAATAATTCTGTATTATTCTACAGTGTGGTGATACTACAAGATTTTTTAAAAGGGTTAATGTCACCTCATGTTGTTTTTCTTCCTCACCTGCCGGTGGTAGGAAATGACAGTTGTGCACCAATAGATCGCTAGATATAAAACTCTGCATAGTGGCATTGTTAATCGTGCCGTGATAGACCCCTTAAAGTGATTCTCTTTTAATTTTTGGAGTTTTTGGCTCAGGCAGTGGATAACCAGCTGCCGACAGAATTGAAGGCCGGCATGATTAACGACCGACGATTAATTTATTTTAATTGTACTTTTCTTATTATAAAGACTCTGCTTAAACATACTATTATTCTGAGTAATAGGACAAATAGGAATTGTGAATAATTTGCTGATTCATGCGAAAGTTTAAACCTGCAGGAATACGATAGGTAGCCCACTGTTCTTAACTATTCAGTCTTAACGGTCACGGTGGTTTACGTACTATATAAAAAAAGTTTAGTACTTTGAGGAAAACAGTACAATTAAGCTGTATACAATCTGCTAAATTATAGGGAAGTAACTGACGGAGGGCCGATTTAAAACTAACTAGCGGTCGCCCAATGATCGAAATTTGACCAGCGTCTTTTTAATCATAGAATATTTTCAGTTTGACATTTGCAGTATGAACTTAAACAATGAATATTATATCACTTGCTGTTACTTTTCATTGAGTGACAATGTCAATATATTGGCGGGTCTAAGTTCAATTGCACTGGTCGGGTTAGTATTCGCAGTAATAATTAAATTTATCTAATATATTAGTAACAGATATACATACATTTTAGCTTTCAGCACTCTTTCTCCGTATAAATTTTAACTATGCCAAATCTCAAAGTCTTCCGTGCACGCAATACGCTTAAAAAGGGGTATAAAGTTTTTGCTTCATGTATTAATATAATTATTACAAGGAAAGTATTATAATATAATTTATGGACCACCTGTACATACATATTGTGATTTAAAATTATAACAATTTTTTTAAATAGTCTCTATGATTGTAGTGCTATAGTGTGAATTAAGATAGAGCTAGAATCATCTGTTCGAATTTTTGATGAATTTAGATGAGATTAAAATCACGCCCTTTTAAAATACTGTGCTAATATATGAATAAATGTTATGTTCTATGCAGAACGTAAAATAATTTTAAAGTTTATAACGTTAATATCGATTTGCAATGAGGATCGGTTACTCTGGTTGCTAATTCTCATTGGTCTCATTCCTAGCTACATTACATCAGTAGATGTCTAAAGTGACCTTTTTGTGATGCGTAGAGTAATCTACTTAATTGGTATTATTCGGAAATGATTGATAAATTGTCGGATTATGAGATTTTTTTATTCCTAGGCAAAACATAATAGGTACCAAAATTATAAAATACCTAATATCAGTTAAATAATTGCTACTGTATTTTTTTATTAATATAAAGGAGACGGGTATTTCTAGGCCCATGAATGTAATTAGTTGAAATATTGTTTATAAAATTGAATAAATTTTTGTTTTTAAAACCGTACAATATCATTAAAATTCGTAATCAACATAATAAGTAAAGTGATATCTTTAAAAGATAATAAACATGGCCCTTTTTTAATATTAATCCTACTTCAAAAATAGATTAATTGAAGTTTATTTACATGACTTATCTTTTAAGAAATATCATAAATCTCTGCTTTTAGATAGGAAAAAATCCGCTATTTTTCAGTGATTTTTTGATAATGCATTAGCTATTAATTTACACCATTTTTATATTTTTCCAACTCTTTTTTTACCCAGGCCCATGTTTGTATGAAAGGATGTCCGTCTCCTTTTCATTATTTCTGTTTTACCATAATTTATGTAAATATGTTTTTATATTTTAGAAAGAAAGAAAGGAAATATATTTCTTTGTCACACACACATACACACGAGTTATACAAAAATAATAATATTAACTAAAATTAAATCTCATTACTATCTAATAATGCAATTTAAAGATTATCTTGGTTAAGAATAGTTAAAATTGTGCCTGGTATTTTTTAACTGACTGAAAAGAGACAGGTTACTCAATTCGAATGTACTTATAATATATATTTATGTTTAGACATAACTAATTTGTTTATGAACCGATTTGGATGACTCTTTTTTTGTTGTTTAGTGGATACCTCAAAGATGGTCTTATTTTAATTTCATTGGCGTTGAACCTTCATCTTCGTGGATACACCAGGGAACTCTTCAAAATCATTGAAGTGGGTTTTCTCTTCTGGAAAAAATTGTCGTATTGAAATCCTATTTGTTTTACTTTAAAATAAAAAAAAAAATATTAAAAAAGAAAGAATTTTAAAATCAAAATTATATTGTGGATTGCAACAGATACATGTGTAGTATTTCGCATGGGGATCATTGATGAGCGATAATTTTAGGTATTAGAAGATAGATGTATGCTCTTGCTGCCTTTTTTAAGGTCTACAGTTATGTAGTACATTAATTTGATATATATCTTATTGTTTACTCAGCGTAAGCCATTTAAGCGCCCGAATTGATTCTTCATGTACAGTTCTTTTTATTTGCGCGGAACCATAATTCTTTTAATAAAATAATGTTAAAATTACTTCATAAAACATCAAATATCTACCAGTGAAAGTTCCGTCAAATCAGCCCAATGTTTTGAAAATTACAGACAGACAAAATTGGTGATTTTTTATACTCTTGGGTACCGTATATACTTTCATATGCATTTAGTAAAAACCTGTTATTTTGACATTACATACAGACACTACAATTTTATTAATTATGTAGATAATGTGATTTTTATTAACTCGCTTTCGTGTCTGTCTGTTCAGTATAAATTTTGCAATCGACTTTAATGTACCTTCCCGATCAGCTCTAGCTAAAGGTTCTAACCTTGAAACTTTAAATGTAGCTCAAATATCAATACAATATTAACTTACTATCTTGTCAGTTCGTTGCTTTGTTCGTTCGTTGTCTTCGCTGTTAGATACAAATTTTACAGTTAAATTTAAACTAACTTGTCGCATGTCTCTATCATAATTTTATCGATGTGTTTAATACAGCCGATTCCAAAATTGGACATTCACAGTTTATATAAACCGATTTTTTTCATAAAAAATTAATATATAAATGACACGTTTTTAAACTTATTAAAAGTCTAGAATAATTTAAATGCTAAGTATAGAAAATTTGTGGCCCATTCATCAAGTCAAATGCCCTAAGAACAATTTTTAAGTCTTTAGTCTCACCAGTATCCCTGTGTTGTTAACGGAGAAATGTCTTCAACATAGAATAATTATTAGTTTTCGCTGTACGTCTCTTAATTTTTTACTGTATACCTTATGGAAGTGGATCCTAAAAATCAATTATAATTAAATCTGAACGATCACAAAGAACTCTTTCCAGAAGTGGTGAAGAATATCACGTACATTCAGTGTAAGAAAAGTAATAAATGGTAATTATCTAGTCTGCCATCTATGAAAAAAATATGTAAACTGTTTAATGCTCGTAAAATAATGTTTCTGTTATATGTTGAAGTAGTAATAGTCATTGTTAACAGATGGCGGCATAAAGACTTTAAAATTAATGCTATCTGTGGGCAACCTTGCGAGACGTATGTTGCGTAGTGACCCACAATTCTTGCTCAAATGCATTTTTGTTTTAATTTTCACGCTAGATAGAGTTAGTATCCTCAAATCTTTAAATTTATAGTTCGCAATAATTATGGCAAGCCATATCGCAGAAATTATAATTCCAGATAATGTGTACTCTAAAACAACAGTGATTTTAAGGTATTAAAATTTGAATGTGTGAGTTCATGTTTAAGTGCGTTATATATGTTTGTTTTAAATTAAGTAAAATAGTTTATGCAACAACGTGTGATTTAATAAATTCTAAACGGGGCTTTTTTGTAATCTTTCTGTATTTTCATAGCTTGGAATCTGTAACCATATAATTTTTTTTTTGTATTGTTGTAATTAATCCCCAGTAGCGTATTTATTTGCTGTAAAAAAATCCTCCAATATTTTCAAACGACAAGGTGTTATATTTAAAGTCCTAAATTATATCCTCAACACTCCTTCTCTTTTCAGGATAAGGTAAGATAATTGTTTCATTAAGTTGTCGAAAGATTACATGAAAGATAGAAATTTGTCTAACAGTTAAAACCTGACATTTCTTGTAAAGATCCTCCGTAGGTTGCCTATATAGCCGGGAAGACTTCACCTTTAACATGACTTTTTGAGCCCTAAGTTTAGTAGAGTTTTATTATTTACTCCGTGAGAAAAAGTAAATTAGGAGTGATTAACACATATCTAATCATATAGTTTTTATACTGTTTCTGTCTGTTGCTTTTGAATCTAAAAAGGAGAAGTGTTTTCAGCAAAGGTAATATTTTCTTTTTCAGTTCTAACTGAAATAAATCTTCATAGATTATAAATAGCGTTGGTGCAATAATAGTACCCTGTGGAACACCATAAATAACTGAAACCAAATGAAAAACTATAACCCAATTTAACATACTATTCTAATTCATTTAGTTTATTTCCAAAGAGATTTTGCTGTGTTCTACTGAATTTGAAATAAAAGTACAACATTCCAACACTGTAACAACCTCTATCTCTACTCTATAAATTACCGCTAGGTAACTATAGTGGTTGATTGACAGTACTTCAGAGCGTTGCAATAGAAGAAACTCTTGGTTAAAAAGACTTTTACTTTTTGTCTCTCTTCAAATTAGTGAAATCCTAACATCACCACATCTCTGAAAATTTGAATACACGTAAATGAATCAATCTCAGAACATTATTGGCTAAATAATTTCTTCCCACATTTTTGTTTGCATGCTTCATTTGTGTACCTACTCAAGACTGCTCTTTGTAACTAATAGGTTACTGGATATTTAACACCACGACGTTTGCTTATTCCTCCATTTGTATAGACACATGTTTTACAAAATATAGCAAGTTTATACATGTTGTAGTTTAAGTTTAGATACTCAGAAAAGTAAACCTTTAATAAATTGTAAGAGGAAATAAAACCTTATTTGAAAATATCGTCAGGTTTGATGTTTTAGTTGCAGAAATGGGTATGCTAGAATGTCTATTGATTTGAAACTCTATGAGGAAATTAATTGATCTCAGGAATTTTAGTAATGTCACTCCGACGAAGCCGTCGATGCATGTTACTATATATTAATAATTATTAGAATAGGTAAGAAAAACCTTCGTCTCAAGAGTTTGACATTATTAAATGTTCTTTGGCCTCAGGTGGAAAATAAATAAACAAAGTACTGTGTATTAGATTTCAACGACATTTTAAAATTATCAATACTTAATTATTGTGGGGGACCAATGAAATTACATTGATTTTAATAAAAGCAAACAAATGTTAGGTAATCGGCTTGTTTGTCTGTTTATAAATATATAACAAATAATTACAAAATTAATAATAATAGTTGTTATTTTAATTTTTATATTTCATGCTGTGCGTGCATGCATCAATAATGGGTTGCTTGACAAAATTATTATGGTTTATTATGGGGCGAGTAACCTTCCACACGCATGTATCTTTATCTCATACATGACTCTATGGCAAAAAAACCATGAAATATGTATAGGGTGGCATCATGAACAGAATGAATAGTTTAGTTGATCGCGAGGCTTCGCGTTGCGCGCACGTGTTTCGTTCACTCATTTGTTCACTCGTTCACACGTGACTTGAATACATAATAAAGGAAATTGTTTTCATCTATGCCGTTTGAAATTCAAATGTTTTGAGTGACAGTGATGTTTTTGAAGAATTTATTTGTGATCACCGTTTTGATTGTCATGTGTTTTGGAAAAGTTAAAAATGGAGGTACATACATACATACATACAAGTATTATGCACCAAAGATTAATATATTGTTTCTGTAACTTAATGTCCCATTGGTGAATATCGGCTTCTTTTCGTTTTCATTATATCTTCACCATATCAGCTCAGAAAGTGTCGTTGGTTTAAAATGCTGAGGAAACAATAATTCTGTATTATTCTACAGTGTGGTGATACTACAAGATTTTTTAAAAGGGTTAATGTTACCTCATGTTGTTTTTCTTCCTCACCTGCCGGTGGTAGGAAATGACAGTCGTGCACCAATAGATCGCTAGATATAAAACTCTGCATAGTGGCATTGTTAATCGTGCCGTGATAGACCCCTTAAAGTGATTCTCTTAATTTTTGGAGTTTTTGGCTCACATAGTGGCATTGTTAATCGTGCCGTGATAGACCCCTTAAAGTGATTCTCTTTTAATTTTTGAAGTTTTTGGCTCAGGCAGTGGATAACCAGCTGCCGACAGAATTGAAGGCCGGCATGATTAACGACCGACGATTAATTTATTTTAATTGTACTTTTCTTATTATAAAGACTCTGCTTAAACATACTATTATTCTGAGTAATAGGACAAATAGGAATTGTGAATAATTTGCTGATTCATGCGAAAGTTTAAACCTGCAGGAATACGATAGGTAGCCCACTGTTCTTAACTATTCAGTCTTAACGGTCACGGTGGTTTACGTACTATATACAAAAAAGTTTAGTACTTTGAGGAAAACAGTACAATTAAGCTGTATACAATCTGCTAAATTATAGGGAAGTAACTGACGGAGGGCCGATTTAAAACTAACTAGCGGTCGCCCAATGATCGAAATTTGACCAGCGTCTTTTTAATCATAGAATATTTTCAGTTTGACATTTGCAGTATGAACTTAAACAATGAATATTATATCACTTGCTGTTACTTTTCATTGAGTGACAATGTCAATATATTGGCGGGTCTAAGTTCAATTGCACTGGTCGGGTTAGTATTCGAAGTAATAATTAAATTTATCTAATATATTACTAACAGATATTATACATACATTTTAGCTTTCAGCACTCTTTCTCCGTATAAATTTTAACTATGCCAAATCTCAAAGTATTCCGTGCACGCAATACGCTTAAAAAGGGGTATAAAGTTTTTGCTTCATGTATTAATATAATTATTACAAGGAAAGTATTATAATATAATTTATGGACCACCTGTACATACATATTGTGATTTAAAATTATAACAATTTTTTAAAATTGTCTCTATGATTGTAGTGCTATAGTGTGAATTAAGATAGAGATAGAATCATCTGTTCGAATTTTTGATGAATTTAGATGAGATTAAAATCACGCCCTTTTAAAATACTGTGCTAATATATGAATAAATGTTATGTTCTATGCAGAACGTAAAATAATTTTAAATTTTATAACGTTAATATCGATTTGCAATGAGGATCGGTTACTCTGGTTGCTAATTCTCAATGGTCTCATTCCTAGCTACATTACATCAGTAGATGTCTAAAGTGACCTTTTATTTTGTGATGCGTAGAGTAATCTACTTAATTGGTATTATTCGGAAATGATTGATAAATTGTCGGATTATGAGATTTTTTTATTCCTAGGCAAAACATAATAGGTACCAAAATTATAAAATACCTAATATCAGTTAAATAATTGCTACTGTATTTTTTTATTAATATAAAGGAGACGGGTATTTCTAGGCCCATGAATGTAATTAGTTGAAATATTGTTTATAAAATTGAATAAATTTTTGTTTTTAAAACCGTACAATATCATTAAAATTCGTAATCAACATAATAAGTAAAGTGATATCTTTAAAAGATAATAAACATGGCCCTTTTTTAATATTAATCCTACTTCAAAAATAGATTAATTGAAGTTTATTTACATGACTTATCTTTTAAGAAATATCATAAATCTCTGCTTTTAGATAGGAAAAAATCCGCTATTTTTCAGTGATTTTTTGATAATGCATTAGCTATTAATTTACACCATTTTTATATTTTTCCAACTCTTTTTTTACCCAGGCCCATGTTTGTATGAAAGGATGTCCGTCTCCTTTTCATTATTTCTGTTTTACCATAATTCTATGTAAATATGTTTTTATATTTTAGAAAGAAAGAAAGGAAATATATTTCTTTGTCACACACACATACACACGAGTTATACAAAAATAATAATATTAACTAAAATTAAATCTCATTACTATCTAATAATGCAATTTAAAGATTATCTTGGTTAAGAATAGTTAAAATTGTGCCTGGTATTTTTTAACTGACTGAAAAGAGACAGGTTACTCAATTCGAATGTACTTATAATATATATTTATGTTTAGAC
Organism: Saturnia japonica; assembly: GCA_033032175.1. NCBI lineage: Eukaryota > Metazoa > Arthropoda > Insecta > Lepidoptera > Saturniidae > Saturnia > Saturnia japonica. The sequence continues at coordinate 20,876,603 of CM065309.1, read as the reverse complement.
ATAACTAATTTGTTTATGAACCGATTTGGATGACTCTTTTTTTGTTGTTTAGTGGATACCTCAAAGATGGTCTTATTTTAATTTCATTGGCGTTGAACCTTCATCTTCGAGGATACACCAGGGAACTCTTCAAAATCATTGAAGTGGGTTTTCTCTTCTGGAAAAAATTGTCGTATTGAAATCCTATTTGTTTTACTTTAAAATAAAAAAAACAAAATATTAAAAAAGAAATGAATTTTAAAATCAAAATTATATTGTGGATTGCAACAGATACATGTGTAGTATTTCGCATGGGGATCATTGATGAGCGATAATTTTAGGTATTAAGATGAAGGGATTGTGATTAGGGTTGAAAACTTGTTTAATATTACATACTGTATTTCAAAGCTATAACCTAAAAAAAAATAAGTACATGGAAAAAATACCAAAAAATATATAGTAGGTGTTAAATAAATATATAGGAATATTTTTAATGTTTGATAGATAGATAATAATGAAAATGGGACATAATAAAATTAGCAATTACATACAGTCTTGTTCAGAAATAAACGTTTTGGAATAAAAATATAGTAGTTTCGCCTACTAGGGTTTTTTTTTAGAAATATAGTTGCCAGATGCCTATACTATATTAGAATATACTATAGTACAATTGGCAACCCTAATGGTGATATCCATTTTAAAAGCTGGTTTAATATGATAATCAAAGTTTTTATTTTCAATCCGGTTCGACAACATTCAGTACGCATCGACTTGCTTCGTGGATAAAAAAGTTGATTTCAACTTTGATTAAGTAATTATATTATTTTACGGTAATTACCCTTTATAGTATTTATCTATACAATTAGTAAAATTGAAGCGTCTGTTTATAATATAAAAATAACAGCTTTTTAGTAAATGCATATGAGTGTATTAAACCTAAAAAACCCATTATTAAAATTCGTCTCTATCTGTTTGTTCCGGGTAATCTAAGAAACGGTTGAACCGATTTTGACAGGACTTTCATTGGTAGATAGCTAATGTTATAAAAATAACTTGGGTTACTTTTATTTTAGAAAAAAAATTACGGTTCCGCACAAATAAAAAAAACTGGTTATGGTGAATCCATTCGGGCGCTTAAATGGCTTACGCTGAGTAAACCTTAAGAGATATAGCAAGTTAAATAATAATTGCACATATTAAAAAAAAAAAAAACTACAAAAATATCGGCGGAAGCATATGTCCATATTTTAAAGATCCTTCATAATAAGAATATAACCGGTAGCGGGGGTAGCGTGTCCCGTTCGACGGTATTCTGTACTACACGCGAGCGAAGTCGCGGGCACAACTAGTAATTAATGAACCCGTAGTTCTGTCTGTAAATGTATTTTTTTTTCCTAAATCCTATCCTCCTAAATCAATCCTATAAAAAGAAGACAATAAATATGCCGTTAAAAAAAATCTTTGTCCGTCTGTTTGTATCTCCGGATTTTCCTCATAAGTGGCTTGATAAGTACTGATTCTTATGAAGAAGTTTGATTGCTATGATAAGTCAATTGATAGACTATAGGAATGCTCAATAATAAATTTAGAAAGCGTAAAAAAGAAACCATGAAAGTATGTTTATTATTAAATATTATTGGATGTGGATCAAATTTTCTAGACGGAAAGCACACAGCTTCCATAACTGATACGCTTTAAGAAATGGTAATAATGTTTTTTTAGAATCGTAACAAAAATATTACCTTTGAACTGATATTGACGAAATTTTATACACGAAATGAATGAAAATGACAAAAGAGATACCGTTAGAAGCGTTTTCATTGTCCCCTACTTATAAGTTATATGACGTCACTATGAATTCAATATGACACCCTATAGAGGACATATACAGTAAACTATTTTTAAAATGAAAGGGCTTAATAATCAGTAAGTTCATTTAAAAAATATGGATCGTAATTTTCAGAGCGCGATATTTTCCGTAGTCGGATTTTAATTTTTAAACTTAACTAGTTATTTATGGTATGTATGTCGTTTATTTTATCGTGTTAGGATATAGCTTATGGCTACAATCCCACTTGATCTTAAGTGATGATGTGGTCCAAGATGGTAATACGTTAAGCCTAGTGGAAGGCCGGAAAATTTTGTGCGGTAAAAATGCAGTGTGTCCAACAACTTTTCATCATAACTATCTTTATTATTGCAGACGCAGAACAGCCAAAAAAGGAAACTAGGCCTGAATACATTCACCCAGACGGCCTCCTTACCTTCGACCCTTACCTCTCTGATATCAAACCAGAACCCGAAGATGACTATATCCCTCTACCAGAAAACGACGAGACTATCGATGGTCTACCAATATTCCTATTAGAACCGAAAAACTCCTATGTCCTAAGAACAAAACCTGCCAGTATCTTATGTAGAGCTGCGAATGCTCTCCAAGTCTTCTTCAAGTGCAATGACGCTAGGACAGAAAAGACCGTCCAGTTCGAACACGTCGATCCTCAGAACGGAGTGAGGGTGGTGGAAGCAGAACTGAACGTGACAAGGAATGAAATAGACGAATATTTTGGTGGGAAGTACAGTTGTGTTTGCTACGCTTGGAATAGCAAGGGAAGAATACGAAGTCAAGCAGTTTTTATAGAGTATGCGTGTAAGTATCAAGAGCTCCCGGCTCAGTAGTATCATGCACGGACTCCGCGATGATCGACGTGAGTTCGAATCCCAGCAAACCCTTGAGATTTCGATGAAGGGAAACATCGTGTTGAAACCATTTCTTGTGGTAGGATATTTTCTAAAGCCCGCCTGGCTAGCTACCACCCTTAATTTGAACTATCGCCAAGCATACATAGGTGTGTTCCAGCAGCCGCACTCGAAAGCCACTTCCTCTAGGCTTCGTTTGTTACTATATTGAATCAGATAGTTACATAAAATCAGTTCAGATTATGCCCATAACGCTAAACCTATGGGCGATAAAAAAGCTTAACTTATGTTTACATCATCAAACATCTTAGCATTCCATGGATTCACCGTGCGGGTGCGGGTCCATCGTGTTGCAGAGAGAAGGAAACAAGAACAGCCCCGGGGCTTGCAGCTCAGGTGTAGGTTTCGTGGACTTATGATGCATATTAGCGCTCACCTTAACTGCTCGCGATACCCTCCCTGCCAAGACGGATTTGGTAAGAGTCTGTTAATGCTGCTTTAGATACCCGTTCTAAAATAGAACTTACTGCAGTGTTCGACAGGCCGAGGTCTTTTAGCAAGTTATAGAGAGATTTCGCTAGAATACCTCTTGCTCCCACTTCTATCGCATAGTCATCTTTAGTTAGCTCATTACATAGCTCGTAATATTTATTCATTTTTATTACGTGGTCTTAAGGTATATTAATTTCCCACGATACAGTAAGCTCTACAAGTACTATACGTTTGATTTCTCGAGAATAAAGAAATGTGTCTGGTCTGGATGACGAAACACCCACATCCTCTGCGATTTTATAATGCTTTTAATATATGTCCACCAAAATAGTCCAATCAGGTGCAGAACCTAGGATTGAGAAGTCCTTACTTTAAACGCGGTTTAACCAGTACAATGTTTCGAGGTGATAGATATGGTATAAACTGCTCAGTTTTTATAGATTTTTAATGTCGTGGGCATGATAAGGTATGGATAACTGAGCGGCTCATTCGCTACAAGATGCTTATGTGCATTGGAGGCTAATGTTTCGAGGCAACTACCAAGTCCACATATATATCGAAATCCATTAGTTACAGGCTTTTACTCAAAATTATTTAGGTTTAATTTAACGTTCAATATAATTTGAATAATTTATTGTAGAGTGAAATATTTAAGAGCTCTTTTCTATTGCAGAAGAATCTATACATAGCAGCGACAATTTTTGTTCTTTGTTTAAAAACGCCCTAATGATTATTTTAAGTGACATTATTATCTTATATTATTTAATCACGAACTTTACAATTTCATTTAAGCAACAATAAATGTAGTATATAGTATTTTAAATTATTATATATATAAAACGACTATAGTAATTTATTTGGACATGTGAAATAAACTATAAGCGTTGCTCTGTAAACAAAATTTTATTTGATTTAGTTTTATAATTAATTTTAATATTTGACAAATCAGTCACCTTTAGTATGTCACAATATTCTTTTTAATCATAAATAAACTATATACATACAGCCTACACTACTAAACATATTCACACCTACAAAACTTAAAATATAATTAAAGGATTTTTTTTAATTGTTCTAATACAATATGTATATGTAAATAAAATGTATTCATATAAAAATATGTATATGTACAATATGTAAATACAAATAAAATATAATTTTACAAAATGGTTAAAGTTCACTTGAGTGTTTAACTTAAATTGTTAATAGTGAATTATTGTTTTGTCGTTTTAAAATAATACATAAAAAACAGTAGGCTATCTCCCTCAATAATTGATAGGGGCAAATCATAATTTTTAACGAGAATTCTTTCCATCCCCGTCGCGGGGTTGTTACGGGCTAGGCGGAACCATTATATGCAGGAAACGTCACTTCCGCTCGTTAACTCGAGCACTTTGCGCTTTGACGAATGCTCACTACGCCCATTTATGTTTTAAGGGCGTGATGGAGTAGTCATTCGAATGTGCTCTTCCCTTGAATATTACCTTTTAATTAAAGAAATTTAAAGTCACTTGTAAAGTTACCGGAAACAATATTGAAGCGAAACAAAACCGATCTTGTTTTTACAATATACACGATATGAAGCACAAAAGTATTTGTCTCTTTCACTTCCTTGACATTATTTGTAATAGGACATCTCTATTTTAAGGTATTTCTAATGTCCGTCTGGCTAGCTACCACCTTCAAGATAAAATCTGTCGTCAAGCACCTACATGTGTATTCCGGAAGCTGCACTTGACAGCCAGGTTTCACTAGCCTTAGTATGTTTACCATCTTGGGTCACATCATCACCTAAGATCAGGTGAGATTACTATGAAAGATATGCAAAGGTTTTACCGTAGTGCGCGCATTACATAAAAACTACTGGATAGATTTTGACATTTTTTTTTATTCTCACGATTTCTTCTTAAAGAGTAATTCTGTAGTCCATGCGAGTGGAGCCGCGGGCACAGCTAGTGTTATAATAAAGTAACAACGGAAAATACAAAACGTTCGATGGATGGATAGATTCTTTATTAATTGGCATAATAAAAATTGTGGCCATAATGTCAAACCGAAAATGAATTTAAAAAAATCGGAATTATATGCCGAAGATTTTAAATTCCCTTGTTTCCTGATTAAGACATCAAGAAGCAGTTTACGCAGCAACCGCAGTCTGTGACAGTTGAGTCGGGGCGGAGCGTCACGTTCAGATGTATTCCACCACCCGCCGCGCCCCCTCCAACCCTCAAGTGGACCAGGAACGGACTACCCATAGAAGCCACCGATGAGAATCTAGTTCTACCCAGAGTCGGATTGCAGGTAGTTTTTATCAGTAGTTAAAGCAATAGTCAAAGTCATCTTAAAAAAAAAGTTAACGGCCTGTAAATATCTCACGACTGGGAAAAGACCTCTAGCTAAGGGAAGGCGTTATCTTACTTTATGAAATACGTTAAAGCTTTTGGTTGGCTGATGGTCAGCACAAACCAAGAACGAGAAATGGCTTGCTTCATCTTCGCTCGTCGATGTCGTGTCGGTCTGCATGATTCTTGGCAGTTACGTTTACACTAGTTGATCCCAAAACCCTACAATTTAAAAAGAGGGTGTAACCAATTGCATGTTTGTCGAACTCAGATATACATCGCCAAAATCTAAATGCGATACGCATAAGCATGCCACTATGACGATTTTTTTTTTACTGACTATACTGTTAGCCTTAGGGGCCCTAGAAACTAGAGCTTCTGACGGCTTTTACAGCTTCACCGAGGCTTGGGGGCGAGCGATTAAGGCACTAAAGTGGCCGGGCTTCGGCTTGGGCTGTTGCCTCGATTACAATGAGATTGCGATCTGACTAATTCCACTTTGACGGATATTACACGTGGTTTATGGTGATTGGTATCCAGTGAGTCGCAATTGTCGTACCTTCCCTCCATAGATTCAGTATATAGCATAGATCAGTAATAGGTTGTATAGGATGAGACCAAAAACGGAACCCACTTGTGTGCGTATTATTTTATTGATTTTCTTTGTTATACGAATGACACCCAGGTACAATACAAGTAACTACAATTTTTTTAAAACCTTAGATTTTGCAAAAAATAATCAGGACTTGTATTCGTCACGATTTACGTAGGCCGATACAAGCTATCAGCACATACGAAAATTGTCTCGTATCCCTATCTCGTTCTAACACAATCGCGTACTATGTTTTTTCTGTTTGAAGTTTCGGATCTTACATTAAATCTACGCCTACCACCTAGCAAATTGTTTACTAAGCTTGTTTAAATAACGCCTTTATACTTTATGAGCTATGAATATTGTTTTATATCTCACAGGACATGGCTAACTACACCTGCATAGCTGAGAATATTGCCGGTCGACGAGAATCAGATGTCGCGGTGTTGTCTGTCTATGGTATGTTTTACAATCAAACACTATTGTTCACATTAATGTATTGAAGTGATTGTGATAGTTTAGTTGATTGTCGACGTCCAATCGTGGTAGGTACACCAGTTCGAGTTTTGACATGAAAAACAGTTTTTTTTACATTTCGTGTGTATGTACCAATTTGAATTTAACACGGTCAGAGCGTCGGAATTTTGTACTATTTTTAGGTGCGATAGATGGTCGAAAAGGAATCATGTACATTTTAAGATAGTAATATGCCTCGGTGATAATAATTAATCTATAAATGTAAAATGTTTTGTCCTGAATGACTGACGGATCAACGCACAGCCTAAATCGCTGATCGTAGAGATCTGAAACTTGGAGGGTGTATTCTTTGTAAGACGTAGGCATCCGATAAGAAAGAATTTTCTGAAATTCTACACCTACAGGGGTAGGTGAATAAGGGGGCAAGGTTTGTATGGGACAACGTAATTCCTTGGTCCAATCTACTTAAAATTTTGCATAAACCTTTTTTAACAGAATTTATGGAAGACGTGTTTCGTATTTTATTAAAATTCATCCCCTAACAGGGTTAAAAAGGGGTAGTAAGTTATTTTGGCAGTGATTTGCTTCGAAGTTGGTATCAATATTCTTTAGTGCTTTTGATTTAAATTACATTTTATTTTGACACATGTTTGAAAATTCAATCCGATTTTATTCAAAAAAGGTTGAACTTACTTAAAAATATAAGCAAATACTCTTTAAAATTGGAATGTCTCATAGGGACGTAGAATTCGAAATTGGAAATGGTAAGGAATAGAATATTTGGTTATAAATTATACGAATCATTCCATATTTAAAAAAAACATGTAAAATCTATACTTATACTAATAATATAATAAAGCTGAAAAGTTTTTTGTTTGTTTGCTTAAAGACGCTAATCTCTAGAACTACCAATTGGATTCGACAAATAATTTTTTTATATGATAGCCAGACTCACGAGGAATAGTATAGATTATACTGTGATAACATTTTGTTATATAACATTAGGCTACAGTTTCTAGCTAGCCTTCAATTTTGATTTTGTTACGTAAATCGGAAGTCGAAGCGCTCGAAAACTGCTTTAGCCGCATGCACTGGCTTAATGGTTAATGATACCTCAATACAATGTTCTACTAAAATATTGGCCATTATGCACGTAAGGAATCGCTTAGAAGGTGAGAGAAGGCATAATTATTTTGGTTATTATGGATATTATTGTTCGTTTGGTTACCAACATAGCGAAACGAGAATCGCTGAAATAACCAGCTATTGTGATAATGTAAGTTGGTTGACAGCGTCGCGTCATATTCAGTTGTTAGTACCTAGATATCTGATAGCTGTTGTTAACTATATCAATACCGATACGGTACGTTAGAGGCATGTCAACCGTTTTCAGTTACGTTTGGCTATAGCGGACACATGCTTATACAGCATGTTATTTGGACACATAATTTGAGACATAATACGAAATTGAAATAATTCAACACTCGGCTCGGGTCTATGTCCATAGTAGTTAGCGGCGCGAACGAGCCGTGCGATGCCGCGATGTGACCAGATTAAAAATATTGTCTATTCTGAAGTATTATAAATCATTAATCAATGATTTCTTCTAAATTAATTGCGGGTGAAACCACGGGGAAAGCTAGTGTAAAATAAATCTCTAAGAAAGAAATTCGGTAAAAAATTTGGTTTCGTCAATAACAATTTAAAAATCGAAAAATAAAATTTTAACCGAATGCGATGTATCAGCTATTTATTAAACGACCGTGTGTGCAATTGTGTCCTCCATATTTATCTTTTTCACATCCTAATATCGCCATAATGATATCATTAGTATTCTTCATTTGAAATACCACTATTTTTAATAGCACATAGTGTATTAGACATGCACGAGGTCGTTTCGACCTCCTTCTGTAGTAAACGAGTAAATTAATATAACATTTAGCTGATGGCAAAGGAAAGCATGGCGAGGAGACATGAACGCATGAAAAATGTTCTTATACAGGTGGGCCAGAAAGGCGTACGATTTTAAAAACACTCTTGCGTTTGAACTTTATGAGCGGGGAATGCGCGGGTGGTGGAGATGAGAAGCTCAGTTCTCGGAAATTTAGTCGCGATGGATCGCTTCACCGGAGCGCAATGTGCATTCTGCGTTAAACATTATTATAAAAATGGCGATTCGTACGCTGTTGTTCGACGTTTATTTCGGCGGATTACATGATGTAAATCAGTGTCCGAAGGAAAGTGTGATTCGATCGTGGGTCAGAAAGTTCGAAGCTACTGGTTCGACTCTGAAACAGAAGCCTGCGGGACGCCCAAGGTTAACAAGAACGGAAGACACAATTGAACAAGTTAGGGCTTCAGTTCAACGTAATCCTAGTCTCTCGACTCGCAAGCGATTAGATGAACTTGTGGTATCCAGAACATCTTTGCGTCACATATTGTTGAAAGATTTGAATTTGCACCCTTATAAAATTCAACTTGTGCAGGAATTACTGCCAAATGACCCAATTTTACGACGAGCTTGTGTTGAAACAATGTTGGAACGCTTTCAGAGTTTCAGCAATATTCTGTTCTCCGACGAAGCCCATTTTCACTTAAATGGGCAAGTCAATAAACAGAATTGCCGTTACTGGGCTGCAGAGAACCCACGTGCGAAACATCAAAGCCTCTGCATCTGCCGAAAGTAACCGTTTGGGTGGCCATATAGGCACAAGGAATTATCGGACCCTATTTCGTTAAAAAACAACAAAGGCAATCTGTCACTGTAAATTCCGACCAATACATAGCGATGTTAAGGGATTTTTTCCTTCCGCAACTGCAACAATTTGAAGCCTATAATCTTGCGACGTGGTTTAAATAAGATGGTGCGACATGCCATACATCTAATGCTTCGTTGGCGGCTGTAAACGAGATGTTTGTTGGGAAACTGATATCGCGCCGAGGTGACATTGCATGGCCGCCTAGAAGTCCGGATCTAACGCCATCGGACTTATTCATGTGAGGATACCTGTAAAGTAGAGTCTACTCCAATAAGCCAGCCACGATTAACTACTTGAAAATAAATATCCGAGAATAAATGGCAGCTATTCCTCGCGCAATGTGTCAGCGAGTTTTTACCAATTTCAGGTTCAGATTCAAGGAATGTTTGCAGCGGGATGGTGCACACTTGAATGATTTAATTTTTAAGAATCAAATTTCCCGGATGTCATTGTAACTGAAATAAAGATGTGTATGTGTATTGTATTTAGTTTTCTTTTTATTATTTTTTAAAAGTCGCAAATCTTTCTGGCCCACCCAGTATTACCACCAAAATATACAATTGTAAATTTATCAATGTTTAAAAATCTCAAAACGTCGTCACACTTTTGGCTTTGTAAATAAGCCTGTGCCACGGGAAAATCCTAGCAGTGGGTCATTAAAAAACTGTTAATTCTTTTATCTTAACGTGAACCTGGAGCAGAGATGCGCGAAACAGTCGCCCGTCAGCAAATATTTAGCGCTTTACTATCGTGAAATACGTACGAGTAATAAGGGGGCGGGACGTCTTAAACAAATGATGTTTTTTTAAGAGTATACGTGGTCTATAAAACATTTCAAGAATAGGTATTTCTATAATCTATTTCTGTCGCATTCTACCCGGAACCTCGCTGAATAGAGTGCGAGAGTGACAACTCCAGTTCGGATAGTAAGTCAGTAAAATTGACAAATTCATAGTAACCTATTCCCCTGTTTCTTCCTCCAAAACTGAATATAAGAAGGACTTTGGCTATCTTTGTATGATTTCCTTTTTCTTTTTGTAGTCGTCAACTTTATTTGCTGGACGTATAAACATGACGGTAGAAAGGGCAATTTTCATCATTTTAAAAGCTTCCTAGTTTTTATAATCCATTTATGAAAAAAAAAAAAACAAAATATAGGGACATGCCAATGGTAGACGAAAACTTTACGGTGTAAAATTATTTGCTCTAGTACCAATATCCAGAGAGGAAACAGGGGAATACGTTTGTATAGGCAAAACAACACCCGCGTTTCCTCTTAACGGTGATCGCTGACCCTTTATTGGAAATCATAAATAATTTATTCAAATGGGTTGGTCACAGTGAACGGTGGTTGGTCAGACTGGTCATCCTGGTTACCATGCCGTTGCGGATCTCAAACTAGCGGCCGGCGACGCACTCGTACTTGCTCGCAACCAGCGCCTGCCAATGGCGGAGCTCCTTGTAGGGGACAGTCAGCGCAAAGCGATGTAGAATGTATGAGGTGTCAGAACGGTAAGTAAATTCTACAGTTTTATGAGAAATACTTAATTAAATTATTGCCATCAGATCGAAAGCTTGATTTAGTTTTTCAACTAAAATATTTAACTCACAAATGATATGCCTATTAAAATGAATGTAAGTTGATTTGGCTTTGTTCCTATTTGTTTCGATTTTCGGAAGACGTAGCATGGGCAAACCTACCGATGACCTGGTGAATTGCAAGAAGTCGTTGAACGCACTCAGTGTAGTCTTTGTGATGATTAATAGGGAAGGCCTAAGTCTGGTTGTGAACAGTCTATTGATTTTAATTCAATTTGAATTTCGGATATTAATAACATGTTACATTCACTACATTGGAGTAGAACTTTCTATACATGAGTAACACATAAAATGTAGGGAAATATTTTTGATTATTTACTCTGCATATTATAATCTCAGTAAATTTTATATCAGTGGGTACTTGGTCACCATGGAGCACTTGGTCTTCGTGTAGTGGAGACTGTGTCAGAGTCCGCAGAAGAGAATGCAACGGAGAATGTTCCGGATCTACTTTGCAACATGCTTCTTGTGTTGACGGGCTTTGTTCTAATGGAAGTAAGTTTTGCATTATTACTTCTAAAGCAATTTTTTTATAATGCGCAGTTTTACACTGGGTATCATTTAGAACTCGTTTAGAATCATCTTTGGTATGTCTTGTACTAGTTGTTGCACCATTTCTATTAACATATTTGTTATTTATACGTTTCAAAAGGTTTAAGATCAAGTTGCAAAACTTACATTACATTAAGCAGAATATAAAAGTTCATTGGATTAAAATTTCGTTGAATGTTTATTATGTTTTTTTTTTATCAGATTGGATAAATAATACCAGTAACTGATTTTTTGAAAATATACAGAACATAATTTAAATTTAGCTGTATTTCTTATCTCTCCCTTTTGTGTTATAGATCATTTCCAAACCAGTACTTCTTAGACAGAGTATCTCAGTTTGAAATAAGATTTTTTTTTTCTTTGAATTAATGTATCTGTAGATTTTATGTAATGAAATGCTGTTATACGTAAGATCAATAAGATTGTTTCATTGCAGCAGGTTTATATAATAATGACGTAACGCTCTACGTGGGTGTTGGAATAACAGTTGCAATGATGGCTGCTGGTGCTGCTATAATGTACGTCTGGTGTAGATATAGAAGCACTAGACCAGGATATACAGCCGCGAGAGCTGGTAAGTATTAACAAGTTACACCTACTTCTCAAGAGAATATACCCCTCACGAATAGAATAAAATTGTATAATAATAATATTAATATATTAAACCTTTAAGTCTAAACACTGCAATTTATATGATCAGGAGAAATGTAAATGTTTTGATGCACATCACCACTATAACGGGTTCTAAGAAAGTTCTTAGTACTTTGCGACATTGATGTTGTAATACGTTCAGAGTGAGCAAACGAAACAATAAGGTCTTCTGGAACCTTTATAGTATCTTGGATAAGTTAGTATCCTATATTGAAGCAAAAATATATTAAAAAATTGATAAGTGTACGCACTGAAAATTTACAAGATTTAAGAACGGTTTAGCATCAGCCTAATTCGTACTCTCGTTGACAATTTTGACAGTTGTGGTGTTGTAGATTCAGAGCGATCGCAATCGCATTAGTTTCGACTTCCTAATGGTATACAGCTACAGTTGTTGTTAAAGACGCTATTTAGGGCGACAACGTCATCAGGTATAATATATGCGAACAGCCTTAATATTAATCTTCACTAATAAAAACCTTTGCTGGTTCTGATAATGATTTACAGACAATTAATGATAGTTATTATTGTTGTCTTAGGTACGCCTAAAACACATCCAACACGAGATAAAAGTAATGCGGCCCCTGATCTAACGAGGACTTGCAACGAATACTGGATGCAAGGCCCTGGCAACCATTATGACATGCCTCAAGTTAGAGACAGGTAATAATAATTAATAAATTAAAGTAGAAAAATAAATCACAATTATCAATTGCCATACTGAGTTATTGTTTATTTGTGACGTATGATACGTATGACATATGTGACGAATCACAAAATTATTCGGTTCGAATATAGTTATTGTTTAAAAAAATCACTTAAATTACAAATCTGTAAAAGTAAAATTAATGTAAATTTTAATAATGTTTTTTCATTAAAATAAGTAACAATATTGCAACCAATTTTGGATGTGGTTCATTAGGCTACATTTTTATAAATTGTACAAATTTCGGTCATTCCTTTAAGAACAAAGCAATAGCATTTAACATAAATACACTTGCTGGAATAATAAAAGTAGCTTAAATTGTTGGTTTATATTTATTCTAAATGTATTAAATTATCTTCAAAGTCGAGTAAACGCCAGTCATAAAAACATTCATAATGTCAAAATTGCTCTTGTTTATAATAAAGCTATTTCCATTCCACATTCTATATTTATTTAGAAAAAGGGACGCATCCATTTGTTAATGGGTTCATATATTTCGACTCCCCCTAGCTACTCATCCCCGTTCGGAAACCGTAGCAGACAGCAATCATCGGCCGGTAGCAACCATTACGAGATGAAACCGTACAGCCCTTCAGCGGAGTCTGCTTCCAGTTGCTATACTAATTGTAAGTATACTTTACTTACATTGTGTTTATTTATATTTCATTATGAAAATTAGATCATCGACAAAAAGTCTTCTATACAGGTCAAATTAACAAAGTACTGATCGTATGAATACTAACAAAAGTATTCGAAACGGAATCAGAAAGAAACAAAAAATGTTTGCAATGACAGTGAAAGCGTTGTTCACTTATTTCTCCTTACCACAGAAGTAAAGTAGTTCAAAAATGATAATTAATAATTTTAGTATTTAATGAGCTTTTAAAACACATAATTATAACAAATTTAGTATTCGAATTGAGTAACATCTGCTTTTTTTATGTCGGTAAAAAAACTTATTTACTTCATTATTTACCAAACTTTGGTTTTCAAGATTTAAAGTTCTTGTGCCTTACTACCTGTGGCTGTTCTGCTAAGGAACTTAATATACTTTAAGCATCTCTTTCAGATTTGGGATTGTAGCAATAAATATGATGCGAGCTTAAATTATTTTACAAATTTTAACTTAGACATCAAGTATCAGCAATGAAGGTAGAAATTGAAATTATTGAAAATCTGTCTTGTAAGAGGGTCAAATTAGGGACCTCTTTGACAACTCCCACCCATCAAGAACCTTTTATACTTTAATAATAAGATATTTAATTTTAAAATGGCAATATTTTGAATTATTAATTGCAGCCCGAACGATGACCTCAAGATCGAGTGAGTGTTCCTCATCACAAATGACGGATCTCTGCCCGCCCGTGTCGAAAGTCGATGTAGCCGTGACATTGCCAACCGGGCACGTAGATACAAGTTACAGAGATAAAATATGTCTGACTATTGTAAAATAATTTTATATTTAATTTATTTATATGTGCATTTAAACAAATCAACTTTTATAACTTGTGTATATCTGGTTGTAATCCATTTTACTGTATGGATTCTAATAAAGTGTTGCCCATGTCTAAAATAGTCATAAATATACGACAGCACTGTTTTAAAATAAAATGTAAAAAACTCGCAATGCCTTATATTTTCTTACAGGATCACTGGTGTTTTGGTTGATCATCGGTGGCTTTATTGGTTAAGTTTTAATTTATTGTTTATGTAAGTTTTACAATTAGTAAAGTACCTAGTATATTTCGAATAGCAGTATAAATTATATTATTCTACGTGTTTGCGTCTAAACGTGTGTTCGAGAAGGTTCGCGTAATATGTGCTGGGCCCTTAAACAATCAATCGATCTCGAAGCTATTGCTGCGATACACAGTAATTATTCTAATAACAAACAAAAGAGACTCACCTCGTCAGGAGCGGACGGTGACCTTGACCTTGCCCCGTCGACCTGGACTCCAGATTGTGAAGTATGTGTGTGTGTGTGCAGCCTCAAATCCCACAGGACCCTATCACGCAAGCAATGTATTCATCAAAACCCTCCTGGAACACCAACACAAAATTATACGATGCAAAAACTTCAACCACTGTAAATCACATATATCTCAGCGCCAGCCGAACGTCCGGAATGACGTAGCACGTACAAAAAAAAAACGCGAGTTCACGGCCAAAGCACGAAGTCGAATGGCCTACGTGTCAGCAGAGCTAGGGGGGCGGGGCAGCGCAGCGCATGCGCAGAACGATTGCACCTGCCATTAGCCCGCTTAACACAGGCATTCCCGCGATCATGTACATTTCCAACAACGTGTATTCGATGATTTCATAATCGGGTACAACCCTCCCGTGAATGACGGTGGCAAAACTCTTCCGCGTCCTTACGCATCGCTCATTGCCTTGGACCCCGCACCCCGCGCCATACGGGGGTGCTGTGTTAATACGTCTTTCACCGCCGTGTGTGTCCGCCGCGCCGAACCATCTCTACTATTGAGATAAAGAAATCATAAACTGTTGGTATCTGCAGCCTAATACAAGTTGAAACATTTTTATGTGATTGAACCTGCGCAAGAGATCCTTAAAATAAGAAGTTGAGTAGTTTTGCCTTATTATGAGAGTCATCGAAACGTACGAAGGATTCCGTATATTTTATATCAAAACTTAGTTTAACGTGATTTATAAAAAAATACAGTCCAATAAACGCCTACGGCCCCCCACTGTGTATAAATTTATAATATTATAATTATATTTGGTGTGCCAATCCTTAATTAGTAAAGCGTACATTCATAGAAACATTTCAAAGGTAATGTATTAAAACTTATGTTTGTTTATGTTACCATACAATTATAACTGATTGTGTATAATTATGTTTGAAAAAGTATAGATTCTTAATTGTAATAATTGTCTTATAATGTAGATACTAACTTAGTATAATATTTGTATTTAAATCTGTGATATTAAATAAAACGTAACTATTTCATTTCGTGTTTTTTTTTTATGTTTTCTGTTTTTAAATGTAATGTAATAAAAATATACGTTACTAGTAAGCGCCCGTGACTTCTTTTACGTTCATCTATACAATTCCGTCTGGAACTACGAAATAGAGGCTTCTTTGTTACGCTCATATGATTATTTGCATGATATCAAAAAAAAAATTATTTTCACAATTTCACACACGGCCATTTAATTCCAAACTAAGCAAAGCTTGTAATATGGTAACTAAACAACTGATATACATACATATATACATATTTAACACCCAGACACAAAACTGACATTTATGCTCATCACACAAAGTCAGTCATGGGCGGGGATCGAACCCGCGACCTTTCGGCTCAGTAGTAGCGTTTACTATTACTGCACCACAAGGCCTGTCTAACTCTAACATGCGATTTTTTTTCCTGACTAATCACTGAAACGGTGCAACCAATTTTATCGGGATTGTTATCGGTAGGTAGAAGACTTTTCAAAGAGTAATCTAGACTACGTAATTAAATGCATTTTTATAGGAGATAAGCAGGAGACTGACATATATCAATTGCATAAAGCCTCTAAAATTTCTTATAAATATTACCTGTTATGATAATAAATATATATTATATATAATAAATAGTAAAAAGAAAAAGACACAAAGTAGGCTTTATGTATAACACTTTGAATATATTTCAGTTGTTCACAACAGATTTTTTTTTAAAGTAGCAGATTAATAAAATCTATTTTTTGAAAGATTAAATTTTATCATGGGTCAAGGTTTTGTCTTAGTTTTTGTTTCTAGTCTATGCTTAGATTAATGATTGGTTTCCGTTTAGTGCAGCGGAGGTTTAAGGACGTCATTCCCCATCAACTCCATATATATGCTCTCAATTTTCAACTCTATAGTATTACCGTATTGATTCCATCGCAACAAGTCCATTTCGGACGACGAGTTGACCGCGAGTTGTCAACGCAAGGACGAAGCGTCGTTCACGCTCACTCACCACTCGTCAATTTATTGACACGCGATATTGACCAGTTGTCCACGCGTCGTTCACCCGTTTACAACTAGTGGACGTCGAGCGAGGAGGCGCTGCTTGGCGGGTGCCGAACGACCTTAACCCTTAAGAGCTGTTATTTATGTGAAAACTGTTGTTTTAAATAAAGGCCATCATAATTAATTTCCCAGAAAGGTGAAACGGAATCCAAGCAATACAAGTATTTAAAACCTCAGTATAACGGTCCGTATTCACCTGTCGCTTGTTTTTGCTTTCACTTATAAATACAATCGAGTGGCTTCATCGGGATATTTACTCGGCCCATATGACAACGTATGTCTTTAGTTTCATAAATCCGGTTCTACGTTCCCGATTGAACGAGGTAAAAATAACTAGTATCACAAAACTCAAGAGATTGTTTTTTTTTTGTTTGTTTATTTAAACGCGTTTATCTCTGCAACTACCAGTTGGACTTAAAAAATGATTTTTGGGTTTTCAGCTTGTTTATTAGGTTAGATTAAGGCTGCATAACCTCAAAATTATGAGTATAAGGATAATAATAAGTAAATAATTAATTATAATAGGTGTAAGTATGAAGTGTATCTATCAATCAAAAGCGAGTCGCTCACCTAAGCTATCGCCTATTTCCTCGTTCGTTGCTCAGAAAGGTGCAGCACGTGCAAGTGAGGTTGCCTTACATGTCTCTGCTATAAGTTGTCGAGGAGTTAAGTTTCCTAAGAATTCCAGATAAATCTGCAGCATTAGATCAAGGTTTTTCTAATATCATTGAAGTAACAAAATACCAAATCTAACTTAATCAGACGTGTAGAAGATGCTCACATCTATTTATCAACTATATAATAACTGATGATCTTCAAACAACTGAACAGATTTTCTTGAATATAGGTACGAACACTCTCGATTAAATCATCTTCAAACAAAAAAAATCGATCAAAATTGGTTCAGCCGTTTGTGAGCTACGATGAAACAAGCAGATATACATATACACACGTTAAACATAAAACACTCCCTCTTTTTCTGTCGGTGGTTAAACATATAATTTTCACAAACTACTATACCTTTTTATTATAACCTTTGAAAATATATATATATATATATATATATATATATATATATATATATACACACTTTTGTACGTGTGTATGTCACTGAACTCCTAAATAGCTGCACCAATTTTGATGAAATTTTTTATTTGTGATTGAGTGGGTCTCTGGATGACTTAGATTCACAATTTGACCCGGTAGATGACGTTGCGATTGAGTTGTAGGATTTTTTTATTTGCAGTCAAGTTAATGTTTGAGCAGGTCAACGTCTCTCGGATCCACTAGTAAGTAATATGAATAAACATATTTCCTTTGTCCCTTTGTATAACTAAATAACTTCACACGATAATAAGTACAGATGAAAAAATACAGCATTGTATTTAATGCTTACTAGTTCTAGCCACCGATTTTCTTTTTTAATTTTACGGTTTTATCGTTATAGGTTGTCCAAGTATATACGTAAAACCTAATCTAGAAAGTAAACCTTAAAAAATGTTTGTAAAATGGAAACGTAGGTAATAAAGTGAAAAAAAAATCACAGAAATGAATTCATAGTGCACAATCGAACATGAACTATCTATAAACATAAATTGATATCAGTAGTTAAGATATAACTCTTACCAGGACAAAAGGTAGGTACGGTTAGACTTTAGATTGTATACCGCTGAATTTGATGATGTGCTTACCAAAATTATTGGAAGAACGTGTGAGTTAATCCCCCTGTGAAGAAAAAAGTGCGGAAACGAATCATTTTTGAGGGTTTATTTATTTCTGTCACTGGCCGGCTGCTGCCACGGCCCGCTCACTTAGCTCGCACGGCGCGTACATTAAGATTACAGTACAAAATAAAGTAACCACAAAAATATATTGATAACAGTAGTTAAGCTATGACATTTACCTCGATAAACAGTATGCTATCTGTGAATCCAGGTCTTTATTTATCCAAATCCGTTCAACCGTATTTGCGTGATTAAGGAACAAACATCCAAATATACAAACTTTCATATTTATTATATTAATAGAAGAATATTCCATTAAGAAAGAGAATATTTCGTGTTTATATTAATTAGTTCTGGGTGAGTTTCTAATTAAATTCATATAAATAACTCTCCCAACTTTACGCAATTAAAAAAAGATATCTTTATTCAAAAGTTATTGTAACCCTTTCAGAATATAAGTTGGAATGATAAATGTGCTTGTTTTAAAGAGAACTTTGAACTTACTACCCTTACAGCTTTGACTAATGGCTCGGTATAAAAATAACACTTTGATTTGTTACTGGAAACTTGGGGCGTTTATATCGTACTATACGATTTATCGTTATATTATTAAATATATAGATATATCGGTAATTAAATTACTATTTTTGTTTTGTTTTAAATTCAATTAGAAGATTTTCTTTTTTGATGAAATAATTAACTTTTTTCTAAGTTGTTAATTTGTTATAAAAAAAATTTTTTTTGATTAGATCTGTCAGTATCTATACAATTAATACAATTGAAGTGTCTGTTTGTAATGTCAAAATAACATTTTTTCACTAAATGCATACGAAAGTATATACGATACTTATAACAAAATACCATTTTTTTTTTATTCTGTCTCTGTGTCTGTTTGTTCCGGGTAATCTTAGAAACGGTTGAACCGATTTTGATGGGTATTTCATTAACAGATAGCTGATATTATGAGGGGAAACTTGGGCTACTGTTATTTAAGAAAAAGAAATAGGGCTCCGCACAAATAAAAAAAAACTGGTTATGGTGAATCAATTCGGGTGCTTAAATGGCTTACGCTAAGTAAACCATAAGAGATATAGCAAATAATTGTAGTACACAATAGTATAAATTAAAAAGAATGACAAAAAAGTTAGATAAAGCATATGTCTATCTTCTAATAATCACCCACAATAAGCTTATAACCGGGAGTATGTCTGATCGACGGCATTCTGTAATACATGCGAATGAAGTCACAGGCATAGCTATATTATAAATAAAATTTATGTTTGCTTGAAATACTTACATTATGTATAGGATTTAAAATGTAGTTAATTAAAGTCAGAATATTGCATTAATTCAACTGATTAAAATGTGTTTTTATTCCCGCCAATACCCGATTAGGATAAAAAGGAAATGATTTCTCAACATTTAAAACTGGGAATACTTTAAGGGATGACGCAGTGATTTAAACTTGTCTTCGCAGAAACGAGTTTGCTCTATAGTGGGACATAAATTGCGGTTTATATAAACAATTAAGTATTATGTGGAAAGTCTTCAGACTTAAAAAGGTAATGCTTGAACTAAATAAATAATTTACTAACCAATACAATATACACTTATTAAACGTTTTTGAAAAACATACAAGATGCCTTCTTAGACTTTAAGATTGTCGTGCTTTTAGAGAAATTCTACGATTTTAAAAGGCACGTTATAGGCAGAAAGCCGAATTTAAAAAAAGGCACTTGATTACAAAGTCAAAACTCAAAAAGCCGGCCCAGAAAGTACATATTTTGAGTTATCAATATTTTCACGCCAGTCTCGAATTTAATCGTATAGTGTAAAACAAACGAGCTCTCGTTATCATACTTTAAAAGGCTTTGGGAAGTAATTAAGCACTTAAAACGTATGTAACTTGAGTTTTATTGGGTGGTCGGGGCATTAATGAACTATTGCTCTATAGTTCATTGACATAAACGGACGGGGCAATATAATCGCTGATAAGAAAGCAGTACTTACATCTTGTGCGGTCACGTATAATTTAAATGTGTGAACCGATTTTTATTATATCCAACAATTCGTCGCGTTACAGAATGCATCTTTTAAAATTATTTATTAGCAATACTGTATATATTTTTTTTAACTTGTAAAAAGTAAATTTTCTAGGTTGTCGCATTATAAAGATACGGCACTTCATAGTGAAAATCCCGCTCAAGGACCGATTATAAAAACCTATAGGGTATTTCCCGCAGCCATAAATTCTTGTTTGGTACAAACGGAGGTTTTCAAACAAAAGTTAAATCCAATCGTTTAGTACAATCCAAAAACATCGATGACAACAGTTCATCGCGGGACGTCGTTATCATATTAGTCTGCAAGCCTTTCGTCATCTACAAATATCCTGGCTGATCTTGAAATGCAAGACACTGTATGGGCTTTGTCACTATGTGAATAGTAGTCGCGATCAAGTAGGTACAGATCTCCACCACCCCGTTATGTTAATAGAACAGGTGACGCCTAAACATGTCACTATGGCGGTGTTTTATCTGGTATATGGTAGTCTGACACGATTGTTCTACAATCCAGAAAATTCCCAAACTTTTACGTATCAATTTTTCCTTTTCTCTTTCTCAATCCGTGTGAAAGAAAGAAAGGGATGGTTAAATGGTTTGAGCATGTAGAAGAATGAATGAAAGAAGTAAGACTAAAAAAAATTATAAAGAGAGTGTGAATGGGAACGTTGGAAAAGAAAGGTCTAGACGAACATTCTAAGACCAAATCGAAGACGTTCAGAAGAAAGGTCAGTACTCTGATACGACGAGAGTGAGTGAAAAGTTTGATGAATGTTGAAAAAGCGATAGATGTATGCCAGGATCGTAGCAAGTGAAAGGACATGGTCTCTGACTACTCCGTCGGAAGAAAGTCGTGATATATGTCTGTATCATTTTTGTATACATATTTTATTAAAGTGAAACTTCTTTGCGCGCATGAAGGTAAAATGTGAAACCTTTTGAGAGAGAGAGAGAGCGATTGAGACCGATTGAAAAAGAGTGAGAAAGGGCGAATGTAGCGTGAAGCTCGTAGCCATTGAGACAATGTGTAAACAGTGAGTTAAATTTATAAATAAACATTTTGTGATAAATTTCTAAATCGTCCTATACTAAGCAGTTGTTCATAGTAAGTAATATATTTGTTATATTTTTGTTAATATACAATATTTTATGTTAATTCGTTCCACTCTGTGGAACCAGCTGTCGCCTGGGATCTTTCCGAGCCGTTATGACCTGATGACCATCAACAAGAGAGCTTATTCTTCCCTAAAATGCCGGCAACGCATCTGCGAGCCCTCTGGTGTTGCGGATGTTTGTGGGCGGCGGTGATCACTTTCCATCAGGTGCGCCACCTGCCCATTTGCCCCCTTTTTATCATAAAAAAAAGGTTAGGAAGTTTTAATATTTACGAATAACATGTGGCATTTTAATTTGCCACTCGTCATTTAAGAATTTAATATACCTAATATTTTAATGACAATTAAATTCATTAAATTCCTAACATATCTTCCTTTTCCCTCCCTCTAAGTCTCGGAAATCTAAAGATTTATATTAGTAATGAAGTTTCACTTCTGACCTGTGTAATTTGTACGCACGCACTTTTTTTTTAATTATGCTGATTCAGTTCAAATGTTTGGCAAAGATTAGTCATCTCGTTTCATGAAATCACAGATGTCAACTAGACCGGCGCGGTGAGACAATCCAGGAGACATTTATTTTAAGATGTGACTCGGTATGAGTACCTATTTTATCCTTCAACCAAGTTATGAGTATTGTGACAAGTGATATATCGTTGTACATTCCTTTTTTTATTTACATACAGAACCCTTCTGTTGATTGACCTGTTAGTTATAATCTATATAATTAATAAAATTAAAGTGTCTGTTTGTAATGTTAAATTAACAGATTTTGTACTAAATGCATATAAAATTATTTACGATGACTAAGAAAAAACCAATTTTAAAAATTTTTGTTTGTCTGTCGGTTCGGTTTACCCTATCAGCTTCGGTAATGGGAGCGAATGAGACTCTCGATAACAAATTTTGTTTTGAAGGTACGGTTACAAGACGCACGGTGTAGCCGAATAGAAGAATTCATAGCGTAAATATAGGAAGGCTTATCACGGTTGTTTTTAAGAAAGCGTTTTTCATCGAGGTCTTTTAAACGATGATCTTCATTTGTATCTTATTGATTGTATTTACGTCTACTGCCTTCTTAACAGAATTTCACCAAGTTGGTCTCTGTCGCGGAAGCTCTTGCCGCTCATCGGAAGTTATTTTACATGGGGTAAGGTGACGTTTAAGTACATCTTTGTAACGAAAAATTTACTCCCTGGTTTGCGTTTTCCAGGTTTCAACTGTGAATTGAACATAAGATTTAGGCAACCTAGAGTCACTCAAGCATACAACATGACTACATCATTTCAGTTGACCCATAACAAACACTGATTCTATGCCACTCAGCTCGGTTCGACTTAGGATTTAGGGACATGATCCTGCCATTTCACGCGAAGAATTGACCGTACTGTGCAATATTTATTACTATTCGATTTGAATTCGAACAATTAGTACGTTTTTCGCATATTCGACTCCAATTCCGTATAATCGATTCGAATTTCGTATATAAATTTTTTTATTGAAAAACTCGTGAATTAGTGTACCTATTCAATGTTTGAATCGAATAGTTCAAAAATTACAAATCATTCGATAAACTGCCGTATAATTTTCGTGAGTGGAATTATTCGCACACCCCTAACCCCTACTTATGTACATCTGTATATTATAATTCAGTCGTTACACAATGTACATAATGGTTACATGGTATGGTAATTGTCCAATAAATCAATATGATGATGTGTAGCGATGTACTGACGGCCACCGCATTCTACGGTTCCGTATAATTGGTTAATTGATTGATTAGTTCGAACAGGAAGGTCAATGTACTCGACAGATGTAATTCCATTCTCAAGAAAATTATTTGTTACTCGTTTAGAATTTTTATTATGATTATTGATTACTCATGTATAGTTGTGTTACATGTAGGTTGAAAGTGAATTAACCTTTGGTTTTAAAAAGTTTTTATTTCACTAATAAATTAATTTACAACGTTTTGTTACAGGCAACCCGTTAAACCTCTGGGGTTTGTCTTAGCATGCCAGGTCCTGAGGTTTTATTCAACGCGTTGCTGTTTGTATTATACATAATTATGTATAGTATTAAATCTAAGTATTTATTCAATCCCTAACGTCCAGTGGTATTTTATTTATAGTGTTAGGTATTGTGAAAGAAGCATAATTCTAAATAAAGTATTTTTGGTTTGAAGTAAACCTGAATATTTAATTACATTGCAGAGTGGTGCAAACCTGTATTCTCCTATTACAGCAGTCTACTAATCACAAGTAATTCATGATTCAAGACAGACTCCTATTAATAACAGGGTGTGTGGCTCCTACTAAGGTAAAGCCGAAAATTTTCACGAATTGAATAAAATAATACCGGGATGGGCTGGTTTAATCCCAGTCCAGCCGTTTCCATCAAACCGTATAACAAAAACCAATTGTCTTGGTTGCTGCAACTCCTGCTTGTGATGCACCGCTAGACTGTCACTAGGATTAGAATATTACACGGTAAACCCAAAAAAAAACACTGCACTGTCCGTTCTCGGGCCATTTTTAACTGATAATTAGTATGAAAAAATGTCACACCTAGAGGCGAACCACGATTTAGCGGTCTACCCACACCGGGAATGTAAAAAATGTTTTTTTTTTCATTTGGAAGTTCGTTAATCTCACGTAAACTCATATTTGTAATCGCTCATTAGCTTAATAATATGTGAACAGATTTTTGCAAAATTTGTAAACGTATAAAAACGAAGCATGTTTTTATATCCAATTTTGCTAATTACTGTAAAATGTATTAGGATACCAAAAACGAACGAATTTATGTATCTAAATTTATAAATAAATATATGACGATTTGTCTTCTTCCGTGGATTGTACGTGTTTTTAATACTTTATAAATTTTAACGTGTAAACACAATCTCATCTGATGTGAAATGAACATGTAGCTTAAGATGGCAACACGCTAAGTTTTGAGGAACTAGTCTCAAGTGCAGCTACTGGAATACATCTATAGGTACTTAGTGATAGCTTTTCAAGTTGAAAAGACCCTACCGCCATGCTATGGTTTAACCACGATGTTTTCTTCACCGAAAGCTTAGGCTCATTGTAGGATTTTAGCTTACGATGTTTGACGCGGTGTCTCAACCACTGAGTGAATTTCGATGAAAAATCATTTAGTTTATCCATCGAAATTGACTTTGTCAAACGCCAAAGCACCTCTTGTATGAATGTGATCTAATAAAACCTAAACGTAACCGGACTCTAGGTAAGCAAATGCTGCTTCCGGAAGAGGTTCAGTTGCTCTCTGACAAAAATATCCAGCAGTGTATCAAGTCTATAGTATATAAATTTTTAGCAGCATGGGTCGATCACAATATATTTTATTGGTCGCAGTGATGCACGACTACATAAGCCTGCATAGCCCCCTATTAGAATAATAATAATAATAGTGACTTTGTCGGATGATGACAGTCAGTAGTCGATACAAATGAATATTTATCGATAAGTTAAAAATGTGATTCGAAATCGAGTTTTACTAGTAAGAGTATATATACCACATAACTACTTCCGAACACACACTCCGAGTGTTTGCGGGGCGCCTACCGCTGCGCCACCGTCGCGCCGTCCGCATATTCATTACGTTAATTGTTCTGTCCGCTTCTGAATCTATTACGTTAAATCGGGAATTCTAAATGAATTCTAATGTTTACTCAGACACGAGAGAACTTCTAGTGAATGGTATTTCTATAATAATTAATAAAGAAATCTCGGCACCAAAAAAAAAAAAAAAACAATTATGCGTCTCGGGACAGAAGTGATAATTTAAACTAATCAAAAAGAAAAAAAGACCAAACGAAAGAGAGAACAGGAAGCCGGCGAGGATTCGAACCTAGAACTTCGGCTTGACTGAAACTATGCTACTATTAATGGCGCCGTAACGCGTTACGTTACGAAGCGGTTTACCCTCCCATATGAAGTTATCACTTCAAAAGTTCTGCGTATCATGTAACCGTGTCCTGTCGTAGGTCGTAGGTACTGTGAAACTGTGGTACTATCTCCCGGCAAATGCGTTACCTCTTTCTTACGATATCAGCATCCTTCAAACGTAACGTAAAGAAATATTTTTACAGACCGGTATAACAGCAGCGAGCGCCGATGGATTTCGATCTAATATAAAAAAAAATCAGCCTTAGATATATTTAAAATTAAAAGGTCCCCCCACTTTTGAGTTTTGTTTAATAACGATTTAACCTTTTTTTTGAAGTGAAAACTTCTGTAGGAAGGTTTGGATAGGGAGTAAATTCATGTAAGTCGTCATCGATGTGGTCAACGATTATCAAAAATATTTTCTTATGTTACACAACTATATTTTACAAAGTTAGTATTTCTTATTTCAAATTTTTTTTTTTTTTAATTCTATTATTAATAATAGTTACTTCTACTATTATTATTAATTGTATCATTTGAAGTTTAGGAAAAATGTTTATAGTTTTAAGTTTTCACTTCTGTCGGCAGTCCTCATGACTGCTTTGAAATTTTTTATGTTGAAACTGCTTGAAAATCTCTGTATGGGGCTTTCGGTGGTTGCTGGGACGGAAGAAACCACCTTAAAAATCATAACTCTGGTTGCGGTTGATGGTGGGAACCTCAGTAGCGGAATCGTTTGAAAGGATGAGCTTGTCGGGGTATAGAGACACATGAAAATTATTCCCACACCAACGGCACAAACAAAAAAAAAGAAATATTGGGCTTTTTAATTGGTGTCGTTCAACATAGCCCATTCTGTTCTCCATAGTGGGAGTGTACATATTAGACGAGTTTTCTCCAACAAAACATTTAAAAAATATATGTAAAGAGTTGCCTGTTAAAACTATTCAATAAGTTTTTTTCTCTCATATGTTAGATACCATTTGGTCAGAATCTCACCAATTCTTAAGTGCTGAATTGGTATATTTCGGTAACACATTGAACCAGGAATGGGGTAACATATATAAAACAATGGAGTTAAGTTATGTTGATCTAACTTTGGCCTTTATGTTTACTTCCACAAGTAGTTCAAGATGTTATTCTATTGAATATGAAGACAATATAATTACTCCATAATCTACATACCTATATGAAGTAACCAACTTTAAGGTAAGTGGTTCTCGACGTCAAGCTAATTTAATTTCTACGTCCTAAATATTGAATTTAGTTTCGAATAGCAAGTTTTGGAAAATTGTGTTCATACTAATCTATAAATGCCATTGAATTAGTGACTTTGTGTTGAATATATTTAAGTATTACATTTCAGAGGAATGGTAGTGGAGGCATAACTGAACTATCCAGAAGCTGCAATGTACAGAATGTCCTGGAGATGGTCGGTTGCAGTACAACTGATCTTGCTGTGAATTTCGAAATGTTGACTATTAAAATGGCGCTTTATTCGTTCGATAAGTAAGAATTATAAGGTTAGTATGAAGTGATAGGATATTTAATGACCACTTCAATTAATTACAACGAAAGCATTTTTACCGTGTGTATAGGGTTACAGTTCAATTGGTTACGTCTAACTTATTTATTGTCTGAGAATGTTAACTCCCTAGATGGCGCTGGAGCCGTTTTATATCAAGCTCATAGCAGTCTTATTACCCGACTTCGAAGAAGGAGGGTTACGTTTTTCAAGCGCATGTAAGTTTGTAAGTATGTATGTATATCTATTTCTTTAGCACGCTATGTAGCCTAAACGGCTTGTTGAATTTTAGCATACGAAGTGTCGTTAGATTGGTCTTAACTGTGGAAGTGAAATAGGCTACATAATATTTAAGAACGACGTCTGGAAATCAAATAAAAAGTAAATATTTATTTTTTCTGAAGTGTTTTTGTGGCATTCGGGTTTTTTTATTCCTTGTCAATAATTTAGATTGTTATATAAGTAGCTTGTTTGCTAATGTATACCTCCGATAGATAGTCCATTTTTTCTACTCTTGATTTATACATGTGCGTATTACAAAGATGTAACAGTGAAAGTACCGGTAAATATTTTAGTTCAGTGTATAATGATCGGTGTGTTGCAACGAAGGTAGATTTTGAACAATAATTATTTTTTTGTTACGTAAGGTTTGGCTACAGTTTTATAAAAATTATACAAATACTTCTACCGACTGCGAACTACCTTGGTGCCCAATCTTAAGACCTCATCTCCATTTCATTACTGTTATTACCCGACTGCGAAAAAGGAAGGTTATGTATATTTATTTGCTATGGTCTATAGCCCAAACGGCTTGATAGGTTTTAGCATACGAGGTTTCGTTAGATAGATTACGTGAATGATGGTGATGTCTGGATATGATTTCCTCTCTGTACATCTACTGAAAATGATAATAACTGTATAAAATTTAATATTGTAAAACCAATTAAAAAAAAATACGGAATGCACTCCGGGAATGCCGACTGATCCCGACGGCGAAACGCAAAACTAAACGTCTATACTCGGTATATTTTGCTGTGATATCGTAACATTAGAATTATTAAAAAAAACATTTATTAGTCGGGAGTTAACAATTGTTGTATTATCGGTTGTTTAAAAACTAGGCAAAACAGGGTTATAATTTTTATGGCAATAAATGTTTCTTTTTATTTATCTACACACGTTCACGGTCTTCTATATGTACATGCATATATGCACACACTATAGCAGCATCTCGAAACAGTGTCGCGAGTCCAGAGATTTTATCTCATCTAAAAATATGCGTACCGCGCTAAAAAAAGTTTTCACTTCAATAAAAGATAATAAGATGTTGATGAACCCGATCGAGTTTCTTGTCGGTCACCTTGTAGGTGTGGAAATCAAATAAAAAGCAAAAATAGAAAAAAATTATTGTTACAGTTGGGTTTTTTGTTTCCTTGTCTGACCATGCGATCGAAGCGTACGGTAAATAAAATATTCACACGAAAAGCGCTATCTTATCGGCTATGCATCTGTAAGGTCCGATTCCCAGACATCCGTCGGTTGACGCGATACCACGCCGACAGGCAGCGGCAGGCATGCGGGAATGTAATGCGACTATTCCTCGGGTTGTGCGGTACTATGGTTTGAATCCTGTGTCTGAGGTTTCTATCCACATATTTTAATCTTCCATTATAGCATTGTTATCGTCGAATACTACAGGTACATTATCATAAAAATACCAGGCCATATATTATTATGTCCTCTATTGGTCAAAAACCTATTATGACGATACATATTAAAAATAAAGATTTAAAGGTAAAAAAGATAAATCTGTGAATCAGGTAACATATACATACTTACATTTTAAGATTGTGCAAATAGTTAGTTAAATTTTTTACCTTTACATTGGTCCAACCGTTTCGGAGATTACCCGAAACAAACAAATAAACAGCCAGACAGAAAAATATTAATTTTTAGTGAAAAATTGTTATTTTGACATTACAAACAGACACTTGAATTTTATTAATTGTATAAATTATCGAAGTACTCGTAAATTTTCCGAATAATTTATAATTTTTGAAGTATTCTATTGAAACTGTAAATAATTCCTGAGTTTTTCAAAAATATTCGATTCGATTCCAATGCTATTCACAAACTCCTAACACTTTCTATTAATAAAGTAATGTTTACAGTCTCCATTACAAACAAAACAATAGTTAATAAATAATTTTAATACACCAATAAAACACCGGACACACAGCGATAATCGTGTTACGGTCATTGCATCCAATGCTCAATGTCCCACAGAAAATAACACTTCATCATCCTCACGTTTGAATTCGACACGACGCGACACGTCGCTCGCAACCTCGTATACGTCATACCCAATAGCAGCTAATGAGCTGGAGCTCGTTAATTAGATATCATTTTATGCATCAAAGCTTGCTACCGAATTTAGTGATTGTACAGTTTATGTTATATTCAATCAAATTTTATTTGAAAACAAAAGCACCACTGAGCACTATCTGAGTAAAATTAGAAATTATAATAAATCACTATTCTCCAAATATCTGGAAGAGTCTAAAATCTACACGAAACATCTAGAATTTACAGCTCGAAAACAATTTTGCGTTTGTAGTAGTGTAATACACACAGTGAGTAAAACCGGAATAAACCAGTTTGCGCCAGCTTGTAGCTACGACGTGACTCGCACTCTACTACAAACGTACACTTATACTCCACCTACACGTGTACTATACCGTACACTACTACAAACGCTAAATGTCTACAAGCTGTTTTAGCCGCATTCGTAGGTTCGTTACAACATTGCAGCTTACTGACACATTCAAAGCTCGAATCGATCGATAGGTCCGAGTGCGCAATTAACAAACAATAATCGAAAAATAGAACTCTCTCTTTTTTATACAATTTCGTAAAGTTCAAGGCCTTTCTAGAGATTTCGACCCTTCTTTTATTTTCATGTATAAGCGAGCCGTGTTTCAAGCCAAGATAGCTTCTAGTCCGGTAAAGCTGTTTAAAGCTTTCAAATGCTCAAGAGACCTTAAGGCTAACAATGTAATTAGTTTTTAAAAAAGAGCCAGGACAATTTTGTTTTGGACAACTAAGTGAGTCTGTTTGAATTTTGTTTCACTGAGTATGAATAAATTATTTACGTAAACTATAACGGCATTTTCACATCACCAAGAACATAACATTACCTACGTAAAATAATGCTAATATTATCTTTGATGGAGCTTCACAATGATTCTTCTAGGTGTGAATGTAGCATTGACTTTTTTTAAACCCGATGCAATTTTGTGAATTTATCATATTTATGTCATAGCTTTGGTGGAAAAGCGGACAGGCGGAATAGAGTTTAAATTCTCAGATTTATTTAAAATTTTGAAGTATTTGAGTTTATGAGAGCATAAAAACTTGAAAATACTTCTGTTGAGGACCAACTTGTATGAACGTTCACAAGACTGACGAAAGCTTGGTAGGTATGCGGAAAATGACATCAGTATCGTTTGTACTATGAACCACATTGTGAATGGTTTGTTATAGGGAATTGATGTTTCCTATGTCGTCGGTTTAAAGGAAAGTCAATTAATTACAAGTACAATCATTTATAAGCAAATGCTTAGGCAAATTATATATTTCCTACTGTGTAATAAGTATCCTGTTGAAATTGATGAGGTAAGATATCCTCTTGTACATAATTAAATAAAAATAATAAATTCAGAGAACAAAGAACGACACGCCTAAAAACTAAGCTTTTTTTTACTATGGATAGGCTTGCGTTTGACCACTATCTCGCCTGATCGTAAGTGATGATAATGTGGTCTACGATAGAGCACTCTTGCCTAGAGGTACCTATTCACTCGAGACTTGAAGATACCCAGGTTATAATTATCGAGAAATAGAAAATATAGCAAAGTGTTCCACTCTTTAGCGGTGCGCATTATAAATGTACTAGCAAAACGCTTTGGGCACACTGGTGGAATATACGTTTCGCCGTGTCTCTTGTCATCCAATGGTGAAAAAAGGGTGGGGAATTGAGTTGTGCAATTCCAATGCACACTCGCCGAAATGTATCCGGCAAAAAACCGATAAACTGGCAACTTTACGCCGATGTTCAAAGCTCGCAGCCTTGCCTCAACTAGCGATTCGATGCCAATGAGTTTTTTGGCACGCCTCTCGATTGCCTCCAATGCCTCAAGATGGTACGTAATGAATGCTTGATAGTGATGCTTAATGAATTTACCTGTAACTCAACGATTTATTCGTATGATGGTAGTTAGTATATCTTAGTCAATTTTCATAACGTTGCTATATTATTTAAAATATAATGTATAAAATAATAAGGTCGTAGATCGAATAATTAGAACAGTACCAATTCGATCCGTTATCACAGGTTTTGTACCAAAGAATTATTTGAAATTTACCATATAATTAATCTATATATCATTACGTGAAAAAAAGTTTTCTACACTTTTTTAAGCGTATTGCATGCACGGAAGTCTGTGAGATTTGCCATGGTTAAAGTTTATAAGGAGAAGGACTGCAGAAAGCTAAAATGTATCTATATCTGTTATAATATATTAAATGAAATAAATTAATACTGCGAATTCTAAACCGACCAGTACCATTGAACTTAGATACCCCAAAATATTGACATTGTCACTCAACGAAAAGTGACAGCAAGTGATATAGATAATACTCATTGTTTAGGTTCATGAATACTGCAAATGTCAAACAGAAAATAGTTTATGATCAAAAAGTCGCTGGTCGGATTTCGACCTTAGGGTGATCGCTAGTAAAGAGAAACGGCATAGTATACGCGGTGTTAGAATGAGATAGGAGTACGAGAGCAATTTCGTATGTATTATCGGCCTGTCTTGGCATACGTAAAACGTTATTTAAAAAATCTGCGTAATTTTAGTATAAACTCAGTTTTAAAAATGTAATTTAATGTTTATTAGACATGTTTAATTGTGGTTACGTGTACTGTACCTGGATGTAACTCGTATAACAAAGTAAATAAACTATATAATACGCACGCTAGTGTATATTCCGTTTATGGGCTCGTCTTATTAAACCCACTACTGATCTATATTACCGTATACTAAATCTAAAAATATATGTACAAAGGACTTAATTAACTTTATTGGTTACAACAGAGAAATACTTTCTTTTTGAAGCTTGAACGCTACACCAGTTTTGACGGAGCACAAAATTAACCTGGAAAATAAAGAAATATAAACTTCATAGCATTTAAAATTACCAATATATTATTATCGTACAAGTTGATTTTATGACAAAGCTCTGCAGAATGACATATATGGAGAATAAACTCGACACAACAATACTGTTCAATAAGGCTTTTGTAATCGTAAAAAGCTAAATAAATTCATTAACAGCTTTGTTCAAAAACTTTTTGCATACGAAACAAAAAACGAGTTAATTTAAACTAAACGATAACATTCGCCAAATAACTTCATACAATAACCATAACTTCATGAATTTATGGCCAGCGTTTGAAACTTCAAACGAAACTCATTCAATGTGACGTTTACGCAGTCGTAAACCTTTTACTGTGGCTCCTTGGACAATGATCGAAGCATTGTCAACAGGACTTAAGAGAACTGTTAAATATTTTTCAAAATAAATATACAATACATTCAGCGATAACATATCCACTAAACGGTTAATAATAGGCGATAGGTTTTTGTCAATAAACGTTATTCATAATTAAGATAAAAGACACCTAGCCCCTGCAAAATAACAAATAAATAATAATAATAAGTAAAAAAAAATCAACTTCAATCATTTTGAAGAGTGTCCTGGTGTATCTTCGTAGTCGAAGATCCAATGCCAATTAAATGAAAATGGGATAATCCTTGAGTTATCCCATATCAAACAATAAAATAATCATTTAAATCAGTTCATAAATAAAGAAGTTACGACTGAACATCTATATAAAATAATATATACCTACAATCGAATTGAGAACCACCAATTTTTTTTTTTAATGTTTTAAAATGAACTATCAGAAAAACTAACGAAAGCATGAAAAGACTAATGTATGTTGAAGAAGCGAAAGATGTATGCCAGGATCGTAGCAAGTGGAAGAACGTGGTACTCTGCTTACCTTGTTAGGAAAGAGGCGTGATTTATGTATCTACGATATTACATATATGGGAACTTATAATGAGTAATGCAAGTGAGTGGTCGTTCTCTAATCACCTTATGAGTTGGACAATAAGCAAATATAGGTAATCGGTCTTTCTACGTTTCATGTACCTTGCCCGAAATACTACTTAATCATGTAGACATGTAATATGTATATATGTACATAAATGAAAAGAGCCTGGTTTTATTACTGAAACAGTAGCAGACTCAAAAGATATACGTTGTATTTGTAGATCTTTGTTTGTTTTGATAATAGATGCATATAAAATAGATGAAAAAAAAAAATCTTATACGTAAAAACTTATTGCCGGTTTTATGACGAAAAACCGATTAAATGTAAATCGCACTTACGCACCAAGGGTTCACGTACAAACTCTTAGGTATGTAAATAGTTCGTCCATCACTACACACACACAGTTTCGAGTTTCGAAGAATTTTCCCGCTTTTTCCGAGTATGTTTTAAGTTTCCCGTCCAGTTCCCAGAAAGTATAATTAC
The DNA here is from genome assembly GCA_033032175.1 of Saturnia japonica. Taxonomy (NCBI): domain Eukaryota; kingdom Metazoa; phylum Arthropoda; class Insecta; order Lepidoptera; family Saturniidae; genus Saturnia; species Saturnia japonica. Next base: position 20,842,728 of record CM065309.1, on the reverse strand, counting down.
ATATTAGCGTCTGTATAGGTAAAATTGTGGTTAGTAGCAGTTCATACAAAAATTAGAAATCAAAGATATTGTATTAAATATGTATTAAATTTAAACCAGATTTGTTAGTGATGGCTGCAAAAAGGAATTAATAATACCGCAAAGTTGAAAAAAAAAACGTCAATTATTCTCGTATTTGTGCTTATTATGAGTAACAATGCCTACGGAGTAGAAATTTAATAAAATTGCATTTTGGGCATTGGTATTAAATTCTTCTATAACTAGTAATATTTACATTTTACTTTGCCATTGATTTGGTATTATCTATATAACTCGTCCTTATAATCCTAATTGCAGGCCACAAAAATCCCACAAAAGGAAATGCATACTTCCTTTAATCAAGCACCCTAAGACCGGGACCTCAATGGGGGACTGATTTCAAATCTTTTAAGTAGGCCCCGTTGCAAATAAGTGCGCATACTTAAATTTTTGTATAGAAACTCTGTAATTATCCTATTGAAATCTTTCCGAGGACGGTTAGTTAGGTTATTACAATTTGCGTTCATTGTTTATGAATTCCATTTTTTATTCTTGTATGATAAAACGAGTAAAAGAAAAATGCAAAAATTGCTTACAGCAAACTTATACACACTTTGAGGAGTGACGTAACCTTTATGAAGCTATGGTCTCGCGATATGACGTGGCGTAGCTGTCTGTGCGAAGAAGCGGACAGTTGATTTGACCGCAGCTACCACAGTAGACGTGTAAGCATCATCAAAAACAACAATATCAGCAATTTTCTTTCACTTTTAAACTTTTATGCATTTTGTCTTTATTTAGATATAAAGAAAAGTGGTTGTGGAATACAATCTATGATCTATCTATCTTTAATCAAATCCATATCGACTCGTAACACACTCTGAAACGTACAGTGCCCTGCTGTGTGGAGTACTCGCTCTCTACTTTCCAGCGCTTGCACCTCATCGCTGACGCATAATGCGAAACAACTACCATTGTCAAAAATTTTCAAACGATTATGTATTTGGCATCGCATACCGCGTTCTGCAAGCGTTATGCGTTAAGATCGCGAGAACAAAGGCTAAGGTTCTTAAAACTGTTTCATATATTTTTGTTGCTACGGAGCGGTGCTTCCGCTGTCTGTTTAGTCTGAATTGTGTAGTTAGCAATATACGAGCCATTTCAACTCTGTCCTTAGATTCAGTAATCAATATGCAAGTTTTATTGGCGAAAGCGTATTATAAGTTAGATCATTACATGAATGATGGTGATGTATGAATGTTAGAGAGGTGTGATGAGTGTAAAAGAGATAGGGCACAGTGAAATAAAGAAGATTTCTATCTACTTGGGGCAGTCCGAATGGTGGAATACCCACTATACAGAAGAACGCAAACAAATAACCTTGTATTGTGTTCCTAAGGTGATTAGAGTTTTCAGAACATCATGGACCCTATTCAAGATTGGCAAAGCGCTAGTGGATATCTATAGTATTAAGCGTCCATAGGCTATGGTAGCCACTTACAATGAAGCGGGCCGCATGCTTGTTTGCCAACTAAGTTGTCGGATTTCCGAGATACAGGCTCTGCCTAGTTTGTAAGTCACTGTGTAAATGTTAGTAAATCTTGTTTATAGTAAATAAATTTCGATTTTTTTAAATTGAATTTGAACTTGTATAAAAAATATCATTCGCTGTCAGTACATCCACTGAAACAATTTATGTACTATGAAGTTAAAATGAATGACGGAAAAGCATCAGTTGGCATTGCTGTCCTGTTTGAGGTTGGCTAAAGAGAAGAAAAGAAGTCAAATAACATTTCCAGCCTCACTTGCACGTGGTGCACCCTGCTTAGTAAAGAATGAGGAAATGGCGATAGCGGGGTGATAGGATTGCCGGCTCAAAAGATGCTGCTACGCGGGTAGAGTTTAGGGATCAAGCGATGCATATGCATTTTCTATTATCGCAGGATGGCATGACAGCGGGAACTGTTGATGGATTGTTGATTTCTTGGTGATCACCGTTGTTTTTGGATTGTACTGTGCTTAATATCAAGCACTAATATAAAAAAATAAATGACATTAGGCGACAGTAACAAGTGGATTGCATGTAAATTTTCCTATTTCCTTTAAATAAATTAAAAATTATATAAAAGCCGTTTAGCTTAAGTAACAAAATAATAATGGTAAAAAAATACGAGCGCAAGTGAAAAATACACATCAAAATATCAGTATTTCAACCGTTTAATGAAATAAGAAGAAAAATGAATGAAGAAAAAGTGGTGTTAATAAACTTGTCACGCGGCAAGACGAAAGTTAATTTCCTGTTTCAAGGCATCCACGAAATTGAGTTAGCTACCATTGATTCAGCTATGCTATACTTTGCTAGAATAACTACCTAGTAGTTGCCAGTGTTGGGGTATTAATAAATATTTAGGTACTATTTTGAGCAAGTTAAATGAAACTTAGGAAGTTTGTTGGCTTATGGCTGCTCATTATCTTTGACCAATCATCAAGAAAGTTGGCACTTGGTTGATCTAAGTGTTTTTTTCTTGGAGAAGGTTTTTATGATGTTCATGAAAATGAGGTAGATGGTGCTGTGGTCGATATATTGACTACTGGAAAGGAAAGAATAACATCTGAGGGGGCAGCTAGTTACATATAATATTACGCTTTATTATTATATTACATTTGCCTAACCCTTGAAGATAGAAGAACATTTGATATTATTCGAAATCTATTAAAACTCTTACAAGAATCAAAAGTCGAATTTAATGATGATGTCGGTGACTTTTCTAAGTCTAAAGAGGCCAGTGCTTGCGAAATGGCTACAATTTGAAGGCTTTGATAGTTAAGCAAACGCTGGAATGCCTTATCTGTATGTTACGGCTCTTTTACGATATTTCCAATCACATAACATAACATACTATCACGCCTGTATTTCCCGAAGGATTAGGCAGAGGTGTACTAATGTACACCCACAATTCGCCGAGTATGTTTTTAGGTCACATGTAATAGGGGGCAAGCCTATTGCCATTAATCGGGCACGAAACCAAACTCCGAGCTGCTACTGAGAATTTCATAGGAAAAACCCAATAACACTTTGCTCGACCTGGGATTCGAACCCAGGACCTCGCTCATAGCCTGCGACTAAGCGACTGCGCTTTAACGACCACTAGGCTAACGAGGCAGTCAATTCAATCACAATTTTCTAATTTCCAATCACTACCGACTTATATTTTTATATTAATATCTTAGCTTTCAGTGTACCAATATCTTTAGGTAGGGAAAAATTAGACATTTTATTGTAGTCCAGGAGTCAGCAGCTTGTCGTTGTTTATCGTGTGGTGTTAGCAGAGAAACTCTTCTACGGTTAATGAAATTTAACGAACACCGCGGGAAATCCTATTTCCTTGTCTTAAATGTGTTTTTATTTATTACCCCGCGTGTTTGCAACTTCATTTTGATTATACTTATTTACGAGTAAAAGTTAAATAAATAAGTTTTAACTTTACGAACTAAGTTATTCTTAAGCTTTTGGGATCATTTAACTCATGTTTCTAGATCAGCAAGTATGGGGCTATAATAAGATTAGTGAGATCCAGAGTGGTCGCAGGTTCGATTTCCGCACAATACATGTCTTATTTAAAATGAAATTCGTTTTAATTAATTGTTAAATGCTTTATACTTATAAAGTTAAAGTGGAGTCGCTGACGAAAACCGGCAAGAAACTTGTATTATTATAATATTTCTCAGAGATTTATAGCATCAGCGACAATCAATAGTGTGGCTCAATAGTAGCTAGTCAATAGTTCAAACAGAACCTACGTAATTAGTATGGTTTCAATAATAGATGTTAACACCGGTTATATAATTTTGTATGTAATATTACTATGAAATCTGTATTGGAAAGAATGATTTCCGAACATCAGTAAAATTCCACATTATGATCCAGTACTAATTATTATTTAATTTGTAATTAGTCCTAAATTTATAATTGAATCAGTTTTTTAACTGACTTCAACAAAACATGGGAGGTTACTCAATTCGAAGGTATATAATTTTTTTTAATGAATGTTCAGCCATAACTTTTTTTTTATAAACCGATTTAGATAGTTCTTTTTTCGTTGAAAAGGGGACACCTCAAGGGTTTTCTCGTTTTAATTTCATTAGCATTGGACTTTGAACTTCGAAGATGCCCAAGGGAACTCTTCAAAATCATTGAAGATGGTTTTCTTTTTTGTTAAAAATTGTCTTGTATTTGAGGTATCATAGTTTAAAACTTATTACCTAGCAATTACCTAAACATTTATTTGTTTTACTAAGTCTTAAATTTGAAAATATTACTCGCGGTGTACAGTCACCATGTCGATCGACGTGAGTTGAAATCCCTGCAATGAGCCTAAACTTTCTCTGAAGGAAAACTTCATTAAGAGACATGGTAGCAGGACATTTTCCAATGTCCGCTTGGGTAGCTACTATTATTAAGTTAAAAAATGTATCGCCAAGCACATATAGATGTGTTCCGGCAGTTGAACTTGAGAGCTAGCCCCTAGCGGTTTAACATTTTAGGCCAAATCATCACTTAAAATCAGGTGAGATTTTGGTCAAAGGCTAAACCTATAATCAATAAAAAAAAACAAATATATTGAAGTGATAACTTCTTATGGGAGGGTAAACCGCTTTGTAACGTAACGCGTTACGGCGCTATTAATAGTAGTATAGTTTCAGTTAATCCTAACAACACGCTCGTAGCTTGGCGATCGTAAGCGTGACTACTATGATCGGAGTTCTTCTTTTCCTCTCTTTCGTTTGGTTTTGTTTTTTTTCTTTTTGATTAGTTTAAGTTATTGCTTCTGTCGAACGTCCCGAAACGCACACTTTTTTAAATTTTATGAAATCCTCTAGCTGTGCCCGCGGGTCAGCTCGCGTGAAGTACATAATTATTTTTTAAAATTTATCTTGATATCTAAACAATAAAAAAAATCAAATCTATCAAGTATTTGTACATGGTGCGCGTACAACGACAAACCTCTATCATTTTAATTATAAAGATTTCTGGAGGTATGTTATTTATTATATGTTCTAAAATGCTTGGCTATCAATATTGAGGAACCTAGAGGAGAAACTGGATAGAGCAGCTATTACAAACGAAAATTGTGCTCATTAATACATTTAACTTACTGATGAAATGTCACTCCTTGACTATTACTTGTGTTTCTCGAGTTGTTTAAACAGTATCTCAGTGCACATGAAGGTATATTTATGAATTAAAATTTAGCACTATGACGTGTAATCGCTGCGAGTGGCCGGCACAGACTCTAAGTGCGAGTGTATGCACTCTAACGTCTGTTTCAAATAATTTAGTTGAAGTGTCGTCTCCTGTACGTAGCAAAGAATACCTCAATGACTATCATATTCGAAAACATGATCAGTTTAGAATTAAATGGCATATCAAAATATTATATGACATAAGACATAAGTATTAGGTACTCAAAATATACCTATTATTTAAGATTATCATAAGGACTAATAAAAAACAATTGCACAGTCGTACTGTCTTTACCGCGACTGGCGCGGCTCCATTGTATTTATGATGTAAACGACACAATCCGGTACTTTAGTTGCCATAAAACATTTCCAGACTGATAGAAAGCAACATTGTATGAAACTTATTTCCACTTCTTGACTATGGTGGTGTTTAAGCGTTTTTGTTTTGTATGATGTGTGGCTTCTTTGTAATAGAACACATAATTCTACAGATGTGCAATTTACCTACACGAGTGTTTTGGGTAGGCAATGCTAAAAAATTACCAGTTCATGATTTGGTATGTTAAAAATGAAGTTTAGAAAATTTTATTAGATTACGGAGAAAAATATGATAGTGAAGTAAGTGAAATCAATGCTTGTTGCCAAAAATCATCAATAGTAAAGTCGACTGCAAGCTATCATTTGTTTTTTTTTTTTATTCTTCGTGTAACGTAACTATAATAACTACAAATACTTAAAAGCTTGCGTACACTTTTAGTAACTTCTATTCTGTGGCTTTGAAGGCATTTAATAGTTGTGCAAAAGTAAAGTACTTTAAAATATAATCGGAACAGAACATAAAGTACAAGTTGCCACATAATTTTGGTAAGGTTAGCTACCCCTAATGTTATTTCTGATTTCATCAGTTGAACCATAGCATAGCTTAGGTATTGAAACACGCTGACAATGGAAAACACTTCTGTGGCGCCAAAAGAAGAAAAACTTTACTAAGCTTTTCAATGCTAGAGAATGTACTTTACATTACAATTGAATGGAGACTATGGAGAGAAAATGGTCTATCAACAGTATTCAGTTTTAAATCAACATGACGCCGGCAACAAATATTCCATAGCAGGCAGATATTGAAACATGACGCGTTTAATCGAGCCACAAGAACCGCGAAGTTCTGAAAAGATTGCGTGACGCGGTTAGAAGGAATCGGCCGCATTTTTGGGCGCGCGGCGACTGGTTTCTCCACTATGATAATGCGCCAGCTCATTCGTTGAAATCCACCAGGCCCTTTGACTGTTCTCAAAAATAAAAATTCTGTTCAAGGAACACCGGTTTGATGACAGAGAGACGGTTGAAACGAATGCGACGCATGCACTCATGGCCATTCTGAAAATTAATTACCAGAAGTACATGAGGATATGGAAGCACCGATGGGAGCATTTTGTTCAGTCGAAGGGAGACTACTTTGAAGGATAACATGAGCCATATGACTAAAAATAATGCCACTGTGAAAGTTACAGAAGTACAGGTCGGATACTTTTGGGACACAGTAGTAATAAATAATGGCCGGGAACCAATCTGGTGTGAGTAAATACGGACTGGTTGCTCAAATAATATGATATTTTAAATTATATAAAGATATATTAATATTCGCATCTATACAAAACTAATATTCTATGACGGACAGTCGGAGTGGCGTTTCGCGAATCGTTTGGCTTCCGCATTATAAATCAGTTTTACGTCTCTGTTCACGAGCTACAAGGAATTTGTGGTCACAGTCATTTCTGCTTACCATCTCCGTTGTAGCTTCTATCTATATACGTGTTCACTATTGTTTGTCGTTTGATGGTTATCTTTGCTTTTTGTTTATACAACTCGTGTTCTCTCTACGAATATATTGATTTCATGACTTCCATTTAACATTATATGATGCGACAATTATTTGTATTCTAACTATAATTGAGGCGTAAATCTAGCCTTCAGTTTAAGTTATCCTGCCAAATCACAAAGTAAAATTTCACGGACTAACAAGTTCAAATGTTAAAATGAACGTGACACTCATTTTATCAATGCCAGAACAAAAGCATATTTATAAGCTGGTATAACTTGACCACAGTACCACCCATCACGTTCAGGGATAGCATAAAAACCGTATTTATCAATGAAACAAATAAACTAGAGAAATGTAACAAATTTTTATGTACAGTTTAGTAAGATAACCAATTTTATTCGTTCTTCACTCTAATGTCCTACGCTTGATCCCATTCACTGACAATGTTTTTGCTTAGAAGTTACTCTTTTTTTTATTTTTTTTTATTTATTAAATACTAGTAGTGCCCCACGGTTTCATCCGTCTTAAATTTATTCGTCTACCTCCATCTCTTCATCGCGACGCGCACACGTCTAGCGTATTTGTTCTCATGTCCCATACTTTCCTACACCTTTCCAGATTGCTCTAAATTCAGGTCATTGGCCCTTGTGTAGCATTTAAGCTTCCTCCATAAATAAACAATAAAATGCAGAAAAAATATTCAAATATGACTGCATGGTACCTAGTTCCAGAGAGTCGACATATCATACTCACAAAATCCGCTTATAATATTAGTATAAATTATTGACGACAACCATTTAAAAGGTTCTGGTAATGACCATACTGACCATGCACGTGTATACGGAAAAAAAGGAAATAATTTCAAAACCGTGTTACAGAGAAAGTTCTTACATAAATGGTACCGAAGCAAAATTAGACGAAAGTTAGTAGATTTGTTTAAAAGGGCCTCTAATTAAAATAAATTGTAGCACTTTACCGAGTTCTGCTATTAGTGTACGTGAGTAAGCGTTTAACTTACATCGTTTGTTATTTTAACATATCGTTTGTAATTAAAATTTCACGAACGAAATAAGGGCGTGAAGTTATATGCCAACAACGATAATGATATTAATATGTGTATGATTTTCTTATTTACATTACCAAAATAATTATTGGTTTTAGGATACCAGATCAAAACAATAAACATAAGTTTCTGACGCATGTCATTTGATTGTGTAATAATACGATACAAAATGTAACGTTAGCTTCGGTTCGGCTTCAGCTCTGAATCTAGGGGGCAAATGGGGTTCAAATTCAACTGCCTGATCCGGACGACAATTTAACGGAATACCAAATTTTTAAATAAACCTTATTTCACTAAAGAGTCTAGCATCCACAAGACGTGCAGGGGACGCGTGTCATGTCTCTGTCAGGGGAATACCCGTCACAAATCTCAAATGTGACATTAAAAACTTTTTTAAACGCTTTTTCTGGAATTGTATTTAATTATCGTCGCGAATTCTCCTTTATATCTTCTACCGAATGAAAAGGAGTACCACGAAGTGGTGATTGAGTTTAGGAAAAATAAAGAAGTTGGCTGGAGCTGTATCTGGTGAATAAGGTAAGGTGGTTGCTCGATGGAATTTGTTGAATATTTGGTCAAAAATTCGTTCACAATGATGGTCTTGTGCGAAGGCGCATTATCGTGGTGCAAAATATAAGAATTTTCTTTCCACAAATCTCGCCTTTTGCATCGAATTTGCTCTCTTAAACGCCGCATAACGCACAAATAATATAGATACTTTATTTACCGTTTGATCTTCCAGTAAGAATTCCGAGTGTCACATGACAATAAATGTTTATTTTAAGTAACCTATCTTAAATTTCTTAATTTAACATATTGTCTTTGTTATTAAAAAATAAGTAATAAGTATTCAAGCATAAATAGATATAAGGTTTTCAAATACCAAAGATCATTTTAGTTTTTGTAGTGGGAATTTTATAGTTCTACGCATTTCCGCAAGTGTGCTGCTAGTAGACGTATGGAAGCAAAGACGAATATAATGATGAATCCAAGTTTGTTCATGATTAAACATTAACTTGTATAAAGAATAAAAAAGATTTTTGAATTTGACATACCTACTTATTATATCTTACTGATTACATGTACTATTATTTATGTGTATGTGTATAAAATGAAAGTTTAATGATTCGAATCGATAGTACTTGCAGAGTCAGAAGTGCAAGCCAGCGTTTCGAATGAAAAGGGCAAGGGACAGCCAGGTAAACAGTGGGGTGCGCTCTGCGGGTAATTTACCAATTTCCCCAACTCTGCTCAACGTACGTACGGGCGGGACTGACTAAAGTATGAACTGGAGCTATTTTTTTTAAACTTTTAATAGTAACCGATTGAAGAATTCAAATGTGTTCTGTGAATCCTACTAATATAATAAATGTGAAAGTGTGTATGTCTGGATGTTTAAATGTTTGCATGTTTGTTCAATCACGCGAAAACGGCTCAAACGGATTTGAATGAAATTTAGCAAACAGATAGTCTATGACCTGGAATAAAACATAGGGTATTTTTTATCCCGGTAAAAGTCATAGTTTTACCAGTGTTAACCTACAAATATAATAAATGCAAAGTTTCATAGTTTTTACTCAATCACAGGCAAACGGCTATCGGATTTGAATGAACCATCTATGACTTTTTTTTAGTTTGTCGTGTTCCGAGATAAATCTGCGTATATCCAATAATTTGCAGACGAAGTCGCGGGTACCAGCTAGTAGACAATATTTTCTATGTGTTTGCATAAGCAATCTATGATTATCTATATAATAATCTATATAACACATAGATAATCTATGTGTGCATTAGTTTGGCCATATATTTAACTGTTTACTTTAAAGTATAACGTCGTCCAAGAGAATGTGCATATATTACAACAATATATAATTTGAAGTGTTTTATAACGACTCTTCCAGTTTATCACGTTAAAAACTTATTAGTAAACGTTTATTAGTATACGTGTGGCGTAAAGCTGAGTCTATCTGAATAAGTCGGGGTTAGCTTAAGTTATTTTGTACGGAGCGAGTACAAAAAAAGCGATGTACGAAAAAGCACTGGCCACGTAGATTTTTCTTAGTATAATAGTGTCCCATAAACATATAGTATGTTCATTGGAAAATTATGAAAAAATATTGCATGTACAGACTACATGACTACAGATTTATTAAAAACCCTGCTCCCGGGGATGGCAAAGGATAAATATAGATAAGAAAATTAAATGGAATACAAGGAGGTTGAAAATGATAATAAATAAATTGCAGTACGTAGCAGTTCGAAGTTTATGTATTCAACACAACCCTACCTACAAAAGTGTAACCAAACAGAATATTGTCGACGCATGACTGACGGGAATTGACTCAAACGTTGGGAATAATTCATAAACTGTTTTAAAATTACATTATTTACTGCCTATATAATTATCAAGTCTCGAAGTAGGGTTCAATTCTCCCCGTTTAGACGGAAATATTTTACCTTTGGTTTGTTGTACTTCATTAATTTGTGCAGAAATTGATAGACCTTCGTTTACTGTTTACCACTTTTATAGTATATGGAATATAATAACATAGTTTACATTGCTTAGTTATTTTCTGTGGAAATCATGTTATTTTTAGTAGAATTTGGGTATGCTTCGTTGGGACTGGCGTACACCAAACTGCTGTAAAAGCCCTCAAAAAAATCTTAGGTTCGAGGTCAAAAGTACTTGTAGATCGAATATACCTTGATTAGATTTTTTCTTTTAATAATTTGATCAGGGATTTATCTACCGGTAAACATTATGATTTTAATAATTATTTTTTACTTTTTTTGTTTGCATAATATCGCTATGTGCCCCATGTTTTCATCTGTGTTAATTTTTTTACGACAAACATCGCCAACGCACCCGTGTAGGCAACTTTTTGTACTTTGTGTAAAACTATCGACTTTTTTATGAGAAATAAATTAATTTTTCAAATTATAATATAGCCTATGTTACTCGCTGTACTGTAAATAATTTTTAAAATCGGTCCAGTAGTTTTTAAGTTTATCTATTACAAATAAACAGAAAATGAAATCTCTCCTCTTTATAATATTTGGTATAGATGAGTACACTTTAGAATCATGTAAGATTATGAAGAAATCGCTAGATTTATGTGGTAGTTGGCCGGTCGCAGCGTGGGCAGGCCTGCCAAAAGTTGGGCTGATGACTTGGTGAAGGTTGCAAGAAACCGTTGAATAGAAGCAATGCAGACTGGTCGTTGTGGCTATTTTTGGGGGAAGCTTATGCCCAGTAGAGGACATCTTTCGACTAAATATATCATTAAAGTAAATATTTATCTTTAATATTTGGTTATTTAGACCTAGTGGTCGTTGTGGATACGATCCTAAAATTTTAATAAAAGAAAATACTGCCACGGTCCGCGTCTGACGTTGCGGACTTGTTAGTCACTTAGTTGTTAGTTACTTAAAACATCTGCCAGGAACTCATTTATTATTATTACTTAATATGTTTTATTCTACATTTTTTATTTAAAAAAAATATTTTTTTGAAAAGTTTGCGGACCAAGAGCCTGCAGTAATAGAAATAAAATATCAACCTAAAAAAGATTAAAAACTGTAACCCGAATACGGAAATAATAAGTATTAAGTAAGAGGGAGAAAAGATCTTTCATTATAAACTTTTCCTTTCTAACCTCTCTATTACAAGAATTTTGTTATTCATAACTGCCGATAGATAGCGCTAGTAGTATTCATAAACGTTGAAATTGTTTTTTATGATAATTGATATTATAATATTTTCTTTGTATTTAATATTGTGCTAAATTTATACACTCAGAATGTTTTCCTCTCTCATTTGACTTTCCACTCCTCGATACGACAACAAAAAAATCGCATGAATATGTTAGGAGCTACAAACGGAAACTCAAACATGCATAGGAAAAACCTAAATTCCTTTTGTTTTTTTGACGATATCGGGTAATTTTTTTTTAATGTAGCAAACATTTCAGTACTTAATACAACTTAATCCTTCCCCAATTTTAATATTAGTCTTATATCGATGATAGTTATTTATATTTTATCCATAGACAGAGCTCAAATTTCCGGAGCTCACCGGGCGGTCTGCCATTTTATTATGACATCGGTTATACGAGTACTTATGTGAGGGCAATAAAATGTAACTTTTAATTCCCCTCAGTAAAAATATTCTGTTATGGTTAGTGACTATAATAAAATTCATTTAACGAACAGTACCTAGGTCATTGTTAACATGGGTCCCTGATCTCTAGCATTATATGGAATTTCATAAAATCATAAAGATAGGCCGTATGGGGATGGACAGAAAAATTATACCGTAATTCGCTAAAATTTAACTTGTGGAAATACATATGTGATTGTTATTTTTTTTGCGTGCCTTCATTTCACCCCGAGGCACTAGCAACTTTGACCTTACTTATTAAGAATTTGTTTATCAGCAAGTTGAAAATCGATGACTCGCATTCTATGCAAATTCTTTTCAAAAAAGCCGTGACAGAAGTGATAGCCTGGGATAACCAACCGTTTTCTATTTTTGAAGAATAGTCTTCCTAGAGATTTAATATGTTGATGTTAGTGTGTTAGTTATACTACAGATGTATCAATTTATTTCTTTCACATTAAAAATTACTTTAGGTATCATTTTCATATTGATTTCGTCAGTTCCAAGTAAGTAACGATGTTTGGCAGAACTTCGGTTTAATAATAAAAATGAAGCGAACCGAATCGGTATAACCGAATATTTACCAAATTTAATCCAATTTCTACAAATAAAATCATAAAATTAATATGAATGAATTTTCTACAAGATTTTGTGTTGCTATAAACGATGATATTTAAACTAAAAAAAGAATTTAAACTAATTAGCCAAAGCAAAGACTTAATCATAGCATATCAAAGCCGGCTTATGTTCCATAATCTCAGAGACTGAAGGCCATTGTTTACGAGGTAAGGACGAAGTAAAAATAAACAAAAACGTTATTCAATCTGGCCCGTGCTTTAAGCAATCACTTGATGGTAGGGACGTGGAGGGATGGCGGGCCATTAAACAGTCTTTGGAGTAAAATTTCTTGAGCGGCGCGGCGGCGTTTCGATAATTACATTTAGACGATATTACTGCAAGCAGCTGGTCGGGTACAAAAATATTATACATACAACAGAAGAAAGATATTCTCTATTCGCTTCCATCTTTTCGGTTATTTTAACACTAATTATTGGGTTAGAGGTTGTTACAGATTCTTATAGAAGTTTTACTATTTAATTATACTGGCGGTCACCCAATGATCGAAATTCGATCAGCGACTTTTAATCATAGACTATTTTCTGTTTGACATTTGCAGTATGAACCTAAACAATGAGTATTATATCACTTGCTGTCACTTTTCATTGGGTGCAAATGTCAATATTTTGGGGGATCTAAGTTCAATGGCACTGGTCCGGTTAGGATTCGCAGTATTAATTTATTTTATTTAATATATTATTAACAGATATTATAGATAAATTTTAGCTTTCTGCACTCCTTAAAAAGTTTAACCATGCAATACACTTTAAAAGGTGAACGAAAATTTCTTCTGACGTTTTTAGTATAATGATAACAAAATCAGATTTATGAGAACATCTTAATTTGTTGTTTTTTTTTTTTATCGAAAAAAGGGGCCATAAGTTTTTGCGTACAAAAACAAATTGTTCATGTTTTATATGTTACTAGCTACACAGCTTCGCGCGGGTACAGTTTACAAAGTGGTGTTTTTTAGGTTGAAAAAAGCCTGGTTTAGCCTGGTTTAAATATTGATAGTTCATAACTGCCTTATTAGCCTAGTGGTTCTAAACGCGACTGCTATGCTCGAGGTCCTGGGTTCGATTCTTGGTTCGGTTCTGGGGTCGAGCGAAGTGTTATTGGTTTTTTCTATGAAATTCTCAGTAGCAGCTTGGAGTTTCTCTTTGTGCCCGATTATTGATAATAGACTCGCCTCCTATTACATGAGACCTAAGAACATACCCAGCGAACTGTAGGTGTAGGTACTTAAGTACATCCTTGCCTAACCCTTCGGGGATACAAGCGGGATCGTATTTCACAAATATGTCACTGGTACTATAATATATTTAAAAAAATATTTGTTTTGCAAAACGTATCGCTGATTGTGTGGCCTGCAGTCCCCAGCACTCTACCGTGACGTGACAGCACGCCCGCTACTGACACATCTGAAATCGTTGGGACATTCTTCCAAAAATGTCTCCTCAAACAATACACCGAGGTCCAATGACGTGCCACGCTATTTTACCGTTACCGAATAGAAGTATCGGTCATTTGCCCTATGCAATTAAATTTAACAGACCGCATTTTTAAGTTTGTGAAATTACAATATCCATTTGCGATTTATAAGTATCTTAGTGTCTTAGTTTTAAGACTTTGTTTTTGTCTGTGTTTCTGATGTGTGGTTAGTCTGGATAGCGTTCTTGGGGATGTAGAGAAGTTTACCAAGTTTTAGATTCGTAGTGAAGTGACGGATTTGATTTTCAATTGTTTACTGAAACTGTCTCGTTTGGGGGAGGTGTGTCTTTGTTTATTTAAGGATATTTCCTGGGTAATAATACGTTTGCAACTTTCATTATTGTTAGGGTCAGTCAGAAAAGAAATTTAACTTAAAAATACATTGAATTCTTGTTTTTTATTTAGACGCAAACGTATTTTATGTGTCTAGTGTGTATATTCATTAGATGAAGTGCGTTTTTGTTATTAAAGATTCTTATGTGGAGTTTCATGTTACTATTGAACGGTGATCTCTTCTTCATGAGATCAAGTTTATTTTGAGCATTGACTACGTATCACATTTTTTTTAATTAATAAAAACAATCTTTACATAAATTAAAATAATTACGGTTAAGAAGATAAGGAATAAAAGGTTACTCGAGATCTTTACGTTGATTTATTTCTGTGCGTGCCTGTATGTGTGTGTATAAGAGAGACAGTGTGAGTGAGCCTAGTAAGTGTGAATCTTCTTTGATTGTTTATAAAAAAGTATTTATTCTTAGTGTAGATTAGGATTAGGTAACTAAACAGCTGATTTAACACATATTTAAACGAGTTGATATTTTTTTGACATCCAGAGACATGACTGACATGTATGCTCATTACAGAAAAGTCATCCATGACGGGGATAGAACCGGTGACCGGGATACCCCCGAGAACAGTAGGGCTTACAACCACGATATCTCTCATTTCTGTAATTCTATTTGTTTAAGTTTTGATTTTTATCGTAAGACTATTGCGATGATCATTCCTGTTTAAATACTTAATTCAACATACATTGTGATAGAAAACATCATGAACAAAAAACATATAGTAAAATGAAATGTTCGTTGTAAATCTACGCAGCGAAAATGCATAAACGTAAGTGCTTTCATGAAATTCTCGATTTAAAAACGTTTACTCTCGTGTTCACAGGGATCTGAAGATCCATCAGGGTGCAGACAGTAAACACTGAATTTGTATGCATTTCCGTGCATAGCCCGAACGCTTTAGCGATGGCTTGACACAAATGAGAGAACACAACTAGTACAAAATATATTTTTTTTTACCATAGCATTGTTTTGAACATAAAATTCAATTTTATAAGTCAACAAAATACATATGTATTGCTAAGTCTTAACTAAGGAAAATGATCTGCCTTAATAGTTAGTGTTATTTAAAACTGACTTAGTGACTCCATCGATTGTGGTCGTTTCACGTCTCATACTCATCTGCAATATAATTTTTTTAATTTGTTCATTTTTAACCGACTTTAAAAAAGAAAGTTTCTTAATTCGAATTTCTCGCTGAGTGCAACTATAACTTCTTTGTTTAAGAACCGATATTGATGATTCTTTTTTCGTTGAAATGAGGATACCTCAAGGGTAGTTCTATTTTAATTTCATTGTCATTGGACCTTCGACTTCGAAGATACACCCGAGAACTCCTCAAAATCATTGAAGTTGGGTTTCTTTTTTTGTTATTATATAAAAATTGTCTCGTTGTAATCATTATTATTATTTGTTTCACATGAGCTCGACTAGTTTCACTTTCATTTCTTAAAAGTTCTCGTTTCAGTTGCTAACATTACACTTTTTCTTTTTTTCCTTATTCACGATTAGTTTAAGATTTAACATGTTTAGGTTCACAGTAACATTAATATCAAATGTTTTTTGTTGCAGGAAGATGAAACTGCTGTTAATCTGCTTCAGTCGAAAGTAGCAAACTCAGCCTTAGTTAGATGCACAAGGAACACACAGAGTATAAAGGAGTCAACAAGAAAGCTTTGCTAAATATTAAGCAATAAGTTTTATCGCTATTGTGTCTAGAAAAGAAATGTGAGAATACTCTAATGTAGCGGCAGTTGTCGCTAAGATAGTTTTCTTCAAATTAATACTAATTCATTATTATTTAATTTATTTTATAAATTCCAATCGACAGCTAAATACCTGTTTTGTGTTTTAAAAATAACACAACATAATTTTATTCAGCTCCGAATTTATTTACACTTTAAAACATAAACGATTTCGTTGTATATTTAACTATATAACCTTTCATAAACATGTTTAGAAAAAAAGGATGCCCTAATATTATTAATTTAGAAATTTCTTGACCGAGAACACGTTACGTAGCTTTCCGAACGCTGCGCAACCGAGTTGTATTCGATAATTTCTTGTAGTTACATAGTATCTGAATATTATATTAAGTCTACAAATGTCTTTTTTTCAAGGGTTCTTCTAGACAGACCCGTGCAGCATTTGTAACTCTGCGATAAGTCTACGAGTCTTTATATATAAGCATCGATAAATGAAGGCTATTTAGACATATTATTTCAGTGTTCAGTCTGCATTATTTTCTAATACTTTTATATACAGTGATGTAGCTGGCTTCTTGAAATTGTAAACATTATGAAATTTATTCACAAGTGAAACTGCAACGTTCAATACATTGTATCATTTTTACGAATAAGGATGCGTTAAATTACATAAATGTGACATTAGTTTCGGACGTATTTAAATGGCTCGAAAAAGAAATAAAGTACAAGTAAAATAAAAATGTATATTACTAAAATAATTATATTCATGTTTGTAATTTTTATAGTTATAAAAATATAGAAACTTATTAAGGTAGGTAAGTTAATATTTATATACAACTTTATCTACCTTAAAAAGTTTGTATATTTGATAGCAATCAGTTTATATTTTAAATATTTTATATGTATTTTTTTTGATGAATCTTGGAATTTTCTACCTTTTTTTTTGATAAAAATGGGGCAAACGGGCAGGTGGTGCACCTGATGGAAAGTAATCACCGCCACCCACGAACTTCCGCAACACCAGAGGGCTCGCAGATGCGTTGCCGGCACTTTAGGGAAGATTAAGCTCTCTTCTTGTAGGTCACTGGGTCATAACAGCTCGGAAAGACCTCAGGCGACAGCTAGTTCCACAGAGTGGTTGTGCGAGGCAGAAAGTGCTTTAAGAAACATTGGTATATGTAAAATATCATTACAGTAACAAGTAACAAGAAAGGGATATAAATAAATAGAGACTTTATGTAAATGAAAAAATGTAAAAAACGGAAAGACAACAGTGGCCACGATTAGAAACATTTTTAACAATAAAAAAAGAGATAGCTAAAACGAAAAGCATGACGTTTTTCGGGCATTAATTGTATGTAATTATATAAATAACACGTTTCTGTAAAAATGTTGTAAGATATGTAAAAGACCTTTGATCCCATATCGGAAGAGTTAATAACAATTGAACAAGTATAAAAATACATTATAGAAAGAACACTGCAGAGCAGTAAACAGAGTGTGAAGCCTCGAGCAAAACTGAGAAACGATGCAGCCAATTTGAGGCTTGCAAATTGTAGACTAACTAATTAACGTTTACCGTCTCACTGGAAATGTTGGGCCACTACACATGCTACAACTCCTCTTATTATCTCTGAAGCTCATTTCAAATGGTGAACAATCTCAAATGAAAATTGTAATACAATACAGTTGAAATTACACAGCCAACAGGCCTCGTGGCACAACTGTAGTGCATCCTACTATTGAGCTGAGAGAGCACAGGTTCGATCCATGCACAAGACTGGCTGTTTATCATAATTGACAGATGTTTGCCTGAGTGTTAACTGTTTAATCACCAATATTAGGGGGCCGGATTAGTTCGGCAAATTAAGGCCTTCGATAACTTCGTAACTCGTTGGTACTGGGACTTCCTGTGTCCTACTGACTAGGTTGTTCAGTTCCACCAAATAATTGCGCCCGGCTGAACTATGCCGACTTACCTGGAGATAGCCGTTGGTGAAGTAATCGCGATGTTGTATACCTGACCGAGTGCAAATCACACTTCACTCTGTTTAGCGGCAGCCGTTGTCTGAATTATCATATTTAAAAAATCACTAGTGGTAAACTTTTATGCTATTAAAATATTCAGTTAATGGGTCACGTGTGTATATCACTAAAGTTCAAAGAAAGGCAAAGTAATCATGGAGGATGTTTTTGTTCAGACTACCAATATCATTCAATGCCTCTACGTACATAACACGACAAAATCGACAATACGAAACGAGTAAAGGAAAGCGGTTATTCATAAAACTCTCGTTAGTCGATGTCCTTCTAAATTGTTGAAGTAAAACTTATTTAGGTGCGATTTCAAAGAACCACAGATTTTTTTTCGTGCAGAAATAATGTCCAGTAAAATCTATAATTAAATTTATTTGTAGAGTTAAATAGTTGAAATAATAATAATCATTTCAATAAAACAAAAACAATAATTTAAAAAACAATTGCTTATAACCTTTACAGACATTTGAATTTAAACTCGTATGAGATATTATTATTTTATACTAAAAACTAAGTAATTAAATTAATTTTCTTTTGTCAAATTATAATAATACTGTATAATGTGTAATGTTGTTGGAGTGTCAATTAAAATAAAAGAATAAAAAAAATTACCTACAGCAAGCTTTACAAATAAGTTTTTTAACTTTTTCTTTCATATTATTATCTATTTTTTTTTAAATTATGTGTAATACTTGGTGGTAATGATCATAAATTTAATTATCGATAGATACCTACCTCTAACTTCTAATAAATGATTCTACAGTACCTACACCGAACATTTGGCAATTTAATTCTATAATGTGTATTTGTCACACTTGACATTGGCAAAATTGCAATTGGCAAAAGTCAATATTTAAAAAAAATATATTGCAATATTTGCTGCAATGTCGAAGAAGTTTACATAAAGATTTTTTAATAAACATATTATTTTTGATTGCATTAGTTCTTATAGCCCGCACCGTGGTAGAAGCGTGAAAAAAATATATAGCCCCTAGACTTTTTACTACTGGTCATATCCCTGTACTTTGCTCGCGACACGCTGTTATTTCACGTAGACCGACATGTTGACAAGTAAGCTATAAGACATTTGTACAAATAACTGTATTTACTCACGTGTCCGTTTGCGTGATGGACGGAGTATCTAATTATTCATACTTACGTATATGTATTTACTGCCTCTTAGCCTAGTGGCCGTAAGCGCAACTGCTATACTTCGATGTTCTGAGTTCGACTCCCGGGCCGAGCAAAGTGTTATTGGGTTTTTCTATGAAATTCTTAGTAGCAGCACGGAGTTTGGCCTTGTACCCGATTAATAGCAATAGTGTAGTGTCTGTGAGTGAAAGAGAGGGAAGTATTAGGTCATCTCTAGTGCACATGCGGTCGCAAAACAGTCAGTCAGCTGTGAGCGGCGGGAGTGCGTGGATATGCGCGTCTAAGAGTCGACAATAGAGAAAAATACACTACAAATAGGTTCGGCTTCTATCACGTGGGACTTAAAAACCATACACGGTAACCTACGTACGGTACGTTAGTACACCGCTCCCTAACCCTTTGAGGATACATGTGTGATCGTATGGTATGTGTACTTTTATGTACGGAATGAATGAAAATTTTGTTGCACTTTATGTCTTATACTGGCGACCTTAATAATGCAAGGCACTTTCCTCCAGCTAACCAATGGTATTGAAGGACAAAGAAAAGTACCGTTGTACGCACGTAAGAAGTTATGAGTCTACGTACTACTTTAGCGTAACAAAAAAAAAACACTAAAATTATTATCTCGCCTGCCAAAAACATGACGCAGTTAGCCATCAAAAATCATGAGGTATTAATTTTCAGACTAAACTTTTTCATTATTTCAATGAAATTTAAATAATTTTTATACACATTGTTAACAATGATAGGATAGTTTTAGCTTTTGAACGCGCCAAACGAAATATACCTTAAAAATACTTTTCAGATTGTCGCTGAATAGTCTGAATGACGCAATGAAGTTCTAGAAGTGACATGTTTTCGTATTAATACAAATTACTCAACTGACTGGAGTTTCGATCACTGTAACAAATGGAATAATCCAGTACATGATCGATAAGCCGTTAATTGATGCAGCTCGCCGCGCTGCTGGCGAGTCTGCACTGGTCCCATATCACGAAGGAATTACCGGGGATTTGTCAATTAATTATATATAATACACTACATTAGAATCACAATTTTTTTTATTGTTAAATGAGTATCAAGTAATGGAAAATTGTTTAAACTTCAAATACTTACAAATACATAACAAAAGAGGTTCTCTTTGTTACGAAAATATCAAAGCCGCAATATAAAAAAAAATACTATGAAAAAATAAAAAAAACACAACGACATATTTTTTAAATCAGTTTTGTCTTCATTATTTATTTTTAATAATAATGGTGTATAAAGTATTATTTTTTCCTTAAATAAATGTAGGTGCATTAATATCTTAGAAATCTATCTCGCTTACTCCTTGGTAAAATTATGTTAGTAAGAGTAGCGCCTCTAGTTTGTGACAAGTTCTCGTAAGTAACAGCTTATTTATCAGTAAGTAGGTATGCGTTGAAATCATTAGGACTACTTTATCACACTCAGTTGATACTGTCTGATCTTGGACTCTTGAACTTGGATAAGGATTTAGACAAATGGGAATGATGCACAATGAAAGAGACAACAGTCAACATTACAAATATGAAATAATAAGCGTCAAGTTAATGAAACCTGGCAAATCCCAAAACGAAACAAACAACTCTTACGCAAGCGGCGCCGTCAGCTACATCTACTTTTAGCAACATAAAAAAGAAGAAAAATATCACATTGTAAAATTATTTCATCTTCCAAACAAATGAAATGTTCTTGAGCCCCTTGTAATGTCACTATGTTTAATAAATTCTATATCCGTCCGTGGTGGATTGCTTTATATTTTTTATTGTTAACTTCTCAAGTCTTGCAATCACGCGAACAAACTGGAGGGATGTATTCGCAGTCTGAAGGATTTATTGTGCACTACAAGATAACGGAGACCCCGGAGAAAATATCAAGTGAAGATATTTCAATGTTAAGGAGAATGTGGAATGATCGAGGCACTGAAGCGAGTCTGAATATTGCTTTAATGACACGTTTTTATAAACTCGCGTTCATGTGTGTTTGTTTGTCTGTTTAGTACAAACTTTATAATCGATTTAACAGAATACTATCACAGGTCTATATCATAATCTCATAAAGATGTTTAGAATGGTTTGCAGATTCAACAATCATAACACTACAAACTACAAAGCACCATAGAAAAAAGAATAGGTATTCTAAAACAGGGTAAAAAGGATAAAATCTATCTAGTATATATATAAATAGATATTTCTATGTATGTTCCACAGCTACGCTAAAGTAGCTAGAATGCTTTTGATGAAATTTTATGACATTCTCATATCAGCCCAACGGGTGATCCTGTTATATTTGGTATCGATCAGATCTAAAAAAAAATTTTTTTTGAGCCTCAGCGACGCGTCATTTGGTTTGCTATTAATTTAAATTCAAATAAACGAAAAATATATAAATTTTACCAAATTATGTAAAACTGAGACTCAATATCTATGGAAAATCGAAATAAAGTAGCACTTGTATATTTTGTCACCATGTATTGTTTAAAAAAAAAGCATTGTGTTTTTTCACCGGTACAGAATAAGGAAATCTGAAACCATAGGTGACATATGGAAACTGTCCAAATAAGCGTTAGCTCTTTTTTCTTAAAACATCTTTGGCATAGCATCTTTTTGTACTTATCGACTCAGTTTGATATAACGATTATTTCATTGTATTGAAAAAAAAAACACGGAATAGTAGGAGTTGGTATAAAAAAGATTTCAAAAATACACTATTATTATAAATTATTTGTTATTTAAAATCCTATACGTTAGCTACTTAATTACTGGTGTTATAAAGAAGCCGTTGAATTAAATTTATATTATTATGCCTCGGTAAGTGTGCAAGGTACTCAGCTTGCCTAGAGACGTGCACATTCAGTCCGTTGCCTCGACCCGCGATTTATTCTCATAACACGCAAAGTATAAAAATAAAATTTTATTTTGTATACACAATTTATTATCCATCGCTGAACTGTAGAATAAAATACGATCTGTTCGTGTACCATTTTTGTTTGATTTTTTTGTTCTTTATTAAAAGAGGTTAGTTAACTCGACCTAAGAAGGGTATGTCGTAGTTATAAGGGTCATGAGGTCATGACACAGACTAACTGGACAATCTATATATTTTGCAAGCTTCCTTTTTTTCACTATCTCCAGTTTTATAAGATTTCATCATAACTTTCAGTTGCCATAATATACGTTTGTTTTTATCGTAAATTAATTTGAAGAAACCGAAACAAATTGGTAAGTAATTTTGCATAGAAAAAGCTGGGTAACTTTATTTTGTACACAATATTTATACAAAGGTGAATTTGAAGACCGAAACTTATATGGCAAGAGAAATAACTATATGTAATTAATTGTTTATCGTAATGTCTTATGTAGAAACTGTAAGAAATGAGACAGTAATTCCTATATATACAGACGGGGTTAGAGAAATTTATAGCTCATTTAATTTTTGTACATAAGCGACCTTAATACCATAATCTGTTATATTCCAGCCAACCGGTGCATGTGTGGGAGAAAAGCAGGTACTTCGATTGATGATCAGAAATTTGTATGGAGATTTCCTCCAAGATTCCAAATAACCTTATTGTGTTTCTGCAGTGAGTAGGGTTCGCAGAGCTCTTTGGGGCAGACCGACTGGAAGAAAAAAGAAAACGCTTATTTGTTCGTCACATAACACATCAAATATTAAAATTATAAAAACATAAAACCAACACAACTAAAAAAAAAACCAATAATAATAATAAGTAATGTGCTGTGCGGGAATAAACAGGTCCCAGTCTTAGTATAATTGCTATACTGAATCAGTGCAGCGCTGGTATTCTGACTGGGCCACATTAACATACATCACGGACATCAATAAAACAAAAGCAAATAGTAAATAAATAAAAAATACATACTAATAATTTACAAAAAATTAATACGACAAAGAGAAATTGAAACTGTGTTAGAGAGAGAGAGAGAGAGAGAGGAGTTCACACCTTTGCAGCTAAGCTACAACTCTGGTCCTGTAACAAATTTTTTTTAATTGTTACCCTAAAGGTTTGGACTATTTTTAAAGCACGAAGTGGCGACGATAAATCATTCCAGCATTGTGAAGCCGCAAACTGATAGAAAATCTCCAAACTAAAAAAAAAAACGGAGCAATATATTGTTTCTGTGGTGAGTTGATTTTCCAGAGTTCCTTGTTGAATGGGGTTCAAGGTCGGTATAGCACCTAACGCTTATGTATCACACCTATGGTCTTACAAACTTACATATGTTTACTACAGTAGCCGCTTACCACTGTCGCCTAAGTTGTGTAGAAAAAATAACTAATGTACGAGTAATGTATTTATCTTTATTATTATTATTGATTTTAGTCAATTGAAATTCAGTATCCGTACAATTTATATCTTTAATACAAACTGGACCAATAAGAAAGTAACATTATATATTTCTAACTAAACAGAAAATTCAATTGCAGAAAAATATATCCATTTTTATTGAACTCGTAAACATCAATTCCAATTGGAATTTCGACTGTATATGCGTTTATATAAAAGCGAAAATACATTGAACGTTGACAGAGAGTTCTATCGGCCTCCGCTCGTTACTATAGTAACGGCACGAACTGAAAAACAACTTTTATTTTACCATCGCCAAAGAATATAACAGAGGGTGCATTTATTTAGCGGTATGATTTAAGTAAGTTGGTTTTGTTATTACCAATACAAAATGCGAGATGTGAACATAGTCAAAGTGTTAAATTACTTCAAAAATGTTTCATAGTGGTAGGTTTTTCTGGTTGACGGATATTTTTGATATATTCTCTATACAAGAGATAGCTTAACGTATAATTAATACGTGAAGCAATAGCTTTCTGTAACATTTTAAGCATATTTCGTGCACGGAAGACTGTTAGATTTAGCATGGTTAAAGTTTATATGGAGAAGAAGTGCAGAAAGCTGAAATTTATCTACAATATGTGTTACTAATATATTCAATTAAATAAATTAATACTGCGAATCCTACCCTGACCAGTGCCATTGAAATTAGATCCCCAAAACAAATGTCAAACAGAAAATAGTCTATGATCAAAAAGTCGCAGGTCTAATTTCGAGGTTAGGGCGATTGCACTAGCAATAATAAATAATATAAATAGTATAAATAATTACGTGTGTTTAGTATGATTTGAAACTCAATGGAAGCGTGTATGGGCACGACGTCAATCGACGTGAGTTCGAACCCCTGCAATGAGCCTCAGCTTTCGGTGAAAGATAACACCGTGACGAAACTACTACCATAAAATTGAAAATCTGTCGCGAAGCACCAATAGGTTTATTGAAAAAAAGAAAACCAACGTCAATTATTGTCCAGAGTTCCCTGGTGTGTGTTCAAAGGTCCAATGCCAATCAAATAAAAATGAAACCACCCTTGAGGTCAAACAAAAAAAGAATCAACCGAGGCAGTTCATAAACAAAGAAGTTATGGCTGAACATCCATAAAGAAACATACATTCGAATTGAGTAACCTCCCGTCTTTTTTTGAGTCCGAATAAACAAAATATTACAGGAAAGATATAGGAGCAGGATAGAATATTTTAAGGCTCGCTTGTTTATCCATCACTTTCAAGATAAAACTCTGGCAATTTACCGTTTTCTCGCAGCCACACTTGAGAGCTCGTGGTAAACTATAATCAGACGCAATACTATAAACTCGATAAAAGAAACACAAACGCTAAAAGAATAATTCCTTTTTGATTATTCGCCATATACTAGATTTAACACCCCCCGTAGTGGCACCATCAGGTGTATAACGTTTTGGGATTACCTGTGTATATATAGTACTCAAGCGGGATGTTAGGGATCGTTACCCTATTGAGTCGCGACCACCACTTAGTGATAAACTTGTTACGTAACTCTCTTTTAGTTCATCGCGTTCCGGGATCACCCAACCAGTGTATTCAGTTAGCTAGAGATTTGCAAACATAACAGCGACGACCGGAGATGGATTCCAGATCTTTCGGCGGTCACCGTTATTTTGGATCGTACTGTCCTTTTCTGTCTCTCTTTATTAGGTAAGACCACAGGTGTACAATATTTCTATAGCTACCATACAATTCACGAAGATATGCTTAATATTAATTATAGGCAAGCACAGCATGCAGTCAGTTTAGGCTATTTACTTACGTAATTTACAATAAAAAATAAATTAACTAAAAGCAAAGTAAAACTGTCTAAAACATAACTACTAAATTATATCATTATTCTTTCTTATGAGACGTAGTGATATAGTTTCGGTATTTCAGCAAAGTGTCCACGTGAATATCTGTTTGTTAAACTTACATTGTTATATACTAGGAATGGGTGAGTTACCTCTAAGCTATGTCTTTGATGGAGGTGAAACTAAAGGAGTTATTATATTGTCACTCTGTCATGAATCTTTTGAAGGAATTCTGAACAATCAGTTTTATTTCTTATGACTTCATATATAAATATAAGATCCAAGATATATCTACGTTTTGAGAGCTTACCATTAGACACAGGCAAGCTTGCTATACTACAATTAAAAAACTAAGAATGTCTATTGTTGAATTGTTTGCCATTGATCTTTATGTTATTAATATTGTATGTCAGCCTGCACTCAGCCATTCTTTGTGCCGTTGTGGAGATGTTTGCTCCGCCGTCTGAGACCGGATTTTATTTCAATTGACGAGTCATTAAAAGTTAGATAATTTAATATAATACTCAAGATTTGGTATTCAATAAATATATTATAAGAATAATAATATAAAGGAGAAATATTTTTTTTATGCAAAGTTGATTTTGTATCAGAACCATCCTTGTAACACTTGGGTGCCATTAGCACTTTGTTACTTCGGAATATATTTAATACTAGCGGTGTGCCTGTGGCTCCGCACACGTTTGAGACTCAGTAATTAATTACATTCCGTAATTTAATTTTTACTCATAACGTTGACAATTCATATAGTCTATTAATTGAGATATTACATTATATACTAGCGATCGCCCTAAGCTCGAAATTCGACCAGCGACTTTTTGTTCATAGACTATTTTCTGTTTGACATTTGCAACATAAACCTAAATAATGGATATTATATCATTTGCTGTCACTTTTCATTCAGTGACAATGTCAATATTTTGAGGGGTCTAAGTTCTATGGCACTGCTAGAGTTAGGATTCGCAGTAATAATTTATTTAATTTCTATATTAGTAACATATATATATATAAATTTTAGCTTTGTGCGCTCCTTCTCCATATAAACTTTAACCATGCCAAATTTCACAGTCTTCCGTGCACGCAATACGCATAAAAAGGGGTACTTAGTTTTTGCTTCACGTATTAATTTAATGATTATACTTCCCGTGTACTAAATTTAATGTAATATTTTTACTACTATATTTTACGATGTTTAAATGTATAGTTAATGATTCTTATAGCCTACCAATTGTGGAATGACGTATGCTTCCCATCTAAAAAATTAGAATAGGTTTTTGCGATTTCTAAAAGTAATATTAAAAATTGTTATAATCCATCAATCATAGAATAAACTTATACTTCCCGTGTACAAAGTATCATCAAAATCGATTAAGATTTTTTTGTTACTTTTATTAATTTTTTAAACATCTAAAAGTTTTATAGAAAATTCTTATAGCCTAACAATTCACGAATGACATAAGCTTCCCGTGTACAAACTTTCATAAGAATCAGTCAAGCCGTTTTGATTTAAATTCGGAGATAAAAACAGACAAAAATTGGTTATTTTTATAAGTACTGTATACATATTTAGTAAAAAGCTGTATTTTGAAATTACAAACAAACATTTCTATTTTATTAATTGTTAGATTACGATTAAATTACGATCTAAAATAAAAAAGTCTAAAAATAATTAGTCAAATTTTAGGGGTTTTTCTTTCCGACAGGGATGTTTTCCTAACGAGTGATTATTTCGGGTTTCAGTGAACCATATATGGTTTAAATTTAAATATGACGTTAAACCGAAATCATACTATTTTTTTTAAATAATTTTTAAGGGATGAGTGTATCAGTAATTACTAATTGCGCGTGTACCTTCACCTTCACTTTCCGTCAGGTGGTAAGAAAGAAATAAAGAAGTTTTCTTTTGATTTTAATTCAGAGTATCAGGACATTACATGTAGTTTGTCTCATTCACTTTAACAGCTAGACATAGAGAAAGATTTACGGATTCATAATCATCTAAAAATGTCCAAACAAAATACCTAAAAGTTACTCATCATGTAAAGTCAGAATTAAATTAAATTCTAATGTCGCGTGTCTGTTTGTATGTCTTGTGAAGCGTACGAACAAAACAGCGTTCAGCGCTCGGACATTAGTCAAACTAAACGACGCGGCGCGGCGCATGCGCGACCCTGTATAATCGAGCGCAAAAATGTTTGATGTCCAAATAAAATAGCCATAAAACTTCTTGAGGACTTTATTTAGAAACTGTGGGTTTAAATCAACTGTATTTATTTAATGTTAAGAAATTTGATTATCTGCGGCACACACTGAGAATATTCTGGTTGTGTACCAGCAATAACGCAAGACTATAGAAGTTGACTGACAAACAGACCATCGAAGAAAAATTGATATGAATTATACATATCTTGTGACCTGATAAACACCTGTTCTAACGACCTGAAGGTGTTTAGTTGAACAGGAGGTTGCATGAACTGGTTTCAGCTATAAATAATTGTAAAACGCCGCATAAAAATGGTAAAAGTTGGCTGCATACTAAGTTGAGAACAAGAATTGGCTTTCAAGTGTAACCGCTAGAACATATCAGTAGCTACTTGGTGACAGATTTACAACTTAATTTTATTAGTTGGAAAATAGATCACTAACAATTATCAACTACTGTTATAAAGGTTTTGTTGCGAAATACAGTGTAAACTTTTTATAACGAAATTCAAGGGACTGAGCATTTTTTGTCGTTATAGAGAGTTATCGTTATATGGAGTAAACAAAAAAAAAACAACCAAATTAACAAGAATTTTTAATATGTATGTCTTAGATAATAAATGCTTATAAATTATTGTTTACACATATAGTCTGATAACTTTGTCTGACGTTTTTTGCTATGCCAGTACTTGTTTTGTATTATTTTATGTATTCTATTCATATCTAGATATATGGTGGAATCGTCTTGATTAAAAAACAAAAAAAATTCTACCAACTTAGCGGCATCTAGGGCTTGTTGAATTGCTGGTGGTGATTCGGCTTTGTCCACTTGATCATCTTCTTCATCTTGATTATCGGGTGTTTCCTGACATTTTGACACTAAATCAACAATTTGTTGTGGCTACATCCTCATCTATATTTTTGTACAATTGTAGATCTTCGTTAAAATTGTTTGGTATGTTGAACTGGCTTGTCCATTCACTCAGTGGTAGATTGTCTTCACTGTCAAATTGGTTCGTTTCTTGGCTACTACATAATCCAGCATGTCGAAAAGAATGTTGGATAGTGGCTGTTGTTACCTCTTGCCAGGCTTTTGATAAGAAGTTCACTGCTTGTAGCATGTTGATCGAGACCTTGCCGTCAGTTTCGATCATATTCATTAACATTTTCCGTCTATAGTGGCCCTTTAGGCTTTTAATTACACTCTGATCCATTGGATGTAAAATACTGGTTGTATTAGCTGGGGAAAATGCTAACTCTAAGTTTCGAAGATTAGATATGATTGGGTGAGCAGGACAATTGTCTACTAGAAGCAAGATTTTCCGTGATTTTAATTCAGCATCCCATTTTCTCACTTCCTCTTCAAAAATCTGCGATGTCATCCAAGCTGACTTATTTGCTATGTACGTAACTAGCAACTGTTTTATGTTCTTGAAACACCGAGGGTTTTTCGATTTGCCTATAACTAAGAGCTTTCTTTTTCTGTGCCACTCATATTGGCAGCCACTAGAATTGTAATACGCTATTTAGACAGTTTTCCTCCAACACATTTTTCCCCTTTGAATTTTAAAGTTTTGTCGGGAGTCAACTTGAAAAAAAGGCCAGTTTCATCAGCATTAAAATGTCTTCTGGTGAGTACTTCATCTTTAGTTTAAGCCACATTGTACTAATCCAATAGTTAGTCACATTCATATCGACATCCCGCGCCTCTCCGTTCATTTTACCGTACGTAATTTGGTGACGGTGCTTAAATTTTCTGAGCCAACCTTCAGATGCATTAAAGTCAATAATGCCAAGTTGGTTGGCAAACTTTTCAGCCTTAGCTTTTACAATTGGCCCCGAGATGGGTACATTATTCTGGCGCTGATTATTAAACTACGACAACATTGCCTGATATAAGTCTGCGAATTTTGGCTTGTTTCATTTTTTAGAAGAGTTTCCTTCTAGCGCCGCCTGTAGAATTGTTTTTTGGTTTTTCCAAATACTAGCAACAGTGGATTGACTTAGTTCAAAACGCCTTCCAACGTCACTTTTATTTTCTCCCTTTTCAATCGCACGTATCACACAAACTTTTTCGTCAACACTAATCGCTTTCCGTTTACTGGCCATGTTAACAGTTTCAAAGTAGGTTTACGACTGATAATACGATAGGTACCCAGTATGCTTTTGGTCGAAGACCATCACTTCCGAAAAAACAATGCGTCATACTGCACGTGTTCAAGGCAATTAAGGATAACTAAAGCTAGACCGACCTCGGATGTTTCGGAGCTTCAAAGTCTTTTGTTACCTGATAATAAACAATAATACCGATAATAAATATTTACTGTCTAAAAATATGAACACATTTCTTCGTAATAAAGAATGGCGTATCGCTATAAAGAGTGCTTCAATATGTGGGTTTTAACGCAAACCAACCAAGTTGGGCTCACTTCAACGTCATAGGGTGTTTATCGTTATAAAGGATAACGTTATAAAGAGTTTACACTGCATTTGCATATAACGTTTAATTGGTACATTTAACGAAAGCTCAGACTCTTGTTGAATTCGATAGAAGTGGAGTTCGAATATGCTATCACAGGCTTATCATTGCTTCATATTTGTGTAAATATTTCACACATGACTAATTTAATAAATATTCATTGTGATTTACCATCTTAGCCTCTGCCTCTTCAGCCTAGTGGTCGGTCGTAAGCGCGGCTGCTATGAGCGAGGTCCTGGGTTCGAATCCCAGGTCGAGTAAAGTGTTATTGGGTTTTTCCTTTGAAATTCTCAGTAGCAGCTCGGAGTTTGGTTTCTTGCCCGATTAATGGCAATAGGCTCGCCCCCTATTACATGGGACCTAAAAACATACTCGGCGAACTGTGGGTGAACATTAGTACACCTCTGCCTAACCCTTCGGGGAATACAGGCGTAATGGTATGATGGTATGTTTGCCATCTTCATTGTATTATAAAAAAAATAAAAGTAAATTAATTTTGTACGTGACATTACGCGCCAGAGAGTGTCATCCACATTTGTCATTCGGCCCTCTTAATTGGCAACATACATTCCTGCCACTCCTGCGCACTTCTGTAATATTTGGTTTAAAGAAAACATTTTAAATTGACATTTCCGAATGACGAACAAACGGACAGTTTGAACTGTGACTGAAACAAGTTGATTAATTAAGATTTGCTCGAGTTACACTTACTAAAGTTTATAATACCTATATTTAAAAAGGATGTAATTGATTTTTTTTTGTTTTTTTGCTTACGTCATATCAATAAAAATTTCAGTAACTTTAATTGCTGATTAATAACATAAAAATGATGCGGTACTTGCACGTGGTGACCTGCTGAATAAGAAAAGAGTAAATAGCTGGAGAGCAGTAGTAGGACCATTATATATAAATTGTATAAAAAGCATGACTGCTTTGTATTTAGGAATCGGCTAGCGTGTACAAAGCAAAAAAATAACTTGCATAGACGTAGGTTTAAAAATCGACTTCACTCCTGTTTCTCGATAAATCCGAATCTGCTGACAATCCTATTCTCTTAGCTATAACGGTATTACACACACTGCGTTCGGGAGCCGTAGCTTTACAGTACGTCTATTACGTACAAAGACGTTCGTTCATATAATTTCCGTACCCGGAAGCTGTGATACTTTGTCCCGGCCAGCGTGTTGCTCCTTTCTATAACACTGGCCTTCTTCAAATGTCGAGTGAAAAGACACTTACATTTCAATGATCGTTGTTGTTTTTGCAATGCCATGATACTTGCTTTAAATTGATAATTAGATCTACCATTTCGTATTCATCGTTGATTAATTCCATTTCTAAATGAATTCATAATTATATACCTTCGCGAATATATGAAATTTTCAAACAAACTTCAGTTACCGAGACCCATATAAATCAAAGCGAGATAAAATGAACACCAGTCGAGCGAAATACGATAACATTGAAATTTGATAATACACGTCGCGAGCACTTTGTGTTAAATAATGAATCTGCCCGCATATTTGTGTAATGTCTATGAGATTTTTTTTTAGGATGGCAAAGTGACGTCACTGTTCCTGATGGTAATCCAAATAAAATGGTGACCAGCGAAAGATCGGCAATTTATCGCCGGTCGTCGCTGTCATACCAAACTGCAATCCTCTCGGCAACTATATATATCGGGTTTCTCCCGAGACGCGACACATCAAAAGAGAGCTACTGTGAGGATTTTATTATGATACGCATGGTGGTCGCGACCAAGTCGTGTACATTTACCCTACTACCCCACTTGATTATTGGATCAATTAAAAAAGGATTATCGTGCCACTACGGTGATTTTTTTACCTAGTGTATGGAGGTCACCATTCAGTCGGACACAATTATTGTGTCCTAGTATGGGTGCCATTCTGTCGGGTTTCCCCGGATTTTTCCTAATTTAAAAGGCAAAACTTGTACACTATTTGTGTACAGGGAAAACGTTATTCATTGATTAGTATATAAATAAAACGGAATAAAAACAAGCAATTGAAATGCAAAAAATTTAGATAAGTACTTTATTTATCTTTAAAAACAATTTTAGGAAGTCTGGGGAAAGATCCCTATTTCACGCAATTATCCGGGGATTTTCAAGTTACTGTCCGGTGTCAACAACTTGGGTGATGGCAACCATGGGTTAGATCCTACCTCCAATTTTACTATATGTAATTACTCTCATACGGGAAACCGTGAAGATATTATTGAAGTTAGCTTTTCCCACGTAGCTTATTCACAGACATTAAACTGTCGCTTTGCATGATAATGGAAAAAAATAAGAAATTATCTTCATCGCCTCTGCATAATCCAATCGTAGAGACCTTAAGATGCTGTTTACAATGCATAGGTAAATTAAAACAGTATATTTTTGTAAATTGAACCTTATTTCAATACAATAAAAGCTAATAAGATCGAAAGCGTTTGATTGTCGGATGCTAACGGTCATGTAAATACAATGTGACAGTGTGAAGAGCTTTGTTTATATCGAGTGACGTTTCGACTTATGTTGTTCTCGTGTCTGGCGTTCTATTTACGCGTTTATTTATAAACATTTATAAGCTACTAGCAACAATTCGCGACTTCGTACGCATTAACTGCAATAATAAAATTGAGATTAAGTATATCGTATGTCACCATAGGTGAACATAGCTTTCCATCAACCAAATATTCTATGGAATCGGATTACCTGTACCACAGATTATTTCATAAAAACAATTTTTTTGTTGTTGTTATAATAGTACCTATATAATATATATGTATAACCATATTCTGATACCTTAGTTCGTCCCAATGATATTTAATAAAATAAAGCAACTAAATTTCAAAACATCAGAAATGAAAAAAAAAATGATAGCTTTTTAGAATATTTCACATGAATAAAAATAGCCAATTAAGGTCTCAGTAACGGACTCAAAAGATAAATGTAGATTCACACATACGTCCACAATTTTTAATAATAAACCTAGACATTTTGTTCGCATTATTGTACTGAAAGTATCTATATTAAAAATAAACTACTAAAAGATATTTTACGACATTCATGTTATGTTCAAGTGGCTACTTTAAACCCTTGAACATCGAGTACCGTATCCATCTGTATCGCAGGGCTAGTTAATATTTTATATCTACGACCAATGAAATATAAATTATTCTAGAACCGCCAATATTTCCGAAATTAAATAGTACGATCCGTGTAGATTTGTAATCGTCTAAATTTTAAATAGTCAACAACGCAAACATATAAATTCTTCGTATTACGCTTAATTATCAAAAGTTTTAAATTACGTTTGTTTTACTTTGTTGACCTTTTATTTATCAATTTGCATATATATATATATATTTTTTATGGATGTTCAGCCATAACTTCTTTTTTTATGAACCGATTTGGTTGATAATTTTTTTGTTGGGTTGTCCCATTTTAATTTCATTGACGTTGGACCTTCAACTTCGAAGATATATCAGGGAACTCTTCAAAACCACTTAAGTTCGTTTCCTTTTATAAACGACTTCTTGTTAAAAATTCTCTTATAAAAATAATATTTGTTTATGGCAAGTAAGATTATACAGACTTCTAAGTATATATATTTCGGTTACTCTTTAGCAGAATTAAATACTGCGAGTAGCAGTGTCTACATTATGATGTACGTCTGCATTTCATCACATTTCAATTTTTATTCCAATGTATTAATCTAGTAAAATACTTAAGCATTGTCGAATATAGTTTAAATAAATAAACGAATCGTAAATAACATTTTGGGAACATTGTTGTTTAAGATATGTTTACTGATGTTCAGGAATTAGTTTACTGATTTTATTATTAGTTTCTCTCTAGCTTCATGGTACTATGTTTAAGTAGTTTGCGATTGATAAATAAACTGATCAAATTTGTACAGGGTTATAGTTTTACGTTTGAGTAACACTATCACTACCGACAGATTTTCAACTTAAACATGTCTTAAGACTACTTCAGAAAAATGACTTAACAGCACCTGATGCAATCGCCGATGTCATTCCGGCATATTAAAATACCTCATCATACCTCGTAAAAATGGGCTAAAGTCGTAGGCATGATGTAATACGTTGGTTGGAACTCCGTTCCAAATCCGCATGGTACGGCATGCGTAAGATTTTGCAAACCTTTTGTTCATGCCGAACTTGTGCTTTATAAAGAAAGTATTAACTGTGCGTGATAACACAGCGAACTCTGTTTAGGATGCCAATTCTCCTGGATATTGCAGTTAATTCAATGAGATTGAGGTCGCGACGGATGTCCATTCCTAGGACTCTCAGGCTATCACGCTTTGTGAGTGAGACATTCTCAAGAGTGAAGAGAGGGGAAAACTGGGATTTTTTACAATAGAATACGCATAATGTTAGCTGACACGTATTTAGTACTGGCAAAATCCTGGCATGGTTGCTTTACAATCTTTTTCTTCATTGAAGCGATGTTGATGTTCTAATAGTTATCGATTGTGTCTGTCTAAAATTTTTTAAGACTGAACATATTATTTTAACAAATTGATTATATAAATGACAAAAGGGAAAGAAGTAACATAAACCCTTTAAAAGGTTTTATTTATATTTATTTATTCACTCTTTTATTGCCATATGGAAAAACTGAAAATACATTTTTGTCTTGGATAACATGTTTATTTTAGTACATCAAACGTCTTGAGTTTAATAATACATCTTTTTATTAGAGTAAGAGAGTAAAGGGGATGTTCCAAGGGTTTAAGTGAATGCTCTCAAAAGCATAGACGCTGCGCGGTGCGGCAAGCGACGAAGGTAATTTCTCTGGTTAGTATTGGATAATGCAATTAGATTCACAGTGTAATTGTATATTTAACATTTCTGATTAATATATTTCATATTGGAAGGCTGTTTATTTTTGATATGTTCACGCTTATAATCCATTTTACGCCCTCTTTGATACTCAAAAAAGTTTTTTTTTGTTACTGTTTAATGTTTTTTTTTTATATTGTTCCCTGAACAAATTGAAAACTTTCAATGTTGCATCTCTTCAAGTATCTTTTCTGATCATATTTAAAACGTGAAATTTCGACTTCGCTTTTTTGCTATCCATATTCTAGTTTAGAGCAGAAAATGTACTTCACCCTTCTTCCAAGACATTCGAGACCCGCTTCAACGTAGATGGTTTCGTATAATGGTGTATCCTCAGAACATCAGTTCTTCGTAAGAGATAAATGCTATAAATTCGATCGAAGTTTCAAAGTACAATATAAATAAGTGAGCACAATTACTATAAAAAGTTCACAAAGTTTTTGTACTGAATCAAACGTTTCATCACTCCATTGGAGCAACACCTTAATAGTAAAAAAAGTTTGCGTAATGTGTTCTCGTGTTTTTCCGAGGGGATCATAGCTTCGGCAATTTCCTTGTAAAAACAAAGGGTTCCAAACAAAATATAATAAATTTTTAATGCAATTCGATAGGAAAAATTTTCATTGCATTTTCGATTCCGCTGTTACAAATGATTTAATACTCTTTTTTTGTATATAAAACTTGAACGATTTTTGAAAATAGCAAATATATAATCCGCGAACCATTTAGCTAAAATAAAAGTAAATATAATATCATGTATATTATTCAAGATTACTTCTGAAGCGACAAGTAAATTAATTCCACCACTTGGTCAATTATGACCGGTCTGATTTGAATGTAGAGGTTGCAACTACAAATGAGTTATCATTTGAAACGGTAAGATATATTTAAACACAGGGTTACAAATACCATTCTGTGTAGGTATGTAAAGTGCAAAATAATTTTAGTAGTCAATTTAAATGATTTATGTTCTATTCTTGGAAACACTTAGTTCTCCTTCAGCTTGTAACATTAACAAATCTATACCGCATGGATGTTGTTCTTGGAAGCTGTTTTTCATTTTTGACATATAATTCTAAATTTACTGCAAAAACAAGAAGTATCAAAATCAACTGCTACTACTGGATTTATAAGTTTTTGTAACAAAGTTATTTATGGCGGGGTGAGAGATAAGCTGAAAAAAGTGACCATAAAAAAGCATTTATATATGAACAGATTTCTACGCACTATTGTATGTACAGTACGTGGGGTCGATGGTTCGAGTCCCGCTGATTCGGGTTTTTCTTGTAGTTTTTGTTTTTATTAATTATTATTACTAATAAAAATGTATATAAATTATAAATTTATCCAGTGCATTTAATTCAATTAGCAAAACTCGAAGCATCGACCACTCTTAAGTACTGTACATATAACAATGCATAGAAATCTGGTCATAACATAATATAAACTAGCGGTCGCCCAATGATCGAAATTCGACCAGCGACTTTTAATCATATACTATTTTCTGTTTGACATTAGCAGTATGAACCTAAATATTAAATATTATAATATCACTTACTGTCACTTTTTATTGAGTGACAATGTCAGTATTTTGGAGGGTCTAGGTTCAATGGCACTGGTCTGGTTAGGATTCACAGTATTATTTTATATTATTTAATATATTAGTAACAGATATTTTAATAAATTTTAGCTTTCTGCACTCCTACTCCATGTAAACTTTAACCACGCCAAATCTCACAATCTTCCGTACACGCAATACGCTTAAAAAAGGGTACAAAGCTCTTGCTTCACGTATTAATATAATGATGATAACAAAAGGAACTAACTTCCTTACTACCTGGTGTCCTACGATATATCTTTACCTACGAGTTTTTTTTTTTCCTTAACATTTGAAAATAATTAAAATTGAAGATAACTGTTGCTATTATGATCTGTGAAGTTGTTTCATAAGTTAGAACGCTTTAGTAAAAGGCCAAAATTTTTGCCGGAATTTTAGGAAAAATATCACGCGCGAAAAAAGTTGTTACCTCTGATTCACTTTACACTTTATTCACTTTACTTCGATCAAACAGTTTTGAATAAATCTTTACCGAAATATATTTTTTTTAACTTTATTAAGATTATAAATTCTTCTAAAAAATTTCGAAAGCTTTATGCCTATATTTTTAATGTAGTCATTTTTGTACGTATTAATATCTTGGATTTCTTATGTACCTCGTTAAAGTACAACAAACGGCACTTGTTACAAATATTATAAAATAGTATCTATAAACTATGTTTTATAATTCGTACATATCAATATTTTTATTTAAATCTACATACTAAATCCTAAATTGAAATCATAATATTCAAATTTTCTTTACGTGTTACTCTACACTAAAATTTATATTGTTTCTTTCTAATTCACGTATATTTTTAAGACTCTTTTACTTTTCAACTTGAGTAACACGTCATACGTGACCCTGGTTTGACCTTTTAATTTGCGATTTTTATATACAGCGTGTTATAAAAATATTTATTTCTTGTTAACTATTTTTACAACATGCCCTAAATGATTTCTCGATTAACATAGAAATAGATATTAATCGTAAGGTTTGGACATGTGAGGGCAAACTTTTCTTTATTAACACAACAATACATAACGTAACAAAAAAAATCCTATATAAAATCAATTTCATTACAAACGCGAACAATGTTTCATTTGATTGGCAGTATGTTAAATTTACCGAGAGAATGTTCCAAAAGCCGGGAAATTAACTGTCCCCTGTCGACGCATGTTACATGGAGCGAAATTCCTGCGTAACTCGCTCGCTATACGGTTATAAGATTTCGAAACTATTTCCTATTGTTTCAGGTGTTTCTACGTTACTAGATAGTTTTGGACTGCCTCTGACCTATGTGTCTGAAATTATGGAGGTCACACGTAAATTTTCTGCTGTGCTGACCACAGTTTCCTTTTTCTCTGCAAATCATAAAAACATTCAGAATGTTATACTCACTCATATCAACAAATATATTAATAAATCTCTAGTTCTGTCTGTTTTTGTACACGTAATTTTTTTCCAAATTTCTTGATAGACTTCGTTAAATACACATAATATCAGGAATATGACTTTAAAATTTAGACGATAGATGTAGGTAACTCAAAAACTGCTTGACAAATTTTTATGAAATTTTGTAAACGCGGAATCTACGTCATTACTGAAATGATGGGTTAAAAGAATTGTAAATATATTACTTGTTGAAATCGTAAAATAATTATAATCACTTTTCCTCGGATTATAATAATATTTTATAATTTTTAAAGGATGCTTATTAATAAGTTATAAGAATTTTCAACAATACGTATAAAAATTGTAAAAAGGAATATTCTCAACCGATTTCGATGTGTTCACGGGACAAGAACAGCAACGCGGTAGCCGCTTAGCATCAAGCTTACACCTATAATCTGCAATCTTAGTTGGTTAGTACTCTGGAATTGAAAGTTGACCAATTTTAAAATACACAATCCCTATTTTTTATTTAAATACCTGTAGATACCCAGATGTAAAGAAAAGCTTTGATATTATTGCTTTCCTATTACCAGGTTGTGATTTACGATCGCGAAAATGATTAAAGTGACATGGTATTCGAAAGTAGATAAGAAAGTAGCGGGAGAAATATATATTGAGGGTTCGACCACATTGTCTAAATACTAATGTAGGATCTCCATGTACTAACTAAATTTCTGCCTAGTAATATGAAACAATATTGAATGCTTAGAGCGATAATGGATTCGTGTTTTTTTTTATTTGCTCTCCTGTCCTTTCCCGTGTCGTAGTGAGAGAGCCTTTGTTTATGGTTTTAGGAAGTGGCGATGTGTTTTGCGTGATTGGTGTGGTTTTTTGATTATTTAATTTTTTGGGTGAATTATTTAGATTATGCAAGTAGTAGGGGTGTGGTAAGATGTTTATTTATTTTAGTGTGTAAAATTTTTGGTTCCAATTTATACGCGACAGCAAAAATTCAAAAGGATTTCAAAGATTTTTAACTTTTAATATCACATTCTCTTCCAACACTGTTCAGTTAATTAGTTTTACATTTGCGTCGACGCCTGGAATTACTTAACGTGTGCCCTTTTTTCCCGGTCGTGGCTTGCTCCTTTATCGATAGCCATTGTTAATTGTTTTTGTTTGTCGTCTTCCGAGATCAATTCTGTGTATATCTAATAATACGCAGACGAAATTGCGGGAACCAGCTAGTCATTAATATATATATATATATATATATAGGTATATATATATATATATATATATAATATATATATATATATATAATATATATATATACATATATATTTAAATACCCTAACACATTTTTCATTGTAGTACTAATTTCTTTTATTTTTGTTATATAGTGTGTGCATTTTGGAAGTCTATGAAATGGATGTCATGGATTTGCATTAATAATATATTTATTGTTTAAATATATTTCGTAGATAATCAATTTTATACTATGTTATGTTAACTTAAAGGTAGTGTGGGAGTTGGGATAGTTTATCTAAAGGGTAGTGTTTATAAGTTAGCTTAATATATTTTTACTTGTCTATTTTATAATATTATAAATTTAACTTTTGTGGTGGGTATATTTGATAGGTTACATTTTTTGCAAAAGATTACTTTTGGTTTCTATTTTATTTGTATAGAGGTTTTTTTTTTGTTTAAAAAGCCGTTAGTTTGTCGTAAATGTTTATCATGAACAATGTGTTCGATCCTAAAGGGTTTCGGTGAAGGGAAATTTTTGTAATGAAGCCATGTTATGGGGGTAGAAAATTTATCTGTTATTTCGTGGTTAGCTGCCACGCTTAAGTTGAATTAGTCTTCTGAAAATTGCTCAGTCAGATCCTTTCTCTCTTTACTCTAAATGTTATGACGTCAAGAAACGTTAGGTAAGATAGTCGCCAAGTGATAAGAAATTTACAGAAACATACGTACAAAAAAAAAATATTAAAGAGGAAACAAAGAACCCGACTGCAAAAAACACTTGAACAAAAATATTTTCTTATTTTTGCTTTTTATTTAATTCTCAGACGTCGTACTTAAATATTACAAAGCTTATGTGACTCTCACAATTAAGATGTATCTAATGACACCTCGTATGCTGAAATCCATCCAGCCGTTTAGGCTACAGAGCGTGCCAAAGAAATAGATATGCGTACATACGCTCGAAAAACTTAACCCTCCTTTTTCGCGTTCGGGTAATAACCTATTTTATAGTTCGCTAATTCGAACAATGCATATTGTATCGTGGCGAGGTATATTATGGTATTGTACAAAAAGCTAATCTCAGTAGCAGAGTGATTATATGGCAGACAATATTCAGAGACTAGATTATATTCATCATAATTAGGTAGCCTGTATTTGTTCTATTACTGGACAAAGGTTTCCCCTATGTATAAATTTCAACCTTCCTGCGTAGGTATTGCTCCGTCTATGAAACAAACAGAGAAAAAAATGATTTAAAATGTATTTACCCAATCTAGTTCTAAATACATTAACACCATTCTGTAGGCCATATTATATACTATGGAATTAGGATTTTCGTGCTGTAACCATAGCAACAGTAGCGCGACCTACCCCAACATGCGTCTCATAAAAATACTCAACTAAAACCAAACTTTACTACGCATTTGTTATAGTCTTTGCTTTAAAATAAATAAGGTCGGTTTTCTTAGAAATAGTCAATCGGTTAACTAAGCATAAACAATTTTCAACCCTCGGTTATTTAGTAACACAATTCTGTTAGTATTTCACGGGGAAAAATGTTCGATGACATTTTTATTTTCCTTCAGACTTGTTAATGTTTAGTTTGCTTTTATATCGAATTACGTAAACGATGGCTATTTGTAGTTGAAAGAGAGATGTTTCCTATAGCTTACTCTCCGCTTTCTATGCTGGGAGTTAGCTTCTGTATATTGAAATCTGTTAATTCTATATTATGTTGTTGAACCTATTTATAGACTTTTTTACGATAATAAATTGAACAGTCACCAACATCAAGGTTTCCTCATTTGATGCAATTTAACATCGATTTTTGACTTCTAACTAAATTAAACTTAATACCATTTTAACTGTAAGTTAATATAAAAAGTTATTAAGAATTAAGTTTTTAAAAAAGCTTTACAAACCCATAAATGGGAAGACATAAGAACAAACTTAACTGTTATAAAACTGATAACTGGTTTACAAAGATATGCACCAAAAGTTTATATTGTAATTTGATTCAAAAAATATTTTTTCTTTGCATTACCAAAGACAGCAATAAAAACATTGCAAAATATATATTTACTTGTTTGGATATTCATGACATAAAACCACGGAGTACAATCCATAAATGAGGCAATCTTTCAAACAACAACCTATATGCATAGTACAAAGAATATCATTAATCTATACATTACAATTAATAAAATTGAAGTCTTGAAGTCTGAAAACTTTTGTCTGTCTGTCTGTCTGTTTGTTCCGGGTAATCTCCAACACGGTTGGACCGATTTTGACGGGACTTTCAGTGATATATAGCTAATGATATAGGTTGTAACTTAGGTAATTAGGTAAATTTTATTTTAGAAAAATAATTAGGGTACCGCACAAATAAAAAACTGGTCATGGTGAATCAATTCGGGCAATTAAATAGCTTATGCTGAGTAAACCATAAGAGATATAGCAAATTAATGTACCACATAATTATAGGCATTAAAGAGACCTACAAAAAAGTTAAGGAGAGTATAGATCTATCGTCTAAAGAATACCCACAATAAGCATTTTTTCTTTAAAATAGCCGGGAGCGCGGGGGAGCAAGATTCGCGCGGGCTTTCTGTAGTTCACGTGAGCGAAACCACGGGCACAACTAGTAAAATAGTTAACATAACGCTTTTTGGAAACGTAAGTGGACTCGTTAGAAGACATATGCGTATAAAGATTTATGCAGTTTTTTTTACATCATATTAAGAGTGACGCTGTAACACAATGGTTATTTAGAGCTCTACAGCACACCCTGTATCGCTGTCCGCAGCACGCATTAACTGCAAAGGACATGTTACAGTTAATTACGATAACTGAACACTCTCCTCGGACACGTGTTGCTCGTTAAACTCATACTGGGCGTGTTCAAGTCATAAGCGGTAGCCATATTAATACGTCGGAGAATCTAAACCTAAAGCAGAACGT
Organism: Saturnia japonica; assembly: GCA_033032175.1. Taxonomy (NCBI): domain Eukaryota; kingdom Metazoa; phylum Arthropoda; class Insecta; order Lepidoptera; family Saturniidae; genus Saturnia; species Saturnia japonica. The sequence continues at coordinate 20,800,077 of CM065309.1, read as the reverse complement.
GATCATGACGTCATCGATTATCAAATTGCAACTTGTTCAGTTTCGCCACTTTTTAGTGGAGTGTGTCGCGATTTTTTGTGAATACGAAGAAAAATCAAATTATTGTAGAGAGGCACCGCGCTAGCAAAAGGAAGCAAAAGGTGCAAAAGGTAGCAAATACTCACATACCTATACATATAAGCAGGCAACGCCAGGCTTCAAATATTTAGGCCCGATTCTTTGGCATGGAGCCCTCAAACTAGCTGCTTGCGCGATATAGTGACTCTACCCATTCACTAGTAATATATATAAACTGAACTTCCCACAGACTGCTCAACGTCTCTATCGTGCGGAATATCGTACACGCCACGCGCCATGTGACGATAGCATTAGGAAATGGATCAGGATGTTCGAGAATACAGGTGCGACAGTTAAAATTCAAAACTCTGGTCGTCCTCGTTCAGTTCGCGATGAAGAAACAATTGAAGAAGTTAAGGCGTCGGTTCGTCAAAATTCGTCTTTATCCATCCGAAAGCGAAGCCAAGCGTTGAACATCAAAAAATCGTCTTTACATTCGATTTAAAGAAAGACTTACATCTAAAAGCCTATAAAATTCAATTGATTCAAGAATTGAAGGACACGGACTATGCTAATCGACTGAATTTTGCGAACGAAATGCTGCAGCGATTTAACAACTTTAACAACATACTGTTCAGTGACGAAGCAAATTTTCACCTGAATGGTCATGTTAATAAGCAGAATTGTCGATACTGGGCAGTGGAGAATCCGAGACGAAAGCATGAACGACCCCTGCATAGCCCAAAGGTCGTTGTTTGGGCCGCTATGTCTGCTAAAGGCATAATTGGTCCTTATTTTCATGAAGATCAACGAGGCCGAGCAATTAATGTGAATAGTGACCGTTATTGCGATATGTTGCAAAATTTTTTGGTTCCAGAGTTGCAGGAGTTTGCAGGTTTCAACTCAAGAACGTGGTTCCAGCAAGATGGGGCCACTTGCCATACCTCAAATGACTCAATGGAAGTTGTTAACGAATTATTCCCTAATAAAGTCATTTCGCGAAGGGGTAACATCAACTGGCCTCCCAGAAGCCCCGACCTTAGCCCGATTGACTATTTTGCATGGGGATACCTTAAAAGTAAGGTTTATCAAAACAATCCGACGAATCTAACCCAGTTAAAGCAAAACATCAGGTCAGAAATGGCAGCAATATCGATAGCTATGTGTCAACGTGTTATTGCCAATCTTCGTTTCCGTTTAGAAGAGTGCCAGCAACGTAACGGTCATCATTTGGATAACATCATCTTTTCCAAATAATTCTCCAATTCATATGCTAATAATAAACAATAAACTTTTTTATTGCATACAAATAATTTTTGTTTCATTGAACTTACAAATACCCGATACCCTTTCTGGACACCTTGTATATGACATAGGAATCATAATAAATGCAACCATTCCGTGCATATTAATCTTAAAATATAGACGGTGTTCATTTATCACATGTGTAATAGCAGTGATAAAATTAATTTCACTGCTATACAATTACATAAAATTATCTACTGTTTCCATACAAACTAGTTATAAAAATGGAATATGTTTATTTTTACTGATTATTGAGATAATAATTAAAAATAGCTTTTTTTAAATTAATTTGCAATTCAAGTTAAAAATATATACATTATAAAAACCAATGCTATTATTGTAATCTCTCTGTGTTTATGTAGTACTTTTAAGTTGTAATTTAATAACAAATTATATTTCTACCTTCCTACGCTGCTACGTTATATCTGCTTTATTTTTCAGGTAAACATACGTGTGTTCAAGGCAATGTAAATACGGTATATGTTAATTCGAACAAAAATCTATAACGCTGTCGCTTGTTTCTTACAGCATAACCTAATCGAACGTGTTCAGTTAGCCTAATTGGCGAAAACTTTAGGGTGAAATGTATGTTTCAAATTAATGATTATGTGTGTATGACACTTTCATAAACGTTGTATAGTATTAGTATCCGACTGTGGACTCAAAACATTATCAGCAAAATATAATAGGTGGCGCTTGAGTCGTTTCAAGAAATGAAAATATATTTCATATAGTTTTCGGTATTTTAAATGTAGTTTTCTGATTAATATAGGTATTAATTCGAGTATGATATCTAAGTTACATATCATTACGTGTTTCTATAGGGGCTAAGCAGTAATAGTACAATTATAATTAATGATCATATTTTAAAAAAAAAAACGACCAAAGGATTTTCACTACGTGAGGTACGTACTCACGTAAGTATTGTTCACGTGTGAGCTAGTATGCTATATTTATTTATATTAGCGATCGTCCTAAGGTCGAAATTCGATCAGCAACTTTTTGATCATAGACTATTTTCTGTTTTACATTTACAGTATTCATAAACAATGAGTATTATCTATATCACTTGTTGTCATTTTTCGTTGAGTGATAATGCCAATATTTTAGGGTGTCTAAGTTCAGTGGCCATGGTCGGGTTAGGATTCGTAGTATTAATTATTACATTTAATTTAATATATTAGTAACAGATACAAAAGATAAATATGATGATATGTTGGTAAGCTTGCTAAACTTTTATTTTCGAAAGTTTATAGGATGTGGACCATTACGCGAATGATAGATCCATGAAGGTTATCTCTGGGATTTTTTGGAAAGTAAAGATATTTTTTTTATGCCGAACACTAAATCTTCTTATTTTTTCCAAAACAATAGTTAATAGGTTACTTCTTATAACAACAGCCAGTGAAAGTCTCGTCAAAATAAGTCCAACCGTTTCCGAGATTACCCTTATCAAAGAGACAGACAAACAACTACATTTTTTTTTTTTTGTTATATGTACCATATATACCTTCATATGCATTTAGTAAAAAAAGCAATTATTTTGACATTACAATCAGACACTACAGTTTTATTAATTGTATAGATGTTTTATGTCGAAAACGTAACCCTCTCTTCACTATAGAACATCCGTATCGGCACGTGACGTAATCGTTACAAACAGATGGTGCTGGCGTGTCGGTCGAGTGTGAACAGTACCGCCCAACGAGCTAATCGACGAAATAACGTTAACACAAGTACTAATCAGGGTGAGTAATAACAATATTTTGGCGTGATTATGCATTTAGTGCATCGTGTTTACCTCAGCTCCCACGGATGGCATAACTATAATATGCCAATTTCACGTACATTTCTGTTACGTAAGGGAGCTAAAGAGTTACATACGAACATTGCTGCTTACAAGAAAACTTTTTAATATTAAAAAAATAGAAGCAGCCTTAAGGACTGTCAAGTGAAAACTATTGTGAGAATTATTGCAGATCTCGTCAGATTTTACCCATATAAAAAGTCAAACACGCATATTATGATACAGTCGTGTATATTATAATAGAATGTATTAGTATACACAATGCGTAGTATATACAGTGTGTGTGTTTGTATATACAGGCCGCTATACTATAAACTAAGCGTCGCTAGTCTGGCGCAAGCGCAATACGTCACGAGCATGTCAATGTCATCGGTAACGCAAACCGCGAATCCGTAATTTTTTGCTGTACCAAAAAACGCTTAACGCGGCTAAATAAGTTTTAGTTTACACTAAAATTAATATTCAACTTTCATGTACGTATATTTTTTTTGAAGTTATTCTTTATTTTGGCGCGTTTAGTAGTAATGTAAATTCATTGCTCTGACTTTATTTTATTGATCTTTTTCATTCTTTTTCAACAAAAATATTGATCCTTAGTATATCTAAAAAAAAATCCGCGATAGTATATGCCAATCACTTACATATATGGCGCCATCTATAATTATTTAATTAACTTTAGTTAATTTATAGTTTTAGGACGTTATTATTTACGAAATGATGTAATTTGAATTGAGACATGGTAAAACTTCAATAAAAGTTGGTTAAGGAGTTAGGTATCTTACAGATTCCAAATGATGATACAGCAAAAGGTCAAGGTTACCATGCCCTTATAAATTAATTGAAGTAACAGAATACCAAATTTCGTTTCAATCACACCTGTAGAAGATGCTTACATAATTTTATTAACTGAAAAATTGCCTTCAAACTTCAAACTGTTATACACACTTTCTTAAATCATAGCTAAGAACACACTCGATTAATTCAGCATTTAAACAATAAAAAATTAAATCAAAATTGGTTTAGCCGTTTAGGAGCTACTATACACAGACATACAACAGATACACACGTTAAACTTATGACACGCCTCTATTTGCGTCTTGGGTTTAAAAATATTATTAATAACAATTTATATTTATAATACGGAAAATAAATAATTAAACAATTGATGAATGATAATAATAAACATGGTCATAAAACTTATAAAAATAAATTAAATCAAATTGTTGCAGTTGCGGAAAGAAAAAAATCCCTTAACATGGCTATGTATCGGTCGGAATTTACAGTGACAGATTGCCTTTGTTGATTTTCAAAGAAATAGGGTCCGATAATTCCGTGTGCTGATATGGCCGCCTAAACGGTTACTTTCGGCGAATGCAGAGGCTTTAGATGTCTTGCACCTAAGTTCTCTGCAGCCCAGTAACGGCAATTCTGTTTATTGACATGCCCATTTAAGTGAAAATGGACTTCATCGGAGAACAGAATATTGTTGAAACTCTGAAAGCGTTCCAACATTATTTCAACAAAAGCTCTTCCTAAAATTGGGTCATTTTGCAGTAATTCCTGCACAAGTTGAATTTTGTACGGTTGCAAATTCAAATCTTTCAACAAAACGCGACGCAAAGAAGTTCTGGACATCACAAGTTCAGCTGATCGCTTGCGATTCGATAGACCAGGATTACGTTGAATTGAAGCTCTAACTTGTTCAATCGTGTCTTCCATTCTTGTTGACCTTGGGCGTGCCGCAGGCTGCTGTTTGAGAGTCGAGCCAGTAGCTTCGAACTTTCTAACCCACGATCGAATCACACTTTCCTTCGGACATTGATTTACGTCATGTAATCCAAACTCACGCTGAAATAAATGTCGAACAATAGCGCACGAATCGCCATTTTTATAATAATATTTAACGCAGAATGCACGCTGCGCTCCGGTGAAGCGATCCATCGCGACTAAATTTCCGAAAACCGAGCTTCTCATCCCCACCACCCGCGCAGCCCCCGCTCAAAGGTTCAAACACAAGAGTGTTTTTAAAATCGTACGCCTTTCTGGCCCACCCTGACCCAAGTACGGTGAAGCTGCAAAAGCCGCAGCGGATTCAGGGCCCCTAAGGCTAACAGTGTAGTCAGATCTAAAAAAAAAATTGCCCACCTGTAGTTAAATAGAAAATTATGATGATAATCTACTACCTACGTAATTTAGAAACTGTTCATTAATTGTATTTGAAGTACTTACTACATTTTGGCATGCTCAAGTACATCTTAAACCAACTCAACTTAAATACAACTAAAAAAAACTCAAACAGAATTATTACCTTTATTTTCAGAATTGGTAGTGGTGATGGATGATCGAAAACATTTCAGTGGCTGCTTGCTCAGAAATTGTTGTAGATAAAATTATTATTTACAAAAAGCGGATAATATTTACTGTATGCAATGAATGACTTTAACCAGTTGTTCTTATATTTACTTTGTTCCAAGCCGTGAAAAAATACCTCAGTTTCGATCTCTCGAAAACACTATTGTTACCAATTATTTTCACCATCTCACAGTTCAAAAGGCAGATGGTTTATTAGACTTACACGCTTCAGCGTGAGCGTATCTACGTTGAAAAGTACTAAAAAGACAAATTTGTTTTCATATTATGTATAGAGATGCATACAAGTGAACACACACACACACACACACACACACAAGTTAAATTATTACATAGTAAACAAAAAACCCGACTGTAATAAAAACACTAGGTTTAAAAAAATCCGTCACGGGACGCCCGACAATTTTCCTGTGGACATCTTTGGGGGGTTACTGATGGGGGTCAGTGGGGTTGCAGTTATTATTTTCATAATTGTATATTCATAATTTCATAACTCATAACACATATATAGCCCAGTCATATTAGGGCTTTCACCTCGGAATGAAAGATAATAAGCTGCAAATTGGTATGAACCTTTGTTTTGTCATTCTAAATGTTGTCTCAAAAGTCACAATCGTTATCGTGTCCGCGTCTCAAGATATTCAAGGTCAAAGGTCACAAAAATCGGTTTTTCGCGAATATCTGGCTTCCTATCGGTTAAATGAGATTTGCATTTATTATAAAAGTTGTAGGTTATAAAATTCCCTACAACTTTTGTTTAAACTTTTTTTTCATACAACCAACCGTTTTGAAGGTAGAGCGCGAAGAGTGCACATCGTACAGTCATATACGGCCTAATGCAAGGTCAAGCGTGAGTTATGGTTATCGGATATTCGGACCATAGTAAAAATATTAAAGCACTGGAACAACAAAGAAGAACTGCTGCACTTTCAAAATCATATGAAGTTTGTTTTGACGAAACAATGGTTGTGCCAATCAGTCAAGAAATTTTTTTATCAAATCGGTCTAATAAAAAAAAAATTATCGACATGCTTGTTGAAAAATTTAAAACTGTTAATATCACAACAAAACAAGCCAGAGATGATGCTGATGTTCTCATCATTGACACAGCTATTGCCTTATCAGAACATCAAAAGACTGCTGTCATCATAGGAGAAGATATCGATTTGCTCGTTATTTTAATTGGACGTACTCAGTCACATCATCAGGAATTTTTTTTGAAAAAAGTTGGCAAAGGCAATGTCAAAACACAAATATATTCTACTAAAAGTTTTGACCAATATCCTCGTACTAAAAAGCACATTTTATTTTTACACGCATTCAGTGGCTGTGACACGACTTCTGCGCTATTTAAAAAAGGAAAAAAAACTGTTACTAGAGCATTGGAAAAAATTCCTGATTTAGATAAACTGGTGGAAGTATTTCAACAAGAAAACTGCCCAAAACAAACATTATTAGAAAATGGAGTGCGCATCTTGTTGGCATTATATAATGCTCCAAAATCTGAGGACAACATTGATCATTTCCGCTACACGCAATTCATCAAATTTACAAAACTAAATAAACCTGTACAACTGTCAACACTTCCACCAACAAGTGTAGCAGCTCATCAACACATAAAACGTGTCTACTACCAGATTCAAACGTGGTTAGGGAAGGACTTAGAACCTCAAGAATGGGGCTGGATGCTTGAAAATGAAATCCTGGAGCCCATACGAACGTTATTACCTCCAGCACCAGCCGAACTACTAAACGTAATATTTTGCAATTGCAAAAATGGTTGTGGTTCCCGCTGTGGATGCAGAAAATCAGGGCTACAATGTTCTTTAGCTTGCGGCCAGTGCAACGGACAAGCTTGCCTCAACGCTTCACTGTATCCAAGTAATCCCGATGAAGAAAATACATATGATCCCGATATTCTGGAAGGTTTGGAGATGAACATGACAGATAATGAGGATGATGACAATGAATCGAACATTTTTGAGCGACAAGAAGAAGAAGACGACGAAGAAGAAGAAGATAATTAGCTTCCATTTCCAATTTCATTACAATTAAAATCAACAAAGATACTTTTGATATTTGAACTCACATTTTGACAAATGTATATTATGCCGTATTTAATAATAAATAAAAATATGTGTAAAATATATACTCTTATTATCATTTTAACTTAAATGAAAACCAAAATATATAATCCAGAATTAATAATATTTTATACTTAAATAGTTAAATATGAATAATTATATATAAATATACAAGTTACTTACTTTAATTAAATATAAATAATTAATAGTTAGTACATAAATAATAGGCATTGTTTAATAATTATAATTTCCAAGTAAATAATTGACTTTATAACGTACTGATAACCATAACTCACGCTTGACCTTGCATTAGGCCGTATATGACTGTACGATGTGCACTCTTCGCGCTCTACCTTCAAAACGGTTGGTTGTATGAAAAAAAAGTTTAAACAAAAGTTGTAGGGAATTTTATAGCCTACAACTTTTATAATAAATGCAAATCTCATTTAACCGATAGGAAGCCAGATATTCGCGAAAAACCGATTTTTGTGACTTTTGACCTTGAATATCTTGAGACGCGGACACGATAACGATTGTGACTTTTGAGACAACATTTAGAATGACAAAACAAAGGTTCATACCAATTTGCAGCTTATTATCTTTCTTTCCGAGGTTGACCCCTTTTTTTACCTAATATGACTGGGCTAATATTCCATCATGTAGCGTGGCGATGCGTCGCCACGGCCTGTATCGCCGCGCCAACAATCAGGATTACCCCTCGCATATAGATGTTTCACATCAATAACATTTTCTTTTTATTTGATTCCCAGACGTCATCTTAAATATTATATAACCTATGTCACTCCTAAAATTATAACGAATCTAACGACACCTCGTGTGCTAAAATCCATCAAGCCGTTTAGGCTACAGAGGGTGCCAAAGAAATAGATATACATACATAACCTTACTTTTTTGCAGTCGCTTATAAAGATTAAGCAATGCTTCGACACGATAAATGCCCATAGTATGATGCCCAAATGGCGCGTGAAGTTACCATGGTAAGGAAAGCACTGACCTGGTAATCTTCCTTCAGTGAGTACCAAGTCCTCTGGTTAGGGTGTCATGTACATTCGCCGAAGCACTTTTAACGATGATTAAGAGTAATTTATTTGATTTTCGAAATTCAGACCTACCAAATCACCAAAATGTATTTAAATATATTTCCAGCTAAAACTCAATAATATTTTTTTTTAAATACATATTCATATTTTAGTTAGCAACTATTAAGAATACCATGTAAACAGAAGGAGAGAAGCTTTACAGAATGAACGCCAGGGTTTACAATGCCAGTAAAATGTAGTAGGCTTAGTACACCGCACATAAGTACATAAACCATCCGTCCACAGACTGCGGTCTGCTTAAACCTGTTAAGCTCTACGATAATCCGATTCCGTATGTAAGAGAGACCAAATATCTAGGGGTAACCCTAGATAGTAGGCTCTCTTTTAGATCCCACATCCGTAAGGTTAGGAACAGGGCCGCGTGGGTCCTGGGCCGGTTGCATCCTCTGTTGTGTTCGGTGAGTAAAATGTCCACGCGACATAAGCTCACGCTCTACAAGACGTGTATTCGACCAATTTTGACATACAGTTGCGCCGTGTTCGCACATATGTCCGAGTCGAGTTTCAAACGGTTACAATCGATACAGAATAGGTTCCTCTATCGTCTCACCGGGGCCCCGTGGTATGTTCGAAGCGTAGATCTCCATAGAGATATGGAGCTTCCTTCGATACATGCCTACGTTAAACAGCTCTCCCGTTCGTATTTCGACACCGCGTCGAACCACGCGAATCCGTTAATAAAAACAGCCGCCACTTATGTTCCGGCACCCACGGAAATCCGGTGCAAACGCCGGCCGCGCAATATTTTTATTGATCCCGACGATCACATCGAAAATTCGAATAAATATTACACATCCGTCTCTCCAAACAGAGCGTGCCAGCGCCCACGCCCGCGTAACCACCGTTATCTCCGCAGAGGGAGGGCGGTCAATTTCGCTCCAGCACACCCGTCACGTCCACCCTCTCTAGCGGTAACCCAAGCCTAGGTCCGTTCCTCGGTGTGAAACCCTTGGGTCAGGCAACCGCCCGCGCGATACAAGTGACACTGTACGTGCATCACTTAGCTACCTACATACAACACTACACACGTATGAACATACACACGTGCACACCACACAGGTACATAGGTTCTGTGAGGGACCTTTTTTTTTTCTTTTTTTACGCTAGTTAGTTAGCGCTAGTTAGTGTAGAAACATTCCGATTATTGAATACACATACGCACGGTTCCTTCCTTCCTCCCAGGAGGAAGGGAACGTGCCTATGTGTATATTTAGTTAGCTCGAATCGTAGGTGTAGGGATTCGAATAGATCGCGACCTATTTGCGAACGCGACGACCGCCCGAGCCGAGGTCCGGCCACTTTGGCACCCTCGTGCGAGTCGTCCACAAAACTTTCGCGGCTGAGTGCCCTCTGCGCTCGCCCCCAAGTCCGGTGAAGCTGCAAAAGCCGCAGCGGCTTTAGGGCCCCTAAGGCTAACAAAAAAAAAAAAAAAGACTGCGGTCTGGCAATTTATAAAGAAAATATGAAACAAATTATTTAAAACACAATATACATATTTATATAGTATCATATTATTACATACAATGACAACTGAGGTACTTATAATAAATAGTATAAATAAATAAAAAAACTGTGGATTTAATTTAAAAAAAAAAAACTATTTTTACAAGCTTATATTTAACTTATTTGGAGTGTGGGTCAATTGTTGCAACTGAATTTTAAAACAGTTATCCCTAACCGATTGAGCTGAAATATTGCATACACATTTAGTTTGGATGACAATGTATGGTTAGCAAGTGACGTTATTTTAAATCCAATATGGCGGACTCTCAAAGATGGCGGATCGGTTATTTTTTACGCCCTCTCAAGATATGGATATCAAATGAAAGCCTTTACTGAGAAGAATACGAGAAATATATTAATTAGGTTTTTTTTAAAAAAAACAGCTTTTATTTATTATTTTGATAATTTTAAAAGCTTTTGGCGCAAATAAAAAAGGTAGAAACGGTTACAAGGTTTTAAAGTTAATGGAATATTGAATAAAAGCTTTGATTATATAAAACATGTATATAATCAAAGAATAATTGCTTAATTGCTTTTTTTATTAGTATGTTTTTATTTGATTCGACGCATACGGCATACCATGTCAATAGGTAAAAATGAAATTAACTATTTTGTCTGAAACCTTCTGTACATTTCATATTACAAAAGCAGAAAACAAAAACCATAGCTAATTTTTTGTAATATTTCCTTCATATTATATTAATCTGACAAATGATATACAGAACAATGAGAATGACGAAAAACGGCCAGTTGTTTCAACAAAGGATCTGTATAAAAGAGGTGATCTTGACTTGAATCATTATTTCCTCAAAATGCAGAAAGTAAGTAAGGCTTGGGTGGCTGTGGCTTTATGCTTGATTTTCTCCATTTTGGAAGTGGCAGGCGATACGTATTATTCCACGTATTATGGAACAATATTGAACAGTACCCAAGTTGCGGCTTATACTTCCAATGGGACTTTATCGTGAGTTTCTTTAAATATTTTTATAGATTTCTTCGAGTTTAGGTTCAAATGCTAGTGCTAATACAAATTTTAATAGTCGTCAATATTTCTGAGGTTTTGTCTGCCTTTTGTCGAAGGGAAACAAAACTTTGATCACTAAAGCTATGCTAAGCCACGAAAAACATAATCTAAACGATATAAATGACTAGAGATTAATATTATGAACTTTTTTCTACTACGATCAATTATCGAATGCCAATCTTTCCTGACGACATATTTCTCCACTGTCTGCATCGCATAGAGTACTACTAATACATTCAATACTTAACGCTGCATGACTTAAACCAAAGTACATCGATAGAGTTACTGTAAATATTGGAACAACATTTATCATGTTTTCGATGAAAAAATTGACCATTAAATAATTTTGCAATTGAAAACAATTAAAAAAAAAACTATATTAGGAGAGAACAATAATTTGACAATAATTACGTTTTTAGCAATTGCACAAACTTGATTGCAACTTGCAATGCTACTGAACCAAGACGCATAGATGGAAGTTGCAACAATCTGGACCATCCAACGAAAGGTGCCACCCGTACACCCCAAGCCCTTTATCTGCCTAAAGTTTACAATCAGACGTCGAAAACAGGTACATTGATTTTAAAAACAAGAATTCTTTTATATTTGTCAATATTTTCTAACTAAATTTCTTCTGATCCTTTTTATATGAAACATTTAATGCGGTGGGTTACTAGTACTGGTACTGGTACAGTCAGTTAGTCCCACACACACACAAATACTTTTTTTTAAATATTTATAACATGTTTCACATTTGCCAAGCGTCCCGTGACTGCCAATTTAAAAAAATGTAATTTTAATTATAATATAATCGTAGTTATTCATGAAAGGTAAAGATTTCATTATTACTATTAAGTTTGACAATGTTAGAGTATTTCGATACATACTTTTTTATATCGTAGAACGTCATAATGATGTTACTGTACCTGATGGTGAGCACAGTAAAATTCAATAACATCAGCGACTTCCGTTGGATCTACAACCCATCGACACTCATCGCTCTCATGCTGGCTTGCTCTCTTGATTTCTTCACGTTAAGTTCGAAGGACTCCATGGACTCCAAGGAGGGACTTCACAGTATATAAAATAATGTTTCTGATGAGAATGCACTTCACATCTTTGTAACTACAATCTTCTTCTACTTGTCTCACGCTAAGTAGTGTCGAAAGAACATATTTTCCATTTCTTTTCTTGTACATTAGCTGTCGCCTCAATATTCCACATTATTTTATTCCTTACAGAATCCATCCATACCTCTTTCGGTCTGTCCTATACATGTTTATACTGCCTCCATTTCTTTGTCACTGTTGTTGCTATTCCCTCAACTCCTCTGATATAATCATTCCTAATATTATCCATTCTGCATGTTCCATCTTAATGTTTGCATCTCTACAACATGTCTACGTCACTTTACTTGTGTAATTACTACAGAATAGTTCAATAAAGGCAACTATCGACACAGGTTTTCTCTATGGAGGTATATTATAACTATTTTATAATTATTAGGGTTTAAAAACAATTAATAACATTTGCTTTATATTCCGCAATTCTGTTTTAGTATTCGATCCTAGGCTTAGTACTTCCGGTGAACCACTGAAAGCAGCAAGACTGATCCGTGATACATTAATCGCCGATGGCGTAGTCGAGGACACTACTTTCACTCAATGCATTACACATTTCCTCGTCTTCTTCGCTACTGATATGACCAATACCAAAGACACGTGTAAGTATGACAAAATTAAATAATAAATGAAGTACATAATTTCGCACATTCATCTCTTCATATAAAATTAACTATCTTATCTTACCAGTTTAATTTTATTGCTACCTATAGCATAATTATACTAAAATAAGTTTGAGTGAGTAGATTTGTAGTTATTTGCGTCTTATATTTCAGCGAACTATGTATCATGGAGGCCGTTCTGTTGCGAAGAAGCAGGAAAATCTGATTTTATGTGTGCACCGAATCTGGTACCAGCAGATGATTACGTCCATCGGTATTCTAACATTAAATGCCTTAACATGACTAGACCTTTAACATTCCAGACTTCAGGTTGTCTTCCAAACACCACAGCACCGACGAGGGTAAATAAATTATGTTCAATAATTATTAAAATTTATGTTGTTTCTAGATACGTTATTTTCAAATAGCATAGCGATAAATTTATATTAATTTTACCGTATGAAATATAATTTTGAGAACGTAGATTTTTTGCTATCATCATCATCATTTCAGCCAAAAAATGTACACTGCTGGGCATAAGGCTACAGAAAAGGCAAACATGAGTTTTCTTGGTATTGAACTTAACCAATTTACTTGCCCCCTATCAACATAATATATATGAACCAAGGACTATAGAGGTAAATGAAAAAATTTGTCCACATCCTCTCCAGTTGAGTCCAACTACAAGAGGGTTTAATAAAACGATACACATGAACCGTGCTACCGTTATCTGCACATCAAATGTATTAATTAGCTTTTCTAGGTTCTCTAACTTACGTTGGAAGTGAGGTCCCGAGAACTTCTACAAGCTAACCATAAAATTAGGTGATGATAGATTTAATTTACAGATCGTCGACGCTACACCTTTTCTGGACATGTCGCCAGTTTATGGTAATGTTGAGGAACCAGCCAGAAGGACTTACGTCAATGGTACATTGGCAACAGAAATAGTCGACGGTAGAGTCTTCCCAATAAGTAGTAAGTGTAACAATGATCATAAATATTTACAAGCGGTTATATTATAATTATTACGCAAACATTTATGTTAGCTATTTTGACACCAAGTTGAGAAATAAGTGGCAAGATCATCTCTAGCTAAAATGACCTATCAGCTAGAGTTCAGTGCGATTTGAATATAAACCGCCAAGTAATCTCAGCAGTTTCAGTCTTCTCCACTACTTATATGTTGGTTGAGATTATCTGGAATTACTCATGACTGATGTTCATTGTTTACTATATTTCTTATAAATTATTCATTTGGAGTCTGATCTTCTTCATTACAGATTTAAAATTATAAAATGTTTTGCTAGATTTTCATATTATTATTTAGTGTTGACTATCCAAAATCGTTAAAAATAACTGTTTAATTTCCAAATCGTTAACCTAAATGCAACATTGTATGTCTTCTAGATTCAAGATAACAGAACTCACACACAAAATCTTTTGGACAAGCCAGTCATGATTTCTGCTTTTATAATATAAAACAAAATCGAAATTATATATTCTATAGAATTAGAAACAAAACAAAAATATAGCTGTATTTATTTTCTAATTAATGTTATATTTGTGTGATATTCAGCTGGTAGCCTGTTGCTTGGTATCAACTTTATCCCAATTATCTTCTTCTGGAGATATCATAACTTTATTGCGAATCAATTGTTAGAAGTAAATCCATCATGGTCTGATAACCAAACGTTCAGTGTCGCCAGAGAAATTAACGTTGCCATCGAATGCCAAATGTATTATTACGAACTTATGGCTCAATTGATGGGTAAGTGCAATTAACTTTTTTTCTGCATAGGAAAACTCACAAAACATTAATCACTACTAAAATTTACTATAAATAATTAATGTAATGGTTATTGCTTAAATTTATTGATCAATTTTATTTGACTTTCAATTTTTTTTTTCTTATATTGAATGCTATGTTGATTTATTTTAAAAATTATCGGTGCTCATTTATTACAAATATAGTTATATTATATACACTGTGAAAAATATTGTGACAAAACCACAAAACAACCAGTTACTTTCAACGATCATAACATAAGATTTTTTTTTCTTCCCCAATTTTTATACAAAATATCTAATAGTACTCAAATAGATGGATGCAAGAGCTGTTGCCCAGATATAACTTTTATTAACAACAATTTACCTTTTTCTACTACAACGTTATTTAACTAGGCTATAGAATATTCTAAGGATCAACCTACATCAATATACAAAGGTTCATTAAACCACGGGAATAATAATTATGTACCTTGAAGGTGTTAGTGGAAATTATTATTTTCTGATGTATACGCCCTTTATGTTTCAAAAGTACAAATCGTATAAAGTCTGCGACTACAGTTAAAGAAGTGCCGTGGTTGTTTCGCGGCTGAGTGCTTTAAGCGCTCGCCCCCAAGTTCGTTGAAGTTGTAAAAGCCGCAGCGGCTTCAGGACCCCTAAGGCTAACAGTATAGTCAGAACTACAAAAAAGATGAAGTGCATATCAAGGCGGGCAAATTATTTTAGATTGAAATTGTTGTCAAATACAACGTTATGTTAAAACTTCATGAACAATTTATTTGGAAGGCTTGCAACAAAGGTGCTGTGCTATATTAATTTTATAAGCAGTATAACGATACTCAACGACCAAGATATAATCAGCGTACCATCTAAGCAAAATGAGTGTTAACTATGAAAATATGTAGTTAACCGTAAGCGGTTACATCGGAATGGATCAACTCCTATATTCACAACATAAATAAGGCTATACTAATTGTACTATCTTCAAAAATTATTTCTTTAAACATATCGAACGTGCAACGCCACAGAAGTAAAGGTTTTTTTACATTTTATTGTTAAAATTACAGGCACTGATAACCTTTTAGCTGACGAAATCATCGCTGATACATCGGGTTTTAGAGACACCTATAACAGTAGCCTTACCCCTGGAGTAAATTCAGAAACACTAATGGCTCTTCGTCTTATACATAAAATGCAAGACGGCAAATTGAAGTTAGTTCAATACCTCTGATATGTTTTTTAATTATTTTACAACCTAGACTCTGAATCTAGAAAGGAGTGCTCTGGCTACCAGACTTGAGTGAAACTTGCCATCCAGGCTCAGAGAGTTACGATTCTATCCCACATAGGCATTTAGCATCAGGGGACATTGTGGTTAAGCCACTAAGCCTTATAGTAAAGCATAAAGCATTAATGTATGGTTATCAATCACATCAACCAGATGACTATTTATAACTTTTTTAAATATCACTGAGGCTACTTTCTCAAAAGCGTATTAGAGACACTTTCCAAATTTAGTATTACAATCTGCACTAGTGAAGCTGGCGCAGTTGAACAATGTTGAGTTTTAAATTTTATTTCAATAAAACTTTATTTTAGATTTTACAATTCAAACGGTACATTTATGAACATGACGTACCCGATGGTGAATTTGACTTCGAATACTGATTACATTAAAAAAAATGGTACTATGGATTACGTCACTCAAGGATGCGTTAAGCAAGCCTGCGGTAAGCTCGATGATCATATTGCAGATCCTGATGTGAGTATATTTTTTCTAAACTTAAAATCATTTATGATCCAATTATGAATGTACTGTAAGGTTCTACCTCTTCATCTTGCACTGATTATGTTAAGTGAAACATCTAAGTGAGATCAGATATTAAAGTATGAATGTTCGCTTGTTATAGTACATATTCAAGTGCTGATAAAAGAACATTTGCTAACGCCCACCTGGCTAGCTATTACTCTCCAGTTGAAAATCTGTCTCGCCTAACACTTATGGGTATAGGTATGTTCCGCTAGCTACACCTGAGAACTATTCTCTTTGAACTACTTTCGCTGCCTGCGTTAGCCTTTGAAGAATTAAAAAAAAGATCCTTATAGTGATCAGAGATTCACTTCTAGCTCTAGGTATGTCTTAGATTTATTTGGGAAAGTACAAAAACTTATACAAAATCTCTGTTGGATAGATAGAAAGGATGTTCTTTCAACTTTATTAAGCCTTTCATGTATTCGCCTCGGCTCAGATTCAGACTTGAGTTTCCTAAGCATAATACTTTTCTAAATAATTACTTTCGTACACTTTCCCAAACATAATATATTTATTTTCTTCATTATTTTATCAACCATTCCACGTTCAACGTACTTTCAGTATTAGTTTCCAGATCAGTTTACTTAATTTTTGTATAAAATATAAAAGCTGAAAAGTGATGAGATTGAAAATATCAGTTCACAGTTCTAATGAGATAAAAGAACTTTTAATACACGTATGTGGTATAAAAATTTTAAAACATTATTATTTATTAAAGGAATCCCTTTTCGTATATAGACGTCTTTCATTCTACTCTTCTTTTCTGTTTTGTTTTTAATCTAATTTTTGCCTAATCGCTATAGTGATGATCTTCTGTCTTTTTGGGTCCACTGCGTCTTCGCGTTTTCATGTATCGAACTTTGTGACCAGCACACTGCCAGTTTATTTACATGATTACTAATAATTTTAACCCCTGACACAAAAGGGGTGATATAAGTTTAACGTGTGTATCTGTGTGTCTGTCTGTGGCATCGTAACTCATAAACGGCTGAACCGAGTTTGATCTAGTTTTTTTTTTGTTTGAAAGGTGACTTCATCGAGAGTGATGATGATTCTATGATTTAAGAAAATCTGTGAAGCCGTTTAAAAGATTATTAGCTCTTTTATAGTGGACTATCTGTGCCTGCGACTTCGCTCGCACGGAGTACAGATTGCCATAGATCGGGTACAAATCCGAATCGTGCTACCCCGGTTATATGCTTATTATGGGTGTTCCTTAGAAGATAGATTTAAGCTCTAGCTGATTTTTTTGTAAGGCTTTCATATCCACAATTATATAGTTAGAGAGAGTGGGTCGTAAGCACTGTATTATTAGGTTCCGCCCGTCTCCCACATTATTCTGTATAATAAAAATGCGCTCGCGATACTTGATCATTATTTTGCTGCCAAGTTATTTTAAAACTGTGATATCTCCTAAGATATCCATTTCAATTAATTACTGTCAACGGTAATTTTGTTTAAAATGAAATACTTGTGATGAACAACGTATTTATTTCAATAAGGATTAATAGCATGAATATAAAAACACCTTCGCAAATAATTCATTATTTTAGAATAAATTTTATTACCATAAAAAGGTTATATTGAGTAAACCTTAATGGATAGCCATAAACTATCGCGGACTTTTTTTTAGAAATTTTTACGAGAAATAATTTTTATATGCACCATTGTTGCATAACTTTAACTATTTACGCAACAAACACAATGAAAGCTCTCAAAAGAAATTAAATTAAACGTTTTTCATCGATGCTCCGCTCCTGTTGATCATAGCGTGATGTTATATAGCCTATAGCCTTCCACGATAAATGGGCTATTCAAACCTGAAGTCTATTCTAACCAGAAGTTCCTGAGATTAGCGCGTTCAACCAATCAAACTCTTCAGCTTTATAATATTAGTATAGATTAATTTCATACATTTCATATGGTTTACTCCGCGTAAGTCATGTGCCCAAATTGATTCACCATGACCAATTTTTTTATATGCGTGGAACTATATTTTTTCTCTAACATAAAAGTAGCTTAAGTTACTCTTTATAACATCAGCTATCTGCCAATGTAAAACCCGTCAAAATCGGTCCAACTATTTCGTTATTTAGCCAGTAACAGACAGAGAGACAGATAAAAATTTAAATAATGTGTTGGCATAGCTCACTTCAGCACAGCGCTGCATCGCTTACTCTTTTCTCGAACTCGCTTGCCTCGCGTACCATTTTGCTGGACCATGGTGCAGATTAAAGTTGAATCAATGAGCCGGCGCGGTAAGGTGCGCTTGAGTTACTGAGTGTGAACAAGAAATTTTGCTGGGTGACCCATGTCTAACATCATACTTTCAAATGCATTTATTAAATAAAGCTGTTGTTTTGACATTACAAACAGATACATCAATTGTATTTATTTCTGTAGATTCATTGATTTGGGTTTATTAAATTTTTAATCTACCTTGCGTCTTCAAAAACTCTGAAAGTAGGTTGTGCTTTTGGATATTATAAGACTTATCTATAATTTATTTTACTCTAGTTTTAAAGTAAAAAATCGATTTCTAATAAGTTTAAAATTTTGCCCACTATAAGAAACCTTAATAAAAATAACACATGGTAAATACTATATGTATAATAGACATATATGTATATGTATTTAGATATAATTCTAAATACATTATCTTGCTTACCCGTGTTACAATATACCAGATTAAAGTTTCTAACTTAATAAATTCTTTTTAGTTTTCAGAAAATTAACTGTAGGCAGTCCGTGGTATTAAAGTGGTTGTAAAAACATCGAATTGTGAATTTTATACTGAATATTTTTTTTTCGTAGATATTAAATATGGGCCTTGGTGGCCTTCAAAAATCTATGGATATAATGACCAATGATCTAGCCAAGAACAGGTACTTTGGTATGCAGCCCTATTACAAATACAGAAATTACTGTTTTGGAGATAATATAACTAGCTTTGATGATTTAGACGGCATCATTTACCCGGAGGTAAGCATTGTTTTTGGCCGTCTTTGACACCATCTGTTGAGTAATTCATAAAAGCCGATTTAGTAACTAATCTCCTGTAACAAAAACGCATACGAACTGAGTTCGAAAAATGTTGGCAGCTAGATATAACATATTAGCTCCCGGCTATTGGTAAACATAACACACCGTTCTTGGCCATGAGGTTAATAATGCTAAAGACTGCTCCGTGTGTTTATTATAAGAACACCATCAAGTTACCATTGAAGTTGTCATGTCGCAATCCGATGTAAACATCAATTACGCTCTAGAGGTGGTTTCTGGAAATTGCGTATGTTTTGTTATGCAAGTTTGGTGGATGTGTTGTAGTTCCATCTTAATAATCAATTAAGAAAAACACTTGATAGTAACTCGCTTCTTAACGCTCATATGGCTAATATTTCAATCTTCAAATAACTTTATTCGTTGAGTAATTTTGAAGTTAATTATGCATGGAAAGCCTGTCAACATTTAAACATTATTCCTCAGATAAAGATATTTTTTGATTGAAAATTTAACCCTATACCTATATCTATAGATTATATATATTTCTAATACCTATTACATAACCATATTCTCCTATATGTTCTCAGTTCTATAATATATTATTCAGATACTTAGAGGGCTGTTACTATTGTATGCATGACCACAATGACTTTCGTTTTGGCTAACGACTCCGCATTATTTTTCTATTGTAATATTAACTATATTGTAATCTTAATTTCTAAATTTCTAAAAGGAACTGCTATAGATGAAACTGGAAGTGCATGTAAAATAAATATATGCAAACTTTTCAGATGATAGGAGGTCTGAAAAGCGTTTACACTGATGTTAAAGATATTGACCTGCTTGCTGGTTTATGGACTGAGATGACTATGGACGGCAGCAGCGTACCTCCAACTTTCTACTGTTTAGTTTCAAAACAGTTGCTTCATAATATGCACTCTGATAGGCATTGGTATGAACGAGAGGAGAGGCCAAATGCATTCACTGAAGGTAACTATTTTTCTTTATTAATTTCTTCCATCTATAGTTTACCTAAGTTAGATGCAAAATTGTAATAAGCCAATTTAGTGCATTACAAAATAAGACTCTCTACAATTTTACCACATTATTTCCTCCTGAACACTGCTTTATTCCACGAAGAGACAATCCTTCCAGGAACTTTTACAATACCTTTAGCATAATACATCAGTAAAAGACTTTTCTTTGTAAGTGGTTTTTAGTTCCTATCGAATTATGATTTCAATGATAATACTCGCTATGTCTTAGGTAGTTGGCTCATTGAATGGAATGGGGGTAGGACCTGGCTAGCTAGTTGAAAAAACTAAAAAAAAGTTAATTTTTTTTTAAAAACCTCTAGTTGTAAATTTGCCTCCAAAAGAGCCAGTCCACCCGAAGGCTTAGCGTATTACCATCGTACGTTATATTGTCACTTAACATCGAGCCATATTGTGGTGATACGCTTTACCTATAAATTGCAAAGAAGTTTACATTACACTTAAGAGTAAGTCTATTGAAAAGAAACGATAATTATTATTGTTTTTATCTGAAAATACGTTTATAATTTAAAAAAATATATATTACAAAGTTTAATTTCATAATTTGTTTCAAAATATATTTATATTAGTATGAAAATATTATCGACTCAACAAGCTTTTTTAAGACACAAATTATAAAACTTTACATATGTTATAACCTCAGAATACAGAACTTCAATCAACTTGCGTTAAAATCTTATAGTTTCTTCAAATGTTCTTAGTCTAATATAGAAATAGAATTTAATAATCATAGCTGTCTCCGTTTTTGTTTTAACTTTGGCTAACAGATCAACTAGCTGAGATCAGGAAATTTACAATGTCGCGGATGATGTGTGATGTTGGGGATTCGATCACTGAAATACAACCGAACGCTTTCTTGTTACCTGGAATTGAGTAAGTACTTACAAAATATTAATAGAGCACAAATACACAATGATTGTCACATACAGCAGATTCTATTTACTAACAAAAGTCACTGCTGGAAACACTTTTTCAGATTCTTAACTGTATCGCTTTTTTTATTTTAATTTAATCTGTTTTTTAAATTTATTTTTTATTAATTCGTTTTTGTTTAATTAAGTTATCTAACATTCTTTTTTATTAAATTTTATGGTTGACATTTATTACCTATTATTATTTGATTATTTTTAATAGTGTTATTGCATTTTATAATGATTCCTCGGTTTATTTTCTTAGAAACCACTTAATTAAATCTCTTAATAAAAATTATTCATTTCACACGTCTTACGTCTTAACCAGTCTCTTAAGTCTGAAGTCTGATCCATAAAATGTCATAGATAAATAAATGTTATATTTGTTTTTGTTAATGTCTACAATGTGCACGTTGTGATTGACTTAAAAGGTCTACAATATTTTGACTTGAAACTGTAGTTCTGTTTTTGTAACTATATTTAGTACGCAAGCCACTGGCGGTCGTAAAGAAATAAATAAATATACAAACCTGAACCTGACAGCAAACTTCCCTGCTTATATTATACTAAATTTGGTATATTACGAAAATATTCATATACAGTTTTGACAGCTAAATAAAGAGATGAACCATCTTTAACATGTTCGTAGATTTATGGTTGTTCTAAACGGTGATAATGTATGTTTCCGCTATCATCATCCGATGCAAAATACTGGAGTTCCAAAAGTTTTTTGGCATAAGTCGTAACAATGACCTATCTATAATATAGATTCTCCTAAGAGTGGTAGGATCTATGTAGTATTCGATTGCCGATTGCTAATATACAAACATCTTCTGCAAATCAGCTGTGCAAGCACTGCTGTCACTGCGATGTCCGAATAGTATTAGCTATATTAAATGGCACATGAACCGTTCTAACATAATTAAAGGGTGTAAGGGGTGTTGTATTACATCTTCAAAGCCAAGACGCCCGAACCAACCTCACCAGCATGTGGTGCATCCTGCTGATCAATGAACGAGCAAAGGGCGATTGCGGGGTGTTAGGTGAGCGTGTGACTCGCTATTGCGTGTCGTGTTTCGGGATCACCCTGTGCATATTCAGTTAAAATAATGCAGGTCTGGTATGAAAGCGGTGGCCGTCGATGGATTACTATCTCTCGGTGGTCACCATTATGTTAGAATTGTACTTTGCTTACTATTGGGGCAGTTCCATCAATTTTCCGTGCTACTATATAAAATAAAAATATTCTGAATTTATTAACCTATTATATACTGATCAGTTAATATAGTTAATACAACGGTTCTATTCGAGGAGTTTTTTTTTATAAATAATAATAGGCTTCGTTGACAACACTACATTAAGTGTTTGCTATTAATTAAATTACAAAAACTAAACACTATCACATATGATTCTCACTTTAATAAAATAAAAAATAGTTTTAGAAATTTAAACCTTCGATTTTTTTATAAATGGTTTCCTATGTTTTTCTTTTTACCTTTCCTGATTCATCGATTTATTCATTACACTTTTAAAATGTCTAATTCTCTATTCCAGCAATGAGATTGTAAGCTGCGATGAAATTCCTCAGATGGATTTCTCAGTATGGGCAGATTCTTCATGTACGGATAGCGACAGTACAATAACCGAAGAAACGACATCATAATTTGTAATTCGATTATTAAATAAATTAATTGTTATAATTCTATTTATTTTATTATTTTGGTTAATCGTCAATCTATCAAAACCTTTTTAATTATTCTAATAAGTAACTACTTCAAATTAAAACTTAATCTATACTTATATACTTATAATAATGAGTAAGAAACCTGCACATGGAAGATAACTGAGAAAAAATACTACAGGCCGGTTTGAATCATGAACATTGGACAGAACACATTTCGGTAGATTTAGAAAATTTTGTCTGTCTGTATGTTTGAACGCCAATCACGCAAAAACTACTGGAACAAATTTAATGAAATTTCATGTGATTGTAGTTTTTAGTAAAGATACATTTAGGATGCATTTTTACACGTATGGACATTTGTATGTTCTATAAATTGGACAAAATTCTTATAAATTTTTATCTTTTTTTTCCACCTCCTTAGGGGTTGGATTTCCAAAAATCCTCCCTTAGTGCTCACCTATAGTGTAAAAGGAACCCCCATGCAAAAATAGTGCTCGACCATACTATGCTTTAGACGTTGGCGGTTATGAGGTAGCACGTCACTATACTATACATTACACTTAAGTAAACAGTATGTTTTCCCGAGATAATTAACTTATCGGCAGTGTTCTTGAAATAATTACCTATAGCCGCTCGGTAAATAAGCATGCACTGTCCGTTATGTTTTTTGCGTTACGTACCTACGTATTGGATAATGCTATATTAAATTGTCATTGTTATCTTTTCACGAAAATATATCACCGCAATTTTTTAAAGTTCTTATATAAAATACTAGCTGTGCCCGCAGCTCCACTCGCGTGGACTACAGAATGCCGACGGTATAGTGGTGACACCGCTTCAACCCACGGGGGTCGCCCGGCGGTTATATTAAAGATAAAAATGTTTATTATTTTATTTGCGTGGAACGCCGATTCTTTTTCTAAAATAAATAGCCTAAGCCTTATAAATCAGTTATCTGCCACAGAAAGTCCCGTCAAAATTGGTCCAGAGATTAGCCGGAGCAAACAGACAAAAAAAATTGTTAAAAATCGGTGTTTTGATATAAACACCGTATATACTTTCATATTATGCATTTAACAAAAAGCTGTTATTGTGACATTACAAACAGACACATAAATTTTATTTATTTGTATAGATTTCTGCTTGGATTTTATTTTTGGTTTCAAAAGCGCTTGTGAGTTACTAAGTAGGGATGTTTGTTTTTTTTTTTTTTGAAATAAATATATAATTGTTTGCATAAAGTTTAATAAAACAAAAACAATTTTAAATTCTAGGAAGTAGGTAATATAATGTTTCATAATTAATTGGATATTGCATACTCACGACTATTGTGTTCTGAAGTTTGCCTAGATTAATTTCGTTTCGGCGTATTATATGAAGACGTAATGCTGTTTTTACTTTAGTGTTCTGTTAAGGCTCGCGCACATTAGGGCGGTCCGCGCCAAAACGCATTGCATTACAGAAGTCTTCCTGCATCACTTTCATATATTTTATATGAACCATCGCTCACTATACACGAGCCGTGGCAGGCCGCATCGCATTGCATTGGCGGATCGCCCGCCAGGCGTATATTTGCGGCTGCTGTTATGCATTGCGATGCAGCCCGCCTCAATGCGCGATGGAAGATGCAATGAGCAGATGAAGTTCAGTATATTTTTCATAATATGTAATTCTAAAAAAAATTAAAAAGACTGTAAAATTCATAAAACACCTTTCTATTTTTAAAAATTTCGTGACATCATTAGATACTATGTTTGTGTTATCTTCTTTGTTTTAAAGCAACGATGGCTCAGTGGTAGTTTGTATACCGACAAAGTATTATTTGAGTGATCGACACGAGTTCAAATCTCAACAATAACCTGAGTTTTAGATGCAGGAAAATATCGTGATAAAACCATAGCATAGTGGTAGAGCATTTTATAAAGTCCGCCTCGCTAATGTTCCGGCAGCTACAATAAAGACCCAATTTCACCACTAGGATTAGCGTTGTCACCAACTTGGGCCACATCGTCACTTAGCATCAGGAGAGATTATGGCCATAACACTAAATCTTTGTCAAACAGAAGATTGAATTAATACAGCTCTTCGTCGGAATTATCCATTGAAATCACTGGACACAATCTCAGCTGGCTGACTTAATTGTGGCCCGGGGCGTCTTCTAGAGTGTTTTGGCGCAATTTTGCAATGCGACACGCTGAGGCCAGCCGCGGCCGCAGTGTGCGCGAGCCTATATTGCGCGCCTAAGTAACGCAATTGCACGCGTTTCCCTTCCCCACAACATTACTTGACCCCGCCAACGTCAGTCGGAAAAATTGGACGGTCGCGCACGAACTTGTACGACTATAGCCCCAGTAGTTTGGACTGTACGTTGAAATGTCAGTCAGTCAGTTTGTTATATATATACTTATTTTCTATTTAATTTGTGTAAATCAACATTACATTTTTGAGAAAATCAAACACATCGTATTTAAAATATGTATATTAATTTATTATTTTCAAAATCGAATAACTGGTTTTAAGAATTATTATCATGATAGGAACAAAACTATGAAAAAAGATTAAAATACAATTTTGATGTTACATATTATGTTTCTGTATAGGTTAAAAAAAATATACGTCACAAATTTTAATCATTTAAATACTTATTTCAATTTTTATCGACATTTGAAAAAAAGATGAAATATGTGTTTCAAATTTTAAAATTTATCGGTTTCTTCTTTCCAGGGTGAAAAATCAACTTGAGGAATCTCATCGCAACTCACCATCTCATTTCTGAAAAACAAGCAGTTTCTTCTTTACAAGTTGAAAACAATTGCAACTGTTTTTTTTTCATTGTAACAGTTGTTTCACGGTTTATAAAGTGTGTACAAAAAGCTAAAAAAAGGTTATCCGAAAGTGTTTTTTAGAATTTTACTTCCTTCGTCCCGTTTAGTAGGGAGTAAAATTTATAGCTGCGCGCGCGCATCATATGACAAAATTGTGACATGACGGATTTAGCCATCAATGCATGTGAATTCAATATAATAAAATATGGTAATTTATATCGAATTCTATATAATATAAAGAATAAAATTAAATTAATGTTCTTACTAAACAAACACATAAAATTAAAATACAGTTACTAACATATTAGTACATCTAAATAATGTAAAATTACTATTAACTATTGGATGCCATCCAAATCACCGCCAGAAGAGAAAGTACCAAGAAGGCTAGCCACTTAACCTCGTTGTATAGCAATGCTTATTTGTTGACCGAGGTATTGGCCAGCACTTGCGAGTTGTTTAAAGAGGCTGCGTGCACTTGGTCCCCATGAACCTAGGGTTTCGACTCCAAAGGACACAAATGTGTAGTCCCCACCAAGGGATGCATACTTGCGCTAGTACTTGAGGTCCTCTGCTGAGGCAGCTGCTTAATGTTTAACTAGTGATTGTTTATACAACGTTAAACTATGCGTACACAACTTAATAAAACTCGGTAAAATAAATTCACATTATTTTAATTGATGGCCAACTTCATTAAACGATTAAATACAAGAGGTTACTCAATCCGAATGTATATTTTTTATGGATGTTTAGTCATTACTTCTTTGTTTATGAACCAATATGGATGATTTTCTTTTTGTTAGTTGGGGGTACCTCAAGTGTGGTTCTATTTTAATTTTATTGGCATTGGACCTTCAACTTCGAAGATACACCAGGGAACACTTCAAAATCATAGAAGATTGTGTTTTCTTTTTTGTTAAAAGTTGTGTTCTATCGACTGTATCATGGCGAGTGTTCTGAAGAGCTGTTCAACGTAATTCCCGCTTCTTACTTTCATAACAGAACCACACGCACTGGGCTCCGGAGCCATCTTGGCACGCGAACAAAGAAGTTTGATATATCTTATATTTGCCGTACTGTGAAACAGTGGACATGTCTCTCCTTTCTTCCTACAAGCATACTTCCTACATGAAGTCCTTCAAGCGTAACGTGAAGAGACATTTGTGAGGCGACTGACTATGGGTTGTAACTGTGCTACGATAAAAAAGAAAAAAAGAATATCATAAATTTTCTTACTCTGGACTGATTCTTCGGAAAGCTTGAGGTTGTACATATGTGAATTCATCTCCAACCATGCACAAAAATCCAGCCATAGTTGACTTTCTGATTTCAGAAAGTTGATCTAGAAATAATTGTTTTTATTTATTTTAATGACTACCGCTACCGATTAACTGATGTATTTTTTTTGTGAGAACACTTCCAAAAGTTATTTAATCCTTGCCTGACGGGAAAACAACAAGAAATCAATAAAATAATAAGATATATTATCATATTTCAACATAGACGTATACCATCATAAGATATGGTATTCTGGTATATTTAAAAATGAATCCTTATTAATCTCGTGCTCTCTAACATAGTAAGGTGGGTGGAGCGATTTTTTTTAAATTGTAGTATTCCTGTATATTTCATCAGTGACCTATAATATTATAGTCTAAGATGTATTCATGTAAAATTTCAGATTTTAAAATCAATATCTTGAGATTGCGCATTCAGTTTGAAGTTTTAACATTTAATAGATAAAATTTTCGTTTTTCAAATAGATCATCATTTAAGAAGATTAAAACATAAAATGTAAAAAATGCAAAGTCTCGCAACACAGTTCTTTCACTACTAAAAGTTGTGAGATATCGTGCAAAACAAAGTCATATATTTTAATTAGCGTCTATGGGAGCACTTCTCCAACTACTTTTTTATAAATCGTTGTCTAATCAATTACCTATCAACACTTATAGTGACCGTATCAATATTAGACACCTTTATTTCTATAATAATTTTAATGACTTGGCAATTGAACGGCGACATAATTATAAAAGAATAATCTACTATTTCCTTTACTAAATAAATGTAAACAGGTGTGCATCTAAGAATAAAGTTAGTAGAATATGTTTATATTAAATATAATCTATTAAATCATAACAAATTCATGCTTCAATGTTAAGTTCTGGAAGCTGGAATTCGCGAACTTTTTTTTGGAAAGCTTTCCAAAGAGCCAGTTGTCAGTGTGTCCGCATCATTTTGTAACATAGCCAACAACATATTGTATGGATATGCGAAGAAGGTATTCCTTGGAACAGTTTTTAAGAAAATACTTTTCGAGTCATCTCGCAAATATAAACATCTTTTAATCATGTTAAATACAGGAATATAACTTTTTGAGAGAATTTTCGTATTTCTATGTTTTGGATGCACTGCGCTATTTTTCACTCTTGTACTTATTGTAATACAAAATCAACCTTGAAACAACCTGTTAGTGGTTAGAGCTGTAGGAATAAATGTTTTACTTCATAATTGTTAGATGCCACAGAATAATAGTTCCAAGTTTTTGATTAAAGGTTCTTTTCTATCATTCAACTTAGTATATTGTTTATTATGCACAAGTAATATTTATACATCACAATGCGTCGGTAACATGTTATTACCTAGTTTTAGTGGATTACCAAACAAAGTCACTGCAAATCTTACCATGTTTAGGCACTCGTGAACAAAAGTTTTATTTCTTTATCGTTAGTCATTTTTAAGAAAATGTCTTAAACTATAATATTTTCAGCATCAATTTATGAGACATTACTTAAAAACAATTCGTTCGTATGCAAAATAAGATTTCTATGAACGTTCAAATAAAACGTATATGCCAAAAAACTAACAAAATGTTTTCAAATTTTGTGTACATCTTACAAATCAAAATGCAAGTTTTTAGTAAAATATCTTCATAATGCCACCGCCTCAAAATAATGTCGTAAACTTTTGATTTTTTGTACGAATGAAGCTTTGTCATAGCGTCATCGATTAACGACACAGGAGATTAAAAACAAATTCTTGCCGGTTTCACTCCACCCTAAGTGAGGGACGGCACAGATAAATTTCTTTGGAGATTTCTCTCTACTTGGGGTAGCCTGACTGGTGGAACACCTCCACCCTACAGAAGATTGCAGCCAAATAACCTTGTGTTGTATTCCTGCGGGGAGTAGGGCTTCCAAAGCTCTTTGGGTTAGGAGGTATTATTATTCTTATTTGGGTAAGAAAAAGATATTTAAACAGTTTTCCGGTGAGTATGTTTAAAAACGCTCTCCATTCGATAAAACATGAAATTTCCAAAATATTACATAATAAATAATTTTTAATTTGTCTATAATTGCAAATTGAAAAATATTATTTGATTTAGTCATTATCTATCAAGCAATAATGAAGGGTATGAAATATAATGAACATTTTGTAAAAATGGTAAATAAACGTAATTATATTATGTTGACAATCTTACCAGGAGTAAAAGCGTTAGGTCTGTTAGGTCTCTCATACCAATGTCTGTCAGTAATTAGGCTTCGTTTTAATTGAGTCATTATAATGTACGCGGCCGTGTCTGGAATATGTCCACCTTTTATATGGTTCTCAAGCATTATTCCTGGCAATAACCCCATATCTTCCGGGTATTCATAAGCTGATTTCATAAGTTCTACATTCTGAAAAAATGTTATGCAATGTTTAAGAGTAGTAGTATCCAGATCCGAATGAAACTGACTTATGCACATTAAACCGATAAAGTAGGAATATCACTCAGAATTCGAAGGAGAAAAGTGGTTCTCCGTCACTTCTCCTTAATATAGAGACATCATCTGATCATACATAAATTGAAGTTACAACAAGTTTTCGAATTCCACAACAAGCTTAAATTTTCGGTAATGAAAAACATTGCGATACAAATTTAGATGATGGTTAAGCATTTTTAGTACAATGTACATGTTCACACCAGTGTTAAAAGGAAAAGTTTGTAACTAGTCTCATCTAATTACTTGCCAGTTTTTCTTGAAGGCAGGTATTTTTTTTTTTAAATCAGTGATAACTTTAAAGATATCTTATCAGAAATCAAGTTTACATTGATTAACTATACATAAGTTAAAAGTTCATTGCGAGGTCCTTATCGGTCTATTTCTGATAGTTGCAATGAAGAATTGAACTTGCTTAAATTATCACTCGGAACTCTGGTTATATTGCATAAATAGTGTTGATGTTAAATCAGAGATAATAAAGCAACCACTTTTAGTAAAAACCTATAACACGTAATTGGCTTACGGAAATTCATTTGTAAGACTCTATATTAAAGGGAAAATATTATTTTAAATCATACCTCTTCACAAACTATGTCCTTCAAATCTTCAAAAGTTTTATGTATTTTTGTGTAGTTCATGCGCATATCTCTATATTTTATATATGGCGCCATGCCAAAGTATCTGTCTTTATTTAAATCTTGAGTGCTTATGTCTAGTATTGCTTGAACTGGTCCAACACCTCTTTCAGCTATCTGAATATTAGAAAAATCAAGTTAGATGATTGCACGGATATACATACCGAGACGGATTAGAATAGGTTTCTTAATTTTAATTTTAGCCAGTACCTAGGTAGGTAATAACATATATTTCTTATTTTTTGTACAAAACTATAAGCTGTCGATATCTTTCTGGCAGACTTCTGGTTTCTTTGTTACTCAGTAAAGAATAATCATGCAAGCAATCAAGGGTAACAATTAGAGTGCCACAAACTTATCTGGCCCGGTGAGAGAGTCGCTGTTATCGCATTTGGTGTTGTCAAATGCAAATGTCACGGAGCAAACAACCAATGGCAGATATGTCAGCGAATGGCAAGCATTGACAATTCAAAATGGCGTCGTTAGATCCTCTTTAGGCCACCGGGCCAGATAAGTTTGTGAACACTCCATATTTAATCATAAAGCGAATGATAGTGTATCAATTAATGAATTAGATTAATTAATTAATTAATCTTTACTAGCGGCCGCCTATTGGTCGAAATTCGACCAGCGACTTTTTGATCATAGACTATTTTCTGTTTGACATTTGCAGTACGAACCTAAACAATAAATATTATGTCACTTGCAGTCATAATTGAGTGATAATGGCAATATTGGGGGGGGGGGGGGGGGGGGGGGATCTGAGTTGAATGACATTGGCCAGGTCACACATATTCTACATAAATTCAAGCTTTCTGCACTCCATCTGCATATAAACTTTTACCATGCCAAAAATCAAACAGTCTTCCGTGCACGTAATACTCTTAAAAAGAGGTCTGAAGTTTTTTTCTCAGGTATTAAATATATAGATAATCAACCCTTGAGTTTTAAGCAAAATAAAAAGTATATACTATTGTACATGAATCAGTTCAAGGTCAAATCTCTTCTACTAATGAGAACCAAGTATACGTAAATATTTGTTACAAATATATCTGTAAATAATATAACTGGAGTCAGTACTAATCGATGTGTTTATAGTAGGGTATATAAAAACAATTTTACTGGTTACTTATTTCAATGAATTATCTTTATTAATCCCGTTTGTTAACTTTCCATAACAGTATCATTTTTACATAAGCTATTGGCAACGGAATAAAGACTCAAGAGATGTCGCGTTTTTGTAGTAGCTTTTGTGCGACATTGCGAATACCGCCATCTCTGGTCGACTAGCGGTATTGATAACTGACATCTCAACGGTACAATTTACCAATTATTGTTCAATAGTGTCATCAGCCTAACTAAAAAGACTAGTAACTAGTTATGGTATAATAGTTAGCGATGTCGTTTTATTATTTTATTACTTACATCCGGATCTAGGACGTAATCGTGATCTCCTCCAGGTTGTGTAACAGCTCCGCGAAGCATAGTAACCATGTCATCACCAATTGCTAAGTTGTGTACACTGTTAGTTATATCCACAATTTGCATATTCCCAACATGGGTACCGTTTGGACTAATTTTACTGAAAATGAATAGTTTATTGATGATTGAAATAACTGTTAAATTAATACAGGGTGCCTCGAAATTGTTGGCATCGGAAACGCATGTGGCTTTTTTTGTTTTGTTTTTCCGGTACAAGACTGATAGAGATTGCTATTTAGCATTATGCCTTCCTAATGTGCTTTTATTATGTGCAATAAAGAATATATTATAATAAATTCCTGATCGATTCCTGATCAGAGGTTAGTCGGCTTTCCATAGAAATTCTTCAGATCCGAACATAATAGAATAAGTAGTTCTGCTTTATGACAGAATGGACGCTATTTGTTTAATGGATGAATAAATACGAATGTGCTTATTGGAATATAAAATGAATTAGTTACATATCCTATCTGTATATCCGTACCTTTTTTTTTTTTTTTACGTGGAGAAACCCGTCATGGGTACACACTCGCCCGGGGGGACGAGTGGTTATGTGAGACTCCTACTCACTAAAACTCCACGGTGTACCATCGGCCGCCATAGCGGGGCGCGCGGGCAATGCGGTTGCAATCTGCCGCGTCGCCCCGGCGGCTGGCCCCAGTCGGGCCTCGGCGCTAAAGAGAGACAGTCTGGTACAACCCCAACTGTCTCCCAGACGGCTGAACCAGTGCAATGGGAAGACGGGCCCCCCGACCCGTCTCCCCTTGGTTCAGCAAGGGTAGGAAGGAGGCGAAATCGCCCCCCTTCTACCCAACGTCTACGCTATCCTCTGAGCTTGGTAGAGGTAGTTGCGGCGCCATTCCCTTAGTGGGCGGCGGCTTACAGGCAGCTCCAGTCATCTGGTGATTCGCGGGCCTCCCGGCGTCGAAACACAAGGCACAGTGGAACTTTTTTGCTGCACACTCCAGCGCCTTGTGGCCAGGCTGCCCGCACCGGAAACACAGGGCTCCGCGGTCTATCGTCGACGGGCAGAGTGGACGAGTGTGGCCCACACCCATGCACTTGTAACAGCGCATGGGCCCACTCTCCAAGAGGTGCACACGTGCCGCACTCCACCCGATAAGGAGACGACCTGCCTCCACTAGAACCCTGGCAGCGGAAGCCGGGAGCGAAAGATAAACCGCTCCCATACCCCTGCTATAGGCACGTATGGGGCCAGCCCTAATAAGGGCCTGCTGACAGCCAGCTTTCGCAGCCGCAGCCGCCACGACCTCCTCGACCGATACTGATTCATCCAGTCCAATCACACGGACGCTTGCCTTTTTAATGGCCTTGGCGATAGTGGCCTCGCCCGCCAATACCGTCTGCAGGATCTCAACCATCCGGTCCGCCTGCTCTGAACCACGGGAGCCACGGATCTCGACAATCCGGGATCCCGTGGCTGTGGGCCGCGCCGAGATGTCCTCGATCCCGAGGTCCGCTAGCGCGACTTGTTTCTGCGCTTTTAAAAAGGCATCCTTATAACTCATTCCCCCCGCCAAAGCCTCTGCTGCAGCGTAATAATCACTGCAGCTGAGCGCGGTGACGAGGGTAGCTTCGCCTTAAGCTTGCTGGCACGCGCTCTCCCAACAGGAGCGGGAGCCAGTGTCGCAGCAGCCTTCGGTTCACTAACTGGCTTTTTCTTCCTCCGTCGCCGACGAGACACGGTGGTCCATCCTTCGGCGGTTGCGGCTGGAGCAGGAACATCAGCCCCTGTCATAACATGCTCCACCCCCAGGGAGTCTTCTTCCAAATTCCTCTCCGCCTCAGAAGGCGCTGGACCAGCCACTCTGGATTTAATTCCCGAAGTTTTAGCCCTGGAAGGCTTAGGTCTTGTAGGACCCGGGGCAGTCTGTCTGTCCGCAGCCAGAGGAGGGCGGACCACCTTGGCAGGGAGGAGACGGTCATCCAAGGCCTCTATGCGGGCAGTAACTAACTCCCCCATAGACACCCGGAGCGACCGCTCCATCCTCGACATGTGTTCCGCCATCGCATCAAACACAGCCTGCATCAGGGAATCCTGTCCCTGACTTACGGGCATATTTTGCGTCAAAGGCAGCGCAGGCGAAGCCCCCACCCGACCGACCATCGGCATCGACCTCCCGACGAAGCCTCCCCGTCTCGCGCCGCAGAAGGAGGGTCTCCTCCGTCACCGTACGCGTTAGAGCGGTGGCAGTGACCTCATGGAGGGTCCACGCCGCCTCCTTCAGGTTTTTAACAAACGTGCCCTTGAGGTTGCCAGATTTCTTGGCAACCTCAAGGACCGCGTCTACTTTCTCCTTTGCGAGGGCCCTCAAACTGTCGGGATCGAGGAGCTCGATGCCCTCGAGTACTCCCACTTCAGCAAAGGCACCAGCCGCATCAACAACGGCAGCCGCAGCCGCGTCCGTAATACAACCAGCCTCATCAGAACTTGTCAACCCAGGAAGGGGACAATCCTGCGGCAACGCACAAGTAACTTCCGCGCGCGTTCTTCCTACAGATGAGCCCAGATCACGGGCTTTGCCCCTCCGAGCTGACGTAAACTTGTTGGGAGGAGTCTCCTCCCCATCCTCATCAGCTTTAGCAAGCAATCGCTTCCTATCGGCAGCTGCCACTGGCCCTAACCTACAAGATCCATCATCCCAGTGCCTGATTGAAAACCTCTCAAGCATAGGGTCACGCTCAAGCATCACGACAGGCGAAAGATTCCTTTGTTGTAAAGCCGTGGTCGTCATTGTATTGGTGGAATCGGTTTTCCTTAAACTAGCATTGGTCTTCGTTTGTTTCTTACAATCACGCAAAATTTTGCCCCCCCCAGAGAACGTGGGGCAGCCCGAGCTAAACTCGGGGAGGGATTCTCCAGCAGAGCTGGTACCCTCCTGGGGTAATACTTTTTTCAATTGTGCGTCCATCTTAACTACACTTTACCATCAAGTTCGCAGTACGCCTGCCGGGATCGGTATGACGCAACCGATCCCGCCAGCCGCTACCCGGAACTGGGCCCTTGGGACTCAAAGTGAGTCCTCATCGGCCCCAGCCCAGTACTGGGTGCGCTGCTCACACGCCACACCCAGGAGCTTTTAACGGCCCTCCAGCCAGCGCTCCTCCATAGTTCCCTCTGATAATCAGAGGGATACCGGGAGGAGTTTGTCAGGTATCAGCCGCCGACCAGACTGGTCGACGTTGCCCGGGGTGCACCACGAGGAGGTTCCTGACACGCACCCCATGTATATCCGTACCTGGGATTTATATATTGATATATCGATATAACAAAATCTAATATAATTAGTGTGATTATTCATCATAAATACCTTTTTTCTCAATCAGAATTTGCCGTCTAAAGAAATCTCCATAAATTAGAAAGTACAAAAAGGTGGCATCTACTTTAAAAACAATAATATAAAATGTTTTACTTAATGCACGGATATCAATATAGACAAAAATAAATAATATAATAACTTAAAATTTTACGAAATATTCAAATGAATTTAGTGTTAAAGAGTTATCAGTTGATAAGGCATAATATAGTGAGAAATTACATACTGTAGTGTCCCCTCCTGGATTGTGTGGAACCAACGGTTAGACATAGTATATTCTAAAAATAATTTTAGAGGAACACTGTCGTCATAAAGATCTCTATAGCCTGTGCTGTTAGCTTGGATGATATTGTTTTGAACCATAAAGTCTCGTCCTATGAAAAAACACAATACAAAATTCCCCAATTAGGTGCATTCTTCACTTAATTAATAGCTATTTAATATATTTAATAGAAAGCTCTTACCTAGTAGCAATGGCCAGAATTCATAATAAATAATTTGCACGTATATGGCAATGTTTATATCCCTGCTGGTATAAAATAGTTTGTCGTCATCCCAATTTGGATTTAACTCAGCTAGTTTACTGGCAATTAAGTTGTGTTGTCTCCAGAACAAATTACTAAAGATATTCAAACCTATGAGTCCATTAGGTACTGAAATGGAATAATTAAAAATTCTTACCACTCAACAACTCTTTACCATGTCGACCACCTACAAATTCCCTGAGCAAATCCTCTAAATATATAATATACTAATATGAACTGGTTGAATCCAAAAGAAAAATAATACACTGAAGTTATGAATAAAACATAAATTTAAATAAATTATTGGGGATTGTGTAGTGGGGTAAATAAAGTACATGTGGATAAGGCAATGTTGGGTTTTTGGTATGTTATTAAACATATTATAAATACCAAGGTCTATTCAGATGAGATAAAATTGAAAATAATTTAGCTATATAGATGAAAACACTTTACCGTTTCTTGTGCACCCAGTTTCAATAGCCTGTTGTATCGTGCAAGAACTGTTGCCGTCACTAGAAAACTCTCTGCCGTTGACTATTTCAGACTTTAAACGACCGCCTTCATACGCTCTGAGATTTGATAATACACCATCGGCAAACTCGTAAAGTTGATTTAAATCAAACGTAACTGTCGAGAAGTCTATCTGAAATTTTGTAATTCCAATAACCTTTATAAACCGTTATATATATGTTTTCTTGTTCTAATTTTCAGATTAACTAAATGGATTGGAGAATTCACGGAAGTCAACGCAATATTCCTATTTGAGATGTATGAAAATTTATAAAGTTATATACTATTTATACGTCATAATAAACGGATAGAAAACAATTGTGTTTTATGTAAAACGTAAAAAGGTTGCTGATTTAATATTTAATAGCTTAAAATATCATTCAGTATAATCCTCTATATATATATTATATAAATGTTGTTGGTGTTTTTTTTTTAATTTTATTTATTCACTCAAAAAATTTCACGTATGCCTAGTTGGTTGCTTGCTTAGTTTGGGGAACATTTTTAGAATTTAAACAGTACAATGTAATTATTAGTTAGTTAAATATTAACAAAAAAAAACAAGAGATCGTTTTGTGTAGATGACAAAACTATTTGTCTAATGCGATCTACTAATGCTAATGTAATTCCAGATGTGAATTAGATAGGTTGCATTTCTAATGTATTTATCTAACATTTGAGGATTTTACTGCCTTATGATGCTTATTGGCTGGTCACTTACAGCACTTAATTAATGTTATATAACTATGAATACAATTAAACACACATTAAAAAAATGCACTCACTCTGTCTGGCGTAGTGTTATTAGCAACGCAGCCCCGATTTTGGAAAGACATTGGTCTGGTCTGGTTCATGCATCTGTAACCAGAAAACCGATGCACAGGATCGTCTTCAGGGATAATATTTGGCGTGCACATGTAATCAGTTTTTCCTCTTTCTTCGCAGCAATAAGTTATTATGGTAAAATAATTCGCTGAAAAATTTAAATAAATGTAAAGTGATATACTCGTATGTATGTATATAACCAATCAGATCCACGTTCAGACATTAGTACGTTAGTTAGTAGTTAGCATGTTAATAGGCCACCTAAAAGTTTTACCAAGTTATCACAGAAGACTTTTTGAGACGTAGATTCTAGTTAATTACCTATTATCTACATTTCAGATTAATTGCCATAGATGTTAATTATAGTTGTCTGCGCCACTTCGTGCATTGGCGGTTCACCTTCGACCATGGGCATAACCAGGATTTTGGCCAGGGGGGTGGGGCAGGCAAGGGCAAAATAATGGTAACTATTTTTTACACTAGCTCGGTTATACGGTTCATTGGCACCTGTTGGTAAAAGTACGGTACAATCCAAAGAAAACGGTGGCAGATTCCATCGACAGTATTTGGTGTCATAGCAACATGCAGAAATCACCTCTTCAAGCTACCTAATATTATAAGAAGGAGGGGTGTTGACTTTTTTAATACTCATGTACCGTGCTCATATCTGCAGTGCAATGAATGCAACCAGAGGCTAACCTATTATGTTATACAATAAGTGAGCAATTTTTGTATATATATATAATATGTAACTGGTTTCTCGGAAATAGCTCCAACGATTTGGATGAAACTTTGTATTTGGATAATGTTTGACCTTCCAAGTTTACTTAGATACGTATTTTTCTTTTTCTTTAAGATACCGAGCACAGCTCGGTTGCCCAGATATTATATATTATGTAAGAAACAGGGTGGACGAAAAAGAGTAGATCTCCATCAATAACTGGCATGAGTTGCGAACTGTATCCATGAATGAGGATATATTATATTATACGCACATGCAAAAAGTTACGATTTCCACGTATGCAGGTTGTCGGAGATACCTTACCCCAAATTTTGGACAAAAGACCACGGTGCAAGGCTTTAAACACTTTAGTTATGTCAATCCTGATTGCCACGACCCCCCATGTATGTCAATAGTCTTATCCCAGCAAAGCAGCACTTATGCTAGAAGATCTACTGTTGATCGATTCTCACGAGAGTCGTATTATTGTTGATCATTGATTAAGGAGTGATGTTTTGGATAGTGGATAAGGTGTTAACGGATATACGCTCCAAAAAACAATCGAGAGACGGTTTCGGATACGCAAACATAGCACGCTTTCGACTGGTATTTTTAACCGCCATACCTCACACAAGTAACACGGTAACACACATCAGGCAATGTCTCAGATACCCTGGGAGCTGGACAACGAGAAGAAATTGCTTGGTAACTGGAATTCTGATCATTCTTTCTCGGAGATTCAGTGTCTATATATGATCAGTAGGACAGTAGGAGATCTGGAGGACAACCAGCCCGCAGACTGGTTTTCTTTTTTATATTACTTTGCTTAGTTACTTAATTAGTTAGAGAATGGGACATACATATAAATCACTTACTTGAGTCATGTCCGGATACGATATCATTTACTATCCACTCAGCGAAAAACGCCAATAATTGGGTAAAGTATGGACTTATTCCTTTACCAACTTTCAGGATAATCTGACGTAGTTTTCTGGGGATCATTAAAGGATTGCCACTCTTGCTTTTTCTTGGTTCGAAATCTATAAATATAATAATAATAAATAATAACAATACACGACAATTCTTCTGTGTGATATATGTAGATATGATTATTTACATACTGTGCATTTATACTAGTATTAGCGTTGTGTGCGTGTTTGTGTAATATATATTAAAACGGCAGCTCTTAACATTAAGAAATGCTTCATCGCGATTTTCCATTTCCCATTTGATTAACATGTGATTTTTTTAAACGTTTACATTTTGTAACTTAGGAATAAAACTTTATTAAATCGTATAATCATTCTGCGTTCTTTTTACATGAAACGGAATAAAAAATCATTTATTCCCTCTGTACAAGATGCCCCGCCCCTATTATACATATCTCTACCTATTTTCAGAATCGTCAGAGTTATAAATATTCTGTGCAAAATGGTTTTAATCTGTTTTTGGTGTGTGATAATAATGACGTAAAAAAAATTAAGAAAATAGAAATACATGAAAATAAAGTCACCACGAGCCACGAAGCACGTGGCACGAAGCCACGAGCACAGATAGTTATTAAATATATCAACAATATCACCAAGACTGCTTAAAGTGGAGTGATGTGGAAGATTACTCTTGGCGAAAGGCACCTGTAGTAAAGCGCTAGGATATCTGTGAGGGACTCTTAAAATAAACTTCTTTCTCCAGTAACTGAGGACTATCGTTATTGCCATGGAGAACTTTATGCGGTAAGGTGAAATCTAGAATTCGCCTACGGAGTTACATGGATTTCATGTG
Source organism: Saturnia japonica (assembly GCA_033032175.1). Taxonomy (NCBI): domain Eukaryota; kingdom Metazoa; phylum Arthropoda; class Insecta; order Lepidoptera; family Saturniidae; genus Saturnia; species Saturnia japonica. The sequence goes on along the minus strand of CM065309.1, from coordinate 20,760,420 downwards.
AAAGTAATCTTAGTTATCATTATATTGAAATTTGCGATTACTACGGTGGGAGTTGTATACCAGATGACGCATTATCCTTTTTTATACTCTCTCAATGCGAAGAACTTTTTATGTTGGGGACCAAACTATACTGCAATATTCAAGAATACCCTTACTGTAATTTTATTATTTTATTTTATTACATAAGATGAAACCTAACGTTTTCGATGCTTTTGCAATAATCGTATCCATTTGCGATGAAAATGTTAACTTTGAATAGAAATAAATACCCAAATCCCTTACTCTGTCTACTAAATTCCATATGGAAGCATTTCGATACGCTGATATGCATCCTCTATCAAGACGCCAGTCTATCAAATTATTGACGGCTTCCTGTAGCAGAATTCTGTGTTACGCTGTATTACGAATTTACGATTTGCTTTATCATTTCCCTGCATTGTAAAACAATATATTTTTTCTTTCGTTAACTATGTAAGTATAATATTAATTTTTATAACTTTGTAACTAAAATTTATACTAATTCTACATTCAATTCAATTGTTTCAGTGAAGTAATTGACTACTTCTTCTACGAATAACTATATTTTTGTTAAAAATAACTGCATATTATAAAACTCTAAAAGATAACTCTCACCTTCGCCATAATCAGCAACGAGCAATCTATCCTGAGGAGTGTGGAATGCTCCATACGTAGGACGATTAAGATTGTTACAAGACCCGTCGACTCGCCTGCCTTCAGTCTCATTACACGGTTCAATATTGTTAGTGCATGTTCTGAAACAAATATTGTATAATATTCAATACTAGCAGACATTTTGCGTGTTTACCTTGAAGGAGCTCCACACGTTGCATTGTTTGCCAAAATGTTCTATGCCTGGTGAAGGGTTAACCTAACATGCTTCTAGGTTATAAAATTTGACTGTCGAAATTACATTGTTAAAGGTTTAAAATATTGATGAATTAAATTAATAAACTTACTCGACTACACCAGCTGCTATGAATTCAGCCAATTGTTCTTCCGTCGCCGGATTTCCAGAGTAAGAATCGTAATAAATTGCATTTGATAAATTCAAATAAAGGGTTAAAAATATTATTAAACGCCGAATCATTTTGAAAGAGTTCTCTTACGAAAATTAATAATGATCATCGCCGTCATTTACTTTTATACTCTATCAAATGGTTATGAAACTGTTTAATTTGGAACAAAACAAATAACTGAAAATAGACGGTATTGTTCAAAAACGGAAAGACTTGAATGACGAATTGAAAATAAATATCATTAATTATGTTTTTGTGTATATAATAAAAAGAAAAGTAAGTACCTGCTCCAAAACTTTTTCTTTAGAAGATAATAATTATAACTTATTAAGAAAAGTGAATCGGTATGTCGGTTTGTGTACTTACAAAAATAGTATTCAAAATATTTTGATGATCCAGATAGAAATTATCTACGAACTCCAAAATATCAGGAAATAATAATATTAGATCTTTACCTATGAAATTGCTGTTTTGTATGAAAAAATTTAAACGAATTTTTTTCATGTATTTTTTATTTGTATTAATAGAAGTAATCACCCATGTAATCAATGCATCTTTGCCAGCGCAGTGGCAGTTTATTGATGCCCTTCTTAAAGAAATCAGCTAGACGGGAGTAAACAAATTCTTCAAAGGCATTTTGTACTACCTCTCGGGTATTGAATTTTTCCCCCGCCAAGGAGTTATCCAAATTCTTGAAAAAGTAGTAGTCTGTAAGCGCAAGGTCTGGTGAGTAGGGCGGATGACGGAGAATTTCCAACCCCAGTTCTTGCAACTTGGAGACCGTCTGCTGTTCAGTATGAGGTCGCGCGTTGCGTGCAGAAGCAGCGGAGACGAGCGATTGACCAATGCTGGTTGGAGATGTGCTAGCGTCTCCATCATTGTGTTCAGTTTTTCACAGTACACATCTGCAGTAATGCTCACCCCGTTTGGTAAGAAGCTGTGATGAATCACACCGGCGCTAGACCACCAAACAGTGACCATCACTTTTCTAGGGGTAAGTTTTCGTTTAGGGCATTGTTTAGGTGCTGAACCAGGATCCAACCAACTTGCTAAGCGCTTGGGGTTATCAAACAGAATCCATTTTTCATCGCAGGTAACAATGCGGTACAAAATTCCTTCATTTGTGTGTCTGTTGTGCAGTGCAAGGCACGTCTTGACGCGTACTTCGCGCTGGCGATCATTGAGTTCGTGGGGCACCTATTTGTCAAGCTTTTTTACCTTGCCAATTTGACGCAAATGGACCAATATTGTTCTGACGCTAACGTCGAAAGCTGCTGCTAATTCAGCCGTAGATTGTGTATCATCAGCTTCCACAATCGCCTTTAATTCGTCATTGTCGACCAAAGTCTCCGGACGACCGTGAGGTTCATTTTTCAGGTCGAAATTCCCAGAACGGAAGCGAGCAAACCAATAACAGGTGGTGCGTTGCTTTCTAGTGTTAGCTCCGTAAACGTCGTTGATGTTGCGTGCCGCTTGTGCCGCGTTACTGCCACGACGGACGGTACTCATATTCCATAATTACTCGAATTTTTAACGTATCCATGATGACAAAAAAGATTGAAATGCTATGAAAATGTAACACTAATCAATACACAAATGACTACTTTTGGAAAAACAATTCCATGTTTTTAAAATCAAATACATTTGAAATTAGAATTCTTAGCGAAACAAAAATTATTTTGATTTGAAATGGTCAGTACTGCAGAACGGCAATTTCATAGGTAAAGACCTATTATAAATTTAAAATGAAAAACAGAAAGCAAGTATTAGACAAGGAATGAGACAAGGGTGTCCGCTGAAGCCTTTAAAAGGCAACATGTTCATTGAGTGTGTCATTAGAAAACATTTAGATAAAGATATAGGTGTTCATTTTAATAGAGATTTTATACGATTTATCAGACTAGCAGATGATATAGCAGCGTTAGCTGATAGTACAAAGGATTTAGCCAAACTGCTTGAAATTATGGACAGTACGTTTAAAGATTTCGGGCTAAAAATAAATACTACTAAAGGTAAAACCATGACAACATCAAAATTGAACATGACAATAGCTAGCATTCTTAATATTCATCTGACATAATAGGAAGAATTGCTGTGGCTAAAAAAGCTTTAAACATAAAGAGACATGTCTTCAAGTCAAAAATTAAAACCAAGATTATAAAAAGACTCATGGAGGTAGGTACATCAAGAGCATAGCATTGTGAACCAATGGGACAGAGAAAGGTTGGTTACGTTTTAGATGTGATGTTGAAGAAGAATGGAGAACATCAATTGGACAGAAATAATTACAAATGAGTAAGTGCTTGGAATGATTGACTAAGAAAAACAGTTATTGAGAGATAAAGACAACAGAAGAGGAAAGATGATTAGATAGATACGACGCCCAAAAGTTCGTAAAAAGAGTTTTGAAAGGAAAACTTGAAGGAAAGCTAGGAAGAAGAAGACATAGAAGTAGCTTTTTCCAACATGTGAAGGATAAAGTGGGAGTTGGGTCGTATAAAGAGATCAAAAGAAAGCCAGAGGATAGGGAACAGTGCCAACTCTTTTTATTAGGAATGCAATCTGTTGATGCTAAAAAAATATATTCAATGCGCCATCTATTAAAAATCTGTACAACTAATATGACAGCTCTGTTAGATAGATTGTTTTATGTGTGTCAAAATGTTTGCACGAGTCTGCTAGTTATGTATAAATGTAAAATATTTCTATCATAGATTTGGTATTTACGTATTAATTTAAGTTGATTGCTTCTGTTGCTTATATAACTATTAAAATATGGGTTGAAGTTTTGATAATGCCTTAAGCGATGCCTCAGTAAACGTAATAGTCATACATACAAAATGTGATGACCTTTTTCAAGCCAATGTGTGATAGTACTGTTCGGGGTATAAATAGAAAATCAATAAAAATATACATATTATTATGCGAAGTCGCAGACTGTTTAGCTAGGAATTTATACCCCAAACCGGTTATTTATTCAACTGCTATATTTCGAAAAACACAATACATAATAGTTACCTAGATAGTATTTCTGAAATTGGAAATAAAATTTAACGATGATGTCATTCATGTTCACACCTAAACCAAAAAAATTAATTATTTTCTGAAAGAATAATAAAAATGCATACACCTAATATTGTAATAAAGTTTTACAATTAATTAAACAATTGGACAATTACTTCAAATTATCCCAATACAAGCGTTTTTCAGCACAGTTATGTTGAAAAAATTACATTGCCTCGTATCCAGCTATAGCTCGTATAGTTATTATATATTATATAGTTATAATAAAACTAATTGATGATAATCCGATAAAGATAAACTTACAGTTACTCTAAAATATCAGTGATTTTAATATTATAATTAGTTCTTCAAATTATACTCTTTATTGATAATATCTGGGCGACCGAGCTGTGCTCAGTGTCTTATAAACAAGAACAGAAAAACATTTATCTAGGTAAATTTGGAATGTAAAACATTATCTAAATGCAAAGTTTCATCCAAATCGTTGGAGCCGTTTCTGAGAAACCAAATAAGTATATACATATATACAAGAATTGCTCACTTAATATAATAAGATTAAAATTTTACAGAACATACCTCCCTAATTTACACAATTGATTTGAATTTAAATTTAGAACATGTAAAAATAATAATATTAAATATATTTTTGAAACTATACATTTGAAAATGTAATGAAAAGATTAATTTTAGCTTATCAATATATTAAGTAGGCGAGGAGAAAACTTCAGACCTCTTTTTAATAAGGGTATTACGTGGACAGAAGACTGTGAGTTTTGGCATGGTTAAAGTTTATATGGAGAAAGAGTGCAGAAAGCTTTAATTTATGTATAATATTGTTATTAGTACATTAAATAATACTGCGAATCCTAACACGACCATGCTATTGAACTTGGACCCTCAAAATATTGACATTGTCATTTCAAGTGATATAACATTTATTGTTTAGGTTCGTACTGCAAATGTCAATCAGAAAATAGTCTATGATCAAAAAGTTGCTGGTCGAATTTTTACCAAAGGGCCGCCGCTAGTAAAGACTAATTGCAATTAATAATGACGTTTAATAACTCACAGACATAAAAAAAGGCAGATAGAGCCTGTCAGAACATGAAAATGTCCCATATTAGTATTTAATTATGTCAACTGTGAAATGATATGTCATGCAATGTGAGTACTCCGTGTGTTTTAGTATTATTTTAAAATTATGACGTCTTGTGTATTACTACATTGTAAAAATTCTTCGCAAAAGCAAAAAAAAATAAAACGGAGTATCGTTTCATAGGTAACAAAGCATAATATTTTGATATTATTTCCCGTATTATTGTGCTATATATACACCATTGAAATATTTTCCTGGAAGTTATAGTAAAATATATGTAACATTGGATTTTGGAAGATCATTTTATTTAGAAACTATCGTGAAACTAAAAGTAAGGTAATATTTGTCGCATAATAGTTTGTGTGTTTGACAACGATCTACAAATAATGAAAGAGATAGGAGATTATTGTAGAAAATATAAAATCTAATATAACCGCTAAAAAGCTCAAAATCTTACGACATCGGAACCATTTGGTAAGTTAAAATAAAAACTTTAAGAGAATCAACAAGTATTCATTAATTTAAAAAATCAAGAAGGCAAACACAGATTTTAATAATAAGAATAAAAAAGAACTGCTGTCACATCAACATTTTTCGGATCTATCCTCAAATAATTTATACCTGCAGTATACTTATTAACAATAAAAATATTAGAATTAATATCTATAGTAAGACAATCCGGCCCTAGTACTTCCAGGCGCCGCTTATTGATCAAGTGTTGAATACGCTTATATTTGTTGGATGAGTCTGCGCTTGAACCACTACGCTGTGAAATGCAACCTATCCAAATTATTGACAGAACTAGACAGACTATACCTGTTGAGTTCACAGAGTACATTTGTATATAGATTGAGTTGTCCGATTCACATTTGGTACCAGTGCGGACTGTCAATTTTTTCTCTTTTAAGGGCCTTTTACAGTTTGTGTGTGCCAGCCTCATCGGAGCATATCCAAATTCAACAAAAAAAAAAAAAAAACTATAAATTTCTAGAGTAAGTAAACTACTAACTAAATAAATATTACATACTTTTATCGCTTACACTATAACTATTGACTATAACATAACCCTAAACTTAAAATTAAACGGCTTCATCTTGTTTCATACCTAACACATTCCACCAACAAGTGTTGAGCATCTTCTATTTTCCCACACACTTCACAGTTAGCTTTGTTAATGAGACGTCCAAACTTATTCAGTGGAACATGTCCGGAACGAAACCTCAGAGCAGATAGATATATATAGATAGATAGATGAAGATAGATAGAGATAGTGCTGCTAACTGTTGTTAACCCAGGTGACTGTGTGTGTGAAGGGGGAGAAAATAAACATGGTGGGGGCTGTAACATAATAGTCTTAGTAGTATATTATTTTATTTTATTTTTATTAATTGCTTTACATTAATTGATACATCGGCTTATGCTGTATAGGCACCTAAATATTATAAATATTTTATTAAGATTAACTCTATTTAAGTAATCACAACTTTTTTGAAGGTTCCTCAAGTAAGCAAAGAAAAAAATACATTTGTTTAGACATAAATTAATAATTAAAAATTCATGTAAATTATAATTACAAAATTTTGATAAAAGTTTTGTGTAGATAATTTCATGCCAAACAATACAAGGGTTTTATATTTATTATGTAACTTGCTTATTGTTGAGAAAAAAGTATTTGTCCCTATTTTTTTTTTTCTAAAAGGAGAATTGAGAAGGATAACATAGACGAGGGTGTCAAGAAGGAATATTCAATTCAAATAAGCTCAGTAGTTCAGGAGTATCTGTATCTAGATACATTAATAAAGATTTTAAAATAAAAATTTGAAATCGAAAATATTTGTACGTATTGCTATGTCATCATCATCATTTCAGCCGCAGGACGGCCACTGCTGAACATAGGCCTCCCCCATAGATATCCAGAGCGACCGATCTTGTGCGGCCTGCACCCAACGGCTTCCAGCAACCTTTATTATGTCGTCTTTCCATCTAGTGGGGAGCCATCCTACGCTGCGCTTTCCGGTGCGTGGTCTCCACTCGAAAACCTTTCTGCCCCAACGGCCGTCAGTTCTCCGAACTATGTGCCCCTCCCACTGCCACTTCAACTTGCTAATCCTTTCGGCTATATCGGTTACCTTAGTTTGTCTACGGATCTCGTCATTTCTGATTCGATCTCGTAGAGAAACACCAAGCATAGCCCTCTCCATAGCTCGCTGAGCGACCTTGAGCTTTCTTATGAGGCCCACAGTGAGCGACCACGTCTCTGTGCCGTATGTCATCACTGGTAACACACACTGGTCAAAGACTTTCGTCTTGAGGAACTGAGGTATTTTGGACGAGAAGACGTCGCGCAGTTTCCCGAACGCTGCCCAGCCGAATTGGATTCGTAGACTGACCTCTTTTTCAAAGTTGGACCTACCTAACTGGACTGTTTGTCCCAGGTAGACATATTCTTCAACAACTTCTAGACAAGAGTTCCCAACTGATACTGGGGTGGGCACCACATGGACATTCGACATGATTTTCGTCTTGTCCATGTTCATTTTAAGGCCCACCTGTTGAGAAACTTTGTCGAGGCTTTGTATTGCTATGTGCTACGACATAAACTGTATAAAAAAAAACATGCTTAGGGCTGCGTTTCTTTGCTCTCATTGACGACAAATGCCTTAGGAAGGTGAACTGCAAAGCCAGTCTTAGTTTACTAACAGGGAGGAACGAAAGCTATATTTTCAATCAAGTTCTGTTGTCAAAGGGTTCTTTATTTTAGGGTGGATATTTAATAGTAAATGATCATTAGTAATGTATTTTTATATAAACTTTAAATTTTAAATAAATGATCCTACACTTCAATATTTATGTTTCTATAAGCGTTTATGAAGTAATATAGTATGTTTTATACATTACTGAGTCACGATGCCGATGAAAAATTCAACAATCTGTTCGCGTTCATATGCAAAATTATTATTTTTTGAAATTATTCAACTTTTACATGCCGAACAGCTTTGCCCTAACTACAAATCACAAACCACGAATCACAGGCTAATAAATCATGTTCTATTAATATTATTCATGAACTACCAATAACTTACGGTTCGACGATCCAAGTGAAAATGCCCGCTGCGCCTTATATACCTTTCCACTCAGTCTGTGCAGTAGGATAGTTGTGAATATCTAATTATGAATTTGAACGAACGAAACGAAACGACTATTTCAGACGAGGGTAACGATAAATACCTACCGCTATATTAAAAATCGTAGATGAACAGTCACTTACGCGTGGGACTTACTCAGATACCGGTGCGGGGGACGTTTATTACTCGAAAATACAATACTTTGTTAAGTGTCGGTGGTGTTCTTTCATTTTTATATTTGGACTACTGAAGAAAGTGATTTCAAAAACTGGAAGTATTTGATAATCACCAACGGCAGCAATATCGCCGGCGAAAGATAAGTGGGACTACAACCCAGTTATAGTATATCATATTTGGCGGTTATTTTTTGTGGTATCTACTTCCAACCAGTTTAAATTATAGTCCATTTAAAGAACAGAAGTAGAATAATCATACACGATGTGGGACGGGTGGTTTCCACCCCATACTGTAATCCCAGTGCCATTTCCGATAATTACCTGTAAATGACATATCTTATACTTATGACTTATCCATGTAATTTTTATTTATATATTTTTTTAAAAAAATTGTTTATCAGATATACATTGTTTTTTGTTTGTTTTTTGTTGTTTGTTTGTTGTTTGTTTGTTGTTTGTTTGTTTTTAGTCAATAGCTAGGTTATCAGTTTATCGGATATGTTTTGTTACATAAAGTAATAAGCAGTGGTGATAATGGTAAATAAATTAGTAAAAGAGACACCTTTTGGGGCTCTTAAATGGCTTACGATGTGTAAACCATAAGAGATATTTTAAATTAATGTATTATATAATTGTACACCTTAAATGAACTACAAAATATCAGCAAGAACATAAGTCTGTTATCTCAGGATCATCCACAATAAGCGTTTTAATCTTTAAAATAAACGGCGGTTGAAAGTGAGGCCAGTACGTTTCATGCGTGTGTTAGAATATTGTTTCAAATAGCCTATTTTTATTCCTAACGTACACTGTAGATTTGTATAAACTTAACTCGATATGCAAAGTATATTCGACTACCGTATAATATGAATTTATTTATATTGTAAACATACTCAATTGTTATCAATCTAAAGTAAATTTGTCATATTAAACGAAATCATGTATGTATTTTTAAGCTATAGTGCGATTTTAATAGCCGCACTGATAAATCTTCATTTAAATAGTTTATCTGTTGAGTAGTGGGGATTTCCCTCTTAGGTATTTGAAAAAGGTGATTACATGCATTATTTCTTATATCTGCTGCACGCGAATTCAATTTTTGAGTTTTTCCAGAATTTCCAACAGCAAAAAGTTCTCATGTATTTGTCTATTTTTTTTTTAAAGAAGAAAGTAGAAGGTGGCAGAAATAAGCTACTATTTAATTCATTATCTAACATACAGTAATGCTTCTCTTTCTTTTTACACGATATTAGACGTACAGTATTCGGGGATCAAAGCATAAAGTTTCCTAGGACTGCTAACACGCGACAGAGCCACATAAAGCTGACCTTGCGAAAAACAGCTACTTCATACTAAATGCGCACCCGCAAATTTCAGCGTCTGATCTTGAGCTTTATTCTGATGGCGTAACATAGGCTCACTGAAAAACTGGACTCGTTTAAAACTATACGGAAAATTGTTTGGAATGAAAGGAATCCGGGGTATAAAGACGCTATCACCTGCTCCACCTGCTCCACCGGGAGCATCTACTAACAGCATTACTCCCAAAGTACTGTCTACGCTGCGACATACAATATCGAATATTAAACGCTGTTCTTTAGTTATATATAGTTAGTGTATATCAGTTTGTAAAGTTTCGGCGAATTGTACAGTTTATTTCAATTGCGTAATTTCTGTTAATGCTTTCACTATCAAATGAATTACCCCTAATAGGTATACGTCAAGATGGATAACATGGGGATGTCTCTCATGAATCCGGAAACTTACAATTATACGCCAAACTGCCCCAGAAGAATGGTATTGTAATAATATGCCAATATGAATCCAACACATTAACTGTCCCAATATAACTTCAAAAATAATTGAAATTATTTACCCCTTATTGTACCGCCTTGCGGGATGATTTTTCACAAACGCGCAACCCTGTTATTTCTTACCAAAAATACAAATATGAATTTTCATATCCCTAAATTGAGAAATGGTGGGTTTTCATATATTTCACCCCTTCTAGTTTTATTAACGCGCCATAAGGTACCCTATGTCCTTCTCCAAGGTTCACCAATATATCTCTATACCAAAATTCATCTCATTTGGTTTTATGGGTTCTTCAAAAAAAACTCCATACCCTATTTCACCCCGTAAAGTTTTATTTTCACGACATAAGGCCTATTTTCTTCTCCAATGACCAATATACATATTTCTATAACAAAATTGGTTTGATGGGTCCTTCATACAACTTGTCATCCCCCATTTCACCCCTTCCATTTTTATTTTCGTGACAAAAGTCTATCCAGTCTATCTCTATACCAAAATTCATCAAAATTGGTACAGCGGCGTAGGCGTGAAATCGCAACTGACAGACAGAGTTACATTTGCATTTATAATGTAATATTTATCTTAGATACATATTATATATGAATTCCCTTTCGCTAAAACTGTAATAAATGCTCTCTCTCTCTCTATACCTTTTTGTGTTTCTCTTTATCAAATACTTTCGTATAGTAAAAATAACAAAAGATCTATAGTTGTGATGGCCTTTTTATTTTTTATAATAGGGATTTTTATACTGTTAATATAAATCCCAAAAATGTGAATTTAAAAAAGATGATTCTTGAAAGATCAATCTTTTAGACCTCGATTTTTCTGTGAATCGTTTCATCAGAGTTTGATATCCAACCGACAAAAATCCAGCGTAAGCTAATCCCTTTTTAATATAATTAATCATATAGATCTGAGGTCAACTTATGTTGGGTTTTTCAAATTCTCCCAAACTTTCCGTTTTATAACTTTATGTAATCTTTCAATAATCTTCATATTACAAACCATAATATTCAATTAACTTAAGCTTCCGCCAATTCAACTGAACTGTTAGTTTATAACATTTTTATCGAACAAATGCTCATGTGATTTTTAAATTGATATAACTTTTTTATTTATTAAGCGATTGAAAAAAAAAAAACAAAATTTTAAGTGAAGCTTACCAAAATATGTTAGTGAAGACCGCTTTCAAATAGGTTAAGCCGTTTCTGAGATTAGCGCGCACAAACGCATAGTAAACAGACAAAGATACTAAAATTATAACAATCATTGTTTTGGGTTCTACTGCGTTGATAAAGGCCCCCAATAATAGTTTTTCTCATATATCTTCTATGTACAGACATTAACCACCGTTTCATCGAATACTCTCCGGTACTCGAGTACTTTCAGGTACTTTGTGAGTCATACCAGCTGTTTTGCTACTTCAAGACGTACTCATCATCTCGTCATAGATCTGATCCAATAAAGTCAACATTTTAGTTAAGCAAGGTAAATAAAATGGTCACACTTCACTTTACGCTATGTCTAATCCTCTCTACCTGATGCATCAAGTATTACGTGTACGAAATTACACGAAAAAAAATCCCATAATTAAAAGAATCACCAAAAGCGACTAATTTGGCTTAAAAGTTGCTGCAAATGCTGCTCTTAACATTCTATGAAATGTATTAAAATACTTACTTTATATGAAGAGGACTATGTTCTAACACTCCCGTGAAGTGCCAACTTGTATTATTATCGCAATATCTTATCTTTGTCCTTCTGTAAACTGTGAAACCATCTCCTGGATAGTGTCATCGGGTCTTTCAAGCGTAACGTGAAGAGATATTTATATATTTATATCTTTGTTTTTAAATAGCACTGGACCTATTTACCATCAAAGACCAGCCGTTACTTTGCCAAGAATATAAACATTATCAGTGATAAAGGAAATATCTTAAATATTACAAAATCAATTCATATTCAATATTAGAAAATGAGTATCAGCATTTAAAGGTATTCAATGTTCCTATCGTGGAAAGTCAAAATCTAGTTTATTTTGATTAACAGCTGATTTGAGGAAAGGCAGATATTTTTGTTTCGCTCCTTATATAAAATACAGAGATTTTTGCACTAACTACACAAAATCGCATACAACATTCGATGACCTAAGTCCCGTCATAACCAACGAGGTAATATTTAATAGTAATTTAGCAAGAGATCAAACCTCAAAGTTTACTTAGATTTCGTTTCGGCCGTTTCTACGAAGACGTAATACTATTTACTTCAGTGTAATGTGACTTGCACGCCTACGCCACATAACTGCACGCGCTTCCTTTCCCCGCTACATTACTCGCCCCCGTTGTCGTCTGTTGAATCTCGTCCCCGCCAACGTAAGTCGGAATCCTAGGACGGTCGCGCACGAACTTGTAAGACTTATAGCTCTGAGATTTGTTGACGATCTCAAACTCACAAGCGGTATGAAACATACAAGTCTAAGGAGATACTTCACTTCCTTTCACTATCACTATCGCACCGTATGCCGTATACCCTCACACACCTTGTAATGTAAATGGTCGCGAATAATCTAGTTTCAGAAGAGTTTCCTTTCTCGAACGCTCTGGATGTGGAATGAGCTACCTACTGAGGTTTTTCTAGGGGACTAAAGTACAGTGCAGTGTAGTAGAAGTTTTAAAAGGGTCAGCAATGCACATGTGATAGTTTAGTACTGCAAACGTCCTAAGGCTGCAGTGACCGCTTATCATTAGGCAGACCGCAGAATGGTTTGCCATCATCATCATGATAAAAATACCTTTGAATTTTTAATATAGGTGAAATAAAAAAAATAGATAGCACGATCATAAATATGATGTTCCCGTTAGTGAATTTGACTTCAAACACTGATAAAATATTTAATGAATGCTTTAGACAAGCCTGAATTAAGCTCGATGATCATATTGTAGATCCTGTATAAGCATGAAATCATTTATGATCCCAAATTATAAAAATTATGATTTAGGCTTGGCGATGATAAGTTAGTCAGTCAGGACTATCCTAATAATTCATATAGATATACTATATCGTAGTTTTTTATGTTTAACTTAGTGCATTAACTTATATAAAATTGAAACACATATTATTTTAGACACGAATATTAATATATTGCTTTCAAAATTATATATATATATATATATTTTTAAATCATTGTATATAATCATATGAATAAAGATATATAAGATAAGATAAAAGATGTATGTAATCAAAATTTTAACATTAATCGGTTGTTTCTTTCCAAAATGATAAATCGACTTGAGGAATTTCATCGCAACTCACCATCTGGTTTCTGAAAAACAATATAAATCTTTAGTCCTATAAATTTGAAAAGTTTTTTTAAAGTGAAAAGTTTTTTAGGCACCTTGGGCCCTTTTGAGATGGAAAAAAAAACACTGAACTCGCGTGACCGTCACTCTCGGATACATTTAAATAGATGTGTGTATAATACTTCCTAAATACGAAGTTTTCACTTTTGACATGCAGTCCTACGGCTGACAGTTTTTTTTTACTCAAGCAATTTATGTGCATTTAACTAAAAGGTTACTCAATATATTCAGATTTAAGATAATTGTATATCTTATGACATATCCCTGTAATTTTTCTTTATATTTTTTTATATTATATAGCTTTGTTTACGAGAAAAACAATATCATTAATTTTCTTACTCTGAACTGATTCTCCGGAAAGCTTGAGGCTGTACATGTGTGACTTCATCTCCAACCATGCACAAAAGTCCAGCTAGATTTGATTTTCTTACTTCAAACATTTGATCTAGAAACAGTTTATGTATAAAATTTATTATAATGGCTACCGGCTACCCACCCACTTAATATTATTTTGTTTAATTTAATTATTTTAAATAAGTTAGCTATTTGATTCTTGCCTAACAACATATCATCAAGTCGATATTAAAATAAGATAAAATATTGTCGTATGCCATCATCTAATATGGTATTTCGGTATCTTGAGTTCTTCTATATACATATATATTATAAAACTCAAAGTCTCTCTGCCTGTGTGTCCGTTTATGTTCCTTTCAGGCGAAAACCACTTATCAGATATACATTGTTTTCATTTTAATTAAGAGCTAAGTTACCAGGTTATCGGATATGTTTTGTTACATAAAGTAATAAGCAGTGGTGATAATAGTAAATAAATTCGTAAAAGAGACCTTTTGGGCTCTTAAATGGCTTACGATGTGTAAACCATAAGAGATATTTTTAATTAATGTATTATATAATTGTAGATCTTAAATGAACTACAAAATATCAGCAAGAACATAAGTCTGTTATCTCAGAATCATCCACAATAAGCGTTTTTATCTTTAAAATAAACGGCGGGTTAAAGTGAGGCCAGTAGGCTTCAGCGTGCTTTCGAGAGACGACAATCCGCGGGCACAGCTGGTTGAAAAATAAATCCTTATTATTACAGTGCTCCCTAACATAGGCTAGGTTTTTTACTAACAAGCTAAAATATTGAAATAAATTTCTGGTGAGTATGTTTAAAAACTCTCTCCATAATAAAAACCGCTTCGTAAAGTGCACTAATTGAAATTCTCCATTCGATAAAATATGAAATTTCCCAAATATTATATAATAAATAATTTTTAATTTATCTATAATTGCAAATTGAAAAATATTATTTGATTTAGTCATTTTCTATCAAGCAATAATGAAGGGTATGAAATATAATGAACATTTTGTAAAAATGGTAAATAAACGTAATTATATTATGTTGACAATCTTACCAGGAGTAAAAGCGTTAGGTCTGTTAGGTCTCTCATACCAATGTCTGTCAGTAATAAGGCTTCGTTTTAATTGACGCATTATAATGTAGGCGGCTGTGTCGGGAATATGCCCACCTTCTATATGGTTCTCCAACATTATTCCTGGCAATAACTCTAAATCTTCTTCATGTTCATAAACTGTTCGCAACATCTCTAAATGCTGAAAATCCAATTGGGTGGAAAGGTGTATCCAGGGTCGAATTAAACTGACATATAGATTAAACAGATAAAGTACTGTCTGTAGGTTTTTTTTTTTTTTTTTTTTAGAACTGACTACACTGTTAGCCTTAGGGGCCCTAAAGCCGCTGCGGCTTTTACAGCTTCACCGGACTTGGGGGCGAGCGCAGAGGGCACTCAGCCGCGAAAGTTTCGTGGACGACTCGCACGAGGGTGCCAAAGTGGCCGGACCTCGGCTCGGGCGGTCGTCGCGTTCGCAAATAGGTCGCGATCTATTCGAATCCCTACACCTACGATTCGAGCTAACTAAATATACACATAGGCACGTTCCCTTCCTCCTGGGAGGAAGGAAGGAACCGTGCGTATGTGTATTCAGTAATCGGAATGTTTCTACCTAACTAACTAGCGTAAAAAAAGAAAAAAAAAAGGTCCCTCACAGAACCTATGTACCTGTGTGGTGTGCACGTGTGTATGTTCATACGTGTGTAGTGTTGTATGTAGGTAGCTAAGTGATGCACGTACAGTGTCACTTGTATCGCGCGGGCGGTTGCCTGACCCAAGGGTTTCACACCGAGGAACGGACCTAGGCTTGGGTTACCGCTAGAGAGGGTGGACGTGACGGGTGTGCTGGAGCGAAATTGACCGCCCGCCCTCTGCGGAGAGAACGGTGGTTACGCGGGCGTGGGCGCTGGCACGCTCTGTTTGGAGAGACGGATGTGTAATATTTATTCGAATTTTCGATGTGATCGTCGGGATCAATAAAAATATTGCGCGGCCGGCGTTTGCACCGGATGTCCGTGGGTGCCGGAACATAAGTGGCGGCTGTTTTTATTAACGGATTCGCGTGGTTCGACGCGGTGTCGAAATACGAACGGGAGAGCTATTTAACGTAGGCATGTATCGAAGGAAGCTCCATATCTCTATGGAGATCTACGCTTCGAACATACCACGGGGCCCCGGTGAGACGATAGAGGAACCTATTCTGTATCGATTGTAACCGTTTGAAACTCGACTCGGACATATGTACGAACACGGCGCAACTGTATGTCAAAATTGGTCGAATACACGTCTTGTAGAGCGTGAGCTTATGTCGCGTGGACATTTTACTCACCGAACACAACAGAGGATGCAACCGGCCCAGGACCCACGCGGCCCTGTTTCTAACCTTACGGATGTGGGGTCTAAAAGAGAGCCTACTATCTAGGGTTACCCCTAGATATTTGGTCTCTCTTACATACGGAATCGGATTATCGTAGAGCTTAACAGGTTTAAGCTTCCACGGTATCTGTGACGAATCCGCATCGAAGAGCATCGCGGCGCTCTTCGAGGGATTAACGGCTATACGCCACTCGTTAAACCACTTCCCGAGAGTGGTCACGGAGCGTTGGACTTTGTGTCTGAGGTCGGATCTATTCCTATCTGAGGCATATAAGACTGTATCGTCAGCGTATAGCCCTACCTCGACCTCCGGGAGTCGAGGTAGGTCACTGACGTACAGGTTAAATAGGCTAGGAGCCAGGATCGAACCTTGGGGAACGCCTGAGCGTATTGGACGGGGCGTGGACAATTCACCTTCCACTCTATAGCGGAAGGTGCGATCTGTTAAGTAGTCGCGAATTATTTTAATTAGCCTATCGGGGACTTCAAAGCGGTACAACTTGTAAATCAATCCCTCGTGCCAGACCTTATCAAAGGCCTTGGCCACGTCGAAAAAGACCGCAAGTGTACGGCGGGGTTTATAAAGTTCAGCAAAATTAAATGCAACGTGCTCCGTGAGGCGGTGCACTTGATGAGTGCAAGAATATCTAGCACGGAAACCGAATTGCTCAGGCGGATAGAGGTCTTTCTCCTCTATTATTGGCTTAAGACGGTTCAGAAGGATCCGCTCGTAAATTTTCCCTAACGTATTTAGGAGACTGATCGGGCGATAGCTGTCGGGAAGCGACGCGCTCTTGCCGGGCTTACGGATACCTATGACTATTGCCTTTTTCCAGGCGGCTGGAAAATGGCAGTGGACTATGGCTACATTGAATATGCAGACCAATAGAGCTATGAGGCGATCAGGAAGAAGCCTAAGTACTTCATTCCTGATCCCGTCGGGACCTGGTGCTTTTCTGAGCTTAAGGCTTTTTATAATGGAAAGAACCTCCTCAGACGTGACTGGGGACAGGGAGGCTGTCGCGGGGAGCTTATCCAGCTCCCGCACGCATCCATCGATACCCTCTACCCGGTCGGTATTTGCATCGACACTGTTCGGAGAGCACTGGCTCTCCAAACAAGTGGCGAGGCACTCCGCCTTGTCGCTGCTATCGAAGGCGAGCGGTATACCGGGACCCCTCTCGAGGGGGGGCATAAGATAAGAAGCCTCTATTTTGAGGCTGCGAGCTAGTTTCCAGTAAGCCAGATGCGACGGCCTTAGCCCTTCGACGAGGGCGTCCCATCTGTGACTCCTGAGTTCTAATATGCGGGCTCTAACCGCTCTCTGAAGCGCGCGTAAGCGTGCGCGGTTTTCCTCGGTCGGATAGTGGTCGTGCGCACGAGTCGCCGCGTTCTTTTCCGTCAACAACGCCCGCACGTCGGCAGGGAGTACGAAGCGGCGATCGCTCGCCTCTTCGACCTCTCTCGAGGCCTCTCCGATGCTGACCTGCAGGTGGTCGACCAGGGAATCGATCGCGAGATCTACATCCGCAACGGACCCCAATACGTCCGGGATCCTATCTAAACTGGACGAGGACGGCCTGTCCGCAAGATAATGTTTTAACTTAGCATAGTCAACCACTTGGACCGAAGGAGGGCTAGAGTCGTCTGGTTGACCTAGCTGCATGATGACCGGACGGTGGTCGGAATTGAGCTCGTGTACGACCCGAATGAGTCGTAACCGAAGCGCGATACCTTTAATGAGAGCTACATCAAGCACTGTCGGCATACAGTTGTCTTGAAAGTGGGTGGGAGTGGGTGGCGCTATGACATCAAAGTTTAGCACGTTCGTTAGCTCTTCGAGTTTAACACCATTTCTGGAGTCTCTCCAATTGCCAAACGAAGTGTGTCCACAATTGAGGTCACCCGCTATAATGACCGATTCACCGAGCGAAAGTAGCTTTTCTAGGTCAGACCTGAGAGGCACTTTCCTCGGCGAGAGATAAACTGAAACTAACGTTATGGACGGGTGGTCGGTCATTCCTAGTCTACACACGGATACTTCCATATTGGTAAGTATCGGAGGATCTACCGGCGTACAATATAACGATCGTTTGTAATAAATGAGAGTGCCGCCCCCGCGGCCGGCCCGGTCATTTCTTACAATATTGTAGTTCGCGATTTTAGGATCACGTTTACTACGCTTTAAGAGCGTCTCCTGTACTAAAAGAACATCTACTTGGTGATCTTTAAGAAAGGTCGCGACGAGATCACGCTGCGGAAGTAGGCTTCGCGCGTTAAAAAATGAAAGATTTAACGCTTTCGGTTTAAACTTAGCCATTGAAAGGCCCTAATTTTTATTACTCGCCTCGCGATCGAGACGTTGTAGTGTATCTACGAGGCGTGGGAACGCGCAAGCGGTCTTGATGAGACCGAAGCGCTCCAAATGGTCGTTGTATTCGATGAGCTCGCGGATATCGTGCTCGCGGGTGAGCAGTATCATTAGGTCGTTACTATTGACGACAGTGTTAGCGGGCGCGCGGGGCGCGGGAATATCCATAGCCATAAGGGGCTGTGGATTGGGGCGGCGGGGGCCCCATGCGTTCTGCGATGAACGCACGGGTTGCGGTTGCACCACGCGGGGTGCGGAGGGGCCGGCGGTGGCCGGGAGCTGGCGCGGGACCGGCAGCGCGGGAAATTCCCCTGACGCCAGCAGGGGTTGCGCTTTGATGGCTGAGGCGGGGGGCGCCGCCCGGGGGGCCGCCTGCCTCTGTGTACGTGGCCGCGTGGTACGCGGGGCCTTGGGGCAACCGCGATAATTCGCGGGATGCCCCTCCTCCCCGCATAACACGCAGCTCGGGGGGGCCACGGAGTCACGCTCGCGCGTGCACTCCCGTGTGGGGTGGTCCTCTCGGCACTTTACGCACCGCGGACGAGAATGACAGTTACGGGCAGCGTGCCCGTACAGCTGGCAGTTTTGGCACTGCGCAGGCTGGTGGTTTTTGTATGGGGGCTCCACGTTAATCCCGGAGAGCCCGCACACCGTCTCTAGCTGGAAGATGGCCTTTCCCTCGGGGGAAAGGTCCAATATGGCCACTACCATTTGTAGTGGCCGCTTATCTTTACTGTACATCCGGTGTACTTCCCGGATGGGATAACTTTGCTCCTTGAGCGAGGAGCACACCTCCGACGGGTCGAGCTCCACCGGAATGCGGCGGTGTCTGTAGGTAAAGCACTCCGGTTTATATTGAGAAAAGGGACACTCCATCAATTCTCCCTAACTCTAGAAACATCATGAGATCGTACATGAATTGATGTTAGAATAAACTTTAAAATCCCTTAACTGGCTTAAATTCTAGACGAAGATAATATTGCTATAAAGTATTTAGATAATGGAACAGCAGTTTTAGAAATCCTTCATTGAATAATAAGGGTATTTAGATGATTAGGAAACTGTTGACCATTGTACAAATATATTATATATTTGCAGATTAGTGTTAAAAAAGAAAAAGCTTTTTACTAAGAAGCCCCATCGAATTACAATCCTTCCTTTTCCTTTTAAATCGGTGATAACTTTAAAATCTTAGGATCAGTTGACTTTGCTTAACTATCCATAAGTTAAAAGCCCGTTGCGAGGACCTTATCAGTCTATTCCAATAGTTGCAATGATGAACCGGACCTACTTAAGTTATTACTCGGAACATTGGTCTAATTACATAAATAGTGTTGATGTTAAATTTACATAATAATAAAATAAAAATTAATTTGTAAGAATATATATTATATGAACAATATAATTTTAAATCATACCTTTTTACATATTATATCCTCCAAATCTTCAAATGTCTCATGTATTTTTGTGTAGTTCATCCGCATATCTCTATATGTCATATACGGGGCCATGCCAAAGTATCTGCCTTTCTTTATATCCTGAGTGCACAAGTCCATTGTTGCTTGAACTGGTCCAAAACCTCTATCGGCAATCTGAATATATAAAAAACGAGGTTTGATTCTTGCACGCAATACACATACCGAAACGGTTTCATCCGACAGTTTCCCAGGTGACCTTATTTTGATTCGATATAGTATTAGCTAATGTGTAATAACAAATACTTTTTACTCCGTTGCAGAAAACTATAATAGTCCTGGCTGACGTCCGCCTTCTTTGCTACTCAGTAAAGAATGAACACGCAATCAAACAAGCAACAGGTAACGAAGATATTTCATGACAGAGGAGTTTCATTAAAACACCGCAATGAAATCACTAGGTATTAACATTTTTGGCGGATATACACGACAGACCTTGAAGGATCTTCCGATTTGTTAATTCTCAGTATACTTAGTCTCTATACAAATTTTTGCGACCTTTCTTTCGCTGTAATAACAGGACGATTGTGGAATTCGCTGTCTGTCAACATCACTTGGCATTCCTTCAAGTATACGCTACGTAGGTTCTACTTGGAGTAGTTGCATATTTATGTACTAGATTTTGTTTACTTAAACATTAAGCACACCTTTCAAAAAACTTTATTTTTGCACACCTGGAAGTCTGGTAAAGAATGCTTTTTACAATGAAGTCCTTCAATTGTACACTTAATACAATAAAAAAAAGTTATAATATGAAAATTTAAAGTCACTTTACAAACGTTAATTTTTCATATATAGTTTGTTTATTTTTTAAGCATCCTTAAGACCCTAGTAAAAGATAATTGTTTAAAACATCGATTAATTAAAAATCTGATAGTATCGATCGATTTGTAAATAAAACTATGGATTAACTATGGATAGTTTCTTTTTTCCGTATTTAATATCTGGAACACCGAGCTAAATAAATAATCGATGTTTGATTAATACTAGTAGAAGAGAAGGCATCTGCCATTCTTACAAATAACGGAGTATTTTTTTAATTTGAAAGCAATAACGTTTTATAAATAGACGCGTTTTACTGTCACTAAAAGCAATTTGAAAAGGTTATAAATTTTGTTATCAGCATGTAGAAATAAAAGAGATAGGAAAATCACACCCCAAAGCGAACACTCTGTTGTCTAAAAGGATTTTTATTCCCGCTCACGCCAGTATGTCAAGTCGAAAGTGAATGAGGGCAATTAACCAAAATTCACCATGGCATGTAAAGCGCGTCAATGCTGTATTTACTTATAAAATAACATTTATCTATATGCTAGTTTTGAGCTGTGGTTATTTAAATATATAAATTTTGAGTTAGTCACCGAAAGTCACTTAATTCACAGTGCTATTTAATAAATTTAACCCGGACTCTCTTTTAAATGTTCTAACTAGGACCACTTCTCAGACTGCGTTTTGTGTAGGCATTTTTTTATTAATATTGAAATTATTAGTATTACCTTAAAAGTTAACTCATTAAAATACACTTACTGTGATAAACTTAGCGGCGACTGTAAGAAAGCTGTTAGACTTATATAAAAAAACTAGATTCGTTTTATTGTCGAATGAGTGGAACATTAAGTAAATGATGGCGATGTTTGAAGTACATTTTATACAACTCTACATTCACTGAAAATGATAATAATTGTAAACAATTTTTGATTTTGCTACCCACTCACTACCCACGAGATTTCTATCATTTATCATTCGTAACAAAGTTACCTGTTAATATAGCAGTTAATACTGATCGAAGATTTATAGGAGTGGACATTTAAACCATTTTACTTTGTGGTTACTTATTTAAAGGTTATTATTATTAAAATCCCAGTTTTCTATCTTTCATAACAATAGGATTTTTACAAAACGGATTTTGGAGATGAAACAATAGTATATCTATTATGTATATTATAGATACATTGAAATACAAGATTTTAAACTAATTGATTACTTACTTTATGTTATGGTTAGATATAAAAATATAGACATCCTATAAAATAGCAATATGTCTATTACTTTATATTCCAATAGCTATCAATGTCATTTTGTTATTTTATTACTTACATCCGGATCTACGACATAGTCGTGATCTCCTCCAGGTTGTGTAACAGCTCCGTGAAGTATAGTAACCATGTCATCATCAATTGCTAAGTTGTGTACACTGTTACTTAAATCAACAATTCGCATATCTCCAACATAAGTACCATTTGGACTTCTTTTACTGAAAATTAATAGTTTAAAAGTAAAAGACATAATATGTAAGTAACGGTTAAATTTATACAGGTTGCCTCGGAACTGTCCGTATTGCAAAAAAATGCACGTAGCATTTTTGTAAATTTTTTTTCCATAGTTATTCACTATTGGTAAATAACTGATGGTAAATGGGCTTTGCTGGCCATGATCATTTGTAAAAACCTCATACAATATTATATTCCAGATTCGTTAATCAGAAGTAAACTACTGTCCTTGATAAATAATTTGGCATGCCTCGTATGTAACTGTTGTGCCAAACCGATTCTTCAGATCCGGAAATAGTAGAATAACTACTATCACTTTATCACAGAATAAATATACTAGTATTGCTAGAATAGAAATTATTCCAGAGTTTTAGTAGCACGGAAAACTGATGGTCTGTGTCTTTGGTATGCACAGTACTAGGTATCTAACAATACCAGGAATCATCAAGAGAACGGCATTACATCTCTGGTCGTCACTGTCTTCATGTTTCTCAGCAGCTGGATATACACTGGCCGATTCCAAAACGCAACAAAACAAAAGAGAGTCACTGTCAGCTGTTATACCAGTCGAGTATGCACTTGATATTACTGGACATACATCGGCTCATCCTGGAACGCGAAACGCTTAAATGAGTCAATATGGCGAGTGCTCCACCTAATTTATATTGGTTGGGATCCAATCAGATAAAGTAAAGGCAAGTAATCAGGTAATCAGGGCAAGTAAATGTGATTTTTGGAAACTTGTATAACTGTGCTGTGACGATATTTAATAAATAAATAAATACATACAAGTACTAAAACTAAATAAATAAATACTAAACATCAACTTTATTTGGTTTTTCAAGATAGAATATACTGCGTTTTTTATCGATGCATGGCAAAGTGACTACACAGTGCCTGATAGTCAGAGCAGAGTATCCCAATAACACCGTCGACTACCGTTGGGTCTACAATCCTACTTCAGTGACCGCTATCACGCTGGCTTGCACAAATATCCTTTCACGTAATGCTTGAAAGACTCCATATTTTAGGAAGAAGGGAACACACGAGTCAGGGGACAGGTCCACTGTTTCACAGTACGCCAAAAATAAGACGTATCAAACTTCTTTGTTCGTAACGAGATGGAGGATATCGTAAAACTGTGGCTCCGGAGCCCAGCACCTGTGATTCTGTCATGAAAGGGAGAAGCGGGAATTAGGTTGAATTGCTCGGCAAGGCAATGTATCTGCGCATTTGAAGCGGCTTGATGAACTTAGTAACGTCTGCATCATTTACAATACTTAAAGTCCATCTCTGTAGCCCGTCCAGGGCTTCAAGAAGTTATTATACAGAACCGTCCCAAAGGCGGTCTATCTACTTAAAAAATATTATATAAAACAAAATTCAACGGATTTGCACCAATCTAAACAATAAAGAGATGATCCAATAATTGAACATTTTACAAAATATTGAAAAGAAAAAGTAAAAGTGTTTTGATAAGGCTTGATATAATGATATGTTACATACTGTAGTATCCCATCCTGAATTGTGTGGAACCAACGGGTAACAATAGCAAATTCTAAGTATATTTTTAGATCAACACTGTCGTCATATAGATCTCTATAACCGGTATTTTGTTCTAGGATGATATTATTTTGAACCATGTTGTCTTGTCCTAAAAAAAAACACAATACAATTCAAAGTCATTCAATTAAATATAGTTATTTATAATTCATTGCTGAATGATATTCAAGATTAAAAGTAATACAATTTTTTATTATATTTGACAGAAAGTTCTCACCTATTAGCAATGGCCAGAATTCATAATACACCATTTGCGTGTACATCGCAATGTTTATATCCCTACTGATATAAAACAGTTTGTCGTCATCCCAATGTGGATTTAACTCAGCCAGTTTACTGGCAATTTGGTTGTGTGCTCTCCAGTACAAATTACTAAATATATTTGTGCCTATGACTCCATTAGGTACTGAAATTGATTAATGAAAAATATAGTAATTAATGTATTTCAGGAATTTTCAAGTTACCTGTGGGCTTTCTCATGCCGTTATTGGTCAATTAGGAGCGGTGTAATTTATTATACATGTAAATGTTGGTTTTATAACCTAAACTATCAATTTTAGAGTGAAAAGTTTGTTTCTTGTAGAATAAAATTTTATTAATATGAAACTGAGCTGAATGTTTACACTTTAGCTGATGTTAATTAAAGTATATTCAAAGAGTAGTAGTTAAAGTCAATTAAAATGTGAATTAAACACATTATATTATATCCTAATATCTGTTCAGGAAAATGTTCATAATATGCAGGGGAAGGTTAAAAAAATAGTGGATTAATATTTTATTATAGTAATGGAATAATTTTACAGGAAAACAGTTTACCGTTTCTCGTGCACCCAGTTTCAATAGCCTGTTGTATCGTGCAAGAACTGTTGCCATCACTAGAAAACTCTCTGCCGTTGACAATTTCAGACTTTAAGCGACCGCCTTCATACGCTCTGATCGTAGATATTATATCGACATCAAATGCGTAAATATTACTTAAATCCCAAGTAGGTGTCGTGTAGTCCAACTGAAATTTTGCAATTCCTATGAACTTAACAATACTTGTATTCTTTATTCGTTTTTATATTATTTTATTTACATTCCAATTCCTCAAACGGATAGAAAACAATAGTGTTTCGTTTTTAGGTGAACAAAAGGGAGCCCTTATAGGATCACTTTGTTGTCCGTCTGTCTGGCTGAATGTCAAAACGATTTTAGGTATATATTTGAAATTAATATCATATAATAAGGTCTACGGCCTCATGCTGCTCTAACATTATAGAGATACGGACCTTCATATTTAAAAAAAAGCACACGAACCGATTATCAAAACCTATAGGGTACTCTTACTGCAGACCTACAGTCTTGGAATTTTTCACTAAGGTCTTTTAACTAAAGTTTAGGAATAAATCCAAAAATAAGGGATTTCTAATCCTGTCTGAAGTTTTATAGTAACAAAAATGTATTAAGGTTTTTTCTCGAAAATGATTTGTGGGTTGAAATTAATAACGAATACTAAGATCTATGACATCAAACTGCTGTAAACAAAAACAAGTTTCTATGTTAACGCAATAAAAAGA
Organism: Saturnia japonica; assembly: GCA_033032175.1. Taxonomy (NCBI): domain Eukaryota; kingdom Metazoa; phylum Arthropoda; class Insecta; order Lepidoptera; family Saturniidae; genus Saturnia; species Saturnia japonica. The sequence continues at coordinate 20,734,752 of CM065309.1, read as the reverse complement.
TTAAAATCATCATCACCCTTCATCAATAAAAGTTTGAAAGTCGCACTCAGGGACTAATTATTAAAACCTATAGAGTACTTCCCGCAGCCTAAAGTCTCGATATTTGATACGAAGTGAGGTTTTTCAACAAACGTTAGGAGGCAAACTCTAAAATAAGGATTTTCTATTCCAGTGTAAAATCATAAGGCAATAAAACTATAATAAGTTTTATTATTTTTTTCTCGAAAAGGGCATGAGGTATACAGTTGAAATTAATTTCGAATACTAAGGTATGTGACCTCAAACTGTCTCAAATAATTATGAAAGGGTATTTATCTAATACCTGCCGGCTAGCTGTTACCATATGGGTGAAAATATTTTGGCAAGCACCTATGCGAGCATGTGCGTGTGTGTGTAATGTGTCATATTTTCACTTAACATCAGGAAGATTGTAACAGTAAGGAATCCATAGTTCGCGCCTCGCCACCCGCGAGAGTGCGCGTCCAAAACCCGGCTCACGCCAGTCAGCCGCGAGATCTGATGTTTAGCACACGGACTCACACGCACGTATCGCTACTGCCCGCGTGTCGTAACGTAATTATATTCGTAGCTACTTGGATTTTTTTTTCTGTTGTTATTTACCTAACTCAACAACCCTGAGATTAAAGCATCACAATACAAAAAAAAGCACAGTAACCAATAAAGCATTGTTTACATAAAACAATAAAAAAGTAAAATCAAAAAACAAAAAAGTAAAATATTCACTAACTCTATCTGGAGTAGTGTTGTTAGCAACACATCCTTCATTCTGAAAAGACAATGGTCTGGTCAGGTTCATACATCTGTAACCAGAAAAACTGTGCACGGGATCGTCTTCAGGGATTATGTTTGGTATGCACATGTATTCGAATTTTCCACTTTCCTCGCAGCAGTTAGTTGTTACAAACAAGTAATTTCCTGAAAAAATAATTAGTTTTATATGACATTTATATGACGTTTAAAAATGAAACTTTTAAAAGTAAGGCACCTTAATTATTCTATTTTATTAATTACCGAGTACATTTCAAATGAATTCACACAGATTTTCTTTACATGGTATTTGATAATATCTATGAGTAGAATTTAATAAAATTACTTTGTGATACAAACTTTGTTGAAGTGACCAACTTTTGACAAATAAATTATTATTGATGATGTGCTATTTTAAAACCATAAACACTTTAATAAAGAGCCCGAATCATCCTATTTGTAGCATTTTGGAAGATTGTTTGATTCTAGGATTTTTTTCATCCATAAAGTTCTCTTTGGTGTGGTTGATTTGATAAATCAATATTAATGGTTTGTCCATCAGTATCGCTCAGTATCTTTAACCTAATCGACAGGTTGGATCACAAAGGGAAAAACAAAACACAACTAGCTACTCAGGTAAAGCAAAAAACTATATACATACACATAACATATATATAAGTTTTTTTGTAATATTTGCTATAAGGATCTCTTTGAGGAAGCAGTTTGTTAAATAGCCATGATGTATTGCTGTGACGACCGTTCAATAGTTTCGAAAATAGATAACTCATACTCATACAAGTTACTTTTCTACAGTCGATAACGCTAACGAAAACGAAATAAATGTTTAGATTTGACATTCCTCAACGTTAAACCACGTGATCAAATATGTCAATTCCATACATTTTTTCGTTTTCATTACAGATATCGACTGTAGAAAGGCAACTTTGCTGGGCTCAAGATATTTCTAGACTTTGTTTAGGTTCCATCTAACAGGGGGCAAACTTATTGCCATTAATTGGGCACAAAGCCAAACTCCAAACTTTTACTGAGAATTTCATAGAAAAAATCCTATAACACTTAGCTCGACCTGGGAATCGAAACTGGGACCTCGAGCATACCAGTCACACTTACGACCACTAATCTAGTTCCTTCCTCTCCTTTCTACAACAGAACCACAAGCGCTGGAGTTCCGAGTAAACTCGTAAACTGACGAACTATCTCCCGGCCTTTGTGTTCCATTCATTTTACGACATTGGGTCGCGACGTGAAGAGATAGTTATGAAGGCCTGCATGACTGCAGCGACCGCCGATGCATTTTGACCTACCGCTGGCCACCGTTATATTTGGATTGTACTGTGCTTACCATCAGGGACATTACCGTCAATGTGCCGAGGTAATATTAGTAAAGGGATCGTTCAAAGAGAGTTAGTTAGTCCACAGAGAAATTTCTTTGGAGATTTTTCTCTATTTGTGGCAGTTCGATTAGTGGAATACCTACAGCCTACAGAAGATCACAGCCAAATATCGTTGTGTTCTGTTCCTGCGTGAGTAGGGTTTCCAGCCCTCCTTGGGTAGGACGGTACAAGGTTGGCAACGCGTTAGAAATACCTACGGTATTACATACGTCCATAGGCTACGCTGGACGGTTACCATCATGCGAGCCGTGCATTATGGTAACATTTGCCACCTTAGATCTATTTTTTTTGGTGAATATAATAAGTATAAGGCAGATTAAAAAAGCGTAAAAAACTGAGTATACCGTTACAAGGCCATTTGTAATCCAAAGTGTCAATATGGACAATGCAAGAGTTTTCAATGGTCTACCCATTACATAATTCAATACCAGAGAAGCGAAGTAAATTTCCTTCTTTTTTTAGCGTCCATGACGAAAGGTGGGCACACAGGGCGTCCTTGCGGATACCGTACAATATACGCTGAGCACCTAACATCCGAGGTATGTCACACAAAGTCTACTTATGAGGACTGAGTTTGATTGATTCGTGTAGGAACTTGTTATCAACCACCTCCCTTAGATAGAAAACTGCCATGCAATCACTACCGTTTTCCTATATGAGTGTGATCAAAGTAATTCAACAGTGTGATATTGGAGTACTACTGCAGCTATGGAACATTGAAGAGATTCTATCACTTAATGCTTTAAGATCTCCTCTCCTGTCGTTAACAACTATTATATATAGTACGTACTATGTAACAGCTATTTTATTTCATAATTTCTCTCTATACTGTCTTTCGTACTAACAAAATGTTAAATTATTTAAATAAAATTTATTACTAGTATTAGATAAATAGATTTAATTAATATTTTATTTAATTAATCACTTACTTATGTCTTGTAGGGCTATGATGTCAGTTGCTATGAATTCGGCGATAAGGGCCAATAATTGGTTAAAGTATTCACTTATTCCTTTACCAACAGGCAAAATTGCCTGACGCAGATTTCTTGGGATCATTAAAGGTTTCCCACTCTTGCTTCTCTTCGGTTCAAAATCTATAAATATTACAATAATAATTAAAAAAATCATTGTAGCACACAACGCTTTTTCTGTATATAATCATAATTTTATTTGTACTGGTATTAGAATTTTAGTATGTATAATATGTGTATTATCGTTTGGCTACAATGTCACCGGATGTTAAGTGACTATTTAGGCTAAGATTACATAATAATAATACGCTAAGCCTAGCGTGAGCCTATAGTTATGTAATGCAAGCGATGGTAACTTATTTTCAACTTCAAGATGGTAGGCGAGCATTTACATTTTGCTACACCGAAAGCTCAGATTCATTGTAAGTTTTGAACATACGAGTACGTTGATCGACGCGGTATTCAAACAGGCTATTATTTAACCATAATTGCTTTAAATATAGGTTCAGTCCCAATGAAAAGCTTATCTAACTTAAATTAAGCTCAAAATACTAAGACAAAATAAATAAAGTCGAATTTGTTTTATTAAATGTAATAAAATTATTTTTATTGAGAAATTAGAAAGAGTGTACGTCTCGAGTGTTTATAATTAAAAACTGCTTCACTAAGTTTAAATTTTTACCCGAGAGCGAAAATGAAGGATTATATTTTTCGAACGTATGCCTGTATTTCTATTTCTTTGGCACGCTCTGTAACCGAAACGGCTTCGTGGATTTTAGCATACAAGATGTCGTTAGATTTGTCTTATTTGTGCGAGTGACATAGGCTATAAAATATTTAAGTACGACGTCTGTGAATAAAGTTAAAAGCAAAAATAGAAAACAAGTGCCAAGTGTTTTTGTTGCAGGCGCGTAACATTTTTCCCGTTTTAATAATTATTAAGGTATATTATACATACATACTTCAGTTTGATTAGCAACACGGAATTATAGACAAAATGTAATTTAATTATTGTGTTTTCCCTCAAAAATTAATAATTTTATTATCCGCCGACTCAAAGAGGAGTGTTAAAAGTTTAACATAACATGTATCTGGTATCGTAGCTCACAAACAACTGAATCGATTTTGATCTATTTTACTTTGTTTGAAAGATGACTTGATCGAGAATGTTCTTAGCTATGATTCAAGAAAATCTGTTCAGCCTTTTGAAGACAATTAGCTCTTTTCTAGTTGATAAATAAATGTGATTATCATCATAGGTCTAATTGAGTCGAGATTTAGTATTCTGTTACTTCAATGATAGTACAAAAACCTTGACCTGATGCTGCAGCGTCATCTGGAATCCGTAAGATACCTAACTCTTATCCCACTTACAGCAGATATATCATATTTAGGCTCATTAGAATGGTCTCAATGAATACTTTACTTGTATTTGGGGGCTTATTAAATTTTCAATTTACCTTGTGTTACATAATCTTATTTACTAATCAATTTTTATACAGTAATTAGCGTAAATTTGTAACCAAAATTTTATTTAGTAGTACGGTACTCCTCATGTTATTAATTTTCTTAACATCATAATTGACGGCGCCCTTATTGTCCCCTTTCATTTATATAAATTTAGTAAGAATATTAATGTTAATACTCCATATAATAATAATCATAAATTTCTCAGCAATTTCTACGACTAAACTATAGATATTTGATTGGAAATAACTGTAAGTAGCTTACTTATGTCATAATCAGCATCGAACAATCTATCCTGAGGAGTGTGGAATGCTCCATACGTAGGATGATTAAGATTGTTACAAGACCCGTCGACTCGCCTGCCTTCAGTTTCATTACAAGGTTCAATATTATTAGTACATTTTCTGAAACAATCAATAATACACTTTCATAACTTATTAAATGTAAATGATGTTAATTCTGTATTACACTAGAAGCGCTATTAGATACTGGCAAAGCATGCATCAAGTGCTATTGCTTGGTGACATTTAAAGGAACTGTAGAGAATCACTAATTTTTTATGTAGGTTACCAAAAAAAAAAAGTTAAGGAATTGCTGTTTCTGAAGGATACACATGAATTTTTAAGTGAATACGCTATTTTCCGTTTCCGGCACCGCTTCACTTTAATGGTAATATGGTATTTTATGGGTTTTATTATATTGCTGTTCAAAAGCCCTTTCCAACCGTATGCGAATTATATATTTTGATTTGGCCTTTGATGAGTATGAGCTGATATTGTACAAAGTTTTCTTAATTTTTAACTTTTACATAATATATATTCACAATAGATATACTACACTAACGTTTTGTATACGCAATCGATAAATCTTAACAAGAGCTGGCGATTGAAACTAAAACAAGCGTCGTAGGTTCCCCAAGCCTTATTTTTTTTTTTCAAAGTTGAAACGGCTTTAAATGCGGGGCATCCCACTCCTTCGTGCGCGATGCGTTTCAGTCCTCACTGTATGTAATGAACTCTTTGATATTTCAACTATCGAATGGTGTAATAAAACTTTGAATGTAAATCATATGTATATATATTATGTAGCTACAATGCCAATCTGTTTTAGTTATCGACTTTTTTGTCAATTTCCACTCACCATGGAAGCAAATTCAAAGAAATATTCACGTCAAAGCAGTAGATTTTCTAAAATGATTGCTAATTCTAAACGGTAACTTTGTGTTCGTTAATACTTTACAGTGTATAACTAAACTACACTATCAATCTAAACAAAAAGTATTCTAAATAATTGTTATAGAAATCATCACGTTGTTCTTAATCTGGGTTTTGTAATCAGTTTGAGTTTTCTTCTATACATATAAATAAATTTCAAGTGTCTGGTTGTAGTATTAAAATAACAGCTTTCTGCTAAATGCGTATATGAAAGTATATACGGTACTTAAAACAAAAAAACCAATACTTAAAATTGTTGTCTATCTGTCTGTCTGCCTGTTTGTTCTGGCTAATATCCGAAATGGCTGGATCGATTTTGACGGGACATTCACTGGTAGATAGCTGATGTTATAAGTTGTAACTTAGATTACTTTTATTTTACAAAAAAAAGGTTTATTTATTTATTTAATCTTTATTGCACACCGTTATTTACGTATACAATTGAACATTAAAGTTATATGATAAGGCAACTTCCATGCAACCTTTGGATGGATATGTTTAAGAGTGTAAAACAGGGGTAATAACCTGTAGGATACATTATTACACGTATGGACATTTGTATAGTCTATAAATTACGTGCAAGTTATGCATAATCATATTAAAACAGACTGTATATATGTATAAGAATATATAGTGAAATGAAGTAAAGTTTTACGAAATTAATCCGAATTATTTTATCTTCAAGTAATTTTTAATATTAATAAGCTGACTTGAATTTTCTATTTTGTTCCTAAATTCTATGATTTATATCGTGTCGTATTTTGTACGTTAGCAAGATTTTTATTAAACTAAACTAAAACAGACATACCACAATGCACCATTATTTACTAGATATTAGGAGCTGATAACTAAAAAAAATATTGTATAAAATTGAGTTTTCCTAACTCAGTAAGGACAGAGTAAAACTTTTACATTTTCTTGATGATATCGGTTAATAACTAAAATATTTTTTGGGTATTCTCAAAGGGCTTTTGATTAATTGCGCTATGAAGCGGATTTCGATTAAATTTTGCGATTCAATTACTGTCTTTATAACCTACGAACTGTATTTCATTGTTATTACAATTTCGGTAAAATGTGTGGTAGAAAGGGGACGGGATTGTTCCAAAATTCCATTCCTCTAAAAAAGAATGAGTTCCATTCGTTTATAACATCAAGTCAAACTTCCTGCTGAACGAAATACTAAGAATGAGTTTACGTGCCCCAGAAACCTGTAGAGATTAATGGTTTAGGTTAAATGTAATGTAATAACATACACTAGAAAACATCAACTTATAAATTATATCTATACACTTAACATATTGCCAGTGCAGAGGGTTTCTGTCATTCGTGATCTAGGGGTGATGATGGATTCCAGACTGCTTTATACGTATCACTATGATTACATACGTCAGAAAGCTTTAAAAATGTTTGGATTCATTTACAGAGTTGCAAGGCCTTTTGTAAACTTAAACTCACTAAAAATATTATATTTTACATACATTAGGAGCTATCTCGATTATGCTTCGCCAATATGGTCACCAGATTATATCACACATAAGACTAGTCTAGACAACATTCAAAGTAAATTCCTGAGATATCTAAATTATAAATTTAATAACGAGCATAAGTCATACTTAATTGATTTGAACTTTTACAATTTAACTTCTTTATCGAAACGACGATCTGTCTTCGACATGAGATTATTATACGATATTTTGAACAACAATATTGATTGCCCCGAACTAGTGAATAGGATCATCTTCAAAACACATACAAAAATTATTCGAAATCCGCGCTTATTTGCACCACGGCCAGTTAAACACAATTATGCTAAGAACTCTGTTTTACAAAGATGTTTTAACATGTATGACACGAAGTTTAGTCATATTGATTTATTCCAGTCAAATAGGATTTTTTTCTTAAAAGAATTAAAATCGAAAAACATATTGAAATAGTCATCATGGCTGTGAAACAGGAACACAGAAAGGACTCAGTTTACTCTCTATTGCTTAGAACATATATACATATACAATTCACATATGCGTTTACTCAGGAGCATATGATCCTACACCTATACACTCTCACGCACACACACACACTACACACAGACTCACACTCCCACTCACATTGAGATATAGAAACACATAATACCTCATAATGATATTTTTTATGTATATAAATATTTAACCGCTGCATAACAAGCAAAATTTAATAATAATTATTTCGTAATTGGCACCAGATGATTGCAAAATATAACAAATGTATATTTTGTGTTAAATGTGCTGTGAAGTAATTGTATCAAATAAATAAATAAATTTACAGCGTAGACGTATGGTAGAGTATGGATCGATCGAAGTAGTGAATGTGAGGCAAGGCTGAATATTAGCTGTAAATATCCACGCTGTGTCTCAGGAATCTTATATATTCACAAACCACGAAACACAGTTAAATCGTTGATGCTGAATTTCAGTACACCTACAAAAAATTTCATTATTGCAGTTTTTAATACATGAACTTCCATGCGGAAGAAGTCGCAGGCACAGCTAGTACTATACAATAGTATCATTAAAACAATAACCTACCGAAAAGTTATGGTTTTTTTTTTAGTTTTAGTAAGTCGGGATTGTATTGATTAAGTTGATATGATGCTATTATTATTATTATATAATATAATTTCACTGATTAAAATAACTATATCAACTGCTATAATCAATACCTTCGCGATAGCAAATGATTAGAATCATAATTTACATTTTGAAGTAATATATATATATATGTGTGTGTACGTATTAGTGATCTTTTGAAACTCTATTCTAGATAACGAAACTAATTTATTTCCAACAAATGAATGTCTAAAACAAAAAAGTATATAAAATAAATTAAAAAAAAAACAAGCCATGTAAAGTCTCATAACTCTGTATAAATTAACTTTTTAATTAGACTTAAATTAAGAATATTAATAGACAAAAATATAAGTTTATTGTAAAATAGTCTGAGATGCTTCCATTAATATTGTATACCAATTGTTGCTTTATATCAGTTGTCTTAATTTTGGTACTGTTAGGCATTTTTGAATAGAAAGAATGACCTATTGAAATCGAAATATTAAAAGAAAGTTTAGAAATCGGCTATTTAAGTTCTATATTTGGAACATAGATTTGTATGGCTGCGAAACATGGACAATGAATCAAAGGAATAGAGAATCGTTGACTGCGTTTGAAATGTGGTGTTGGTGGAGGATGGAGAACATCAGTTGGACAGAAATGATTACAAATGAAGAAGTGTTAAGAATGATTGACGTGGAAGGCAGTTATTGAGAAACATAGGTAACAGAAGAGGAAATATGATCGGATACTAATACGGCACGAAAAGTTCTATAAAACAATTTTGGAAGGAAAAATTGAAGGAAAGCGAGGAAGAGGATACTTAGACGAAACTATTTCCAAAAAGTAAAGGAGAAAGTGGGAGTCGTGTCATATCTAGAGTTCAAAAAAAGGTAGAGGATAGGGAACAGTGGCAACCGACCCACCAAGAGCCGAGCTTTTAAATTAAAGAAGAAGAAATCATTGTTGAAATGTATGTAGAAAGCACTTCACGCTTTTAAAGTGAAGGTTATATGAAAACGCATTTATAATTCTTCTTCTTATTTTAAATTTAACTGAAAAAGTTAATTTATAACGAGGTGTTATGGGACACCATCGCTGTTAATAAAAAAATTATTCCTAATAACGTCGTGGTGGTTGAGTGGCCTAGACCGGCGTTAATGTCAATTCACTGTCCGCATGTTGGAACACCGGCTAGTATCAACGAATTTCGGAATTCGCGTATATTTAAATAAATGCTAAAATTAGCCCTCCTCAATCATAGGTTCTGCGGCCGTGCCACTGTCACAGCGGATTGGGATATCGTGTTGCAGGTTATACGCACTTTTCGTAACTAGCAATAATACCAAAGCGATAAACTCGTATCTAAATCAATCGAACATGCTTTTTTTTAAGGATTATTTCACATCATTTAAGTATCTTTTTTTCGACTTTGTACTTTTGTAGACATGGTATTATTTATGCTAAGTTTATCAGAGTTTTTATATAACTATTGAAGCTGAATCACATTTTTATAATTACAACACACCTAGGCTATTGCTTATTCGATACCTAATTTTTCATGAATAATATAACAGTACAAGTTATTGACCACTAACAGGAGACAAATTAACTTTATAAAAGAAGGTTCAACAGTAAATGCTAAAAGTAAGCCCTTGTCAACCCTAGGTTCTGCACCTGATTGAACTATTTTAGTGGACACATATGAAAAACATTGTAAAATCCCAGAGGATGTGGGTGTTTCGTCATCCAGACCGGACATATTTCTTAATTCTCGAGAAAACAAGCGTATAGTACTAGTAGAGCTTACTGTACCGTGGGAAACTAATATACCTAAAGACCACACTGTAAAAATGAATAAATATTACGATCAATTTAATGAGATAACCAAAAACGGCTAAGCGGTTAACTTGTATGCGGTGGAAGTGGAAGCGAGAGGTATTCCAGCGAAATCTCTCTATAACGTGCTAAAAGTCCTCGCCTATCGAGAACTGCAGTAAGTTCTATTTCAGAACGGATATCTAAAACAGCATTAACAGGCCCTTACCAAAACTAGCTTGGCATGGAGGGTATCGCGGGCGGTGAAGGTGAGCGCTGATGTGCATCATAAGGGGGCCCCTTAAACCTACACCTGGGTCGCAAGCCCCGGGTTGTTCGTGTTCCCTCTCTCTGCCACATGATGGACCCGGCACAAGTACGGTGAATCCATGGAATGCTAAGACGTTTGTCTCAAATTGGTAACAGTATCAGTTGAGATGAAGGAAAATATCTTAAGGAAACCTGAATTCTTGAGAAATGTTCTTGGAGTACAACAGAACTGTATGTGGGAAAAATATAGAAATATTGAAATTCTCGGTGTATTAATTCGCCAATACGTCGTGGGCTGGCGTGCTTTTTAAGCCCCTTCCCTTGAGAGGAGGCCTTTGCCCAACAGTGCGACACTTACAGACTTATATTATTTTTATTTTTGACGACTGAGTTCATTATGCTATAAAAGCGTACTTCTTAAATTTGTTTTAGTATAGTAGTCGAAAAACAAAATTCATTTAATCATTCCTTTTCACCATAGTTTGAATTTATAATCAGGTGTGTTTATCCATATAAATACCTGACTAGTGAGTAAATGAACTTACCAAGCCTCTAGATTATGAAAATTTTCTTTCGAATTTACATTATTAATCGTACATAATATTTAAGTATTAGATTAACGAACTTACTCGACAATTCCAGCTGCAGTCAGTTCTGCCATTCGTTCATCAGTCGCTACTTCTCCACAGTAGGAATCGTAATAGATTCCATTTGATAAATTCAAATAAAGGGTTAAAACTATTACTAAATGCCGAATCATTTTCAAAGAGTTCACTTACGACAATGAATGATGATCATCAACGTCATTTACTTTTATATCCAATTCGAGTCGTTATTAAAGTGCTTGTTTTGGAACAAAATAAATAACAGAAGACAGATAGTATTATATTATACAGACAACCTTAAAACAACAGAAATAAGTATAACAAAATTTCACGCTTTCATTTGGAACTAAATAAATAACTGAATAAAGATGATATTATTATCCATACACCGAAAAATAATTTAGCCATAAATTTTCAGATGTTTTGGGTAAACAACCATCTTTAAAAGTAAAATATAGAATTGTTCTTATTTCTTATGTAGTTTAATTCAATTGGCTAACTTTTATTCATTTTATTAACAACACAATAAAATTGCATATTTAACAGTTTACCAGTAAGTATCAGGTTAGTGATAGCGATGGCAATGGCGTTTATATAATAATATATGGCATGCATTACGCATATTGTGATTCGGACATGTTGCTAATGACAAGTAGTGTCCAGCCTCTACATCGTGATTGGAGTAATTAGAATCACTGACAGTACTTACATATTGTAGAAATTTTTGAACTATGTTCTATCTTATTTATGTGTTTGTACTTAATTTATTGCTTTTTTGCATATATTAAATATATTTAAAGGTAGATTGGAGTAGGTAATGGCATTAGTAATGTCACATGAGAAATTAATGGAGCTTCTTACAGAATTTGATGACTTTTGCCAAACCAATTTTAGTTAACGCAAATCAAGACACACATAAGTAAATAAATAGAAAATACATGCAAATCTTGATCCCTTTATGCATAAGACGCCAGATCTGGTTGATAGGAATTTATACACCAAACGCTTATTTATTCAGCTGATATATTTAAAACAAATGTGTTTCAGAGACCCGGAAATTTAACTCAACGGAAATGTCACGTACACACCGAAAACAATAAAACATATTATGTACGTACTGTTACACAATATTAGGTGTTGACATTTAAAACTACAGTAATTATACTTAAAGCGTATATATAATTACTGTTCTTGTTCGTAGTACTAATAACCCATGTCAAATAACACATACACTTTCAATATAAGGTGCTGAATTATTAAAACTCAATAATTTTACTTAAAGGGTATGTACAAGTTGTCCAGAAAGGGTATCGGGTATTTGTAAGTTCAATGAAAAAAAAAATTATTTGTATGCAATAAAAATTTTTATTGTTTATTATTAGCATATGAATTGGAGAATTATTTGGAAAAGATGATGTTATCAAAATGATGACCGTTACGTTAATGGCACTCTTCTAAACGGAAACGAAGGTTGGCGATAACACGTTGACACATAGCTATCGATATTGCTGCCATTTCTGACCTGATGTTTTGCTTTAACTGGGTTAGATTCGTCGGATTGTTTTGATAAACCTTACTTTTAAGGTATCCCCATGCAAAATAGTCAAGCGGGCTAAGGTCGGGGCTTCTGGGAGGCCAGTTGATGTTACCCCTTCGCGAAATGACTTTATTAGGGAATAATTCGTTAACAACTTCCATTGAGTCATTTGAGGTATGGCAAGTGGCCCCATCTTGCTGGAACCACGTTCTTGAGTTGAAACCTGCAAACTCCTGCACCTCTGGGACCAAAAAATTTCGCAACATATCGCAATAACGGTGACTATTCACATTAATTGCTCGGCCTCGTTGATCTTCATGAAAATAAGGACCAATTATGCCTTTAGCAGACATAGCGGCCCAAACAACGACCTTTGGGCTATGCAGGGGTCGTTCATGCTTTCGTCTCGGATTCTCTACTGCCCAGTACCGACAATTCTGCTTATTAACATGACCATTCAGGTGAAAATTTGCTTCGTCACTGAACAGTATGTTGTTAAAGTTGTTAAATCGCTGCAGCATTTCGTTCGCAAAATTCAGTCGATTAGCATAGTCCGTATCCTTCAATTCTTGAACCAATTGAATTTTATAGGCTTTTAGATGTAAGTCTTTCTTTAAAATCGAATGTAAAGACGATTTTTTGATGTTCAACGCTTGGCTTCGCTTTCGGATGGATAAAGCCGGATTTTGACGAACCGACGCCTCAACTTCTTCAATTGTTTCTTCATCGCGAACTGAACGAGGACGACCAGAGTTTTGAATTTTACCTGTCGCACCTGTATTCTCGAACATCCTGATCCATTTCCTAATGCTATCGTCACTTGGCGCGTGGCGTGTACGATATTCCGCACGATAGAGACGTTGAGCAGTCACTATTGAATCACCATTGCGATAATACGCTCGTACGCAAAATGCGCGATGCGTCCCCGAGTACTGTTCAATCGTGACTAAAACTCCACAAAATGGCGGACGCCACGAACCCCTCCCCGCACCCTTTAGATGCCCCGTTTCGAATATGGCGCGAAAACAAATACCCGATACCCTTTCTGGACACCTTGTATAAGTTACTTGTACTCATAACCTATATCAACTAACACATAAACTGAAATATAAAGTGTATAAATTATTACCCTTGTTCATGGTACAGCTAGACGATTTGTGTTAAACCAATATAATGTGTTGATTGACATCGGTACTAAGTGGATATATTAAGTGGATAAATTATTGCTTTTGGCTCCTGTATTATTTTTAAGTTGAAGTAATAAACTTTGTTACTTATTGCACTTTTTCTTTGCACTGTTACTGTATATAAACCATAGCTTCATGTTCGTTAAGTCGCCAGTTCGGTGAAGCTGTAAAAGCCGCAGCGGCATCAGGGCCTCTAAGGCTAAATGTATAGTTAGTTCTAAAAAAAAGTTCGTTAAGTCACTTCAGCTTCTTCCGTCCTAAATCGCTCTCTAGCGACCTGACTACGGACCTGGTCTTAGGCCTGCCGGTCAGCTTGAATGGACAAAGCTTCTATAGGGAGTAGGTAGGAGTAAATATATGTAGAAGTAGGTGCAGGTCTACATTTAATAAAATTGTAAAGTTTTAAATAAATTCGATTACTAACATAATTAGTTATTTTTATTTAGTTGTCGAATAGGGCCGCGTAACAGTACTTACTTCTAAATGTGTAATAAAGATACAAGGATCTATTGTTATTAATATAATAACCATTTGTTAGTACTCTCGATTATCAAGTTCGATACAGTGTGACAATGAAATAAAATTATCGCTATTACGAGCGCATTTTTCACCGGAATTCTGTTGCAAATATTACAATAATAGCGTACCCAGCTAGCAATTTATTACACACTGGAAAATTAATTCATTGATGCTAATTCGATAATCACAATTAAAAAAAATGAATGAAGTGCTTTACAATACCATGAATTATCCTAAGGAAATCGAAGAGTTTCTAAATAGATTAACTTACCTACTGTTAAGATTTACATCATACATTTTCAGAATCTTTACCGAGGGCTTCCTTTTGAAAAATATTTCATACGGAGTTTTTCTTTCAATGGTATTTGCTAAGATTCTATTTTTAAGATATGCAGCTGCTTTAATTATTTCTGGCCAATATTTTCTTTCAACTTTTGCTTCTGATAAAAGACATCTCTCCATATCCATTAATGATCGGTTGTATCTCTCCGCTGTTCCATCGTGAGCTCCTATTGTTTTATGTGGTCCATTTAAATCAGTATGAACTATTTGTAATATATCCTGCGCTCTTCTTCGATTGTTATGAAATGGTAAATTATGCATTTTATTTTTTACACATGTTGCACACTTTAAATATTCTCGTTCAATCTCTGTAGGTAATCCATACATTGACTCATTTCTGCACATAATTTCATAATTTGTCCCAAAGTACAATGTAGTTTTTCTTTTATAGTCATATTACTTTTACTCATGTTTGCTGCTTACATATTTTCTTCATTGATATAACTTATATATAATCTCATCTTATATAATCTTTCATCTTTAATTGCAATAGCTATAAGTTTCCCGTATGAGTTATATATTTTTGAGAATCTCCCTTTTGACACAACTGAATTTTTGTCTGAGACTTTTGAATAACTTAATAAATTTGCCTTCATCTCTTTGAAATAAAAGACATTTGTCAATTGTACTTCTGATTTTTGTCCATAAACTGAGAAATAAGTTTTGATATCACCAACCTATGTTGCTTCTAATATTCTTCCATCACCAATTCTTACTTTCACAGGTTTTTGTATTGTCTCGCAGGTTTCAAAATACTCATCAGTATTAATGATATGATCTGTACAACCACCGGCAAGTAACCATTCAATATGACCTTTTTTTAGTTTCTCATTTTCATTAATTATAGTATTATTAGCAATAGTAGTAAGAAAACTATTTCCTTGTTGCTCACTATGGTAATTTCTTTGCTGCTCATGATAATAATTCCCGCGTCCTCGAAGATAATTGCTAGTATTTTTTGATCCACATCGTCTATTTACAGAATATCCACGACCTCGATCACCGTATGTGTATTGAGTACGGGAACGACAATATTTTTTTAAGTTACCAGGTTTTCCATAATTAAAACAATTAAACTTATTCCATGATGATGACTAGGCTACTGCTTGAAAAGCATTTGAACTATCATATAATGCCTCATTAGATTTTTTCACTACACTTTTTAATTTGATTTTACTCTTCAAATAGTCATCCGTTCTGTCTTTCTCTGGTAAAACATCTATCAAATCTCCAATGTGACTATAATTCTGTGGCAGAGCTTTTAACATATAATTAAGTTTTTCTGTCTCCGTTATGACTGCACCTGACTGCTTCAGTTCATTTACTGCTTTTTCAAAGTTATCGAAAAATAAAGACACATCGGTATAATTTTTCAACTTGACACATTCAAGATTATGACGGCACAAAATTTGCAAAGCCGTTGACTTTTTTAGGTACATTTCATCAAATTTTTGGGTAATTTCATAAGCTGAATCCAATTCACTTATATATTCTAACTATTTGTTAGTAATTGCGCTGTAAATATAATTAGTCGCATGAATATGTCTCTCATCCCATTTATCATCGTCGTTATTCGTTTTTCCTAGCAATATATCATCTTTACATTTTTTAAATTATAAAAACTTTAGTATACATATTTCCCAGTTACAATAGTCGGCTCCGACGAATATTGGAATATTTATGTCACTGTTTTTCGCCGCCATTGCAATTATTAAATTTGTACTTCTCGTTTTATATAGACGCACCAACCACGCTCTGCTACCATGTTAATATAATTTTATAAATGAGAAGAATTGAATGTGTGACGACTACATTTATTTTATAAATTACAAAGTACAATCATTACATAATTTTTAGACGAGAATCAAACTTGACCATAACCATAACTACGAGTGTTACTAATATAAATGTACAATATATCAACACTTTTGGACAAAGCAAAACAGGACGCGATGCTAAGTTCAGAAGAATTCGATGAAACATTATATGAAAAATAATTTGACGATGCGAATAACATACAAAAAAATGGCTGAACGTAAAAGACAGATTGCAAAACGAAAAAATTAAAATCAAAAAAGAAGAAACCCACATTAAAAAACCACATAATCTAAACCTTCCAAAAATATAAATAAGAAAATTCAACGATAACCCAAAATCGTAGCTGTCGTTTTGGGGCCAATACAAGAAAATACATGAAGATTGCAACATGGATACCGAAACAAAGTTTCAGTACTTATTTCAAACTATGGCCGAGAGAATCAATGCCAAAAAGTTCGTAGAAAGCTATCCACCAACAGAAGAAAATTACCAAATAGTAATAAAAACACTTAAAGACCGTTTTGCCAACGACGAAACCCTCATAGAGATATATGTGCAAGAACTGTTAAAATTAGTAACCTGCAGACATCAAGTGACATTGGACAATTTATACGATAATGTTGTAGCTAATCTTTAAATATTAGACTCATTAGGCATAGTTAAAGAAAAATATGAATGTATTCTGCTTCCGATGATAGAACCCGCACTATCTGAGAGCATCCTACTGTCATGGAGAAAAATCACACTTATAGAAAAACAGTCAAAATTTACTAATTTATTGAAATTTTAACAAACAGAAGTTGAAGTAGAAAAAAGAGTAATATTAGCAAAATCATATTTTATTGACACCAGTCCAGTTAAAAACAAGGTGCCAACAGCCGCATGCTTGGTAGCGGAGACTGCACAGGTAAAAATAAAGACTGCTGCACGCCAACCTGTAAAAGAAGGTAAGGAACGTTCACATTTTTATTTTTGTGGTAACATGCATAGTAGCTTTGAATGTAACAATAATGGTATTTTAAATAGAGATGAAAAGAAAAAAGCAATAAAGAAAGAAGGTGGATGTTATATTTGTTTAAAAAGAGGATATCTTGCCAAGAATTGTAATGCATTTATAAAATGTATATATTGTAGTAAACACCATTTGATTATTTTATTTCCAACTTTACATAATCTACCTAATTCTTGTGACCAAAAGTCAAACAAACTAGAGGTTACAAACAACTTTTCTTGTAACAATACTACAACCCTGTTACAAACTGTCATTATTAACATTAAAGGTGACAAACAAGAAAGAAACGTGCGTGCATTACTTGATTCTAGTTCACAGCATACATATATCAGAACTAAAACTGCTGAGGTACTTGGACTACCGATAATAAAAAGTGAGAAACTTGGACACTTACTATTTGGAGGCATCACAAAAGAACTTTAACAAACTAGAACTCTATTATAAAGAATCAGTTTAAATATAGAACTACGTCTCTGAAAAAAAAAATTGACAAGTTAGTGTGTGAAAAAGTGTCAATAAACTAAAACTGAAATTGAAAAAAATGTGATAATAAAACACTCTAGTCTAGTAGTATAGTCAACACGAACTGTGTAACAGATATACATATATATATATATATAGGCCCAGAGCTAGAAACCAACAATGGACAAGCAGAAAAAAGATTATGGTATACTACAAAGAAATTGGAAAGTATGAAAATACTAGAAGAATATTATAATGTACTTAAGGACTGGGAAAAAGAAGACATTATAGAAGAAGTTAAAAATAGAAATAGAAATGAAGGTCACTACTTACCTCATCACGCAGTAATCAAACTGGATAACACTACGGCGAAAATCAGATCCGTGTTTGATGCTTCTTGCAAAGATCAAATAACAGATCATTAAACTCATGTGTAAAAAAGGAACCTAACCAAATAGAATTAATTACTAAGTTGCTGATACTTTTAGAGCTGGTAATTATGGTGTAATAGCAGACATAAAGAAAGCAATTTTACAGATTTCTGTGTTACCAACAAATCGGAAGTGTCTTAAACTATTAAGGTGAAAAAATCCACAAATTAAGAAGGATATAATTACGTACCAGCATGCACGCGTACCATTTGGAGTAGCATGTAGCCCGTACATGTTGGCTGCTACTATAAAATACCACATTGAGAAATAAATTTATATCCAGAGACAACTAAAACACTAAAATGATCATTCTATGTAGATAATTGTGTCACAAGTTTAGACACTATAAATACAGAACAAAAGTTCATAAGGGAAGCCTCTGAATTAATGAGAAAATGAATTAAGATGTTGGATGACAAATTTAAATACAGAAGATAAAGTAACAGAAACAGTTTCAGCATTAGGATTAAAAAGGAATAGACATAAGGATGAGTTGCACTGCAAAATAAACCAAAAAAATTTACCCAATATTATAACCAAGAGAGTTTGTTTTCAATTACACAACAGATTTTTGATCCAATAGGTTTCCTTTGCCCAGTAAAATTATTCCCTAAACTCATCATAAAAAAAGTATGGTTATTAAAGATAAGTTGGGACGAAGAGAAACCTACAGAATTAAAAAATGAATATAAGGGATGGTTACATAATACTGATTGTATCCATATGTGCAAAATTCCACGACGCTTATTAGAAGTTCCTTTACAAGACTGTGAAATATCAATACATGTATTTTGTGATGCATGTAAAGATGCATATGCTAGATGTATTTTTATACGCACAGAACACAAAGAAAAGGTAAATGTACAATTTATTATGGCTAAAAGCAGAGTTGCACCTATCACAAGGCAAATGACTCTACCAAGGTTAGAATTGATGGGCGCTCTCATAGCTTCTCGATGATCGAACTTAATAAATCAGGACTGCTGTCTGAATACAAAGAATATAAAGTGAATTGCTGGACAGACTCAGCTGTAGTACTGGCGTGTATGTAGAGACAAGATACCTGCAAAACATTTATTACAAATAGAGTAAAGGAAATTTGTACTAATACAAAGAGAGATGACTGGAACCACTTACCTGGTATATACAATGGTCCAAGAAACACATAGAAAGATGAAGCATGCTGAAACACAAACTTTACTAGCTACATTAAGAAATACTTACTGGATAACAGGAGTTAGAAAACTAGTGAAAAATGTTGTATCAAAATGCATTATCTGTAAAATATATAAAGCAAAACATTACCTCATTCCAGAAAGACCCCTACCGGCAGATCGAATCAGGAACACGGCTCCATTCGAAGTAACAGGTATAGATCTAGCTGGACCTCTAATTCTAAAAAAAAACAACAAAAAATGCTGGATTGTTCTGTTTACATGTGCAGTTTATAGAGATGTACATCTGGAAGTTACAGAATCACTTTCCACAAACAGCTTTCTCGTGGCGCTAAGACGATCTATAGCAAGACGTGGCAGAGAATAGCAAGAATTTCGTTGGTGCTGCTAATCTGCTACAAAAACTAAATTGGCAGGAAATTGAAGAATATCTTGACTGCAATAACATCTAATGCAAGTTCAACGTACCAACAGCTCCATGGTGGGGAGGATGGTGGAAACGTTTGATTAGACTAGTTAAAGATATGCTATTCTAGCAGAATTCTAGGGAAAGCATCAGTAGACTGGATCAAGCTTTCAACAATATTATGTTACTGTGAAAATGTAATCAACAACATACCTCTCACATATGTAGAAATGGGAGATGTAAAACAGCTCACACCCATGCTATTTTTACAAAGCCTACCAACAGGCGCAACACTAGTCCTCGATAAGGTTGATCAGGAAAACATACAGATTCGTTATAGGTATTTACAACAATTACGTGAAGATTTTAGAAAAAGATTCAAGAATGAATATCTATCACTCCTGATAAATAAAGGAAAAGAGAATAGAAAAGAACCAAAAATAGGAGAACTAGTAATAATAGAATCAGAAGGAAATAAACATTGGCCTTTAGGAATAGTTACATAAACATAAACAGAGAAAGGCGGTTTTAACCGAGTAGCAAGGGTTCAAGCTGCATCAGGAATAAAGGTAAGAACTTATCAAAGATTATATCCACTTGAACTTTCTGTAGTATCTCCGGATTGGCTAGACCACATATACCTTTATCCAGAGCTGCTGATCCGCCACAAACAGGTAATCAACAGAACTCTACAGTACCTATTCCTTTAACTACAACTACAAGGTCTGGGCGTAAAATAAAAATACCATTTCGTTTTATAGATTGGCTTTATTGTTTTTGAGGATTTCCTATAGATTCTTAATATTTATTGTATGATGCTTTGTAGGTTATGTGTGAAGATATTATGATAACTTGTAAGAAATTCGTATTAAATGTGACCTCATAGTAATTTATAAAAGATTTGTGTCAGTTTTGCCCCCGGGAGTGTTGCGGATCGGAAATAAAATCTGTTTTTTTATAGTCAGGTAATATGTGTTCTTTATGTGAATCGTTTTTTGTATTTCGAATTTAAAGAGATGTCAAGAAAAATATAGGAAGAAAATGTAGACACGCAGGCACTAGAAATTAAGAGAGAGATCCAGTAAATAATTGTGTTTGAAGACGATCCCAGAAGTATTATTCATTACAGTACCCAAGACAAAACCAAAGAAAGAAAGGGAAAAAGCGTCGAAGATGGAAAGACGATGTAATACAATCAGCTAGTGTTACTTGGAGAAGAGAAGCACAGAACTGCTTTGCTGGAAAGCAAGACATTCTTCACGTACTGGTGTCAAATAAGTAATATATATATATACATATATACTTTGTATTATTCGTAGCTTTGAGGATTATGTAAGATTGTTATATAAAGGCTATAATTATTGTCCAGGCGGTTTTTATAATATCATATGTGGGTAGATCGCGATACCGGGGTTGGCGGCAAGGTGAGACTTTTTTGTGACGACCGTCAGTAAAAATTAATCACGGTTCGGGAGCGGACGACGCAGGGTGTTATTTTATTGATTTATATAAAAATCTTGGAAATAAAGGACAAAACCTTACAGTTGACTTTAGTACATGTGTGTGTACGAGTGTGTGGCAGTATAGCGGTGCACCGCAAGCTGAATTCGCTACGATCAAGGTTAGTGGTTTGCTTCATATGGTTTTATGAAAACACCTGGATTGGGGAAACCAAGCCATCCTCGTTTGGTAGAACATTTTCTAGGAGATTCGCGATATTAATTATTATTATTCAACAATAGACCATATGGTCTACATTGGAATGTATATACATTCATTAGAACAAATCATCGAGAAGTATAGTGAATATCAGTGACCCCTCTATATAATTTTCATAGTCCACCAAAAAGCCTTCGATATCATCCTTCATTCTTCATTAAGAGAAGCTCTAAAATCTCAAGCTGTAGACTGCTAAAGGAAAATGCTAAAGTGGCGGAATCAATGATTTTTTAATTACAAATGAAAAGTAGAAATATGGGCTTAGAAATAAATTTAAGTATAACTAAAATTATTACAAATTCCGAAAATATTCCAATACTCTTGATGGCAAACCATTAGAATATGTTACTACTTATTTTTATCTAGGACTGCAAGTTTCTTTAAGCGCATGGAGTAAATTCTGGAATTTAAAATAAATATTTAAAAGTTATGAAAATTAAGAAAAAGGTAATGGATTCTTGCTTGCTTCCATTTCTTACTTACGCGTGTCAGACGTGGATATACACATCGCGTGAAAAGTAAAATAAGATCCTGCCAGCGAAGTATGGATAGAAGTAATATTAATGTCAGGAAGAATCATAAAATAACCCATAGCGTGATTAGAAACCAAACTAAAGTAACTTATGCCCTTAGCTATTCATTAAAACTAAAGTGGCGGTGGGCAGGATATATTGCCAGAATTACTGATGATCGATGGACAAGCCGACTAACAACATGGTCTGGTCTAATAGGAACTAGAAAGAAAGGGAGACCTAAATCGCGATGGGAAGAGAATTTTATAAACTAAAAGGGATTTAATGGTTGTTAGAAGCTAAAGATAGAGACCAATGGAGTAGTCTGGAGTAGACCTCTACCCTCACGTGAGGAGATCTTATTCTTTTAAAATTTTAGAGATTAGGTAATACTTACTAATTGAAATTAAAACATTTATTGTTTATTATTAATCTTCTTTCGAAAACATTACGTAAACCTATGTCTTTATTGTTATTTTTTTTATTTTTTTATTGTAACTTTAATTATTATGTAATTGCAAGAAATAAAAGGCTTTTTGTTTTATTTATTTATATAGTATTCACTGTCATTCTTAATATTCAGTTGGTGTTGATCGACTGAACGATTATGAAAAAATATGACGTTGTCCGTGAGGACGTCTTAGTTCTATAAGCATAAAGCAAAAATATTATTTAAGTGTTTCATTTGGAACTAAACAAAGAACAGAAACTATGTTTTCATATTTTTAAAATCCGGAAGAGAGGCAAATATAAATACTTCTTTTATAATTAGCTGTTGTTCGAGACTTCGTCCACTTGAATAAACAATATACATTTTTTTTTCTTAACATATGTTCCACTCATTAAATATCTTCACAATAATAAGTAGTTATATATTCAGCTTTGTCTTGTCGTTGACAAAAGGACAATGCATACTCATAGCTTTCTCTTTTTAAATTTAATAACTAAAAATAACGCATATATTTTATTATTATTCTCTGTTAGGACACGATAGTTGTGGCTAACTGGATCGCGACCACCATACACCAAGTGCAATAAGCTTCATCTTCTTCTTCCTCCTAACTTGGCATCTAGTCCTCTTTAATTACTGCCATTATCAAGTCAATAAATTGTCCTGTATTATGACTACTTTCTAGGGAGTTTTTGTGGGATCACAGAATGAATGCTTTCAGCTTATATTTATAATCCACTTCACTTTTACACAAAAACCAAACTATGTAACGCAAAACGCAATCAATATTATATAATATAGGGTCAAAAATCTAAGTAAGTTAATTAAAAATAAAAACCACAACATGTCACTTCAAGATCCCGCCAAAAACTCGCAATAAGCTTCGTTCTGTCGCTTTTCAGGGTCAGTCCGTGTATATCCAGCAATTAACGGAGTAGAAGGTACATCTGGGTCGCGACCAGCATACTTTTGATGTACAAGGTGTCCAGAAAGGGTATCGGGTATTTGTAAGTTCAATGAAACAAAAATTATTTGTAAGCAATAAAAAAGTTTAATGTTTATTATTAGCATATTAATTGGAGAATTATTTGGAAAAAATGATGTTATCCAAATGATGACCGTTACATTGCTGGCACTCTTCTAAACGGAAACGAAGATTGGCGATAACACGTTGACACATAGCTATCGATATTGCTGCCATTTCTGACCTGATATTTTGCTTTAACTGGGTTAGATTCGTCGGATTGTTTTGATAAACCTTACTTTTAAGGTATCCCCATTCAAAATAGTCAAGCGGGCTAAGGTCGGGGCTTCTGGGAGGCCAGTTGATGTTACCCCTTCGCGAAATGACTTTATTAGGGAATAATTCGTTAACAACTTCCATTGAGTCATTTGAGGTATGGCAAGTGGCCCCATCTTGCTGGAACCACGTTCTTGAGTTGAAACCTGCAAACTCCTGCAACTCTGGGACCAAAAAATTTCGCAACATATCGCATTAACGGTCACTATTCACATTAATTGCTCGGCCTCGTTGATCTTCATGCAAATAAGGACCAATTATGCCTTTAGCAGACATAGCGGCCCAAACAACGACCTTTGGGCTATGTAGGGGTCGTTCATGCTTTCGTCTCGGATTCTCCACTGCCCAGTACCGACAATTCTGCTTATTAACATGACCATTCAGGTGAAAATTTGCTTCGTCACTGAACAGTATGTTGTTAAAGTTGTTAAATCGCTGCAGCATTTCGTTCGCAAAATTCAGTCGAGTAGCATAGTCCGTATCCTTCAATTCTTGAACCATTTGAATTTTATAGGCTTTTAGATGTAAGTCTTTCTTTACAATCGAATGTAAAGACGATTTTTTGATGTTCAACGCTTGGCTTCGCTTTCGGATGGATAAAGACGGATTTTGACGAACCGACGCCTCAACTTCTTCAATTGTTTCTTCATCGCGAACTGAACGAGGACGACCAGAGTTTTGAATTTTAACTGTCGCACCTGTATTCTCGAACATCCTGATCCATTTCCTAATGCTATCGTCACTTGACGCGTGGCGTGTACGATATTCCGCACGATAGAGACGTTGAGCAGTCACTATTGAATCACCATTGCGATAATACACTCGTACGCAAAATGCGCGATGCGTCCCTGAGTACTGTTCCATCGTGACTAAAACTCCACAAAATGGCGGACGCCACGAACCCCTCCCCGCACCCTTTAGATGCCCCGTTTCGAATATGGCGCGAAAACAAATACCCGATACCCTTTCTGGACACCTTGTACATCGACGGTCCCTACGTACAAAGCGACATGTCAAAAACGGAGTTTTACAGGAGAGCGTAATGAATATTGAAATCACTCTAGAAAATTATCTTCAATATTTTATTAGATTTTTGAAGTTTATGATAATATTTACTATATGTATGTATTTGCATGTTTTCATGAAAAACCTGATAGATGACTGTTTCTACATTGTCAAGTTAATATAATACTTTCGGTCAAGTATAAGTTACCCGTTTATACGTTGGAGACATCAGATCAACGTTATTAACTACAATTTATTCAAATCTATTTAAAAACGTGTACTTATGTTATTACAATGATAAGTTTAACTTGAATATTATAAGATCGATTCCCTTCAAAGTTAAAAATATACTTATTTATACATATCTTTTTATACGTCGTTATATTATAATAGAGTAGGACTGTTTTCGGGGAATGTAAATAAAGATATGTACTGAATTAAGATATTAATCAGCAGAATTTTTTATTATTAAAATAACTTTTTTAGTTAAAAAGTATACATTTATATGTAACAGGCTTTTGTAATCACCTTATCTACTTTATTAATCAGGCACAATTAAATAGGAACTAAACATGGAAAATAACAATATATTTTATGGTTTACAATCAACCATTCTAGAAAGAGATTAACAATCAACAGCTATTCTTTTAATTATCTAAAGACACATACCTAATCTTATAATCATCATCACGGCTTCATTCAGACTGAATAATCTTATTATCTATTATTTATGTTCTTTTTTCATTAATTAAACTAACAACATAAAAATCAAAAAGAAAGTAAATGAGTTTATAAAAGTAATCTAATTATTAATCATCTTCGTCATCACTCTGAACTTCTTTAGTATGATGAAGGTTTTTATAAAATTATCATTTTTTCACACAAACTAATCAAATCCTTCTACTTTATTTCAGTTATCGCAATTGGCTGTTTGTATAACTTTTCTAGTATGATTTCTTGATATTTCTTCTTTCTTGCTCTTGTGAATTTCAAATTATAGCCACAGTTCAGTTTTCTATAGCTGTCTTCAAAAAAATCATATTTAAATTCTAAAACGTCTGGACAGTTCCCTTAAATTTTCACTTCTCTTATTTTATTCCAAATAATTTTCTCAAGAGTTCGTATCTTTTAGCCAGTATTTAGTGTTTAGCCATTCTTTGAAATACTAAATTAAATCTTGATCTACTTCTCTACAACTGTATAAGGTCAATATTCTGTTTTGCCCAGCGTACCAGTGTTTACCATTCATCAGGTATGTAAATGATTCTGCTTTTTGCTGATCGTTCTATAAGCGCATAAACGCTATCTGCCTCATTTTGAGTATGTCCCTTTTCTATGAAACGATGGCACACGTCTATCTTATATTTGTTACTTACATACATGTACATAAAAAAAAACAATTCGATTGCGATTCTGGCCTGCGCAGTTGTCTGACTAGAATCGAAAAACTTTGACACCGGCTTCAACTTTTTTTAAAATGAAATAAAATAAACAACTTACCACTTCATTGGCGCCGCGTTTAGCGACTGTTTCATCCCACATAAAACAAACAGCTTCTTTTAACCTAGCATCAAAAACAGTAAAATTATATACTGACCATTTCCTTTTATAATAAAGTACACTAATTTCAGCATGTGGGGTGTTATTTATCTTTTGGAAATCAAATATTGCTGTGCAAATTTCATACGTTTTCGACTGAGCCTCAATTTTATCTACGTTCTTTAACTCCCTGGCAAGTTTTTTCTTATCAATGTGTGACTTATGCTTTAACTTTTCATTATCAGATAGTAAGGCGGTGTTTTTCATTGCGTGACATAAGTCGCACTGATCCTTTTTTGGAACGTGGAAACCAATATTTAATTCTTTACTAACAATATCTTTGTATTGTCTTACAGAAGTAGCTTTACTTTCAGTTATATTCAGCTCAGTACAACATACAATATACAGATCGTACTTTTTTTTTAAAGTCAACCCACCCTCTAAATACTATTTATTAGAATTCTTTCGGATATAATGTCTTTCTATAAGTGCAAAACTTTTGACGTGTTAAATTACAGAGTCCTTCATTGGAGCATTTATAATAGTTGGATGATTTTGGTGAAAACCTCTCAAATCTTTTGTACAGATACTCACGTCTTGATTATACTTGTCGATAGCAGATTGTATAAAACTATTACTTACAGAAAGTGTATTTTTGAACATCGTTTTACAGACCATCATCTTTTCTTTGTTGCCGGTATCAGATAAAAGCGGCATAAAAAACTTAAAAAATTTAGTCTTCTGGAATCCTGAGTCTATTGGTTTTTTTTTATTTGCTTCACATGACTCGCAATAAAAAACCACTGATGAGAATGTTCCCCCAGATTCCAAAATAATTCGAATAGTTTTTGGCGTGCTAGCATATTGAACTTTTCGAAACATTTTAAGTGACAGTTGGATTTACATGGACCCTTTATTTGTTTTTCCATTTGTTGCTTTCCAGAACGAGATATATGAGCTTTTCCTAAATTGACAAGTAACTTTCTTTTCACATCTAGCCAGTTAGATTTGATAGTACCTTTGTTCCTTGTTATTGCTTTTTTCACATACTGCCTTTTTTTGTTCTGTGTGGTGTTGATGAATCAGACATTTCACTGGACCCCAAAGGGCTTGATCTTAAGGTAGTATCAGACAGAATTGCAGTTCTTTCGCTGAAAGAGTTACAATCATTATCAATGTCTCCAAACATCGTGTATGGGCTTGGCATTGGCGTTGGAGCAAAAGATTTCAAATGTGATAGCACACAGGCTAGCGAATTATCTATTCATTACCAGATTCATTATTGAAAATAAATTTTTCCGATGTTAAAAGTGGTGTTTCATTATCACAAATTGGAGTGACAAAAGAGTCATGTTTAGTACAAAGCTCTATTTCATTATCCGAAATTTCTCCCACACTCTCAATTATATAATTTAATTCAGTTTGCAACAATATATTTTCTACTTCATTTTGTTCTCCTTCACTGTGTGGTTTAACATCTTGTCTTATAACGCTAGCAGCTTCCAAAAACTTATCTTCAAAACCCATTGAGCTATCCTTTTCTGTACAAACACTTGCCTCTGAAAAAATAAAAACAATCTAGCAACAAGACAGTAGGTAAATGATAACAAGTCCGTATATAAACTAATTGGTTACACGTATAAATAAACATGTATGACATGACTTCATACACTACGTTATCAATTAGAAAATATATATTTTTATTTACTGTGTATAAAAAAAAAAATTAATGAATTAGTGAAATAAAAATATTAATAACTAAGTAGGTATATCATCGTATAAGGAGACTTGTCTCATATGACCGCTTTTACGCTGTTATCTTATTTTTATAGGTTACAAAAAGTATGAAAACAATATCAGCACTTTTTAAGTGTATATTATTGTATAAAATAGGTACTTGTGATTTCTGCTTACCTTCATGAGCTTCACCGATATAATTAATCAAATCTTGAGCTTTAGAAACTAATAAAGTAAGTAGTATTCTTAGAGTTAGCAATATCCATTAATAATTTTGATCTATTGTTGTATTGTAGTATAATAATTACTAAATAACTATCAAAAACACCACCTGACTGTATCATAATATTATTCTATAGCGCGAACACGCATAGACATGTTTTACTAGGGAAACTCCCGTAAATGAAGTTAAGTTTGACGAAGCTCCGCTCGCGCCATGTGGCGCACTTTTTAAGTCGCGGTACAAAGGGTAAAGTATAGTTAACCGTTTAAACGACATCAATTCTTTGATACCAATATACTTGTTCTCTTAAACGATTAAAAACATACGTATGAGGGCATGGAAGAGATAAAGCCATTTAAGTAATAAAAAAAATTACATTTTTGACATGTCGCTTTGTACCTAGGGGCCGTCGATATAATCCTTTTACAATAACTCTCATTTCATATCGACACAGCAATTTACACTACGCTAACTTGAATCTTGGGCAATTTCCGTTTATAATAACAAATCTCATATCGTATGGGCCATAAATTAGTATTCAAAAAAATTATATACAAATTCTAATAAATAATTAACTTATAAATTAAAACAACGCTAAGTAAATGTAATTTTTACAATCAGCCAATGTACAACATCACGCTAACGATGCCGCTACGTTTAGACGCGTTTACGAAGGAGGGAGGGAGTGCGTGAGACACTTGTTTCTTTACATTAATCTAAAATATACTTGTCGCCATTTTGCAGGAGGCCGAACGAAAGCTGTTTTAAAATATATAAAAATTAAGACGACGTAAGCTAGTAAAAAAAAATTCATATATTTGATAGACACATTTTTTGTTTCGTGTGCCTCTTGTGTAAAATTGACTTTTTCGAGTTAGCGTAATGTAAATTACTGGTGTCGATTTAAAGCGTTGGGGGATCAGCCATTTATTTAGCTGTCGAGAGGATTGTGCAAGCCGGTGTAACAGCGACCACCAACGGCGGATAACCGATCTCTCGATGGTAACCGTTGATGTTGGATTGTTCTGTGCTTACTAACTGTATCGTGCGTTCGATAGTGAATATTTGTTTTTTTTTTTGTTTCATTTTAATTAAACTTTGATGCTTTAGTACATCTTTAATTTAAAAAAAAACTTGATATGATGCTGGATCGATCCGAGCGTCTAGAAGTATTATAATAAAATAAACAAATTTTATAAATGTTTGAATATAAATAAATACAACCATTATTAAAGATATAGGTAAAGGTACTTAAAATAATGCTAGATGGATCTCTGTTGTTTCTGCAGTAATTCTTTCAGGGTGGCCGATTTTAATATCCTCGTTATATTATAACGAATTTATATTGTATAAACTTATTTCTATCAACGATGTCGACCTTGACCGACCGAAACAATGTTACCCATGATGACTTTCTACTTTTATAGCTGTGTCGTTGATATCTCTTCAACATTACAATATGTACATACAGTACTAATGGAAATAAAGGTGGTGTCCAAAAGAAAACAAATTTACAGACAAAATTAATTTTATTTTAAGTTTTGATTATACGTCGAAGGTGCTGTAATTCCGTGTAACTTTATTGTAACCTGATGATTTAGTAGACTATAAAGCTAATATTAAAACAATCAATAGCTTAAAATATTTTAATATATTTAATAATCTAACAGTTTATTATTAGATATTAAATTGAGCTTTTTTGTGGTAAGTGTAAATACACACTTTTTAACCCCGACGATGTGTCAAATTACATGATCAACAACTTTCATAATTCATTTATATTATTGATAATCACACGTGTCATCCTTCCAAACAGTAAAGTTTAGACTTGGAATATCAGTGCAGTTAACCATTTTGTTTCTGAAAATATAAAATAAATATTAGTTTTTTTTTAACTTAGCTTATATATTTCATTAGCTTTTTAACCAATACAAAAATGTGTTTTCAATAATCAATTTACATAGACGCAACTCGAACTTTGCGTGTACCTCGAACGAATGCCTACGCTAGTGAAATCAACTCCTTCAACTGAATGTATGTATTATATACGTTAGCCATGGCACATTCCTCTACTGCTATTTTTTAATATGGTATGATAAATAATTTGTTATTTGATTATTATGAATTATGTGGTCTCACTGATATTTTTCATTTTATTTTATAAATAATTTGTCATTGTAAATAAATTAACGAGCCTATAATAAAACTAGTAGGGCCTTCAAACCAAAAAAAGATGGCTCTTTTGGGAGTCCCTCATGAATATAATAACTTATCTTCAATAGGTATTAATTAGTCATTAGCTGAAACTCTTAGTACTTATAGTTGATAGAAATTTATTCAGCCATGTTAAAATCTTATAAATAGCTAATAAGACTAGCTGTGCCTCACGGTTTCACCCGTGTAAATTTTATACGACAAAAATTGCCAACGGCCCCGTGTATGCAATTTTTTATACTTTATGTAAAACTATTGACATGTTTTTGAGGAATATAGTCATTCTTCCTTTCCTTTCCTCTTTATATATTGGTATAGATATTGTAGTTGTAACTTTAAAACTTATATAGGTGACAAATAAATGTCTTTTTTCTTTCATTCATATAATGTATCACTCAAAATGTACTGGTGATTTTTAATTTTTCCATCGCTTTGTAATATCAACTAATAAACAAGATTTTTGTATGAATCGATTGGATTATCATCGTATTGCATGATTATTGGTACAACACTTATCTACAAATGTTTGGATGATCATATTATACATTTAAAAAAATCATACTCAGAAGTAATCGTAAGGAAGGCGCTGGGTTGAATATATGACACTTTATCACCAACATCGCACAATAATCTGGATAAAGTAGCCTTTCTTATTTCTTGTAGTTGATCTGCAAACAAATATTAAATTATCCTTCAAAAATATGTGTTAAATTTTGGCTCACATACAATTTTACAAATTTTTCGAGTGTTTCAGTCTCTTTTAAACCGAGAAATATAATTTCACATACAAATTCTTGACACTATTTCAACCTTTTAAGAATTAAATTTGGTAAATATCGTTCTTCACAACTCCAAATTTCTATCTTTAGTACTCTGGGCTGGATGATACAACATTAAATTTACAAATACAAAACACAAAAGTTATTCTGAGAAAATAATAAGAGTGTCATTATCACAACATACGAACGATGCTCGGTAAGGTTAGGTTGGACTTGCGAACAAGTCTCATGATCGCTATTTGGAGAACGACTCTTCAGAGTCCGAGTAGAACGAGCACGATCGCTCTATCAGGACCTCTTTTCATACTTTGCCTAATATAGCATTTGGCATTTTGACATAAAAACCTAACTATATAACATAAATGCTGCCAAAATTAGCTTTTGAATTTAAAACAAAAACCATCATAATATTATGGGACGATGAGAAAGGAAGATGTATTTCCTACTATGCCATTCACATTTCTCATATTCTCATTCTATAAAATGCATAGGAAATGTATGAAATATGAGTCATTCCATAGTCTGCCGGTATTCTATATATTGCCTACAACATAAATATGTATTAGTACGCGAGGAGAAAACTTTAAGCATATTGCGCGCACAGAGGACTGTGAGCATTGGCATGGCTAAAGTTTATTTAAAGAAGGACCAGATAATGCTAAAATTTATGTATATTATATATTACTAACATATTGAATTAAATAAAATAATACAGTGAATACTACCCCGAAAGTGTCATTAAACTTAGACCCTCCAAAACACTGACATTGACACTAAGTAAAAAGTAACAGCAAGTGATATAATTATAGATTAATAAGATTGGTTTCTACTGGCGGTTCAACCACCAGCGTAAACCAATCATTACAATCAGGTGAGCCACTTGTTTGTTTACCACTCTATTTGCATAAAAAAGATAGTAATAAGTTTAAATTGAGGGTGGGGTGTAATATGTTTAAAAGGATCAGTGAATAAAATAGCCTGATCTTTCGGCGAAAGAAAACATAGAGATGAAACTATAGCATCGTGGTATGATTTTTTATTTTTATTTAACTGACTACACTGTTAGCCTTAGAGGCCCTAACCTAAACCAGAGCCGCTGCGGCTTTTACAGCTTCACCGGACTTGGGAACGTGGTATGAGGCATTAGGCCTCTTAAATAATAGAGCTCGTATAGCCAGGTTCTATTCTGAAGTTTAAAGTTCCAACTTGATAATTTATTGCCAAACATCTATCGGTGTGAATATTTTGATGTATTAGAAAGCTAATTCAATGTAAACGTTTATAATATTACAGTCATTGGTCTCACCGAAACTTTAAAACGGAAATCAACCGAAACCTTTTTAATTTAGGAACAGAGAACAAATAAACTGAGAATAAATTGCAATACTCCTTAAGTTTGCCTCAAAAATCTAAGTGTAAATAGATACTTATATCTTTACTTCTATAAGTATGCAACATTATATTGAATTATGTATTACTAGTATTATTTACAATGGAAAAAATTGTTATAATATAATGGGAAAGCTGTGATCACTAAATTTCATACTGATGATCAAAATCTTACAAACTCACCATAATTAAAAGCGTGAGGTCTATCTTCTCGCTCATACCAATGCCTATCAGTGATAATACTTCGTTTTAATTGATTTACAAGTAAGCAATAAACTGTTGGTGGTAAATGAGCGCCCTCCATTAAACTTTCCGACCATATTCCAGCCATCAGCTCTACGTCTTCGACATCATCGTATACGTATTTCAATTGTTCTAATCTCTAAAAATAGAATTATTATTTATTATTTCCCTTAATAAAACCAGCCTGCATCAATAAAATGCACTTCATTAAAAAAAATTCAATATTTTTTCCTTACTACAAAAAAAATAGTGGTATTTTTAAATTCAGTTTTTATCTATCAATAAGAGCATGAAAACAAACTAATTTTGTTGGACATAAAATATTGCACTGTTTTCTAACATTTTAATCTGATCAGGCTCGAAGCAAATTGTCTTAGTGTTTTAGATATTTAATTATTTCTTTGTTTTTACGAATTAACATAGTATTTGTCAAATTATAAATAATAACTTCAAAGTTGTCATTTAAATAACACAGACAGTTTAATTATCTGGATTAGAAACTAGTCATAAATATTATGTAGTATCTAAATTTCATGTAATTGACTTCAGTAGTTTTGATCTCTTGCCAAATTACTATTAAATATTACCTCGTTGGTTATGACGGGACTTAGGTCATCGAATGTTGTATGCGATTTTGTATAGTTAGAGCAAAAATCTCTGTACTTTATATAAGGAGCGAAACCAAAATATCTGCCTTTACTCAAATCAGCTGTTGGAATGTCGAATGCATATTGTTGAGGTCCCAAACCTACTTCAGAAATCTGTAATGAAAAATAAACTAAATTTTGATTGTCAACGATAGGACCATTGAATGCATTTAAATGCAGATTCTCAACTTCGAATATAAAATATGACTTGATTTGGAAAATTTAAGATATTTCCTTTAATACTAATAATGTTTATGGTTGGCAAAGTAACCGCATTGCCCTTGATGGTAAATAGGTCCAGTACAATTTAAAAACAAAGACCATTGAGAGATCGTCCTCATTGTCATGCTGACCAGTATATATATATCTCTTCATGTTACGTTTGAAATACTCGATGACGTAAGAAAGGAACATACTGGCCGGGAGACGGTTTCAAAGAAAACACTTTGATAGAATGTTAACAGTAAGCCACATTAGTCGCGTTTGATGTTTCTTTTGATTATGGGATATTTTTTCTTTAATTTCGTACACGAAATACTTGATACATCAGTTAGAGAGGATTAGACATACCGTAAAGTGAAGTGTGACCATTTTAATTAACTTCTTAACATAAATGTCGACTTTATTGGATCAGGTCTATGATGAGATTCCTCATTCCTTCAAATGAAATTCAGATGAAATTCCTTCAAGTATTCGCTACGTAGGTTTTACTTGGAGCAATTGAATACTTCTTAATAATATATAATCTTAATAATCGTTATAAACTTTTTTTTTACTCAACATTATGCACACCTTGCATATACCTTTCCCTTGCTCCCTTGGAAGACTGGCACAGAATGCTTTTTAGCATTAAGTCCTCCATTTGTACTTTTTTTTGTGCAATAAAGAATATATACGAATATATATGAGATGATAAGTGTCTTGAAGTAGCAAAACAGCAGGCATGACTCACCAAGTACCCAAAAGTACAGAAGTATTCGATATAATGGTGGTTAATGTAATTATTAAATAAATTCAAATAAAAACTCACATCAAAATGTACAACATGATCGAATTTGCCTCCAGGCTGTATATAGGCTCCGTGAGTGAGTAACATTAAGGTATCATTCGAAGCCAAATCTTGCACTTTCAACGTAAAATTTACCATAGGAGTTTCTTTTACATACATATCGTCTTCGTCATACATCCTGTATTATAGAAATAAAGTTAAAATTGTAATTAAAACTGCAGTAAAAGAAGACAATATTAAGCATGGCAGCTTAATATCAAGGTAGCCTATTTCCTTACGATATCATGACTATGATGTCCGAAACCCAATACCCAAATATCCCAGGATATTAAAGATAACTTAAAACAGATAACTGAATATGTTTACTAACTTTTGATCACCTTCTTGTACCGTGTGAAAATAACGATAAGCGTAAGGATATTCCATAGCCATTTGTGGTGGTAGACTAGAATCGTACAAATCTCTAAATCCAGTATCATTTGAGATAAGGCCTATACTTAACAACTTTTCTTTACCTAAAAATAGAAATCAAAAATAAATATTAAAAAAGCAAAAATATTGTATAACAAATATACTATATGAATAATTACACAATTTCGGATGTCGTAGAAATTTTGATCTGATATATTCAGTTGATAATTTGCTAACGTTTCTTATAATATATTTTCTACGTAATCTGTATCATTATCGCTCATAAAACTGTATAGCGATATACTGTAATGGTGTAGTTTGTTGAGCCTTTGTTATCCAAAATATAAAAAATAAATGTACAAAGAGCTCACCTATAAGAAGTGGTAAGAATTCATTATAATACATTTGGACGTAAAAACCAATGTTAATCTCTCTGGCTGTATAGAATAGCAAATCGTCATCCCAAAGAGGATTAATTTCAGCTAAATTACGAGCAACATAGTTATGGTATCTCCAAAACCACGTAGTAAAAAGATTTGATCCAAGAAGTCCATTAGGTACTGGAAATTACAAAAATAATTGGAGAATGAGAATATTGTTTAGAGAAGCGAATGTTAAGATGGATGCGTGGAGTAACTAGAATGTTTTAGATTAGGAATGAGTTTATTGAAGAAGTCTTTCTTTTCTTTCTATTTAACATCAGTCACAGAGAAGTTGAGGGGTTATAGGCTAGCGTGGTATGGACATGTCATGAGGAGGGATGTCAGTCATACAACTAGAAGAATGTTAAGTATGAAGGTGGATGGCTATAGACATAGAGGAAGACCGAAGAAGGTATGGGTGGATTGTGTGAAGAATGATATGTGTTTAAAAGGTTTGAATAATGAGCTGATATTTGATAGTGTAGAGTGGAAGAAGAAAGCATGTTGCGCTGACCCTACTTAAGTAGGATAAGGGTAAGAAGAAGAAGAATTAAAAGTTATTTAAAACCTTACATTGCAGATTTTGTCTGCGATTGATATAAATATTTCACCTTTTCATTCAATATTAATTACATTAAATCCTAGATGTTTATACCAGTAATTTATAAATTCAACCTATTACGTTTTCTAGTCCTTGTATCATTGACTGTGTTTTTGTTTCTTTGCGGAGAACGCACATATTATTTTAAATGTGAAGATTCAGTTGTATATGAACACGTACAGAGATGAAGGATATTATAGAAAATCTGATGATTGTATGGATGGATTTTCTGAGGAATAAAATGTGTATAAAATGGTTTAGTACTGAGATAACGAGATGAGATAAAAGTTGACAGAGAAAGTTAGGTGAGGAAAACATGCTGTGTCAACTCTAGTTAGGTGGTGGCATAATGGTAACAAAAACAAGAACACGAATAAAAAATATTAAAATTATTGCGAGTTTTACCTTAACTGTACCAGAATTAAATGTGAAATAATGTTAAAAGATAAATTTATCACTTAACTGAAAGTATACATAGTAAAAGAAAAAAATATTCGTGTGTCGAGAGGAGATAATCATTACCATTTCTTGTGCATCCAGTTTCTATTGCTTGTTGTATCAAACAAGAGCTGTTGGCATCACTAGGAAATTCTCCGCCATTTACAGTTTCATATGTCATTAGACCACCTTCGTAAGTCCTGATAATAGATATATTAGAACCACGGAAATTGTATATGCTTGACAAATCAAATGTCGTTGTAGTATAATCAATCTAAAATTATATTTTGTTTTCAGAACGATAAATTACGTGGATAGGCGATAAATTAAAGCATTGTTTATGGTCTTAAGTAGCTAACAGACGTGGACTCCAGTTGATGTTAAGTTCACTGATCTATAAATGTTTGTAATCATCTTTAAAAATAACAGTCCTGAGGCCAGTCATAAATAGTCCTGAGGACTGAATTGAAACGACTCGTGTCTCAGTGTGTGTTGCCAATTCTTCTGCAATACAATGCAATGGATAGGTGTGTGACGGTGGTGCTTTCGCAGTCAAATCTTCGTAGCCCAGGCAAGGAAAATGAATCACTGATGAATATAGCGAGGTTTCCATGAAGGAGAGAAGACCCCAAAAATAAGAAAACCTTGTTAAAATTATGAGCGAACGGGTGGTTGGAGGAAGCATTAATTCGTCTACATCCTTGTCAGCTTTCACCAGGGAGGTGAGTCCAGAAAACTATCTCCAAGTGCACTGGTTGAGGAGACGGAGAGTCAGTTGAGGTTGTATCGGACTGTCTCTGTCAGCGGGTGGCGTAGCATTTTCTCCAGGTAGCATTATGGCGACAGACGTTGCATCGTGGTATTTTAGTGAGTAGTCTCACACATCACACTTCTCCCCGGAACAGAAAGACACCCAAGATGAGTTTCCCCGCATATAATAATGAGGGAGTAGATCAGCAGTAGCAGTTGGTAAAAGTGAGCTAAATGAATAGGTCACGACCTCGCGACAACCATGCGTATCAAGTGATAAACTCATTGTAGTAATTCTATTTTGGTTTGTCGCGGTTCAGGATCATTCGGTGTATATCCAGCTACCGAGACACTTGCAAGCATGAAAACGATGACCAGCGATGGGTTGCTTATCTCTCGGTGGTCGCTATTGTTTTTGAATTGTACTGTCCTTACCATCAGGTACAGTGCTGTTATTTTGCCTTTCTACTATAAGAAAATTACCCTGTCAGGCTTAGTGTTATTAGCAACACATCCAATGTTCTGGAAGGATAACGGTCTGGTCATGTTTAAGCAACTCAGCCCAGAGAACCGATGGACCGCGTCGTACTGAGGTATATAATTCGGCGTACACATGAAGTCAGTTTTTCCTCTTTCCTCGCAACAATATGTAGTTTCCAAAACATAATTACCTGAAACAAAAAAAAAATCAAGAATTACATATGAAACCTAGTTAAAGCTATAATTTCTATGGAAATTTACATCTACTTCGGGAATACAGTAGGACTACCTACTGGTGGAATACCTCTAACTCACAGAAGATTGCATCTAAATGACCTTGTGTTGTATTCCTGCGATGAGTAGGGTTTCCAGAACTCCTTATGGTGGGAGGGTTTAAGGTCGGCATTGCGCTAGTTATGTCTCTAGTGTTACAAACATCATACAGTACGACAACTGTTTACCATTAAGCAGTAAGCTTGTTTGTCAGCAAAGAACATATATACAATATTTTATGGAATTAATTTAAAAGAAAGTTTTTATCAAATAGATTTTGTGTTTACGATTTGCAAATTAAGATTTGTTCATTATTCCGTAGAGAAAATTTAATTTTGGATAAGTTAAATATTTACTTACGTATATCATGTATTGATCCAATGTCACTAAACATGAACTCGGTGTAATATGATGCTGTTTGGGTAAAGTACTCGTCAGTTGCTTTGCCGACCTCCAATAACTTTTGGCGAATATATCTCGCTAGTTTGAAAGGTTTTCCATTTTTAGTTGTTCTTGGCTCAAAATCTGGGAATAATTTATTTTTATTGAAAACAGCATATTCGTGCTGACTGATACTACTTATCGTTCGTTTTTATTACTTATTTTATTTAACTGACTTCAAACAAAATACCCCATTCGAATGATT
Organism: Saturnia japonica; assembly: GCA_033032175.1. Classification (NCBI taxonomy): domain Eukaryota; kingdom Metazoa; phylum Arthropoda; class Insecta; order Lepidoptera; family Saturniidae; genus Saturnia; species Saturnia japonica. The sequence goes on along the minus strand of CM065309.1, from coordinate 20,695,962 downwards.
TTTTTTAGGGATGTACAGCCATAACTTCTTGTTTATGAATCGATTTGGACGATTCTTTTGTTGTTTGATAGTGAATATCTCAAGGGTGGTCCCATTTTAATTTAATTGGCATTGGACTTTGAACTTCGAAAATACACAAGGCAACTCTCCAAAATCATTGAAATCGGTTTTCTTTTTATTAAAAGTTGTTTGGTATTTGTACACTTCCATGAAATTTGGATGTCTTTTCAGCTATACTATATTATTCCATAGCCTATTTTGTGTAATCTTATTATTTATATATTAAGTATTTGAAAAACATAATAACAATAATGTTATCTCCTGATTGATAAAATATTTTTTTCGCAGACACTTGACCCGTACAAGAAAATACTACAACACTTATAATATGTACAAACATTATTCTTAGCTAAAAAAAAACGTTAGAAAGGTTTATAGTATAAAATCAGGTTATTAAAAATATATAATGCTCACTGTCGCCAAATTCAGGTTCCAAGACCCAGAGCTGGGGAGTGTGGAAACATCCTCTGGTTGGAAAGTCAAGGTTGTTACAGGATCCGTCAATACGTCTCCATTCTGATTCATTACAAGGGTCGATGTCATTCGTACAGGAACTGCAAATAAACAAAACTAGCTGATACCCGCCAGTTCGTCTGCAGTGTTTATTATACCAACAACACGGCAGGAAAACACATCGCAGAACGCGTAGTGTTTATAAAAATAGTAAGTATCTTAAAGCTTTAATAACTTAATATTGGCCACCGAGGAGCCCTGATTTAACGCTTGCTGATTTCTTCCTATGGGGCTACCTAAAAAGCATAGTTTACAATCCATTGCCACCCAACCTGAATGTTTTGAAGCAAAGATCACTGAAGAAATCAACTCTATTCCAAGAGCGATGCTCCAGCGAGTTATTGAAAATTTTAGCTCCAGGTTAAATGAGTGTCAACAAATGAATGGTGCGCATTTGCAAACGGTTGTTTTTCATAAATAAACTTCAAGAATTGCTCTTTAAATTAACATTAAATCAAACGAGTTCATTGATATTCTAAAGTGAAATTTTATTAGATCGTCTCAAACTTTTGTCTGTGTTAATGGTGATCAACAATGAATGGGCGCATATTGCAAACTGACGTGTTTTGTATAGACTATACTCATTTGTGAATTTTAGTTAAATGTCATAATGTAAAAAAACAGTCATTTACCGTGTTTCATAACCACAATCTTTTTTTTATTTAACATCTAAAAACGAAAAGCATTCTGAGACAACCCTTTACAAATTAGTGTCGGGTACAAGTCGATACATCGACAGATTATCGGTATCGGCATTGAACCCCTATTGTAGAAATGTATATGTACCTAATAATATAGAGACTACGAGCTAATACTTCATTTTTCCCTTTTTATACTAATATAAGTATTTTAAAATAATTCTGGCAAGTTATAGCCAGTCGCAAATCAGTTTGGCGAAATGGCAATTCACTCGTGGTAGATGTGAAACCTACACCTCTATGTTTTTTGTTTTAATTTTAATAGCCATCATACATAGACTATACATAAAATCAATGGTTTGAAGAGTTCTCTTGTATATCTTCGAAGTTCAAGATTCAATTCTAATGAAATTAAAATGGCACACCGCCTTTGAGATATGTGCTATCCAACAAAAAAGAATAATCCAATTAGGTTTATAAACAAAAAAGTTATGCTGTGTTCAGCAAATAAAAAAAAAAAATTGAAAAAAATATTAATACTAAAACTTTTATGTTATAAATATTCGAATTAAGTTACCTCACTACTAATTGAAGTCGGAAGTAAAAATTAAAAAGAAAATTGTTCGCGGCGAGGATTCGAACCTACGACAGCTAGGCTACTAGCGTGTTATTAGAACTTACTGAAACTATGGTACTATTATTATTACTGTCGCTTTCGCTTTTTCGTTTCATGGACTTTCAAATCACAACGATGATAAAGAAGTTTTTACTTAAATAATGATTTTTGAAGTTATTTATAAAATTAGCTACCTACTTTAGGAAATGTTAATATAAACATGATTAAATATTACACAATTTGGTCTGGTACTTATTTGTTGGTATTAACATTGTCTGACAAGATCATCAAGGTCAGCTAAGAAGCTTAAGTATTGTCTACTAAAATTCATAATACACTTTATTATAATCTAAATTGTTTCATGTCATGATGTGACCGTAGCTCTCAATTTTATCCCCAACTAAACTCGCCAAAATAATTATAACTTGAAAAAGAAAAACTGAATTACAAAACATATTTTTTAAATACAAATAAAATTTTAAATTAAATTATTAAAAAAGAAACAAAAACCCAACTGCAACAAAAAGAATGACTAGTATTTTTTTCTTCTATTTTTGCTATTTTTCCCAGCTGTCGTACTTAAATATTACAATATCTAGGCGACCGAGCTGTGCTCGAAAACACATATCTAGGTAAACTTGGAATGTAAAATATTATGTAAATGCAAATTTTCATCGAAATCATTGGAGCCGTTTCCGAGAAACCAATTACATATATATATATATATATATATACAAGAATTGCTCACTTAATATAATAAAATAACCTATGTCACCCACAATTAAGACGAATCTAACGACACCTCCGTTTAGTATGCAGAGCGTGCCTAAGAAATAGACATACATAATATATATATATATATATACATACGCTCAAAAAACATAACCCTACTTTTTCGCACTCAGGTAAAAAACCTCGCAAGGAGCAATGGCACAAGGGTTCGCTTGAATGACTTTGATAGGTTCCAAAATAATGAGGCCAGAAAAAAAACGAGATAGAATTTGCCTATGTAGTATATACTTAGAATATTTAAGTGTCAAAATAATGAGGCCAGAAAAAAAACGAGATAGAATGTGCCTATGTAGTATATACTTAGAATATTTAAGTGTCAAAATAATGAGGCCAGAAAAAAAACGAGATAGAATTTGCCTATGTAGTATATACTTAGAATATTTAAGTGTCAAAATAATGAGGCTAGAAAAAAAACGAGATAGAATGTGCCTATGTAGTATATACTTAGAATATTTAAGTGTCAAAATAATGAGGCCAGAAAAAAAACGAGATAGAATTTGCCTATGTAGTATATACTTAGAATATTTAAGTGTCAAAATAATGAGGCCAGAAAAAAAACGAGATAGAATGTGCCTATGTAGTATATACTTAGAATATTTAAGTGTCAAAATAATGAGGCCAGAAAAAAAACGAGATAGAATTTGCCTATGTAGTATATACTTAGAATATTTAAGTGTCAAAATAATGAGGCTAGAAAAAAAACGAGATAGAATGTGCCTATGTAGTATATACTTAGAATATTTAAGTGTCAAAATAATGAGGCCAGAAAAAAAACGAGATAGAATTTGCCTATGTAGTATATACTTAGAATATTTAAGTGTCAAAATAATGAGGCCAGAAAAAAAACGAGATAGAATGTGCCTATGTAGTATATACTTAGAATATTTAAGTGTCAAAATAATGAGGCCAGAAAAAAAACGAGATAGAATTTGCCTATGTAGTATATACTTAGAATATTTAAGTGTCAAAATAATGAGGCTAGAAAAAAAACGAGATAGAATGTGCCTATGTAGTATATACTTAGAATATTTAAGTGTCAAAATAATGAGGCCAGAAAAAAAACGAGATAGAATGTGCCTATGTAGTATATACTTAGAATATTTAAGTGTCAAAATAATGAGGCCAGAAAAAAAACGAGATAGAATGTGCCTATGTAGTATATACTTAGAATATTTAATGTCACTATAATATTACTTCAACACGTAAAGTGTAACTTACTCAATTATGTCTGCTTCTGTATACGCAGCTAGTTGTTCTGTAGTTGCTTCTTGTCCGGTGTAGGAATTGTAAACAGTCGCATCAGATAAACTGAGATATAAAATTAGTAAAATTAATTTTCGGATCATTTTCGATAAATTTAAGTCTCGAGTAATTTCAAAAATAATGCGAATCTTCCTTTGCGGTAGTACTATATATATTTATTTCGATGCCTTTTGTTGAGATATTATATCAGGTGCTATAAGAATTCATTTGCTGTTTTTGGTAAAAATAATATAATATTTCTTCTTTTGTTTTACTGTTACAAACGGTTCCTGTTTGCATTGATAATAATTTTTATATATACCAATAATACACTCATAAATTATCTATCAATATATTATACATATTGTATAATTTATATATATACTAATATTATAGAAATGAAGAGTTTATTTGTTTATTTGGTTGATCGTACCAATCTTAGGAACTACTGGTTCGAATGGAAAAAAATGTTTTAGTGTTGGATTGGATAGCCCATTATCGAGGAGAACACTATGACCAATAGGATCGGCGCCGCGGCGCATCATGAATAATGTTGCAAAAACGAGGGAAATTTATTACTTTTGAAAGCTTCCACTGTATTCGCTGCGTGAATTGATCGTTTGTGGCAGAATTGTTTCTCTTAAAAAAATGCGCGATAGCATATCTATCTTTTAAGGTTTACTTAATTTAACCTTCTCTATGGTAATAAAATATGTTATAAAATAATAAATTATATGTGAAGGTGTTTTTATATACATGTATTAATACTTATCGATATAAATACCTTATTCATCACAAGTATTTAATTTTGTACAACATTCCACTTTACAGTAATTGATTTAAATGAATATCTCAGGAGATATCACAGTTTTAAAATAACTCGGCAACTAGCAAAATAATGATCAAGTATCGTGAGCGCATTTTTATTATGCAGAATGATGTGCGAGGCGGGAGGCACTATAATACGTTGCCTACGAGCTACTCTCTCTCTCTCTCTCTCTCTCTCTATATGACGCAGACAAATTTGCGCGGGTCTGCTAGTAATATATATAATGTAAAATATGGAATAATATATTGGAACACAAAAATAAAATAGGGGATAAATGACGCAAGACAGAATACATTAAAATCATTTCTAAAAAGTTTTGACTGTTTATCGGTTTATGTGTTTGTTAGAACGTATATCGTTTTAAAATTCCTGAACCTATGACCTTAACATATAAGTAGGATTGTACTTAGAGGGGGCTAATTAAGAACAATGAAAATGCACAAAATTTTTACTAAGGGTTTAATAGTTGATGACGGTACAGGAGCCAACGGCATGACATCATAGCTGCCCTGGATAGATGGGTAAACCGCTGCTATGGGATGTTACATGCGTGGATACTTTCGCTCCATCTCATCTTGTTATTACTGCGAAGGCTGGCAATGCAGCTGCTTACAGGTTTACATGAGCTTATTTTCCGCAACTCGATGTCCATATGCGCTTATTATGCGTGATGCTGGCCGACCTCAATTGTACCAGCCCAATTCCTCCAAAAAATCCACCAGTTGCCCGAAATTGTTAAAAACCTTCGGAAGAGTTTTTCACAATAAAACTTATCCAACTTGTTATAGTAAATCGCTTATTCAAACTATAAAAGAAAAACACAAATATAAAAAAAAAATTAGAACCTACGCAAATAAATCTGATGAAGTGTTATTTAAAATTCTACGTGAGAGAGTAAAAAAGATGGAATCTGAATGTTATGTTGTCTATTTAGATGTTATAGAAAAAACAATTAAAATGAATCCTAAGCAAATGCCTCATAACGGTAATGCAGTACCTAACTCTTTAAATTACAGTAATAAGTTCGTATGCACTGGTGAGTCTATATGCGAGGCATTTTCAGAATATGTTATTCTAGTTTTTATAACTCTACTATTATTTGCGCCTAAACGTGTACTCAATGACCTAATAATCGGGTACAACCCTACCGTGAATGACGGTGGCAAGATTTTTTTTTTTTTTTTGAACTGACTACTCTGTTAGCCTTAGGGGCCCTATCCAAAAACAGAGCCGCTGCGGCTTTTACAGCTTCACCGGACTTGAACGGTGGCAAGATCTCTTCCGCGTCCTAAGGCATCGCTCATTGCCTTGGACCCCCTCACCCCGCGCCATGCGGGGATGATGAGTGTTAGATACGTCTTGCACCGCCGTGTGTGTACCGCGCCGCAATGCAACCATCTCTACTACTAAGAGATACAAAATATTATAAACTATTGGTGTCTGCAGTGCGTTTGTGTAACTGGACCTGCGCAAGAGATTCTCTAATTATAAGAAGAAACCGGAGTTAAGGTAAGTGGTTTTGCCCTATTATTAGAGTCATCGAAGTGCACGAGGGATTCCGCCATATTGTATATCAGAACTTAGTTCAACGTGACTTATAGAAAAAAATACAGTCCACTATTCCCCCCCCCTACTATAAATGGTAATAATCGTAACACAAATTGTCCCTCTCCTTGTTACATCGATTCTGTAAATTATCTATCCAATATTTGTAGCATCACAGTGAATGTTGTTGAAGTAGCCGAGCTGATCAAAAAAATGGATACCTGAAAAGTAGCAGGTCCAGACTGTATCGCCTCTAAATTTCTTTTACCGTGCCAATTTCAATGCTAAGTCTTTATCTATATGTATAGTCCCCAAAATATGGAAATCAGCGTTCATAACGCCTGTGTCCAAAAAGGAGTTTAAATGAATATTATCAACTATTGGCGGATATCCAAACTATGTATTATAGCCAAGCTATTCGAAAGAATTGTATATAATCAAATGTATTCTGATCTTAAATTTATTTTTACTCCTTATCAACATGGTTTCTTAAAAGAACGATCTACAGTCTCTAACCTAGTCCTACTTATTGATTTTATCACTGATGCTATGGACAGAGGTAGCCAGGTCGATGTCGTATACACGGATCACAGAAAGGCTTTTTAACGAATTGGCCATGACATGTTGTTGCTTAAGTTAGTAAGGTAGCCTAAATTATTCCTTATCCATAACATGAACCAACTGCCAGTAAAATTTCTGTCAAAATCAGTCCAACTGGTTCGGAGATTAGCCGGAATAAATTTGATACTACAAACAAACACTTTCATTTTATTTATTTTTATAGATTAACGTGTACGAAGTTTCGGGCGGTTACTAGTTAAAAAAAACTGATATCTGTCTAAGCATATTATAAAACTCAAATTCTTTCTGTCTTTCTTTCCTTTTATGTACTTTATACACAAGTGCCACTTATATGATTTACATGTTTTTTTTTTAATTCACGGCTATATTATCTGATCAGGTTAAAGGATATATTTTCTAAAATAAATTATCATGCGAAATAAGCAGGGACGATAAATGTGAATGATTTTTAAAAACACGCTTTTGCGGCGCTTAAATGGATCACGCTGAGTAAACCACAAGATATATTTTAAATTGACGTACTCCATAATTGTAGATCCTAAAAAACCTACAAAAATACATTATGTCTATCTTCTGAAGATCATTCACAATAAGCATTTTGATCTTTAAAAAAGCATTCACATACGATTCTCGTGTGCTCTACCGACAGTATTTTGTAGTCCACGCGAGTGGAGCCACGGGCACATCTAGTTATTAATATTGTTTAATTATGAATACAAGTGTCGACGGTAAACAAGATGTCCATTATTCATCTCTGTATAGTTCTCAATTTGTTTCAATATTTTATATTTCCATTCCAAAAGAATAAATTAAACTACTTATTAAATTAAACAAATTAAAAGTATATACTTTACGTGGCAGGCAAGAGAATATTACTGAAAATATAGTTTAACTAGCGTTGTGCCCGCGGCTCCGCACGCGTTTATTACTACGCAGTAATTATTTAAATCCCTTTATTTTTACTCATATTGTTGACAATTCAAATGCCGTGTCAATTGAGGAGTGGCATCATGTATTTCCCGTGTACAATTTTCATCAAAATCGGTTGAAAACTATTATTGTAATGTACAATGTCTAATGCATTATTAATTCTTATAGACTCTCAATTATAGTAGGTATGATGTATGTTTCCCGTCTACAAAATTTGATCAGAATCGGTTGAGAATTGATGAAAATGAAACTTTTTGAATTACTTTTTTTTTATAGAAATAATATTGACAATTTTTATAGTCCATTAATTATTTTAACAGTTAGACTTCCCATGTATAAAATTTCATCAAAATCGGTTAAGAATTAATTAAATTTTAATTTTTTGAATTTTTTTACGTTTCCCAAAAGTGTTATTGATAATTCTCATTACTTATCATTCATGGAATGACTTATACTTCCCGTGTACATAATTGAATTAACGAAAATATATTTTATTTTGAAATTATTTTTTGTCACATTACCTAAAAATAATATTGAAATTTCTTATATCCTATCAACTAACCAATAATATCCCGTGTACAACATTTCATAAGAATCGGTAAAGCCGTTTTTGAGTTAAATCTGGACATACAAACAGACAGACTGACGGACATAAAAAAATTTAATGGCATATTCGTGATCAGTATTGTTCATATATGATGACATATGACATATGATGTCATATACGACGACATTTCCTTAATTATGACATGTAATAGAAATTGTGTTATTAATAAATTTAATAATGACATTAATAATAAAATTGAATTATTAATTATAAAATGTTTTAATGAAAATAATCCGAGTGTCAATCAGACCAAAACAAATTATATGCAATTTAATGTATACGGAAGAGTACATAAGGGCATGCACATTTGCTACAGAGATACTGAGTTAACGGAGTTTGAAGAAGCAACATTTTTGGGCTTTAGAATTGATAGATACCTGAACTGGAAAACCCACATTGAAAATGTATGTAGCAAAATTCTAAGTTTTGTTTTTGTGTTGTACAAATTAAAAAAAAACTTGTACTCAAAAAACCGTATTGGCAGCATACCACGGATATGTTGCCTCCGTATTAAACTATGGGGAAACTCTGCAGATGTTCAGAGAGCCTTCATAGCACAGAAAAAATGTGTTAGGGTAGCTGGTGGTATACCCCCATGGGAGTCATGCAGGTCCTTGTTTAAAAACCTACGTATACTGACTTTGCCCTGCATGTATATACTGGAAGCAGCTAAATTTGTTAATAACACCCGAACTTGTTCAAAACAGCCAGGGACATATTTCCCAGAAATACCAGGAATACTGACAGAATTGTTTTACCTAGAGTAGTACCGAAAACGGCATTATACAATAAGAGTTGCTATGCCACACAGGTGTGGACGTATATATAATCCCGTCCTTTACGATATTAGGGAACTGCTAGAAAAAAGGTTAGCCGGAAAATTAAAATTGTGGCTAATAGAAAAATCATATTATTCTGTATCAGACTTCATTAATAATAAGGCAGAATATTGTACATATAGATAGCTCTTCTAAGTGGGTGTAATATGTAAAATTTTAATAATTAAATATTTTTAATTTTAAGTATATTTTATGAGAATCGATTTAATTAATGTAATATTTGTATGTCGCGCAATGTGACTAAATGTACCCGGACTCATATAATTATAGACCAAACACCGAAATGTAACCTGCATTTATGAGAAATAAATTATTATTATTATTATATGCGTATCGGGAAATTTAGGAAAAATATTAAAGATAGGACTACAGATTTATTAATATGGGATAGCTATATTTATATAATAACAAAAAAAAATCATAGGGGTTTATCACTATGTGTATTGTGGTCGCAATCCCTACCACCCCGCTATATTACAGCATATGCACCGGCTGATTTCGGAACACGACAAACCAAAAGAAAATTATTACTGTTTGTATGGTATTGATATTATATACCAATATGAATACAACACATTAACCGTCCCAATAAAACTTCAAAAATAATTAAAATCATATCTTATTGTACCGGCATACGGAAAGTTTTTTGAAAAACCTGAAACCCCTTTTATTTCTTTCTTATCAAAAGCATAAAAATATGAATGGGTTCTTCATACAAACTTTCACCCTAGTTTTATTTTCACCACATGTGGAATAACACAATGAAATTATTCCATTGTAGCAAAACTGTAATAATCCAGATAATTTACAATAGGTATAACGCTTAGAATATATAAACTCCCGCGAACCGCGATTGATAACGCACGTCATATTCCTATCTATCTATAGATATAATAAAAACGTAACTGATCGATGTCTGTACATAGAAGATATATGAGAAAAATCATTATTGGGGGCCTTTATGAACGCAGTAGAACCCAAAACAATGACTGTTATAATTTTTGTCTGTTTGCCTGAGTTTGTGCGCGCTAATCTCAGAAACGGCTTAACCGATTTGGCTGCAGTGTACACTAATATATTGTGGTATGCTTCAATTAACATTTAGTGTTTGTTTTACTTCAATTAGTTAATAAATAAAAAAGTTATATCAATTTACAAAATCACGTCGTACATTTGTTCGATAAAATTGCTCTAAAACAACTGTTCAGTTGAATTTGACTGGAAGTTAAGTTAACTATATATTATGGTTTGTAAAATGATGATGATGATAAAAGTTTACATAAAACAAAAAATGGACAGTTTCGGAGATTAAGGTTCAGTATAAATTGACCTCAGATCTATATGTTAAATTATATTAAAATAGGGTCAGCTTAGGCTGGATATATGTCGGTTACTCATAACCAGTCGAGCGTGTCAAGGTTGCGCCATTGCTTGGAATGGCAATTCATTTCGAAAAAAAAAAACGGTTCGCATCGAAATCTGATAAACCAATCACAAAAAAATCCTCGAATAAACTATCGATCTTTTATCGATTCACTTTTTGAATTTGTACTAACAATTAAAAAATCCCTATTAACGAAAACTAAAAGGAAACCACAACAATCGATCTTTTTTTATTTTTCCATACTAAATTATCAGTTATAGAAAAACACGGAAAAGTATAGAGATAAATTATTACAGGTATAAAGAAAGATAATTCATTTCCAAAATTTTTGCTGTTGGGTAATTTACTGTTATGAATCTTATTTTAATTGGTAAATGATACCATTGAGAATGACAGCATAATGAAATGAATAATCCATACTAATATTATAAATGCGAAAGTAATTCTGTTTGTTTTGTTTGTTGCGTTTTCACGTCTAGACCGCTGAGCCAGTTTTGATGTTTTTTGGTAAAGACATAGATTGAACTTTGAGAAAGGACATAGGCTATTTTTTGTCACGAAAATAAAACTGGAAGGGGTGAAATGGGGGATTAAAGTTCGCATGAAGAACCGATCAAACCAATTTTGATGACTTTTGCTATAGAGATATATTGGACCTTGGAGAATAACGTTGGCTATATTATGTCGTCAAAATAAAAGTTTAAGGGGTGAAATAGGGGATGAAAGTTTAAATAAAGAACCCACTATTTCTCAATTTAGGGATATGAAAATTCATATTTACGCTTTTCGGAAGATATAATAGTGTTTCGCGTTTTTGTATAATCATCTCACAAGGCGGTACAATAAGGGATGATTTACTATACCATAGACATAGAGTGGTAAACCATCTATGATTTTCTTTTGTTTTGTCGTGTTCCGAGATCAATCAGTGTACATATATCTATGCTAATATTATAAAGAAGAAAGATTTGATTTTTTGTTTGTAATGGATAAACTCAAAAACTACGGGATCGCCGTTAAAAATTCTTTCATTGATATAAAGCTACATAAGTGATATTTTAATTTGAAAAATTAATTTATTCCTCATACAAATGTCATTAATTTTACACAAAGTATAAAAAAATGACTTAATATTTTATATTCGTGTGCGATGCTAAAACTATTGATATTACATAAAAATACTATATATATTGAACGTTCTCAGTATGTGAACAAAAAAGTCCGCGAGACAATATTATATTTAATTATAATAGTTATAGGTCTACTTCAAATTGGTCAACTAAAACACGGATGGCGAAGAAAAAGTGATTATGTCCGTATCATCATATGGATTCTTATCCAAATCATTTATGCTGATTACGTAGGAGTACATTAATTTTTTGAATTATTCAAATCAGTACATTTGTTTTGAAGTTATGACGAGTATAAGAAAATAAAAATTGTCGCGATATTGTTGCGATAATGTAACCCAAGATATTAAAAATTTTGCTTAAAATAGAAGACATTTTAAGTGCACTGCGAAAATATAATGACATCAGTATCATGTTATCCTTTTGCAACTAGATACTTCCAAAATCGAGGTAGATGTAAGTTTTCAGGACTGCATTCGAAAAAACATCTAGGCTGTATATCATTACGCAGTTCTGTAGGCGCTAAGCAGTCTTATACAGAATGGGCCAGAAAGGCGTACGATTTAAAAAAACACTTTTTTTTTTAAAACTGACTATACTGTTAGCCTTAGGGACCCTGGAGCCTCTGATGGCTTTTACAGCTTCACCGGACTTGGAGAACAGATGAGAAATACTCTTGCGTTTAAACCTTATGAACGGAGACTGCACGGGTGGTGGGGATGAGAAGCTCGGTTATCGGAAATTTAGTCGCGATGGATCGCTTAACCGGAGCGCAGCGTGCATTCTGCGTTAAACATTATTATAAAAATGGCGATTCGTGGGCTATTGTTCGACGTTTATTTCGGCGTGACTTTGGATTACATGACGTAAATCAGTGTCCGAAGGAAAGTGTGATTCGATCGTGAGTCAAAAAGTTCGAAGCTACTGGTTCGACTCGCAAACAGAAGCCTGCGGGACGCCCAAGGTCAACAAGAACTGAAGACACAATTGAACAAGTTAGAGCTTCAATTCAACGTAATCCTGGTCTATCGACTCGCAAGCGATCAGCTGAACTTATGGTGTCGAGAAAATCTTTGGGTGGCATTTTGTTGAAAGATTTGAATTTGCACCCTTATAAAATTCAACTTGTGCAGGAATTACTGCCAAATGACCCAATTTAACGACGAGCTTTTGTTGAAACAATGTTGAAACGCTTTCAGAGTTTCAATAATATTCTGTTCTCCGACGAAGCCCATTTTCACTTAAATGGGCATGTCAATAAACAAAATTGCCGTTACTGGGCTACAGAGAACTCACGTGCAAAACATCAAAAGCCTCTGCATTCGCCGAAAGTAACCGATTGGGCGGCCATATCAGCACACAGATTTATCGGTTCCTATTTCTTTGAAAATCAACAAAGGTTATCTGTCACTGTAAACTCCGACCGATACATAGCCATGTTAAGGGATTTTTAACTGCAACAATTTGAAGCCTATAATCGTGTGACGTGGTTTAAACAAGATGGTGCGACATGCCATACATCTAATGCTTCGTTGGCGGCCGTAAACGAGACGTTTGCTGGGAAACTGATATCGCTCCAAGGTGACATTGTATAACATAACATACCATCACGCCTATATTCCCCGAAGGGTTAGGCTGAGGTGTGCATTTGTACACCCACAGTTCGCCGAGTATGTTTTTAGGTCCCATGTAATAGGGGGTGAGCCTTTTGCCATTAATCAAAAACGAAACCAAACTCCGAGCTGCTAATGAGAATTTCATAGGAAAAACCCAATAACACTTTGCTCGACCTGGGATTCGAACCTAGGATCTCGATCATAGAAGTCGCACTTACAGCCACTAGGCTAACGAGGCAGTTGCATTGCATGGCCGCCTAGAAGTCCGGATCTAACGACACCGGACTTTTTCATGTAGAGATAGATATACCTGAAAAGTAGAGTTTACTCCAATAACCCAGCCACGATTAACCAGTTGAAGATAAATATCCGAAAAGAAATGGCAGCTATTCCTCGCGCAATGTTTCAGCGAGTTTTTACCAATTTGAGGTTCAGATTCGAGGAATGTTTGCAGCGGGATGGTGCACACCTGAATGATGTAATTTTTAGGAAATAAATTTCCCAGATGTCCATTTTAATTGAAATAAAGATGTGTAGCTGTATTGTATTTAGTTTTTTTTAATTCGCAAATCTTTCTGGCCTACCTGTTATATAAAAAATATATTTGTGTGTTCATGTGCCACGCATTTGTTCGTAGTTCGTCCAACTGACCTGAAGCTTTATACAGTTGTAGTTAGCCGCCGCGTAAAGATTTCTAGCATAGTACGATCAACGTATAAAAAGGTGACGTGCAACTCTTAAAAGGTATATTATTAGATAGTAAGTAAATTTTTAACACAAACAGCTTTTGAGAATTTTGTTATTAAATCGTTTTTTATTACTAAAATCCATTATATCACGATTTATATAAAATTTACATATATACTGTGACAGAACGTTTTCTAGATCTTTTATGGTAGAACAATTATGTCATAGTGTATTTTCAACAATTTTGAACCGTTTGGACAATGCACGCTGACAAAACAGCCAAGCAGCAATTATATGACCGTAATTATATTTATTGGGATTTCTATACTATATATAACATTTATGTAAACCCTTTATCGTTGAAAAAAATTGTTATAGACTATTTTCAATTATTGCAAACCATTTGATCAGCGCATACGGATAAAGTGGTCAAACGACATGTTAATTACTAAAATATTTTTTATTCTGATTTCTATAAATGTTACACATAAAATACTATCATAAACAGTTTTGTGGATTATTTAGCGCTAAAATTATTTAGCGCTAAACAATGTCTTAGTACATTATTTTCTAGGTGAATAATTTTCTTGATTAACCCATCAAGCCGTTTTTGAGTTAAATCAGACATAAAAAACAGACAGTCTGAAGTGGTAGCCCTCCTGAACTGCTTTAACCGCGTGCGCTGGCGTAATGGTTAATGATACGTAAATTCAATGTTCTACAAAAATATTGGTCCTTAGTGTATATAAAAAAAGTCCGTGATAGCATATGCCTATCTCTTATACATAAACCACAACAATGTATTTTGTGATTTTTTTTGTTGAACTTTAAAAAATTGTTTTATGAACATTATTTTTAGCTATGGTATATTAATCCTTATGAATAAAAGTTACTTCATCATAAAGACAATTTTGCCCTTTAAAGCATTTTATTTCGGTACAGCTTAGGAGATAATGAAAAATTAAAATAATTTGTACTTGCGGGAAGTGAGAACAATACGCATGAAAACAATAAAATGTATCCACTGGTGTGTTGGCAGCGCGGTGTTCGTCGGATAAAACACGGGTTAAACCATGGGGCATAGCTAGTCTTATAATATAGTCCAAGGAGGTTTCGAATTGACATAATAATAAATCAAACGAGAGGTCATATTATGCTAAGATGCAAAACAAATAAATGGAGCAAACAAGTGTCCCTATGGTATCCAAGAGATGGGAATGACAGATGACATTAGTCTAACCTTGGGGCCATACTGGTCCAGAGTTGCAGAGGACCGAGCACTACAGAGAGAGCTGGAGGAGGCCTATGCCAAAAGGCAAGCAGAATTGCGGGATATTTTGTAATCGCATTTGTCAAAATTTGTATTCACTTTTATTAGATATACAATGTATCCAATATTCGGAAATAAAGGCTATATTATTAGTATTACCTATATATTACTACTATAATATTAAATTGTCTAATATACATTTATTTATTTACAGGTATACAGATTTATATAATAAACACCTTATGTTTGGTTTTATCTAAATTTATCAACATACATAAGTGCTTTATTCACAAACCCATTATATAATATACTAATACATGCATTAAAATTAGCACCCAGTGAAAATGTCTTTATCTGTGCGTAAAGTTCGGATATATATTTCCCGTGTAGGTCATAAGCACATTAAAAAAAACAACTATTTCGTTTGTCAGTTATAGAAATTTCAAATAACACAAACTAGAATTAGGAAAGTAAAAAATATACAAAATTCATAACAAACATTTATTCTGTATTTGTTCTTCGTCTGAACCAGTGGTACTTTTACTGAAAAAATTATTCCTCGGAACACTGGCAACTCGGGTCTTTCCAAGCACTCAGATCAACTTGACGAATTTCGTCACAGCTGACTAAAGGGTTCCTGGAAAAATATTACTTAGATATAAATAAAATTCATTATATTATTATGACAATTTTCAATCTTCGAAGCGGTGGGGTGTTTGTGTATCTGCTAGTGGCGTCGTAGCTGCCATGGGGATGAACTAATTTTGAATTAGTTTTGGTTTATAGTTTCACGCTCGAGAATATTCTTTGCTATATATGAAAAAAATCTGATAAGCCGTTTGCATATTATCTCAGATTTTTTCTAGTTGATAAAGAATGAGAACAGCTTCCACAGGTCTGATCGATTCGTTTTGTATCATGTTACTCTAAAAGTATTGCAAGACCTTGATCTGATACTGCAGCGGAACTCTTAGCCGGATTTTGTATTTCCCAAAAATTACAACTTGGGTATCTTGAAGTCACGATTGAATAGGTACATTCTAAGCAAGCGAGCTCCATCGTAGACCACATCATCACTTACGATCAGGCGAGGTAGTGGTCAAATGCAAACATATCTATAGCAAAAAAAATCTCAATTCTGAAGTCAGCGAATGACAGAGTTTATTGCTAATTGCAAAATGCATCTTCAGGTTTTAGTACTAGAACTGATTTAACTTTTTTTTGCAAATTCCAGAAATAATTGATAATAATTTCCTGGTTAGAACTGTATCGCGACCACCATACCCGAGGTATTACCAGTCGCTTTCCGAAATCAGATAGTGAATCATCATTTGGTTTGTCACGTTTCCACGTGCCAGTGTATTTCAAGCTGCAGAAAGACTTACAGGGTAAGAAGTATTACAGCGAAGACCGGCGATCTCTTAGTGTTGCTTTTTGATTTGACTATGCTTATCATAAGTAGTGACGTCAGTTTGTTTTACTGCTTTATATATGTACATAAATACTTACTCAGAATTAATTCTGAGGAACGCGTGATGCTGGATCTTGTTGATATCACCAGCTTTGCACAGGACATATGCTATACTTGACTTTCTCAGCTCAAGTAGTTGTGCTGCGAATTTATAGGACTTTATAATAAATATAATCTGTTATAATTTTTTAACTCCATAGCATCTTTTAACATATTAAAGGAATTATATATATACACTAATATTATAAGACTCAATAGGTTGTTTTTTTGTTTTTGTATTTGTACGCGCTAATCTCTAGAGCAACCAGTCATGAATATTTTTGGCGTATTTATTGAGAATGGTTATAAGATATAATTAAAACGCAGTAACCATGATCGTGGAGCATTCTAGCAAGTTGTAGCCAAGTACGGGAATTGAGAACAAAGCTTGGCTATTTGGGTGGAGGTTTGGTTTAATAAAATTGACACGGCTGAACCTTAGAGTGCAGCTAAAAATGTTGTTTGTTTGTAAGTGGTACTATCTGGAACTACTATTTCTATTCTAAAAATTGTCACTAATAGATAGCTACACTATCCCTCAGCAATTTTTATTTATATTATATTTCTTAATGTAATTTTTAACGAACGAATTCATGGGAGTTGTTAGTGATTTGTAGTTTGATTTGATTCTTTATTGTGTTTAATGTAAAACAGCTAATAGCGTGTGCTAAATATTATATTTTTATCACACTTGTATGTAAACAGTGTCATGATATGCACTATCTTGGGTATAAACCCCTATATAAAACCCGAGGGGCCTTTTTTGCGCTAACGCCCGGGGGCGTAATGGCTTTTACAATTGATGCCATTTCTTTACAATCCATTTGGTTGTATGCGTCTTTGTGTCTATAAAGTTTCTGACTGCAACATATTTATATTATATTATCAATGAAACACTAGCCCGCCAATCGCATAAAAAACACCGTATAAAATACTTACATTCAGTGAAAGCATACGGTCTGTCCTCCCTCTCGTACCAATGTCTGTCAGCTTTTATAGAACGTATGAATTGATCTTCCCAAATATAGGCAGATATTGGCGATAAGATACCACCCTCAGTCGGTCGCGAAACCCAGAGTCCAACCAAAAAATCTACATCACGGGGATCTTCATAAATGTCTTGCAATAATTCGACAACCTAAAAGAAATTTCAGATGTTAACAATTAATACTAATGATTTCGCAAACAGATTAACTAGAGTACCTTAAACGTGCGCATTTAGAAAAGAAGTTGGTTTAGAGACATTTCTGTGTCATATCTGTAATATTGTTAGACTGGTCGATATCAAAACTATTAATCATGTTATGGTACATGTAATGGAACGCAATGCCTGCGGAAAATTTACATACTATTATACTTTTTTAACCTTAAATAATATTTCCACCTAGAAAACTAAATTCCAGAGACATATAGTAGTCGAAGCAAGAGAAAATTTGGTACAATGAATGGGCATTCTCCATTGCTAAGCCAAGCCGGCATGGTGACATGGATTATTTTTATTGATCAAAGTTATTATCAACTTTGGGATATCTGTGCTTGAAACTTCAATATTTCCCTTTTTTATCGTTATGGGTTTAGCGTTGTGGCTACAATCTCACCTGAGCTTAACTGACGATGTGACTCAAGATGGTAGCACGCTAAGCCAAGTGGAAGACTGGCTCTCAAGTGCCTTTATTAAAACTCGCCTATTGGTGTTTGGCGAGAGATTTCCAACTTGAGGGTGGTAGCTAGCCAGGCGGGCATTAGAAGAAGCCCTACCACCATACTATGGTTTCATCACGAAGTTATCCTACACCGAGCACTCAGGCTCATTGCAAGGATTCGAAGTCACATTAATCGACGCAGAATCCGTACACACTACCAACTACCAACCACCACCAACTGAGTCGAGTATTTTAACATAAAATATGGTACATTTTAAGAGTAAAACACAGTTACTCCCTATGTAAAATACTAAACGTTCTCAGTTGGTTTCAGTCTTGCGTTATCAATAGTGGTTATGGTTATTTTTATGCTGATAATTAAAAAAATTATTGAATGTGGTAATTACCTCCCAATCTATATATTCAGTCAAGTCTTCCCATGTCGTCAAGGACTTGTTCGTAAAATATTGTACATATTCGGTGAAACTGCGATGTCCAAATAACCTATTTTTTCTAAGATCCTGCGCTGTTAAATCAGAAATAGCTTGTAAACCTGCAAGTCCCATGTTTGAAATCTGTAACCATAATTTATTTACGATCAGTTAACTACAGTCGTTTTGAGGCCAATAAAAATGAATCAAGTAAATTAGTTATTTTTGTGTTTTTTTTTGGCATTTCAGCAAAATCTTCTAAAAGTTTGTATTTTATTGTAGCACCGAGCAACGAGTTATCGAAATCCATCCGATGTCGCCGCTGTCAGGCCAGCCTGCATAAATATCTCTTCAAGTTATGCTTGAAGGACCCGATGCTTTAAGGAGGGAGCACATTAGCCGAGAATCGGCTTCACAGTTTCACGATACAACAAAGATAAGACTTAAAGGACTTCTTAGTTCGTGCCGAGATAGAGGTAGCCGTAAAACTATGAAAATAGAGGAGGAAATTAGATTGAACAGTTCTTCAGAAAACTCGCCATGTTATATAATTCAGAACACGCTCAGCTAGGCGATATTACTGAGGAGCTGAAGCGGCTCGATTAATTTGGTAACGTCTGTATGATTAACAATACGGACAGCCGTCTCTGCAACTTGTCGAGAGCATCGAGGAGGTATTTACATTCCCAGAGATGTGAACAGTATTCCACATACGGCCGAACTTGTGCCTTGTAAAGAAGATACAGTTGAGCGGAGGTAAAAACAGTCGCACCCTGTTCAAGTCCAAGATTTCTCCTGATGTAATTACCCTGGAGTTGAGATCGCTGCGATTATCTATAACTAGGATATTGAGGGGATCACGCATTACCAGCAAGACGTTCTGAAGAATGGGAAGGGGGAAAACGAAAATTTATAAATTAAAAATATTTTTATTTAATGAATAAATCTTTTTTTATCAAAAGCTAAACCGACTCCAAAATACTGTACTCTGAAAATATGCACTAAAATAAATAAACTAAAAATTACGTTATTTATTTAATCCTATTTACTTAAGAAATCCTTTTTGTCTCAATTTTATATTCTTACGAACTGTGCGTCCGCCACATAATTTATTAGGACAATAATATACAATTATTGTTATTTTTTGAGTCGGTGCGTAAGTATACATCTAATTTAATAAAATTTAAAGTTGTGAGTCATGCTCGATATATAAATTACACACTACACTTTTCCGATTTACATAACAGAAGAAACGATTTAACCCACGGTTGATCAACCTCACGATTTTGAAGCTTATTTAATTATATTCTTTTCTCATATTAATTTATATTGTGATAAAATCACCAAAAATAGTAAACCAATAAATACCAAAAATAATTCGTTTAAGTATTTTAAGAACTTTGTCTAATAAAGCATATTTTGAAAAAACTTTGAAAAACCAAACTCGCTGGCTTTTATATGAATATATATGAGAAACAGAGGCTTGACTGCCTGTATGTTGATATAACTTACATCGGGATCCACAGCACGGTCGTTACCGCCAGCTGGTTGCAGGAATGCACCGCGTATGATCTTTGCCATGGTATTATCTTTAGCCAAAGCTCCCGCTCTCAATGAGTAATTGACCATAGGCTCTTCTTTGAAGAAATAGTAGTCTTCATCATACATCCTGAAAGGAATTAATTTTAGTGTACAAAATATAAATAAGAGCTCGCAAATGAATCTTTATCTGAATAAGAGAAAAATTAATTTTCACCATGAGCAGATGAAAATAGTTTCGTTTGGTTGCAGGACAGATTTGAACATTAACTAATTTGTAAACCTGATCTGATCATAAGCTTGGTATAATCCGGCGTAAAAGTCGATTGTCTGGCATTTTATTTTTCGTACTTATGTTAGAATACCACGTGAGTCTAAGAACATTTACATTTCATATTACTGGAAATGTTTGTTTGGCAGAAACTATATATATTGCTATGGTTTCAATTTTGTTACTTATTAAAGATTTCAAGTATCACATCGGTTATTGTTAATATAGGCAACATAGGTATAATTGTTATTATTTGATTTTGATTACTCAAAAATAGAAAAATCGTTTACTAACTTCATTGTTCCTTCTTGAAGTAAATGTATTTCTCTTAATGCCATTGGAAATTCCAAAGTAAGTTCAGGTTTCATGTTTTCGTCATAACAATTTCTAAACACTGTTCCTTCCGGTCGTTTTAGGAAGCTATTGGCAATGAACTTCTCACCTTTGAAAAGGTAGGAAACAATTTAATACAGAATTTAAAAACTTATGTCCTGATTGATTCGTCACCATGCAGCCAAAAGCACCAAAGATAGAAACGTGACATAGGGTGAGGGCGCTTAAAATAGTCTGTTGACTTTATATTGTAAAAAACGTTTAAAAAGGGACTTCTTAAAATTCTACTCTTAAATGGCGTGTCAAATTTATTTTGTGCTGACTGTGCCAAATTTATTTTTAATAGCACCTTTTTAATTTTAACATCATGCGACCACCAATGTGATGTAAAAAGAAGCGTGCTTTATTGAATTCTAACTTCATGTTCGCAACACATAGAAACTACGTTCATTGTTTGCATAGTTTGTTGATTAACAATACAAAAAAGTTAAAATGAGCGAAGCCATGAGTGGAAAGCTAGTATAATTTACACCTA
Source organism: Saturnia japonica (assembly GCA_033032175.1). NCBI lineage: Eukaryota > Metazoa > Arthropoda > Insecta > Lepidoptera > Saturniidae > Saturnia > Saturnia japonica. The sequence goes on along the minus strand of CM065309.1, from coordinate 20,674,420 downwards.
TATATAATTGTTATAAATAATAAAGCATAGTTGTTTTTATTAATTGCCTATCGATCACACACTAACGGATTCTAATGAAATTTATCACAGAATTTGGAAGTCGACTATATCATGAAAATAAAATATATATTTTAACTTTGTATAATTTACGTTCAGCGACAGTGAACGAGCACCAGTTAGGTTGCATCTATATTAGAAAAAGCAATAACTATATATGAATTTAGATTTCCTATACTCTAATATAATGTAGTAATTATATTACCAACTAATAGCGGGAACAATTCATTTATAGTAATTTCCATTGACATAGCAATAATGATATCTCTTGCGGTTTCAAAGAGCATGTCATCATCCCAGCAAGGATTTACCAAAGCTAATTCACTGGCAACAGCGTTGTGCCATCTATGCCACAAGATAATAATCAAGGTCGCTGGTAGAATACTTGCAGAAGCTGTGAAAGTAAATAAATTTGTTTGAATGCAATTAATTAGTCATTTTTAGTATCTGTGATATTATATGATGAAGTTGAGACACACTAAATAATTTTATAACCATTTATTCCATAATTCGGTGACAAGAGATTTATATACTTTTGTATTTATTTTTATTTTTCTTGGCTAGCTATAATATATTGCCTACTATTATCTTTAATGTTAAGTTTATAAAACTTCGTCGTCGATGAAGTACTACACAATATCTGGACGATGAAATTTTAACTGTCGTTAATAATTATCATTATTTAATTTACTCACTCATGCCCATGCATCTGGTTTCGCCGAGGGATGCTTGATTCAACAAGCACTTGTTTTTATTAGGACCCTCATGAGGTGGCCAAGTAGTACCATCATCAATGTCTACTTTAAGCATACCACCTGAATAACTTCTTATTTCTTGTTTCGGCTCTATAGGGTAGTATATAAATGAACAATCAAACGTTGGTGTATTAAATTCCATCTGTAAAATATTAAAGGGGTTCAGATCAGAAGCAATGAAACTCAGGTTCAGTTCCTCTATTTTAGATAAAGTATTTCCCTTTTATAATCACATTATTTTTTTCCTAAGTATTTATCCACACTCTTACTATATTATTATATTATATATTCTTTATTGCACAAAAAAAAAGTACAAATGGAGGACTTAATGCTAAAAAGCATTCTCTGCCAGTCTTCCAAGGGAGCAAGGGAAAGGTATATGCAAGGTGTGCATAATTTTAAGTAAAAAAAAAAGATTATAACGATTATTAAGATTATATATTATTAAGAAGTATTCAATTGCTCCAAGTAAAACCTACGTAGCGAATACTTGAAGGAATTTCGAGAGTTGGCCAGTTGGATATTGATAGGAAGCGAATTCCACAGTCGTGCTGCTGTAACGGCGAAGGATTGATCGCGGAAATTAGTATGATAACTTGGTATACTGAGAATTAAAGAATCAGAAGACCTCAGCTGTCTATTATGCGTATCCGCGTACTATGCCCATCGCTAACCGAGAGTTTTCTTTTTTTTTTTTAACTGACTATACTGTTAGTCTTAGGGGCCCTGGAGCCTCTGATGGCTTTTATAGCTTCACCGGACTTGGAAAATTCATCCGCATTACCTTTTATCCTCGTTTCTATGTTTTGTCAACGTGTATGATTGGTCGAAGCCTATGATCGGTCGACGACTACGACTGGTTGACGACTAACTCACAAACGATCAATTGTACAACTAATATATTGATTTACGTAGTTTATAATAAATCTAATATATTTTAAAAATGTGCACTATTTTTAATTATTAGTTTATATATTTGGACGGGGAAAAAGTGTTTTCGCATATCTTAGGTGTAACTTGTTATATAATTTCTTTGGCTGTACTATTTGTATCTGTACATTAAAAATAAAAATACAAAAAATATGGTTCCTGCTATTTTTCACTTGTTTTTCTTTCTGTAAAATGAGTGAATGTAATGAAGAAATTCTATAAACTTTGAAATATTATTACAAAAAAGGCAAAAATGCAACTCAAGCAGCGAAAAAAAATTATGATAATTATAGACCTAATGCAGTGTCATTAAGAGTAGCACAAAGTTGGTTCAAACTTTTTCAGTCCGGAAATTTTGATGTTAAAGATGCACCTCGCTCTGGTCGCTCTGTTACGAATAAAATGGACGCCATTTTTGAAAAAGTGGAGCAAGATCGATATATCAGTAATTACGATGTAGCTGAAGAACTATAAATTGATCACAAAACAGTTTTAACCCATTTGAAGAAAGCAGGCTATACCAGAAAGCTCGGTATTTGGGTGCCACACGAGCTCACTGAAACAAACCTAATGAACGGAGTACTTACTCATTTGCGATATATAATTGAGACGTAATGAAACCGAGCCGTTTTTGAAGAGATTGATAAGTGGCGATGAAAAGTGGATCACATACGACAAGAAAGTGCGAAAAAGGTCGTGGTCTAAGGTCGCCCAGGCTTCACAGACTGTGGCTAAACCTGGGCTAACTCGAAATAAGGTGATGCTGTGTGTATGGTTGAACTGGAAGGGCATTGTTTATTATGAGCTTTTACCGCCAACAAAACCATCGATTCGGATCCCTACTGCCAAAAACTGATGAGATTAAAAGAAGCAGTTGAGAGAAAGCGGCCGGAATTGATCAACAGGAAGGGTGTGGTGTTTCATCACAATAACGCTAGACCACACATCTTTTTAGCCACTCAGCAAAAATTATGAGAGTTTGGCTGGGAGGTGATAGTGAATCTACCATATAGCCCTGACCTTACACCTTCAGATTTTCACCTGTTTCGGTCTCTTCAGAATTCTTTAGGTTCTGTATGGTTAACATCAAGAGAGGACTGCCAAAACTATTTGTCGCGTTTTTTTGATCAGAAGTCCCAAAGTTTCTACAGCAACGAGATCATGTATCTACCTACAAAATGGCAGAAAGTCAGCGAACAAATCGGCACATATATACTGTAAATAAATGTAAATAAACTTTTAAAAAAATGTCTTAAGTTTTCATATAAACATGCGAAGAAACTTTTTCCCCGACCGATTATTAGGACCTTACATATGAAATTGGCGTTTTGGTTTCGTCTGATTAGAAATTACAAATTCAAATTTATTCCAAATTTAGGCTTGTGTATTTGTATTTCGAATTTAGTAGTTCATTTGTTTTCGCACCATTTTATTTTTCTTTGACTGAAGCCCACTGCCGCTGCAGAACAACGCTAGACCCCATACTTTACGACCGACGGTCGCTGAATTAGAGGAACTGCGGTTGGAATGTCTTCGTAACCCACCATATTCCCCGGACATTGCTCCTACAGATTATCACTTTTTTCGGAATTTGTACAATTTCTTGCAAGGAAAATAAATTAAATTCCGATGAGGCTGTCCAAACTGCCTTCATAGATTTTATTCATTCTTGCTCCCAAAATTTTTTCAGCAATGGAATCAATGAAGTACCTTTAAAATGGCGAAATTGCATAGATAATAATGGTACATACTTCGATTGATTAAATGTATAATTTCATAATATTTTTATAATTTTACTTTTACCATATATAACGCTAATTTCATATGTAAGGGCCAATATTTACTTACTCGCAAACTACCCGGTAATTCTAATATATTATTTTAACCTTAGAATGATTGGTCGATGACTAATATTATCAGGTGAACATCTTATATATTAAAATAATGCACGTATTATTTAACAATTAGTTAACATGTTTACTTGCAAACTACCCGAACATGTATATATATTATTATTAACCTTACAATAAGTTTTTCAGTGTTCTAATTATTACACATATAAAGTGAAAAACAAATAACATAAAATCGTTTCTACAATTTGTCTTCAGAATACGAGATCAGTAAATTTGTACTCGGCTACCATCTTTGTAGTCGGATCTGCAGCATAACTATGAAGGTTCTTATTGGTTTACTTTATATTTATTTTTATTGTGGCTAGTATTTATACATAATTCTATTAATATCACGAGGATAGATTACTTTTTAATCTTCAAAGTTCAACCAACGCTCTAACAAAATGGTGTGCATTGCCAAGACTTTATATGGAAACTCTAAATTCATGATCTTTGTTTTTATTTTTATTTACTGCATTTGTGCACATTAACCAAACTACATAAATTACTCAAAATACCATAAATATTACAAGATATATAATAACATAAAGCAAATTTATGAATTAAAATATAAACAACTACATGACAAATTATGCAAAAAACTCAACATCTTCGGTTGTTTTTAGATTGCAATAAGTAAGATAACCTTAGTACATTACAGTTTTTCATTTATGTTGTTAATGTTACTCTATCAGGGACCAATACCTTATCACGAAACATTAATATGGAAGTCCCATTAATAACATGGCTGCGTAATGCACACATTTATTTATGTAAGGATATATATCAGAAGTAACTTACCCTTTCTAAAGTACTAGCACCTTGGTGAATACATCCGTAAGATTGGAATGACTTAGGTCTTGTGAGGTTCATGCAACGGTAGTTAGTAAAACGATATACAGGATCATCGGCAGGGATTTCGGTGGGAGTACACATGTGATCTGATTTGCCTTCCTCTTGGCAACAGTAAGTTGTTTCACTAATGTAGTTGACTGCAAAGTCATAAAAGTAAATATATTTATTACAATTTTTTTTATGTGTATTTATGATACTAATGGAATGAAAGGAAATTAAAATGATATCATTCCAATGTTATCATAATTATTATAATGTAACGTTTAAAACTTAAAACTAAAAATGCACGTGGACTAATGCGCAATGACACAGTCGCTTCTTCTTCCTTTTATCTGTCTGCCCCTTTCTCGTTTACACCTTTCACCGAAATCAGCTCGAGTTTTGAATCTGAAGGTCGAACATTAACGAAGACTACGTTCACTAAATTGCATAAAGACCCTTAACCGATATGCAATATACATGATATATGTGCGTAATATATGTGAAAGAAAGAGAAACCTCCTAAAACCACACGAAAACAATAGTCTGATGAGTCCCTTTATTTCTTCACTCTTTCAGTACTACTGTGCATAAGTCGTAATCCACCTTAGAAGGTGATCCGTATTTCAAGAATAATTTTGAAAAAGAAGCGACCAAGTGCTTGCAAATTGTATTGGCTAGATAGTTATATCATTATAGTAAACAAGATTCTATTTAAACCATTTAACTTACAGGAATCGTGGATGGATCCCAAATCAATGAAAGGAAGTGCACAAACGTGTGTAAGAAGTTGTGTAAAATTAGAATTCTTCGCTTTTCCCTGTAGTAGTAAATGGGTCCTTGCTTTCCTTGCTCCCACTAATTTTTTTCCAGATCGACTTAATTTTTCGGAGTCACCTTTAAAAGACAATATTAATTGTACCTACAACAAGCTCTACTTTCAATTTAATTTATACTAATATAATAAAAAGGAAGAGTCTTTTTCTTTGTTTGTTTAAAAACGCTTATCTCTGGATCTACCAGTCGGATTCTAAAAATTCTTTTTGTATATGATAGCCAGGCTCATGAGAAACAGTATAGGCTATCTAATATTAGGCTACAAATCTCAACTAGCCTTAAATATTGCTTTTTGTTATGTAAGTCGAAATTCAAGGACCTCCCGAACTGTTTATCTGCGTGCGCTGGCGTAATAGTTAATAATACGGAAATATTATGTCCTATAAAATGATTTTTATATCTAAAAAAACAGCTATAGCATATGCCTATCTCTTATACATAATCCACCATAAAGTATTTTGTGCCAAAGATGTGTTGAAAATTAATTAAAGGATATCTTATAGTTAAATAAGGATCTCCCATATAATTTTGTTAGACGACGAAAGAAAATAATAAAAGAAACACGTCATAAATATCCCATCAAAAATATAAAATGTATAATGTCTGTCCGTCCATCTATCTGTCTATTTGTTCCGGGTAATCTTCGAAACGGTTAGACTTATTTTGACGAGACTTTCACTGGTAGATAGTTGATGTTATAAGGAGTAACTTACGCCAGTTTTATTTTAGAAAAATATTTATGCTTTGGAGCAAATTTAAAAAAACTAGTCATGGTGAATCTATTCCGCCGCTTAAATGGCTTACGCTGAGTAAACTATAAGCGATATATATCAAATTTATGTACAACACAATTTCAGATATTAAAAGGACCTACAAAAAAGTCTGTGAGAGTATATGTCTTAGTGTATAAAATTAAAGAACTTTGTAGATAATTCGTAAACTATAAGGTATAATTATTAGGTATATTAGCAATCTAGTCAGTTATAGTATGCGTACTCTTGATCTTAAAAAATTCAAACTTCGTGCTTCATACACAAAAAAGTTGCAGAGGGTTCAAAAGTGCCGTGAGTCGCTTCGAGAAAAGTATGGTACGGCCGTGCCTTGCGATTGACTTGGCGGGCATATACTACCTATATCTATACTAATATTATAAAGCTGAACAGTTTGTTTGTTTGGTTGAACACGCTAATCTCAGCAACTACTGGTTCGAATGGAAAAAAAATGTTTCAGTGTTGGATAGCCCATTTATCGAGGAAGGCTATAGGCTATACAAAATCACGCTACGACAAATAGGAGCGGAACATCCATGAAAAATGTTGCAATAACGGGGAATATTTATTTCTTGTGATAGATTCCGTAGCGTGGGCTGCGTAAATGGTTAAAGTTACGCAACAATGATGTGTGACGCAATTATTTCTCTTAAAAAGCTCTAAAAAAAGTTTATTTTCTTCATCATCATCATCATCTATCTTTTGTTGTAAAATAATTCGTTATTTACAAAGGTGTTTTTATAAACATGGTATTAATGCTTATCGAAATAAATACGTAATTTATCACAAGTATTTTATTTTGGACAAAATTGCCCTTTACATCACTTGATTTCAATGAATATCTTAGGAGATAGCAGTTTTAAAATAACTCCGCAGCAAAATAATAATCAAGTACCGCACGTGCATTTTAGCAGAATGATTTGGCAGGCGGGCGGCACCTATCAATTATATTGTAGGTGCCTACGACAATTGTTGTTTCTACCTACATCTCACTCTCTCTAACCCTCTCTCTCTTATGTAACGCTGACGAAATTGCGTGGGCAACGATAAATAACACAGTTTGTTACATTGTCCACAAAATAAAAGAGCCAATTTAAAATACAAAATATACTTCAAAGTATATAGTGTATTAATATTAAATACCTTCAGAGAAATCAGCTTTTAACAATCTTCGTAATGGTGTATGGTAAGCACCCCTGGTGGGATCATTTAAATTATTGCATGCACCATCAATACGCCTTCTCTCATTTGGATCACATGGCATTACAATGTCATTGGTACAGTTCCTGAAACAATTATTGTTTATTGTCCTTATTCATCCTTCATTTAGCCGAAAGACGTTTGCTACTGAACACAGGCCTCCCCCAAAGATCGCCACAACGTAGGGTCCTGTGCTACCCACATCCAGCATCTTTTCGGAACCTTTATCAGGTCGTCAGTCCACCTTATAGTTAGTCTGCCTACGCTGTGACTACCGGAACGCGGACGTCACTGGAGAACTCTTTGGCTTCATCGATCAACCATTCTACGAGCTACACGGCCAGCACATAGCCACTTAATTTTACTAGAATATGAGTGGTATAATCTATGTAAGATTCGACTGCCACGACACCTATTTCTGCAGCAAAACATTAGTCGCACGCACTGGCACAAAACACGCTCCTACTGAATTCTCAAACAATTGATAACTGGCCTCAGTTAGGACTTTGATCTTTCTGAGATTGGTTATAAACAGATATAAGCTACAGTGAATACTAAAAATCAGTTAGATTATAACTTGTTTGTTACTTCATAACATCATGTGGTACAATAGACACAAGTTTCGGATTGGGTAAAAACTTGAGGAAGAAGTTCTTCAAACGTAACGTGAAGAGATATTTATGCAGGCCAGCATAATAGTGGGGACCGCTGATGGATTTCGATCTCTCGGTGGTCACCTTTATGTTAAGATTGTACTATGGTTAACATCAGGGGCAGTAGTGTCATTTGCCGAGCTACTATAGAAAAAAAAGTTGCGCTTTGTTTGCGTAATTCAACATGTTTTATTAAATAATTTGGCATCGAACTTGAGGTATGTAAAAGTGAATATAAAATTAATGTACCTAACCAAAGTATAGAACGATTAGTCTAATGCATTAACATCAATTAAAAAGTAGTAGGTACAAAGTTTCAACATAAAAAAGTAATTTAAATTATTAATTCAGATTCAAAGGAGAAGTTGTGGCGGTCGAATGGTTTAGACCAGCGGAATATCGATCCGATGGCCGTAGGATTGTGTTCAGCAAAATTTCAAAATTTGCGTAGCTACATTTACTAATTACATTTAGTTGATGGTGAACAAAATCATCATGAGGAAACCAGAACGCTTGAAAATGTTCTTTTAATATCACTGTACGTAGGAAAAATATAGGCCTATTGATTTATCGGCTATTGATATCGCCAATACGTCAAGGGCTAGCGGAATAATTAAGCCCATGCTTTCTCTCGGGAGCAAACGTTTGCCGTGAACTAGGATATTTATAAGCTGGTATATAAAATAATAATAATTCAGAGGCTATAGCAGAGTCGATGATTATTAATAAAAACATATGAAACTTACATCAAATTTCCAGCTTCTTCGTAATAAGCTATATCATCTTCTGATGAAAGTGTTCCGTTGTAAGAGTTATAGTAAACCCCCTCTATGGCCTTAAAAAGGCATACTACTAAGATGGCTTTTAGCATCATCTTCAAAGCCTGCTTTCAGATGATGCAGCAGCACTGTGCAATTTTCGAAACACCAGCCTTTTTATATTATATTTTATAGCACCTGAGCAAATATTATTCGTAATTTGTTCAAACATGGTCATGTAAATACAAAACTTTCAGACATCCTCGTTAATTTATTTTGTGATAATTACCTATATATTTTTTCTTCGATATTAAATGTCTTTGTATAATAATATCAATTGAAGATGGTAAAATGGCTAGAGAGGCAAGTGTCATAAGAGACCTAATTTATTTTAATTTTCTTTTAAGCAAAAAAATTGAATTTGCTAGGAATTAGGTAGTTAACATTAGTCTGCATACATTTATCCTTACTAGCGATCGCCCTAAAGTCGAAAACCGACCAGCGACTTTTTGATCATAAACTATTTTCTGTTTTACATTTACAGTATTCATAAACAATGAGTATTATCTACATCACTTGGTGTCACTTTGGTGACACCTCGTATGCTAAAAACCGTCTAGTCGTTTAGGCTACAGAGCGTGCCAAATAAATAGACATAGATACATACGCTCGAAAATCATGACTTACCTATTTTCGCACTCGGGTAAAAAGAGCATTTTTGTTTTACATCAGAAATAGGCATTGCGTGGTGGTGCTTCTGGAGTTGATCTTTGCAGAGGTTGTTATTTAAACTAAATTCTTAATTCTTAACTAGTTATAAAACAACGAGATGCGCAGTAATTTACTTGGTGTTATAATTATTCATATGGTTTTTACTTTTTTATGGCTCCAATATGGTTTTTTATGGTATTTTATGTATATCAGTTCAATTCAGAAAAGGATCGACAAAGGTGTAAAGGTAAATTAAACAAACAAAAATGTTTAGACTAATATTGGGCTACAACTTTCAGCTAGCCTTAAATTTTCATTTTTGCTACGTCAGTCAGAAATCGAGGCCCTCCCGAACTGCTCTATCCGCGTGCGCTGATGTAATCGTAAATGATACGGAAATACAAAGTTCTGTAAAAATATTGGTCCTTAGCTTCTAACAAAAAGTCAGCCATATGCTTTTCTCTTATAAATAAGCCACAATAATGAATTATGAGCATTATTTTTAGACAAGGCATATTAGTTTTTACGAACAGAAGTTACTTCATAATAAAGGCAATTTTATGAAATTAAACTTTTGCTCTTTGTAGTATATTATTTGGATACATACTTTCGCATATAACGAAAAATTAAAATAATTTGTACTTGCTGGAAGAACAATTTTATTATGATAGGTTACATGGGTGCGTTGGCGGTGCGGTGTTTGTCGGATGAATTTAACACGGGTGAAGCCGTGGGTCACAGCTAGTATATTATACATACTACATACAGAGGTTTCGAAAACTAAATGATAATAATTTTCTCCTATCAAATATTATTGAAAATAAACAAACAGAAGAAAATGTACATGAAAAATACTTTTCAGTAGTTTTCTTAATTATTTGTAACTTCAGAGTTTTATTATATTTTTAATTTTTATTTTTCAGAATATTCAAGAGTTCATTAAAATATGAGAAGACAATAAAATACACATTACAATGTAACAATGAATTCGATATTATTTAACATCTGCTTATTATATTTTTCCTGTTTTCACGTCTCTATTTAATTAGCTGTGTGTCACGGTCATTTGGAACTGTTAGCTTTACGGGCATACTTATAAAACAATTCATATAAATACTAAATTTAATATACATTTTTATTATATTATATTTTGACTTTCAATTTGCTGGGTGGCGGAACACTACAATTGTGTTCTATGGAGATGAATGCATAAAATGGTTGATCCATCCATGCCACCAGCACAGTGGCATGATTTGTTTTTACTGACTTGAATAACAATCTTGGCTTGAGGGGCCTTGATAGCTTCACCAGGCTTATGTTGCAAGCAACGAAGGTACTCAGCCGATGTGGCAACAAGCACACGGGTGCCAAAATGGCCGACCCTCGAACACATATCTAAGAATACGCAATTTTTTTATAGTAGTTAAGCAAATTGGCAGTGCGCTCCCTGATAGTAAGTACAGTAGTACAATCCAAACACAACGGTGACCACCGAGAGATCAAAATCCATCGGCGGTTGTCGCCAGTATGTCGGACTGCGTAAATATCCTTTCAAGACGCTTGAAGGACCGACACTATATTTTAGTTCCTGTCGATATGCAGTTTACCGTAAAACTGTGACTTCTAAGTTCGATATGTGTAGTTATGTTGTGGAAAGAAGAGGAGAGAATTAGATTAAAACAGTTCTTCAATTAGCTCAGCGTATATATATTCAATATATCTGCCAAGTATTTTCTAAATAAAAGTACCCTCAAAAAAGAAAGATCCCTTACAGAACCTATGTACTTACAATGTGGATGTTCAGGTGTCGAATACAGTGTGGCGTATGTTGAACTAGTGAACGATATAGTCATTGTTTCGGGTAAGGTAGGTTCTAGAATTCCATGCTGGACGATCGGACCTAGGCTTGAGCCGCTGTGAAGGACAACCGCGGCGAGTATGCGAGAGCGAAGTTAACTGGCCATGACCAGCGGCAGGAACGGAGATTTCTCGGGTGTGGGTGCTAGCACACTTGGTTTCTAGGAGGGAGCTGGTGTGTTTGGTACTGTGATTTCTATATTTTTGCGTCGAAGTAATCGTTTTAGATCTCAACCGCAGCTAAAAGTAATCTATAAGAAAAATTGTACATTAGTCTACTTACCTCATACTAAGTACATCATTAATTGTGCTAATCAGCATTTTAACTGCGTAACCATCAACTTACAAAATTTATAAAATATAGACTAGTTTTATATTAAGTTATTTAAATATGCAAGTTGGATTTCGCGATTGATTAAATATCAAAAACCCAATTATTAAAAATGTTGTCTCATCTTATAAATTTTTCATTGCGTTCGGATTATGTTGATTTCTTTTTATAATATCTTATGTTAAAAAAATTTAATAACTCACTAAGTACGGGAACGTATTTAATCTAAATATTCTTATAGTACGTGTGTGTCCAATTTATCCCTACCCGCATCTCGTAAAACTGAATCAGTGCGGACTGCAGAGCAATCGAAAAACATCTACGCGGTTCAATCAGAGAGCCAATCAATTTTTCATTTAGTGGTAATCAATCAATAGATTAATAAAACATCTCTTATTACACGCATTGCATATTATAAATACATTTAATGTTATTATAGCGTATTGGGTTCGAATAACAAGCCATACTCACAAACTAACACGATGTCACCGAAATCGTCAATAATTCATATTGTATTATAGAATATTGACACGCAAAATTGCAACTAAAAGATTATTAAAGTAGGGACTATTAAGAAATATTCCAGCTTAGGGTTGGTTGGCGCTTAGTTCACAAACAGAAGTTTTAGTAGTTTCACATAAATAATTTTCTTTATTTTATATTACACGTTTATTAAACGATACGACATAATAATAGCAACTATAGAATGCTTTTACCAAAGAAAAATCAATTAAAGGTGTGAATGTTGGACGTATACCATCTTCCTAATCATAAAATTAAATCATCTAAGCTAGTTTTTCACCACATTCTATTGGATAGGAAATACCCCAATATACCCCATACTGTATTATCACTCTAAGGGCTGATTTTTCAATCACCAAATAACTTTATTATAGGAATAATTTTTAAATTTTGACAATCTTGAATTTAATTATCCGTCAGACGTCAAAATTATTCACCAAATAAAGTTAAATTACTATTGAAAAATCGGCTCTAAGTTACATTCTAATATTTCTAACTAGTATTTATATAATAATCTTAATTATTATCTTGTTTTATCTTTTTTTTTTTTTTTAGAACTGACTACACTGTTAGCCTTAGGGGCCCTAAAGCCGCTGCGGCTTTTACAGCTTCACCGGACTTGATTGTTTTATCCAAAGTGAGTTGGCATTTATACTATTTCTCCCATAGCTCAGGGCGTAGACATCTTTCATCAGTCCATGCTCGGTAGTCAATCGACGGGATATTGCTGCAGCTTGTCAGTTGGTTGCTGGAATAATTTAAAGTTGGTATTAGAGATATATTTAGCTTGTTATTGTTATTTTTTAGATCAATTGCATCCTATCATCATCATAATATTAATACGTGAGAAGAAAACTTCGGACACTTTTTTAAGCATATTGCGTGCACGGAAGTCTGTGAGATTTGCTATGGTTAAAGTTTATATGGAGAAGGAGTACAGAAAGCTAAAATTTATCTATAATATCTGTTACTAATATATTAAGTTAAATAAATTAATACTGCGAATCCGAACCCGATCAATGCCATTGAACTTAGACCCCCCAAAATATTGATATTGTCACTCAATGAAAAGTGACAGCAAGTACTAGCAAGATACTAAAAAAGTGCTGCTACTAATAATAATATTCGGAAATTAATCTCACATAGCCATTCCATACTAAACTAAGCATAGATCGTACTTTAATAACAAGAAAGCTGATTCCCTGTAACAATAAAAAAATATAGTTAGGGTACAGAACTTGCAATTATATTAATTATAAAAAAGGCCGTTCACTGCACCCGTCAAAGCCCAACCATCACTTATCATAGTATGCTAAAACTGCCATAATAAATTAATTTTGTAATTTCGTGTAAATATTAAAAGATCAATGTCATAACGATGACTAAGCTATGGCATAAAGAAATACGTACCCTGGTCCAATTTTCAAAAATGCTTGAGTTTGTATTTCTGTGACGGTGTCGCCAACATCACACAAAGTTCTAGCAATAGTCGCTTTTCTTATTTGATATAGTTGATCTGAAATAAAGAGTTCACTGAAGTCTATGTATATTTTATATTTTTTTATTTAATTTCATTCATGGAAATCAAAAACTACACCTGTATGACATCAAAATTAAAAGAGTTTAAAATAAGATTGATATTAAAATTTTATTGAATTATAACTTTTCTTGATGAATCTAGTCTAGTCTAATTTTAATTGGTTGTGCTGATTACATGACTAATCTATCAACTTATTTGAATGATCATAAAATTTAAACCATTTACCATACTCGGAAGAAGATTCCAGAAATAAAAATTATAATTTAAAATATATAAAACAATATAATGCTTACCCAAAGTAAAGGCATTCGGTCTTTCGGAATTTTCATACCAATGTCTATCAGCCATTATATTCCAAACTAACTGTTCAACAACCAGGCAATAGAATGTTTGAGGTACATGCCCACCGGGAATCAACTTCTCAAGCCATAGTCCTACCAGAAGATCTATATCCTCGACGTCTTCGTAAGCGGATTTCAAGAGTTCAATTCTCTGAAATTACAATTAAAATAAAAAAGTTATCTACTTCTCTTTCACAACCTAGTAGCCCAAGTGATTTAAGCAGTTAGAATGTTATTCTCTCTATTCTGCTAGGACTTATCTCCATTCATTCCTTAAACCATTATTTACTCTAGCGTCAATATATTTTATTATTATATTCAGCATCACTGAATAACAGGAATTTCTTAGAGCTAACTTACCTCAGGGTCGAAAATTTCTTTCAAATCATCCCAGGTCTTAATTACTTTTCCGAAACAAAACTGTCTGTACTGTACGTAAGGTTGGAAACCAAAATATCTGTTCTTTGCCAAGTCAGTAGACATTAAATCTGAAGCACGCTGGTGAGGTCCCAAAGAGATTTCTGCCAGCTTAAAATAATTACAATTAGTAAAAATAATATAATTAATCATACACTACTCCAACAGACTCTAGGTAGATCTAATGTGTCTTTACCATTAAAAAATGTAATAACATAAAAATAAATTAATGATGATGAAATTGCGAAAGTTATAAGTAATGGGAAACTGAACAGTCAAGATCATCAATCGAGTTGTTGTACCAAGTGGAGGTTCCATCAAAAGTATTATTTCTCACTTGATGTTCCATATCGCGACACCTACCTTTATTCCTTGCATATCTGCTTATGAATCAAGAGTATAATTATATTGCGAGTTATTACTCTGTACCACTAAATTAAGAAAATTTCAACGCGTCCATTCTGTAGCCTTGAAATAATCTTGACGCTTTAATCTTTGATCATAATCATGTTTACTCTCTTTTGTTTGTCATAATGCTGAAGCTATTGTGACGATACTTACATCGGGGTCAACAATATAGTCAACGGCAGCACTTGATTGTCTGAATGATCCTTGGGTCATGTAGTCAATGTTATTGTCTACATCAAGGAAACCCGTTCTAAGAGTTAAGTTCACAATCGGATATTGTCTAACGTAAATTCCGTGTTTATCGTACATTCTGAAAATTTGTTTAATGAATATTTTTTTAGTACAAAAAAATGGAATAAAAATAGTTGGTAATTGAAGGGCTAAATTAATGGAATATCGTTTTATCGAAGTTACTGGTTCGAAAACATTCTGAGATGAGACTCTGGTTGAGGAATGACTTTGGGCACACCCTAATTGAAAGTGAAAATGTAGCTGATTATGGATAAGTGATCGATCAGTAAAAACTGATTCAATATTCTTTTAAAGGAGATCTTTTATATAGGTGATATTGTACGGCTTTGAAAAAATAAATAAATGCGTATAATAAACGAAGTTGTGAAGTGGTTTAAGCGAAAAAAAAGAACGCTACATATGGGTGGATAAAGATTATATGCTTACTTGATAGCACCTTCTTGTACCGTATGCAGCCATCTCAGAACATATGGAAATTCCAAAGCAATCTGCGGAAGTATTTTAGGATTGTAAATATTTCTGAATCCTGGTGACGGGGAGATCACTCTTTCCCTGATAAGATTATCATGACCTGAAAGTCAATTATACTATATTTTACTTGCTGTGACTATTGACTCGTTTCACTTATCTTTATATATTTCACAAATAACTTATCTGTTTCTAGATGTATTAATTACAGTTCAAGAAAAATGGGATGCGTTGAAAAGAGAGTATCCAATAACATCCGTAGTAGCGAAGCCAGCACGCATTTAGGAGAGTTACTGTTGTAGGTTTTATTATTCCTATGGTTATCGAAGTGCAGAACAATGTAATTAAATAAAACTTACCCATCCATAATGGAAGAAGTTCATAGAACATGATTTGCTGTGCAATAGCTATGTTAATATCCTTAGCTGTGATAAACAACAGCTCATCACCCCAGCAAGGGTTAACCCTGGCTAGATTTTGGGCAATTACGTTGTGCTGTCTCCAAAACCATATAGACATTAAGTTGATACCGGCTAATGTATTAGGGCCGTCTTCAGCTACAAACAAATATTTTTTTAAATTTAAAGTTTAATTTTGCTATATAGCTTAATCTAAACTCATGTGTATATACTAGAATCATTTAGGATCATCTGTAAAACAAATTGTGAGAATTACTTCACATTTTTATAAAGATAAAAATATTTCATTGATATCGGAGATACTACGGAAATGATAACTTAACCAACCTAACTGATAACTTGACCTGCACTTTTGTACTACATGCTCAGCGAATTTGGATGATCGAGCATTACTTAAAGTCTTTAAAAGTTTAAAGTCCTTAAAGCATTCTCGAATCTCTTGTATAGTTGCTCATCATGATCTTGGATACTGTTTTGTTATATGATGTTTAGAGCTTGGGTAATCAGGCTCTTGGAGCCAACGGGATAGGATATATATAGGCTTCGGGATAGGACACTTAACAAATAGGGAATGATTATTGCGTTAATTTTTCTTAATTTTTCACTGTTATACGAAGCATGTATATTCAATAATCATTCCCGATTTGTTGAGTCTCCTATCCGTAGGGTAAAAAGGAATAACTATTTAAACTTGCAGGAATGAAGCAGATGGAAAAAAACTCACGTGTCAAGTGGCATCTGGTCTCACGAGGCTTCTGATTTAATAAACAGACGTTGTTCTGTGTTTTATAACTAGGAGGCCATATCCTCCCGTTAGAAATCTCTGTCTTCAGTAATCCACCTTCGAACTGTCTCCCCTTGAGGAGAAAATTCTTTGATCCACCGCCGTATAGAACTGACAAATCTATTAATGGAGTTGATGTTACTATCTGGGGAAAAAATTGTTTAAATATATATGAATTGTATAATATTGTATATGGTGTGTAATTGCCTACTCCAGTAGAGAGATACCTTTGGAGAAAAAACTTCAGAGTGATGGAATTTTGGTCTATCAATAATGTTTGGAACAGAATATTGTATGGTTTATACTATATACCAGTACTTTTATTTATTGATACATTTTATCATATCAGAAAGGAATAATACATATTGGCCGGTCAATATAGACATTGAAAATTAAATAAAAACCCGGACAGCCAAAAATTGGTGGAGTCTAAATTGGTGGTTACAAATAAAGTTTTGAAATTCCCCATCGATCCTATGTGTGCTGCAAAAGTTATTCGCGGTCAAAGGTCAAAATTTGAGGTTTTTTGGATTTTTCTCAAAAACGGTAAGTTTATCACAAAAAAAACATCAAACAAAGTTATATACCTTAAAATTCTCTACTAAAATGACTTTATGATTTTTTTTCTAAGAGTTACCTTTCCTGAGATATCGCGATTCTAAGAGTCACATAATACATGATATGCACATATAAGCCACGTATATACATAATCAGGCACTTAAGACAAGTATAAATACCTATTTGCGTCTATTTATATATATATATATATAATATTATTCTGAAAACATATTTTATTCAAAAGATAGCCAATCCGTAACTGAATCCCCTCTTCCCACGTGGCCTTAAATCATCTGGCTATTCTATTGTCCGTAGGTCTCGTTCATATACCTGCTTCTTTTAGTGCTAAAGGTTCAGTTCAAGTGAATATACGTACCTATTACAAGCGTCTACCGTTTAGGTTATTTGTGCTATTTTATAGATCGAAAAAATGTCTCAGTTTTGCTTTTTTTCAATAAACTTTTAACTGAAGATAAAACAGTTATGGTTGATCGTGGAATGCCAACTTTAATCGAGGCTAGTGTCGCGAGAGGTGATGAGTTTACTGAGTATTTAAGAACTCTAAAGTCCGTAACAATACCCGTGGATTGCAGAAAATCATACTCTCGGAAAACTTCAATCGCTGCAGTAAAAAGACAACGTGAGGAGAAACAGGCCAGTACTTCAAAAATAAGTCCACCTCGTACTAGAACGCGAGTAAGTGAATCAAATTTTTGTATTAAAAATACTGTTTATTTTGTGGCAATGAAGCCAATGAAAAAACTGAGAAAAGGAAAACACAGCATCTTTGAAAAAAAAATTATAACGTGACTACACTAAAATTCAAAGAATACCTGTTGAAATTAGCTAAAGATCGTTCTGATGATGTTTCAAAGGCTGTTCTTGAACGTATTCATTTTGAGTAAGATTTAGTCGCTGCTGATGCAAAATAACATGACAGTTGTTACAAATCTTTCTTAAAACCTAATACTGGTGGTAAACTTGGCCGTTCACAAGATGAAACTGTAAACTCTGCAATGGAGAAAATGTTTTAATTCATAGAAACGAGTACTGATTGCCAGTTTTTGTTGGATGAATTGAAGAATGTTTGTCAAGATGGAGCTTTAGATGACAGAACTATAAAAATACGATTGAAATTGAAGTATGGCAGTTGAATTATGATTACAAAGAAGCCTGGAAAATTAACATTTATTTGTTTTATTGACAATTACCAAGATATTTTAAGTCAAGTCTGGTCTGATAAAAACACTTGGATGAAAAAGAAAAGCGCTTAAAAACTTTGAAAGCTGCGGCAGCAATTGTTCGTGAAGATATTCAATCTTGCGTTTTCGATAATACTATGTCTCCAATGGATAAAATTATTTATTTACTGAAACCTGGAAGGGCTCAATAGCGAACAGAAATATATTCTTCAAAATTTATCTGCTTATACCAAATGCCAAAACTATATTTTATTTTTACATGCGATAACCGGCTGCAACACTTCGTCAGCAATGTACGGGGGGGGGGGGGGGGGGGGGGGGGGCAAAACGTCAGTATTTAAATTATTCGAAAGAAAAAGATTTGACTAACTGCGCTAAAGTATTTACAGATATTGATTCCACACCTCAAACAATAATTAAGGAAGGAATTCACTTTCTTCTTGCAGTTTATGGAGCTCCAAATATACTACCGGTACTTAACTTCTGTAAAAGATACGCGAAGCAAGAAACAAATACAATTATCATGTCTTCCTCCAACATCGGCATCTGCTATTCACCACTAGTATCGAGTATACTATCAAGTTCAAACATGGCTAGGCAATCAACTGAATCCAGAAGACTGTGATTGGAAATTTATATATAATACTCTAGAACCGATTCAAACTTTACTCCCACCAACTCCAGAAAAACTCCTCAACACTATTTTTTACAATTGCAAAAAAAGGTTGTAGTGCCAAATGTGGCTGTAAAAAAGTCGGGTTGCTGTGTTTTCCAGCGTGTACCAATTGCTAAGGTCAGTCTTGCTCAAATGTCCAGTTGAGTACAATAGAGGAAGATTTCTGTGATTTTAATGAAGAGACAAATGACTCAGCCACATATGAACAATTTATGAACATCCAGCAAGAGGAAGAGGAAGAAGAAGAAATCGAAGAAGATATGATTGTTGAAGTAGACTTTCAAGAGTATGAATCTGATTAAAATATCTAAAGAAATCATAACAATAGTTAACCGAATAATCAATAGCAATATCAATAATCAATATCAATAATAAGGTAATATCTAGAGCTTGACGAGTATTATTTCCTTTAAATTATCCTAAAATTGTTATGACAGTTAGTGGAGTAGGCCTACAGGGGAAACCACGGTAAAAAAAACGCGCCGAGAAAACTACTACGAAATGTGTGCATATCATGTATAATATGACTCTTAGAATCGCGATATCGCAGGAATGGTAACTCTTAGGAAAAATCATAAAGAGCATTTTGTAGAAAATTTTAAGATCTACAACTTTGGTTTGTGGTTTTTTTTTTACCTTACCGTCTTACCGTTTTCGAGAAAAATCCAAATACCTCAAATTTTGACCTTTGACCCCCAAATAACTTTTGTAGCACACATAGGATCGATGGGGGTTTTTAAAACTTTATTTGCAATGGTAAACCCCACCCCAGCATTCCACTAATATTTGGCTCTGCGGGATTTTTTGTTATTTGACCACTATTTTTATGTCTAAATTGACCGTGCTAATAGAAGAAATAACGATAAGGGTTTTTTGCCTATGCGACTGTTACTTCGCGGTTTAACTATTCGTTCAAATTAAAAACAATTAATATTGTACGTCTCGTTTCACTTGGATAATATAAAAGTTACTTCTATCAATATACGTTAACTATGTATACCCAAATCAGAACAAAATTATGTCGCTAGAAAGCAAAGTGCGTTATGCCCGACTATTTAAACTTGCAGAACAACAAAACTTTAGCGAATCTGAATTTTGATTCTTCTTTAAAAAATTACTTACTCGACTAGGGTGCGTATTATTCTTAAGGCAACCTTTGCTTTGGAAAGTCTCCGGCCTCGTCAAGTTCAAACATCTGATATCCGAGAAGCGATGAACAGGGTCATCGTCCGGCACTTTCATTGGGATACAATCTCGATCTGTCTTACCCTTCGGTAAGCAGCAGTACGGCTTCCAAACTATATAGTTAACTGAAATTAAGATTACATTTCAATTAATTTTGGCTCAAAGTAGATGTTTTAGTTGAAAAAAAAATCCGCTAGTTTATTTATCTACCTGTAAATGTCCTAATGATGAACAAAGCCCACGCACGGGCTTAGTTTTCAAATAAACGTTAAACACCAATCAAGAGTTACTCGCATTAAAATTCGCGCTGACAGGGATGAAGCCTGTAGAGTGTGGGAGGCCATAATCGACTGGATGTATTTGAGCCTTAACAAGGTAAGAATCGCCTAGGGCCTAGGCGATTCGCTGATAAGAGCCATTTTAAGTTCAATGCTTTTAAAATACAGGCGTATTGCTTCTCAGTAAAATAGAGTTCTTTCAACTAAACTCGACTCTCCAAGATGAACCCTACCTTTGACTGACAGCTTCAAGTTCTTTGGAATGCATTAATTAACAGCTGATCTTAATTTTGGACGTTCAATTGAAGCCAAAGTTAAAACTGATGTCAAAAAAATTGTTAATGGTACTTAACACCAATACAGCTCCATAGTCTGTATCAAGCACAAATGCAGCCATGTTTTTAGTATTGCCGCCAACTTTGGAACGGTTAGTTAAATGGGTATAGAAAAAAAGTTGCACAATTACCTGTATCATGAAGAGAAGCGACGTCACTGGACAGAAGTACCCAGCCATAAGTGGAAAGGTATGAAAACTTATTGCTCGGTACTCGACCTTCCGCGAGGAAAAGTGTTCGTAAATACCTTGGAAGTGGCATATCATTTCCACTTTTAGCTTTTCTTGGTTCGTCCCCTACAAAATTTGAGACAAACGTACACGCGGCTATTTTTGTTATAGGTACCATGTATACTTCTATATTATGCACTTAGTAAAATGCTGTTATTTAGACATTACACAGACACTTCAATTTGATTAATTGTATAGATAATGATGATGGAAATATGTATGATGTTAAGACGTTTCTAGGTTTGACAAACGGAGCATCAATGAAAAATGTTGAACGGGAGAAATTTATTCCTTTTGAGAACTTCCACTGTGTACGCTGCGTGAATGGTTAAAATTACGCAACAATTGTGTGTAACGAAATTATTTTAAATAGTTCTAAAGAAATATCCGCGATAACATAATGGCTATATTTGAGAGTTTATCCAATATAACCTTTTTTATGGTAATAAAGTTTGTTCTTAAATAATAAATTATTTGCGAAGGTGTTTTATATACATAGTATTAATCCTTATCGAAATAAATACATTAGTCATCATAAGTATTTAATTTTGAATAAAATTGCACTTTACAGTCATTGATTTCAATGAATATCTTAGAAGATATAGCAGTTTTAAAATAACTCAACAGCAAAATAATGACCAAGTACCGCGAGCCCATTTTTATTATGCAGAATAATGTGGGAGGCGGGCGGTACCTATAATACAGTGCCTAATACCCACTCTCTCTAACCCTTTCTCTCTCTCTCTCTTATATAACGCAGACGTAGTTGCGCGGGTCAGATAGTCATCAATACAAATATTTGGAGTTTAAAATAAGATTTTCGTAATATACAAAATGTGGAGATAACTGAAATCATAATTAAATTAGTTTTACTCAGGTTAATCCTTAAAAAGTCACTCGTAATTCGCGTTTAAGATTAATTGCTAATTTTTTTTTAATTTCTTCTGTATATTTCCTATCGTTAGCAACATGTTTCATTGCCAATAAATTTTTCAAACATTAGGTCGCATATGAAATTAGCGTTTTGTCGTACTGACCACTTTGATCTGAAATAACTCCTCTTTGGTTAAGAATTCCAAATTAAAATTTCTAAATTCATTTAGCTGGTACATTTGATAAATTATGTTAATACAGCTAAAACAAATTTGAGAATTTACTAAAACCCTCATCAATATAATAAATGCTGAAAATGTCTATTTACTTTCATGGTCTACAGAGTACTATTATATGCATAGATCTTTAATTGAATTGTAAGTTGGGTTTCGTCTACCTCATGTTAAATGTAGATACCATTACGCCTGTATCCTCAAAGGGTTAGGCAGAGGTGTACTAATGTACAGCCTAGAGTTCGCCGTGTTGGTTTTTTTTAGGTTCCATTTTATAGGGGGCGAGCGTATTGCCATTAATCGGGCACAAAGCCTAATTCCGAGCTGCTACTGAGAATTTCATAGAAAAACCCAATAACACTTTGCTCGACCTGGGGATCGAACCCAGGACCTCGATCATAGCAGTCGAGCTTACGTCCACTAGGCTAATGTAGATATGGTCGAAGATCGTAACATGCCACAGACTCGCCATATACGATTATCGACGAAACGACTCTAATTCAATTGAATATTGGAGAATTAGATTTCCAAACATACCATCAATAAAACTAGTGGGTAAGACGTTGCGAACGGGAGTGTGAGCGGCTCCCCGTGTTGGGTGCTGGAGGTTATTGCACGACCCATCGTTCCTTCTACCTTCGTGATGATCGCAGGGTTCAATTTCAGTCACGCACCAACTAATAAGAAGCGAAAATAAAAACGATAACAAAATCACAATTAAAAAGTTTTAATAAAGATAATATAACTTTCATGGTTGTTTTTATGAGTCCTTTAATTTTCATCGTACATTGCTCGTTTGCAAGAGAATTAACTTTGGAACAATCAATTCAACATGTCATACACTACAAATACATTGTTACTTGTCGGTGTCAGTGACGCGAACTCATAAGGTTTACCCCATACAAAAATCGCACAACGTACCTATAGAAGTTTTTAGTTTAAAAGTGGTGTACGTAGTTGCAAAAAAAAATTGCAAAAATGTTATCCTGCAATTATTCTAATTGTTAAAAAATAATAATTTACCACTGTATAATAAATAACAATTAATTTAATTTGATAAAAACAATAATAAAATCTATATACATTATTATTATTGACGGTTAACTTCATGGTTTACTACTTCCGTAACATGTTGCATGACGGAGGTCTCAATTTCACCCTCTAGTAAACACGTGTAAAAAAAGTACCTATAACTTCAAAAAGTTAAAATTATTTGGGCCAATAAAATTAATATATTAAATTGTCTTATTAAAACTAGCGGTACATTTGCAGTATAAACCTAAACAATGAATATTATATCACTTGCTTTCACTTTCCATTGAGTGACAATGTCAACATTGGGGGGGGGGGGGGGGGGTCTAAGTTCAATGGCACTAGTCATGTAAGAATCGCAGTATCAATTTATTTAATTTAATATATTAGTAACAGATATTATAGTTAAAATTTAACTTTCTGCACTCCTTCTCCATATAACCATGCCAAATCTCACAGACTTCCGTGCACGCAATACGCTTAAAAAGATATCCGAAGTTTTTTTCTCACGTATTAATATAATGATACTAACAATTCATAATGTAACAATTTATTCAAAAACCTGTATCTCAATTTTCAGATACGATTTAGCTAGTAATTGATATGGTTATTTAATTAAGTGTTACTATGCAAATTATCATTATTAATTTAATATGTATACTTACAAAGTCGAATTAGATTTATCGTGATGTCTCAAGTCTTCTTTGGTTATAGGCGTCCCGTGATAAGCATCGTAAAATATTCCGCAGTGAATACCACATAATGTGGATAAAAATATCACTAATCTTAACATTATTCTACTATTTATTTTTATTATATTATAATTTTTTTATTATTTAAAATTATAGACGATAAAATTTATATTATCCGTTTTCTAAGCGTACGACCTTTTGCTGTTAAACTTTGGTAATGACCGTTCTAATACGACTACCAGTTACTTTGAATAAGAAATTATTAAAAAAAACAGCCTTTTAAAATATAACAGGTTTTTACAAAACTTCTATTCCGAATAAAAAGTAGTTCGACAACTAAAGATGATAGATTTAGTTAGCTTGAAGTAGATTTAAAACACCTCAAAACAAAAGTACTGTTAGTTCGATTTCGCATAGAACGAACTAAATTATTTATTTCTGTTGGTTGGTTTCGTTTGGTTGAATTTCATTTAATTATTATCTGCATACTTTTTTACCTTCTATAGACTCTTTATATGTTTGACCAAAATATCACCTGACGCTAAGTGACGACATAGCAGAATATGATGAGTCTCGAGGCCCGAACACAGTCATTTTTGAAGATAGATCAATGTAAATTAGTATTTAGCAATTCAGTTAGAAAGTAATAATAGGATATAAATATAACGCGAGCGAATCCGCTGGCATAGCGCTAGTTCTAAATAGGATAGTTATTCATATAAAGTTTAATATGATATAAAACTTGATTTGGATTGACGACCAAAAATGCAAATTTTTATATCACTATTAATATCGAATATTTATAAATGTAACGGTAATATTATACTATATATTTAAGGACATTGACATTGAAATAGACTGTTAAAAACTGATGTATATGAAGATACTCAAACGCTAAGCCTAGGAAGGGTTGAGTAGTATAGAAATTCGGTAAACTGACATTACTGTCATTGATGATAAGCACAGTACAATTCCAACATAACGGCTACCACCGAGAGATCTAAATAAATCGGTGGCCACCACTCCATTCCGGCCTGCATAACCACCTCTTCACGTTACGCTTGAAGGACCCGATGTCGTTGAAAGGAGGGAATACATTCACCAGGAAGGTGGTTGCACAGCTTCACGGCACGACAAAGATAAGAATAATTCTTGTAACTCTATATGATTTTTGTTTTAACTTGTGTATGGGTACAGTTCTAATGGCTCTAACGTGAGCTCTTAAAATCTTTGACTGTCATCATGGATTTTTGATTTTTGGTGTGAAACATCTATAGGCGAGGGTAAACCTGATTGTTGGCGTGGCGATACAGGCCGTGGCGAGACCTCACCACGCTATATGATGGATGAATTATGAAATTATGAAAATAATCACTGCAACCCTACTGACCCTCCAAGAACCCCACAGGGAAACTTTCGGAACACCCTTTGGGACACTCCACTGACCCCCATATGACCTTCCTTCGATGTTTCACATCTGTCAAGTATCCCGTTACGTTTTTTTTTTCACTGTGCCACTAAATTGTTCAAAGTTATCTATAATTTCCTCTTCGGAACTATATCACTATTCACTATTTGTTTCCAGTACATCCCGTTTCAGCTGCGCAGGAGCAATGCCTCCCTGAGCATGATCTACCGTCAGTATCAATCTTATACATTCCTCTCCCCTCTACAACAGTAATCACACGCGCTGGGGTTAGGAGTTTTCCGGTAACCTCCATCTCGGCACGAACTTAAAAGTTCACCCATCTTTGTTGTACCGTGAAGCTGTGGAACCTTCTCCCAGCCGGTGCGTTCCCTCCCTCTTACGACATTGTTTCCTTTAAGTGTAACGTGAAGAGATATTTATGCAGACACGCATGACAGCAGCGAACGCCGATAGATTTAGATCTTTCGGTGGTTGCCATTGTGTCTGGATTGT
Organism: Saturnia japonica; assembly: GCA_033032175.1. Taxonomy (NCBI): domain Eukaryota; kingdom Metazoa; phylum Arthropoda; class Insecta; order Lepidoptera; family Saturniidae; genus Saturnia; species Saturnia japonica. The sequence continues at coordinate 20,648,469 of CM065309.1, read as the reverse complement.
ACTGTGCTTATCATCAGATGTAGTACCATCAATGTGCCAAGGTATTGTTGTCAAAGAAGCGCACTCTGCCTTCATAGCCCAGCCTAGTAACATTGTAGAAGTATTTTGATCAGTGTCTGTTTGCGTTGAAACGTTTGTTTTATAATCTCACCTCTCTTGTACAGCCCTTTTCGTGAATAGTGGCAAAATCTCTTACGCATCCTAGAGACATCACTAATCCGCGAGTTATATATATGTTTAAAAATTAAAGTAAATGATTGAGTAATATTGGTCTATAGATAAAAAGTCTAAAGCAATACAAACCTGGAAACAGTATTTTTTTAGAGATAATTTTCTCTTTAGAAAATTACTATTTTATGTCTGTGATTTGAAATGAGAATTAGAAAATGTGACATCACCGTTCAGAAAATGTGAAAGTAAAACTCTGGTGTAGTGTCACATTTGTCACTGCCATCATATAAAATGAATGATGACGTCACGGGACCACAATACCACGTTTTTGTGGAGTACATATTTTTTTATTTAATTAAAAAACTTATAATTACTTTTTGGCGTATAATATTAAAAAAAAAAATCATAGATATTATTTTCAACATATAAAAGGTTTAATTTTCAGATTGGAGTTTTTGACGGGATCTTGAAGTGACATGTTGTGGTTTTTATTTTTAATTCATTTACTTAGGTTTATGACCCTATATTATGTAATATTGGTGGCGTTTTGCGTGATATACTTTGGTTTTTGTGCATAAGTGAAGTGGATTATAAATATTAGCTGAAAGCATTCATTCTGAAATCCCACAAAAACTCCCTAGAAAGTTCTAACAAGGGAGCCAGCATCTTGTTGGGATACTGAATCGTCATGACACATGACACTTTATTTCACTCGATAATGGCAGTAATGGTCTTCACTAAAGAGGACCGGTTGCCAAGTTAGGAAGTAGCAGAAGAAGAAGAATTTTCAGATTGCCTTGGACTCCCGCTGCTGTCGTATGTGATATCGCGTCGTCTACGCCGCCACTATCTCTACTATTGAGATGAAGAATTTATAAACTATAGGTGCCTAATACTCATTGGAACATGTCGTGTGATTGAACTTGCGCAGGAGGTCCTCAAATATAAAAGGAAGCTGGAGTTCAAGGTGAGTGGTTTGGTCTTATTACGAGACATCGAAATACTCATACGGCACGAAGGGTTTCCACCATATTTAATCTCAAACTTAGATAACGTGATACCTATAAAAAATACCGTCAACTAAACTCTCGCCCCCCCCCAGTGACATATAGCATGGAAAATAATATCAAAGGATCCTTTGTTATAAATGAAACAATACCTTAACCTTATTTTTTTTATTTTTGGTTACAATTTTTACAGCATTTAAACACTCATCATTAGAGAAATTTCAAAAAATATTCGGAGTACTGACATTACATAGCGCTTTCTTTCAAAATTGACACAAGTTAATAATAGTGATTTAAAATGAAACCAGGTACCGTATATACTTTTACATATGCATTTAGTAAAAACACTGTTATTTTGACATTAAAATCAGACATTTCAATTTTATGTATTTGTATAGATTAGATTAAAACTAAAAATGGAAAACTAAGCAAAAGGTATTTAGAATATTACTGGATACTACGTTGATTAACAATATTTGTTGACGTATATCGAGGAACCTTTCTAAATATAAAACTATGGCGTTTGAGAGAATTTTTCATGGTGTATTCTAATAGGAAGGTCATATTTCAGCCGATACTGTGTAATACTCGAAATTTTAATATATCTAATCAGTGTTACTTGTATGAATTAATTTGATTTCATTAATATTGTGCCTTCTCTCTTTCTCTCTCTCTCTCTCTCTCTCTCTCTTACTATCTCTCTTATGGTTATTATTATATCTAAAAGTTTGTATCCGTTTGTATTATTTCTCATATAGCGATTCTAGAAACATCTTAGATCAGTCCACGCCCGGTAGTCAATCGATGGTATATAACTGCAGCCTGTCAATTGGTTATGCTTATTATTATGTTATTAGCTTATGGTTAATATTAGATCTAAAAGATTGTTTCCGTTTGTATTATTTCTCATATAACAGAGTCTAGAAACATCTTAGATCAGTCCACGCCCAGTAGTCAATCGATGGTATATAACTGCAGCCTGTCAATTGGTTATGCTTATTATTATGTTATTAGCTTATGGTTAATATTAGATCTAAAAGATTGTTTCCATTTGTATTATTTCTCATATAACAGAGTCTAGAAACATCTTAGATCAGTCCACGCCCGGTAGTCAATCGATGGTATATAACTGCAGCCTGTCAATTGGTTATGCTTATTATTATGTTATTAGCTTATGGTTAATATTAGATCTAAAAGATTGTTTCCATTTGTATTATTTCTCATATAACAGAGTCTAGAAACATCTTAGATCAGTCCACGCCCGGTAGTCAATGGATGGTATATAACTGCAGCCTGTCAATTGGTTATGCTTATTATTATGTTATTAGCTTATGGTTAATATTAGATCTAAAAGATTGTTTCCATTTGTATTATTTCTCATATAACAGGGTCTAGAAACATCTTAGATCAGTCCACGCCCGGTAGTCAATCGATGGTATATAACTGCAGCCTGTCAATTGGTTATGCTTATTATTATGTTATTAGCTTATGGTTAATATTAGATCTAAAAGATTGTTTCCATTTGTATTATTTCTCATATAACAGGGTCTAGAAACATCTTAGATCAGTCCACGCCCGGTAGTCAATCGATGGTATATAACTGCAGCCTGTCAATTGGTTATGCTTATTATTATGTTATTAGCTTATGGTTAATATTAGATCTAAAAGATTGTTTCCATTTGTATTATTTCTCATATAACAGAGTCTAGAAACATCTTAGATCAGTCCACGCCCGGTAGTCAATCGCTGGTATATAACTGCAGCTTGTCAATTGATTCCTGGAAAACATTTTGGAAGTAAATATAAAATTGACATTAGAGAGAATAACAGTCGATTACAAAAAGTGGTAACGAATACACACAAAACTGCTTCACCAGTACAGTAAATGTTAATAGTGGGATGTTAGGGTATTTATGTTCGACAGGATTGCGACCTCCATAAACATGTTAAAAATTGCATTACTATGGAGTAGCGTTTCAGAATCAATTGGTTTAATGACAAGCTAATGCGGTAACAACGTTTGTCCATAGACATTGTATAGATCGTAATATACAGTATTTTTTGAGTTCAGTATGAGTAAAAAGGTTAGTAGGTATGCGATAGGCCCTTTTTATACATAGTCGTTGCGGGTAAACTTTAGAACAATTAGGATCCTAGTTATGTCAATTCCATAATTTTTTTGTTGAATGGCAACTTGGCTAGGGGCCCTATGGTTAGAAACGGAACGTAAAAATAAAGATCGACCAACGTAAATCCACAACTATTTCCGATACGCGTTTTAAAATAGCTTATTTAAATTATAGCTGGGTCCGTTTGTATTGCTCCCCTATCGTTTTTTTTATTTTCAAAAGTGAGTCACTATGATGGACTTTTCACAACATGAATGGTGGTCGCGACCCAGTCGGACTGTACAGCTCTACCACCCCACTCAGTGCAGTACGTGCAGGTGAGGTTAGCTTGGGTACCTCCGTGCTGAAGATGTATTTCAACACCCATTACACCCCAAAATAGGGCTAAGAATAAATTTTAAAAGACCAAGTTCTATTCTTATCTAAGCATAGCTTTACTATATTTGCGGAAACTGTTCATTCATACATACATACCATCACGCCTGTATCAGGCAGAGGTGTACTAATGTACACCCACAGTTCGCCGAGTATGTTTTTTAGGTCTCATGTAATAGTGGACGAGCCTATTGGCATTAATCGGGCACAAAGCAAAACTGCGAACTGCTACTGAGCATTTTCATAAAAAAAAAACCAATAACACTTTACTTGACCTGGGATTCGAACCCAGGATTTTGATCATAGCAGTCACGCTTACGACCACTAGGCTAATGAAGCAGTTATGATAAATGAGTTTGTTGGAAGTAGGGACTGTCCATCAACTATCATACCATGCATATTAATATCAGCACCATCAACATAACTTTTGAGCTGTTCCAGCTACACACGATGAATTTTAGGAAGTATTGAACTGGTATTAAGACTTAAGGTGTGCTTAACGCAAACAGAGAAACTTACCCCGTCCCAATTTTCAAAAATGCCTGAGGCTGTATTTCTGTGACGGTGTCGCCAACGTCACACAGGGTTCTAGCAATAGTCGCTTTTCTTATTTCATATAGTTGATCTGAAATGAAAATTTTTATTCAAATATTATCAAAAGGTTTATATAATATGCAAAAGAATGCTTTAAATATCTATAAATGCAATTTAGAGGCCTGAAGATTCAACTGTTCGATAGTATGCACTGCTTGGTAATATGACATGAAATAAAATAAGCATTAAATTTATTTGGTTGGTATTAAGAAAAACTTGGAAAGATAACATGGTGAGCATATTATAGTATTCTACATTCTATGGGGTATGCAGACATAATGAGTATTCTGTCAACTAAATAAATTTAATAACTATAAAACTCTAGTTGATTGTACTTATGTACATTTAAAAAAAACTATTATGGGAGCTCCTTACTTTATTAGTAACGAAATCACAATTTATTTGTTACTAGCTGGCACCCGCGACTTCGTCTGCGTATTATTGGTTATACACAGACTGATCTCGGAACTCGACAAACCAAAAAAATCGCCGTTTTTGCGTGATTGAGTAACAAACATAGAAACTTTCCATTTATTATATTTGTAGGATGACACTGGTTAAACTATGACTTTTAGCTGGATAAAAGGTACTCTATGTGTTATTCCAGGTCATAAACTATCTGTGAGCCAAATTTCATTGAGATCTGTTTAACCGTTTTAGCTTAATTGAGTAACAAACATCCAAACATATACACTTTCACATTAAAAATATTATACTAGCGTTCTTACTTCCTAATAGCCTAACATGTTTTAACTAATGATAACTCGTAAATACTCAATCTATTTTGCAAACTATGGAAGACTTTTGTTTTAGTAAGGGATCTTGAAAAGAAGATCCTAGCAATTAGAATGACTATTTAAAATATTTGAAACAAAATAATGCATACCCAAAGTGAAGGCATTCGGTCTCTCAGAATTTTCATACCAATGTCTATCAGCCATTACATTCTGAAGTAACTGCTCAACAACAAGGCAGTAGAATGTTTGCGGCACATCACCACCGAAAATCAATTTCTCAAGCCATACTCCAGCTATGAGATCCATATCCTCGACATCCTCATAAGCAGATTTCAAAAGTTCAATTCTCTGAAATAATAGTTATAAGGACATAGTTATCTACCTGCCTATCATAACCTAGTGTTCCAAGTGGGATAAGCAGTTATAGTGAATGCTATTGTCCTATTTCCCCATTAATCCTTATATAGTGAACTCTATATTCTAATTTGTTTTTGTTAATAATAATTATAGGTGTGGCCACAATTTCATCTAATTTTAAGTGATGATGTGGCAGAAGGCGGTATCTCGCTAAGCCAAGTCAAGGACTGACTCTCAAGTGCAGCTACTGCAAACACACCCGTAGGTGCTTGACGACAGATTGTCTACTTGAAGGTGGTACCTAAACTGGCGAGTATTAGAAAATGCTCTATCACCATTTATTGTTCAAGTTTAGCATTACAGAATGCAATGAATGTTGTATAAAGTGAATTTACCTCAGGGTCAATAATTCCTACTAAATCATCCCATTTCTTAATTTTTGTTCCGAAACAAAGCTCTCTGTACTTCACATAAGGTTGAAATCCAAAATATCTGTTTTTTGCCATATCAATAGTCATTAAATCTGAAGCACGCTGGTGGGGCCCTAAACCAGCTTCAGCCATCTAAAAGGAGAAACACAATAAATAAAAATAAGAAATGTAAAATAATACCAAAAACATAATTTTAACAAGTAGATCAGAAGTTTTTTATCGCTGTAGATTTAACGTTGCGACCACAAACTCACCTGATCTTCAGTGAAGATGTTAAGCACGCTAAGCCTAGTAGAAAACTGGCTTTCAAAGTGCAACTGACGAAACAGACTTGTTGGCATTTGGCGACAGATTTTCAACTTGAGTATGGTAGCTAGCTAGGCGGGCATTAGAATGATTGGTTCATTGGTTTAGATGTTTAATGGCTTGAGGATTATTTTTTGAGTCTTGAATGTGAATTTCTTCTTAAAAGAAATAGATAATTGGGCATTCGTTACTCTAGTAATATAATTCGACGCTGGAAAGCATTTATTGTCGTATCTCGAAAAAACAAACTTTACGGTAGGGCCAAAAAATATTTTAAAATTCAGAACTCGTAAAGTATCATATCTGGCTGGAATGAAATTCTAAGGCATCTGAATCTTTTTACCTCTATTAGTTGTAAATCTTTAGTTCAGAAAGCAGCGTTGTAACTCTTGTCTACTATCGAAATATAGACGTCGTATGTAGTTTAAATAAATAAAAAAATTGGCAGGAAGTTAGACGAAACTATCAAATTTTTAAAAATTGTTGATTTTTCCCTATTTTCGACTTTTATTTGTGTGTTTTTCAATAAATGCCTCATATTTTAACGTTGTATCTAATTTTTATTTCATCTTCGGGGAACGAGACCGAGTCCATTCAATGCAGTATTTTTTTCTGATTCCAATGATATGTTTATTTAACTCAATATTTCAATTTTTTCGAGATACGACAATTAAGTTTTCCAGCATCTGCTTAAATACCTATTTCAATTGCAAAAGTTATGGCCATATGTGAAATAACTTAATTACGAATCAGGTTGTTGTATCGAATTAACATTTCATCCAAGCTTTTATTCTTTACTTTTTGTCGATTCCGTATTGCCTTGGTTTCTTCTGTACACATTTGCAAATCTTCTATAGAGAGGCCTTCATACAGATATATATTCTCTTTGTAAAGAGATGAAAAATATTTCAAGACAATCTACCATTCTGTTGTCCCGGCATTATGTTGGTATTTTATAATAGTACTGAAGCTATTATAATGACACTTACATCTGGATCAACAGTGTAGTCAACAGCAGCAGTTGCTTGTCTGAATGATCCTTGGGTTATGTAGTCAATGTTATCGTCCACTTCAAAGAAACCAGTTCTCAAAGTCAAGTTCACAATTGGATATTGTCTAACGTAAACTCCGTTTTTGTCATACAATCTGTAAATATATTTTGTATTTTCAGCTCTATATCTGAGATATATTTGTACGGTTTAGAATTGTGATTTAATTACAGAAAATAGGCATGTGCTATAAAATGTGGTGGTCAAATAGCTAACAACTTCTACTCCACAGAAGATCGTGGGCTAATAACCATTTTTATCGTTAAATTCTTACCGTTGTGGCCACAATCATACCTGATCTTAAGTAACGATCTGGCACAAGATGATAACACGCTAAGCCTAGTGAAAGAGTGGCACTCAAGTGCAGCTACCAGAACGCCCCTATTTGTACTTGGCGACAGATTTTCAACATAAGGATGGTAGCTAGCCAGGCGGGCATTAGAAAAAGCCCTACAACCATCCTATAGTTTTATCACGATGTTTTTCTTTACCAAAAGCTCATGCTTGTATTGTGTTCCAGCGTCGAGTAAGGTTTCCAGAGCTTTTTTATATTAGTCCCTACCTCTGTATCCCCAAATGCAAATCTGGGTCATTGTTCATTCTGTTTTTAACAGCCTTTGTTTCGATACCTCGTATCTTTATTTCTTTATTCATTTGTTAAATCAATATATCGAATACTTTGACTCCGTGATTACATATAACTTATATCTATCTAGCTTCAACTAAATTTCCAATAGAATTTTAATAAAATTGGTAATTTTTAATCTAACAATATAAATTTCAAAATTTAGAGTACCGCCCTCTAACTATATAACTTTAAACCATCTAGCAACCGGTAATAGTTCCAAAGTAATTGCTATCTTATTTAAATTCGTACCACGGATCGAGTTGTTGACTGTGCTGCCCCAAGCGAGTAACTAAGATGCTAAGAAACTGAGCACTAACTACGAAAGTTCTAAATTATTTTTGTGCTATTTTTGTAAAGGTGCCTGTATTATATTGATATATATTATAGTACATGTATATATTGTACGACTTCAAAAATCAGACACGGGTAGCGAGTTTCATTCCTTTGCAATTCGCATAATAAATATAATAGTAGAAGCAAAGCGTTTCGTGAAAATAAAGTAAATTCCAACCAAAGCAAATAAATATAATAGTGCCTACATATGGTTGGATTCTGGATGAATACTTACTTAATAGCACCTTCTTGTATCGTATGGAGCCATCTCAAAATAAATGGAAATTCCAAAGAAATCTGGGGAATTATTTCAGGATTGTAGATATTTCTGAAACCTGGTGAAGCCGAGATTACTTTTTCCCTGATAAGATTATCGCGACCTGAAAGCAGATTATATTACAAATTATCAACTTACCATGCAGTTGATTCATTCATATGATATTTTCACATTTCATCAAGAACTTCTCATACAGGAAAGAGTAAGCCAAATAGATAGTGGAAGATTATGCTAAATTTAAATGTAATATGGAACAAGTATGGAACCCGAACTAAAATACTTATGTTAACCGCATAGAACGGGCACAAAAGAGGTTTCTTAGATGCATACAATACCAAAGTAAACGCTATAATACTATTTCCTTAGTTGTAAATCCAATCACATTCTTCCTTTCTATGAACGACTAGCACGATTTAGCAGACTGCGAAGAACTGCCTGCGAGAAACAGAACCTACGAATATCTACTATTTCTATGAGAAACAAGCTCCCTTTATACGTACCGTTAGTGAGATCATCATTTAGAAATAACTTATTTTTAATCAGAGTTAGCAAGCTAGTTAGTAACATTTTTAAAACCTTTGACATTGATTTATTTCAAACCAGTTCTCTCTAATTTATATAATTGTATTACTAGATGTCTGTGTAAGCTTTAGTTTTTTTTCGCTAAAAGATCACCTTGTATCTCTAAACAAAATAAAATAAATAAGGTAAAATTAAGCAAGATCAAATGTATCTGATGATAGGTCTATTAGAATCCAAAAAATATCACCCATCGTTATTCGTCGTCGTCAAATCGGTACATCCTGCAAACTCAATGCCATACACCTCCATACAATTTTTCATACCTCGTCTGACAACGAAACGTGAATCCCGAAGAGAGTTTCTAATTAGGTTTATCATTTTAATAATTGTAATGATTCCGTTGTAAAATGAAATTAAATAAATCTTACCCATCCATGTTGGAAGAAGTTCATAGAAATAGATTTGCTGTGCGATTGCTATGTTAATTTCCTTAGCAGTGGTAAACAGTAGCTCATCATTCCAGCAAGGGTTGACCCTGGCTAGATTTTGGGCAATTACGTTGTGCTGTCTCCAAAACCATATAGACATTAAATTGATACCCGCAACTGTATTAGGACCGTCTTCAGCTGTGAACATCCAAATTCAAATATATTTTGGTTTATACGCTAGTATTTTGTTTTAATAAAACCTGATTTTCAGTATTGATGACGTGGCTACAGATGGTAATACGTGCTTTTAGACGTCCACCTTTACCACTGATAAAGGGTTACATGTAAATATGATCCATCATGCATTTTAAGACTGTACTGTAAAGATGGAAAAATTACATTTTACTTTTTTCTACTTACATAGTACCTGCATAGTAGGTTTGATTCTCTTTGTGATAAAAATATCACAAGACAAACCTCACAAAAAATGTCTTATCAGTGCAAATAAGGTGAGTTTGGTTATTTTAGTACAATTACGATAAGTACACATTCAAGAAAAAAAGAAAAAGTAACTGTACAACAGAACCGATACCTACTTCAAGTAACCCAATAAATAGTTCGAGCTAGACTTGTCAGTTTACGGTGGAGAACACTCAAATGCTGATGTTCTGTATGCTGAAGGAGCTCGGGTGGCCGAGCAATGATGTTAAGAAGTCAGCTGGTAAAAGCTCTTAATACATTCAAAATAGAAGGCTGACTCGCAGCAACGAAACCAATGCTAGTTCATGATCAAGTTGTTTATCACATTTTTCAATTATGTTATATTGAAAAACATTAGGATCTGGATTTCAGGTTGTTTGGGACCTTTATTCGTATAAAATGGTAGTTTACCATTAGTATTCGGAGTAGTTACTCGGAAAAATAGCAAAAATTGTCATTCCGCTTCTGGTTATTCTCGTATTCCTATTGATCAACGGAAGAAATTTTAAATTTGCTTCATATAGTCTGCATATATCACAGGAAAAACAAACTCACGTGTGAAGTGGCATCTGGTCTCATGAGGCTTCTGATTCAATAAGCAGACGTTGTTCTGTGTTTTATAACTAGGAGGCCATATCCTTCCGTTAGAGATCTCATACTTCAGTAATCCTCCTTGAAACTGCCTTCCTTTCAGCAGGAGGTTTTTCGTGTCTACTCCGTATAGAACCGACAAATCTATCAATGGCGTTGATGTTACTATCTGTAACAAAATATGTTTTTGTTTCTTAAATTAAATTAACGATATAAAGGCAGAGCATTGTTCCAAGACACCCTTATTGCACTATTAGTCGTAACGACCATAAATTTGGTTTAAATCCTATCATAGCGACGGAAGTACGGTTCTATAGTAAAGTTATATAATATAGTTAACATCATACAATGTTTTCTTGATTGATATATTTTTATTTAACCACCTAGTAGGTTTTTAATTATTTGTTAAATTTCAAAAGTAATGAATATAACAGGTTTGTGATAATCGTTACCTTTCCCCAAACTATACCACAATTATACTTCTTAGCTATAAACGCGATATTTTATTGTTGAGCTTCAACGGAACGTTCCATAATGAGAATTCATATTCTTTATAAAAAAAAATGCTTACTCGGCTAGGATGTGTATTATTCTTAAGGCAACCTTTGCTTTGGAAAGTGTCCGGCCTCGTCATATTCAGACATCTGATATCCGAGAAGCGGTGCACGGGATCATCGTCTGGCACTTTGATTGGGGTACAAGCTCGATCTGTCTTACCTTTGGGCAAACAGCAGTACGGTTTCCAAATTATGTAGTTAACTGAAATCAAAATAATATTTCATTCAATTTAAGCGCAGAGCAGACTATCTGGACATACCAAATTCCCGGTGGTTGAGACATCAACTGTAAATGTCATCTGCTGAGCATGGGTCTCTTGCTGACAACAGGCATAGGCTACCTCAGCTTACGATAATAAGCAATTGCAATTACTGGTACAAATTTATATTTTTAAATTGTATTTTATTCCTACAACATCTTGGTACTATGAGAAAATAACTGAAGACGTTACAGTTACTAAAACATTTTTCTTTATCTGTTGCCGATTGTCATAATTTGTGACTTTATATAACATTATCATTGTTTAACATTGATTCATCGTCCACCATCGATTTGTGACTATAATAAGCATTTAACTTAGGATCAACTTAAAATTTAGCCAGTTTGTAATGAATAGCAATCATTAAATATATTATTTTAAAAAAAATATTGTAATTTTGTGCATTCACCTGTATCGTGAAGGGATACGATATCAGCAGATAAGTATAACCAGCCATAAGTGGAAAGGTATGAAAACTTCTTGCTCGGTATATGACCCTCCGCGAGGAGAAGCGTGCGTAAATACCTCGGAAGCGGCATATCGTTTCCACTTTTTGCTTTTCTTGGCTCGTCACCTACAAAGTAAGTAAATAAAGTCACACACGATCACTTGATTTCAATAGAACCATGCCAAAGAGCTGCTGAATTTATATTAAAAACAAACACGCAATTAATAAGCATCATCACACAGATTTCGTCTCAAAACAAAACTATAAAATTTATTTTATTTAGTACCACTATAGAAAGAAGTCATACAAAACAATATAAGAAGGTGAATAAAAATATTAAAAGTATACATAAAATTATAGAAAATCTACCTGTTATCAATATTACAAAGATTTGAATGATCAAATGAGATTTTCGTATTGTACAAGACTAACAGAAAAAATTAGAAATACTGAAAATCAAAACTAAGTTAACCTTATTCTGGTTAAGCCAATAAAACATTTACAAACGGAATCTTCATAACCAATCGGCCCCCTTATTACGTAATTTGCAATAGCAAAGGGATAGCAGAAATCGCTGAATATTTGCTTAAAACTCGCGAATTCATATTTTGTAACACCTATAATGTACCAAACACAATCTTATTTTGCCATATCGGAGCAAATATTTAGCGATTTCTGCTATCGCTTTGCTATTGTGAAATACGTAATAAGGGGGCCGGCTTCGGAGTAGGTCCACGTTCGTAATTTGGTTCAACGCAAACCTTAATTTCATATTCTTTCGCATTTTTATTCGTTACTCTATAGCAACAAATAGCATAATAATTATGAAAATGAAATTGAAATAGCATTTCATTGCATTGAAATAGCATTTCAACTCTTATCATTGATTACTTGGTTCATTGGCAATTGAGTCACAATATGTTCCTTTACCAAAACCTCAAAGTTATTGTGTGGTAGAAGGTTTAATAAACAAAAGTCGCTCTTCTTAAAAATAATGTATTGGAGAAATAGATTTGCAAAGATACCATCAATGAAACTGGTGGGTAAGACGTTGCGTACGGGTGTATGCGGGGCTCCCCGTATTGGGTGCTGGAGGTTGTTGCACGACCCATCGGTCCTTCTGCCTTCGTAAGGATTACAGGGTTCAATCTCATTCACGCACCAACTGATAACAGACATGAATATTTTAACACCGATAACGAAATCTCATTTAATATGACATCATTCAAATGTTGGACTATATAATGAATTTCTAAACTAAAATTATTATGGTATCAAAATACCTCTGACAAATTTGATTTTATTTAAAACAGGCTGTGCCCGCGGCTACCCTCGCGTGAACTACAGATTAATGCCGTCGTTCCGGCGCGGCGTACGCGCAATTGCGCTATTGCCGCTCCCGGTTTTATGCTTATTGTAGGTAATCTTTAATCTTAATACGCGAATTGCGATTATTTTCCATTATTTCGTATTTTCTTTACCAATGCGAAAAATATTTTCGCTATAAAACAATCAATAAATTGTAGTAACAGTTCACAGTTGGCAAAATTCATGAAATCATCTTTATTTTGGGTTCAGTTTATAATCATTATTAGTTAAGCATTTTTAATAAAGATCCTCTTCCTTGTTCATCGTACGAAAACTTGCATGACAAATTCCAAATGTTTATTTTAGAGATGTAGCATAAATTTTACAATCAATATTACAATAAACCTTTAAATCAATTTCGGGTTGTGTATGCTGTGTAAATAGAATAACAATAATTAACTATCAAAAAAATTGAAATCGCTATCTGGAACACTTTAACAATTAAACGCCTGGCGCCAAACAACAAGATTAATTCCTTCCCAACAATATTGTTTGTTGCGTGTTGTAGAAATAAAAAGAAATATTCAATAAATGAAATGCATAATGGCGTTCGATTAATTGTCGTCTCATTAATTTTATTATTTTGGTCTAATGTAGTTTTAAATAACATAGAAAGCAACGCTGCTCGTAGTAATAAAAACAATACTAAAATTCACAAAAATCATCAATCATATCGTTCATCAGTGTCCCTTGTGTACGATTACTATCGATGGCCCTAAGGTTGAAATTTAACCAGCGACTTTTTGATCATAGACTATTTTCTGTTTGACATTTACAGTATTCATATACATTGAGTATTATCTACATCACTTGCTGTCACTTTTCATTGAGTGACAATGTCAACATTTTGGGGGGTCTAAGTTTAATGGCACTTGTCGGGTTAGGATTCGCAGTATTAATTAATTTAATATATTAGTAACAGATATTACAGGTACATTTTAGCTTTCTGCACTCCTTCTCCATATAAACGTTAACCATGCCAAATCTCACAGTCTTCCGTGCACGCAATAAGCTTAAAAATGTACCGAAAGCTTTTGCTTCACGTATTATGAAATTGAAGATTAATAATGTAATATTTTATACTTACAATGTAGAATTAGATTTAATGTGGCGTTTGAATTCTTCCTCGGATAAAGGCGTCCCGTGATAGGAATCGTAAAATATACCGCAGTGGGTACCACATAATGTGGATAACAGTATCACTAATCCTAGCATCATCATATCATTTATTATTATTGATATATAATTATTTGAAAATTAATTAATATTTAAATTTTTTATTATATATAATATATATTATAAAATTTTAAATAATGGACAATATTTATAATGTCACGAAACTTGTACGATCGCTTTCGATTAAACATTAGCAATGACCGTTCTAACCTACCAGGTACGTTGACTTTGTATGTGTTAAAACAAAATTGTTTTCGATATTCAAACGTACATACTTTTTTTTATTTAATTTAGTTATTTAGGTACCCAAAAAAAACATATCAGTTCCATCGTAACCTAAACTTAACATCTACACAGCTCACATAATGCACTAATAATATAATATAACTAGCAGTGGACCGCGATTCCACACATGTTTGTTACGCAGTAAATATTTTGTGTCTCGTAATTTAATTTTTACTCATTTATCAGAACCAATAAGTTGAGAAATGACATATAGCTCCTGTCTAATAGTGGACATATGGAATTTTTAGAAATGAAAACCTAGTAATCTTTACAAACCAGCTTTAATCTTGTATTTTTACAAAGGATAGTATATTTTCCATTTTGACGCAAACGCCTACAAATTATTTTTTTTAAATCTTAAACATGCGGGTGAAAGAAAAATACTGGAAATAAAATTTATGGGCGGCCAGTCACTTGAACGTGCAACTTGAACACCTTATAAAATTAACAGGTTCAGAGCGTAGACAACTCCTGTATACAAAAGTTCATAAAAATTATCCAAACCGTTTTTTAGTTAAGTTCGGACATATAAAAGAGTAAGTATACATAATACATTCATACAGCTATTAAGTAAAGAGAGAGTCTTACAGGCACGGATATCCGTGACGTAACGGATGGCAATGGTTGTCCATGCCTATAAACTCTTCGTGTCTTATAGGCAAGGATATTCCGTAGCGGATGACAAAGTTTATACGTGTCTATAATATGACATAATTTTTTTACAGGAATGGATATAATATGTGACTCTGCGATTTTGTCTGTGTATATAAGACACGAATTTTCCGTAGTAGGGGGTAACATTTATCAGTGTCTGTGAGATATGAATATTTTGTAGCGAGTGGCAATGGTTGTCCGTGCCTATAAATTCTTCGTGTCTTATAGGCAAGGATATTTCGTAGCGGATGGCAAAGTTTATATGTGTCTATAATATAATAATAATCATCATCATATATTGCCAAAAAAAAATTACAAATTAAGAAGGTTAAATACGCAATTTGGCAATAGGACAGACTCAGCTGATGCTATGTGACGTGGTATATCCTCGCCACACAGGGTTAGTTTTCAGTCTACCCCACATTCATAAATAGTCAATATTACGCGCAATCGGCGGCTCGGCTCGGCTCGTCACATGACATTAAAATTTTGTTAATTTAAAGATAAGTGAAAGTCAGATAGTTAAGAGAATTAAAAAAAATGTTAGTATTTCCATTTATATCCATGATATTATTTCAAATTAATTATTAGTGAAGAGAGTAATATACAGTGTGTTAAGAGATCGCTCTCGAAAACGAAGAAAGACGATAGGTCTAATGACACCTTTGATGATGGGACAGAAAAAAATCGATCCTATACAAAAAAAAATCATCTTTTTAAAACGTTTTATTAGCATTAATCACGCTCCGTCATGTTAGTACAGCTAAATGAAATGATAATTTCATAAAAACTACATTACTATAAAAAAATCCAGCAATAATCAATTAATGAAATTTTAGAAATAATCACATGTCTACGAACGCGCCACAATTGGTCGCCGGTAATTGGTTTCTGGCCTCATAATGTTAAAGAAAATTCACGACAGCGCGACGGCTTCTACACGTGAATTGACTAAAAATATACTAAATTGAATTTAAAAATATTTTACTTATTATTTAGCAGCTTTCTTTATTCAGTCATTTGTGTGATAAAGGATTTATAAAAGCTAATTCCGTTAATATACATACCTAATGTGTATATATTTATAGTAACAGAGTTTAAATAATTTTTTTTTTATTGATTTACTATATTTATTCAATTTATCTGATTACACAAATAATTATTAATTACTATATAATTACTAACTGTGCCCCACGGTTTCATGCGTAAAATAGAAAAAAAAATCTAGACAGGAACACCCTAATCACCTAGCGGTATGGAATTATACTATACGACTTATTCCCATATCTACCAAATAAACATTAAAATCATAAAAATCGGTCCACTTGTTTCGGAGGAGTGCGATCACGATCATAAACACCGCAACGCGAGATTTTTATATAAAAGATAAAATACTTACCTATATCAAAATTATCTACAGAACAAAAAACAAAAAAATTTTTTTTTTTTTATTAGGTCCTCGCACTGTTTCAAACCATTTATTTCGACGTTTAACATCTTGTGGAACATTAAAAACATTTTTTGGCTCATGTTTTTGTAGTATTCGTGCATAATGGTACGAAGCAAACACGATAAATTTTAATGTTCGACGTTTTTGGTATATTTATTAATATACTAGATGTGCGTAGTTCACGTGGACTACAGAATGCCTGTGCGAATCTTGCTCCCCCGCTCCCGGCTATAAAAATTCTTATTGTGGGTGTTCCTTAGAAGATAGATATACATATACTCTCCCGGACTTTTTATAGGACTTTTTGATGCCTATGATTATGTAGTACATTAATTTGCTATATCTCTTATGGTTTACTCAGCATACGTCATTTAAGCGCCCGAATTGATTCACCATGACCAGTTTTTTTTTTATTTGTGCGGAACCCTAATTTTTTTTCTAAAATAAAAGTAGCCTAAGTTTCTCCCTATTTCATCAGCTATCTATCAGTGGAAGTCCTGTTCAAATCGGTTCAACCGTTTCGAAGTTTACTCGGAACAAACCGACAGATAGATAAAAATTTAAAAATGGGCTTTTTGTTATAGGTTTTGTATATACTTTCATATGCATTTAGTAAAAACTGCTATTTTGACATAACAAACAGACACTTTAATTTTATTAATTGTATAGATATATCAACTTCTAAACATAGTTTAGACTCTTGTATCCAAGACGTCTATTATCAAAGATTTTTACTATAAACAAGAAAGAGGTCAGCCGCTTAAATCCACTAAAGGAATTTACATTGTTTTACTTTATTTTACTTGTAAGAACATTTTTATCGTTATAAATTTAGCATATTGACCACAATCTCGCCTTAACTTATGTGACGATGTGGCTCAAGATAAGTGGCCCGCTAAGCCTAGTGGAAGACTGGCTCTCAAGTGCAGCTGCCGGAACACACCTATTGGTAATCGGTGACAGATTTTCAACTGGAACAAAAAAGCCCTATGGTCTCATCACGATGTTTTCCTTCACGGAAAGCTCAGGTTCATTGCAAGGATTCGAACTCACGTCGATCAACGCGGAGTCTACACGCTACCAACTGAGCCATCATTACTTATTTATTTATCACTAGCTGTGCCCGCGGTTTCGCTCACGTGGACTACAGAATGCCACATATTAAAATGCTTATTGTGGGTATTCCTTAGAAGATGGGCATTAGACTCTCGGTGACTTTTTTGTAGTTTTAATTTTAATGTTTAGTAACAACTAACTATTTTGCTAACGCTGCATTTTGATGAATGGAGCCCACTTTTTTAATGAAATATTCTTCAAAGTTTAGTATATTGTACACTGATAAGGAAACTAACCAAAAATATGCAATCTTATAAACTAAGAATTTTAGATCTCCCAGGAATTTAGTGTAAAATAAAAACAAAAATTAATTGTAAGCATATTATTGACTTCAACACTTAGCTTATAAACAGAAGTGTTAATAATTCTACATAACTAATTTTCTATTATAGAATTATATGACAAATTAATGTAACTTACAAAATTCATTAATTAAAAGAAAAGGCAATTCATTGTGTATTCAATTAAAACTAAGTGTAATTTACATTATACTAAACGTCTTTAGAACTTTACCGGATATGACGATGATTTCGAACTGTCGTTGATAGACGTACGGACAGTGTGAAAAATGTTTGTCCTTACATATGAAATTAACGTTTATATATGGAAAAAGTAAAATAAATTACGAGTTGCAGCATTCCGGGAGTGCTAACAGAAGTGAAAACTTAGTTATTGGGTTATGAATTGCATGTTATTTATTAATTGTATTTTATTAATTATTAGAAATCTTAAAATACATTTAATATTCTTTTATGAAAGACACGTTCGCGGTCTGCTATATATATATACATATATATATATACATGCATATATCCACACACTATAGCTGCGTCTCGTAACGGTGTCGCGAGTCCAGAGATTTTATCTCATATAAAAATATGCTTTCCGTGCTAAAAGAACTTTTCGCTTCAATAAAAAAAGGAATTATACATTAATTAATCAATCGAACCATTATTTTCTATGTTCTTTCACAGGAGAAATAATATATAATTTTTTCACGAAGAGAAGACTTATTTGTTGTATTCCACTACAAAGGAAATGCCTTTAAATATTATACACATGTGCGAAACTGTGGTTTTACACATAATTAACTCTAATATCCTCTAATCATGATGCCTGTATGAATTAGTTGATACCATTTTATACGTTTCTTCTCGGTCCTCTTATGGTATCGTTAAATCCAAATTATGTATGTTGGAATTTATATTAATTCTCTCATAGGGCAAGCTAGAAACATCTTAGATCAGTCCACGCCCGGTAATCAATCGATGGTATATAACTGCAGCTTCTCAGTTGGTTTCTGAAATATATTTATGGAAGTAAATTTAAACTTTCGGTATTAGAGAGATGTACAGTGTGTTATATAAAAAGGTATTATCGAATAAAACCTTAAACGAATCCAACCGTAGGTACGAGGTATATGCTTTGAAGAAATGAATAGGCATAATTTAGACAGAAGTGAAAACTTAGTTATTGGGTTATGAAATTGCATGTTATTTATTAATTGTATTAAATTATTAACTTATCTAGAAATCTTAAAATACATTTAATATTCTTTTATGAAAGACACGTTCGCGGTCTGCTATATATATATACATATATATATATATATACATTCATATATCCACACACTATAGCTGCGTCTCGTAACGGTGTCGCGAGTCCAGAGATTTTATCTCATATAAAAATATGCTTTCCGTGCTAAAAGAACTTTTCGCTTCAATAAAAAAAGGAATTATACATTAATTAATCAATCGAACCATTATTTTCTATGTTCTTTCACAGGAGAAATAATATATAATTTTTTCTCCTGAGAGAAGACTATTTGTTGTATTCCACTACAAAGGAAATGCCTTTAAATATTATACACATGTGCGAAACTGTGGTTTTACACATAATTACACTCTAATATCCTCTAATCAGTGATGCCTGTATGAATTAGTTTGATACCATTTTATCGTTTCTTCTCGTCCTCTTATGGTATCGTTAAATCCAAATTATGTATGTTGGAATTTATATTAATTCTCTCATAGGGCAAGCTAGAAACATCTTAGATCAGTCCACGCCCGGTAATCAATCGATGGTATATAACTGCAGCTTTTCAGTTGGTTTCTGAAATATATTTATGGAAGTAAATTTAAACTTGGTATTAGAGAGATGTACAGTGTGTTTATAAAAAGTATTATCGAATAAAACCTTAAACGAATCCAACGGTAGGTACGAGGTATATGCTATTGAAGAAATGAAAGGCATTAGAGTATTCAGGCCCGACAGTAAACGTTTTAAAAAGTACTATGAAAGTTCTATAGTCTAATTTTTAACGTATCATAAAACTATGGAACCTTCTCCCGGACAATGCCTTTCCTCCCTCCTTCTTACGACATCGGGTATTCAAGAGTAACGCGAAGAGATATTTAAGCATGCCAGCATGAAAGCGCTGACTGCCGATTGATTTCGATTTCTCGGTGGTCGCCGTAGTGTTCGGATTGTACTCTGTTTACGACCAGAACAGTACCGTCAATTTGCCAAGCCGCCAAAAAGTAGCAGTTGAAAACCAGTCAATGTATGTTAATTTACTTATGCAAAAATAATAAAATGCTTATACGTTAACGTGTTAAAGACATTTTGGTGAATGGAAATAGTTTAGATTGTGTTATGGGCCACAGTATTTTTAAGTCCAGTATTAAAAATTTGAAGGTACGCAATAGAGGCTTCTTTTGCTTAATGAGCTGATATATCCTTCATTAATATTTAACACTCACAACATAAAACTTGTAATAAGTTTTCATCAATAAAAGTCCTCCCTATACGGGGATCGAAGCCATCAGCAACCAACCATGTATGCAAATACTACGACAGTAATTATAGTTCCCAATTTCCCAGTACTTTAATTTAATTTGGTTTATTTTATTTCATATTAAAATATATCAACAGCTTTATATTATTGCGTACAAAAATATTATATTTACAAACAATGATTTCAGTACATTTGTTTAAATGGCAGAATATATTAACCATAGCTGACCCCGATATATTATACATCTATTAAAAGAAAGTTGCTATCCGCATTTGTCTATATATCCGCTTACTTCTAAAACGAGCATCGGATTCTCATAAGGTTTTCACTGTCACTTAGAGATATTTTTAAGGAAGGTTTTCATATATATATACAATACATGCTAATTAAGTTTTTCTATGGTAGAGAAAATTCAATGTATTGTAATCAAGTCGTCAAAAAATGATTTTCGGGCGCTTACATGGCTTACGCTGGCTAAGCCTTATGAGATACAAGTACCTGAAAAGAATGTTCTAATGAATTGCAGTTCTTTAAAAAGCCTAGAGAAAACTCCGCGATGTGGTATGTCAATCTCTTAAGATTGATTCTACAGAGATCTGTTGACACACAGTAACCATTTATCTCATCAACATAATAATTAAAAATATTAGGTTCTTTGCTAAGCCACTTTCTCCAATTCAGTATTAATCCTTATCCCGATAAATATGTTAGTTAACTTGGGCATTTAATGTAGATTAAAATTGTCCTTGGCATTATGTAATTTCAATGAATATTGTAGAAGATATCACGGATTCTAAATTACGCGCAACCAAAGCATCACTCGCAGCGAAACGGTAGGCCAGCACTTCGCACCGCTACTGCCACCCGCGCCACGGCTACCTATGGTCTATGAATTTCGCATCGTGAGTTAAACTCAGTTTTTGTAAATATGAAATTGTGAACTATCAATACTAAAGTGTTAAACCCTAAATCAATCGAACATGCTTTTTAACATAATTTCTAAGACTAATAATTGTGATAAATCTATCGTATAATTCGTTTCATACTACAAGAAGTGTGTATCTGTGCATATTTGTTGCATGTTTGGTGATGACGACTACCCAGTAGCAGAAACAAAAATTTACCCTGGTCCAATTTTCAAAAATGCTTGAGGCTGTATTTCTGTTACGGTGTCGCCAACATCACACAGAGTTCTAGCAATAGTCATTTTTCTTATTTCATACAGTTGATCTGAAATGAATAATTTTATTTGAATTAATTATATGAAATGCCTTATGTAATGATATATTATGTTCGTAATCGGGGTCTGACAGGACAAGTTGTCTATCGTTTTTCCCACTATGTAACTTTCGCGCTCAACGCGCTGTCACTTCTGTTATTGCGCCGCGCTGTCTTGATTTGTTTGAAAAATTATACGTTTTAACCGATTCGCGAATTAATTTGTCAATTACCTTGTTCATTATTATCAGTTGATTAAATACGTGCATGTTTGAGCCACGGGACGAGATACTCCCATTGCGGCCATTTGCTTGTCTTGAAGGTTAAGGCGCCGGTTTGAGTTGCACGCACGCCGTGTTAATTTTGATAAGGCCTCGTGTAATTGTTGCTTTGAACTGTGTTTGGGCCACGGTACAAGAAAACTCCTTATTACGGTCATTTCTTGAATTGTGATATTGCGTAAATTTGTAGTCTCGCCACGAAACAAATTGGTGTGAGAAGCTGTTGGACGACAACATTGATTCGACTTTCCCACACTTGTTATGTGTGGAGCTTCTACCATCAGACTACACGCTGACAGTGGTGAGTTTATTTGTATTATTTTAAAATGTTATAAATTTACCAGCCCTGCGAAACGCAAGCTATTTCTTGTCAACCAACTCCATTGAGGGTTCGGATGGTCAAAGCATCCACTGCGCCTAAACGTTTATCCCCGAACCCTTGGTGAAGGATAGAACGATATATTTGTAGGTTCATCTTTCTCAATTCTATAATCTTCTTAATGATTATATGCTGATCGAAAGCTTACTCTTATCAATTCGACATGATTTAGAGTTAAGAAAAATAGTTTAATTATATTTAAATGTTTTAACTTTATTGAATACAAGCCTTTTTGTCAAGCATGAAACAACGAGCTTATGCTTATAATATTATTATAATTGTACTCTGCTTTTTTAACAAGTATACAGATGAGACGAATAATCTGATAAAAAATTTAAACCATAAACAATCCCAAAAAGGAGAACGATTATTTAGAATATTTAAAACAATAATATAATGCTTACCCAAAGTAAAGGAATTCGGTCTTTCAGAATTTTCATACCAATGTCTATCAGCAATTACATTTCGGACTAACTGCTCAACAACCAGGCAATAAAAGGTTTGAGGCACATCACCATCGGGAATCAACATCTCAAGCCAAATTCCAACCAGGAGATCTATATCTTCGACATCTTCGTAAATAGATTTCATGAGTTCAATTCTCTGAAATAATATTTGTAATCACTACTCAGCATACCAAATGGGATAAACAGTTAGAATATAATTAGTGTTATTCCTTTTATTATCGACATTTTTTTTTACAATACGTTCTATTTTTTTAATAATAGGTCTCTAGGCCATTCTGCAGTACTGGCCATTTCAAATCAAAATAATTTTTGTTTGCTAACAATTCTAATTTCAAATTTTTTTTTTTTAACATGGAATTCTTTTTCCAAAAGTAGTCATTTGTTTATTGATTAGTGTTACATTTTCATCGCATTTTAATCTTTTTTATCATCATGGATACGTTAAAAATTCGAGTAATTATGGAATATGAGTACCGTCGTGGCAGCAACGCGGCACAAGCTGCACGCAACATCAACAACGTTTACGGAGCTAACACTACAAACCTACGCATCACCTGTATTGGTTTACTCGCTTCCGTTCTGGGAATTTCGAACTGAAAAATGAACCTCGCGGTCGTCCGAAGACTTTGGTCGACAATGACGAATTAAAGGCGATTGTGGAAGCTGATGATACATAATCTACGGCTGAATTAGCAGCAGCTTTCGACGATAGCGTCAAAAAAATATTGGTCCATTTGCGTCAAATTGGCAAGGTAAAAAAGCTTGACAAATGGGTGCCCCACGAACTCAATGATCGCCAGCGCGAAGTACGCGTCGAGACGTGCCTTGCACTGCTCAACAGACACACAAATGAAGGAATTTTGAACCGCATTGTTACCTGTGATGAAAAATAGATTCTGTTTGGTAACCGCAGGCGCTCAGCAAGTTGGTTGGATCCTGGTTCAGCACCTAAACAATGCCCTAAACGAAAACTTACCCCTAGAAAAGTGATGGTCACTGTTTGGTGGTCTAGCGCCGGTGTGATGTATCACAGCTTCTTACCAAACGGGGTGAGCATTACTGCACATGTGTACTGTGAAGATCTGAACACAATGATGGAGAAGCTGGCACATCTCCAACCAGCATTGGTCAATCGCTCGTCTCCGCTGCTCCTGCACGACAACGTGCGTCCTCATACTGCAGAGCAGACGGTCTCCAAGTTGTAAGAACTGGGGTTGGAAGTTCTCCGTCATCCGCCCTACTCACCAGATCTTGCGCCTACAGACTACTACTTTTTCCAGAATTTGGATAACTCCTTGGCGGGGAAAAAAATCAATACCCGAGAGGCAGTACAAAATGCCTTTGAAGAATTTGTTGCCTCCCGTCCAGCTGATTTCTTTAAGAAGGGCATCAATAAACTGCCACTGCGCTGGCAAAGATGCAATGATTGCATGGGTGATTACTTCGATTAATACAAATAAGAAATACATGAAAAAAATTCGTTTCAATTTTTTCATACAAAACGGCAATTTCATAGGTAAAAACCAATATTTACTGCAACTGAATAACAGGAATGCAATACAGATTTAATTTACCTCAGGGTCAATAATTCCGTTCAAATCAACCCAAGTCTTGATTACTTTTCCGAAACAAAACTGCCTGTACTTCACGTAAGCTTGGAAACCGAAATATCTGTTCTTAGCCAAGTCAGTAGTCATTACATCTGAAGCACGCTGGAGAGGTCCCAAACTAATTTCAGCCAACTTAAACAAAATTTTTTATCAAAAAAATTATTATTAGTCATACAATAATTAAAGTAAGAGCACCAGTATATGACCACTTAGGGGCGCGTAAGTTCATTTTATTTTAATACTTGGTCTTTATTTTTATCTGATTTAAAGAGCTGAATATATTATGAGTTTTGCTGAACTATTTTACCATTACTTACTTTTAAACTAAATGCGTTTTTAAGTATCTAACTGACCCGCGCAACCACACTGCGTCACTAAATGTAAGCTCTCAAAAAGAATTAAATTTTTCCTGTTTTTGCAATATTTTTCACTGATGTTCCGCCCCTATTGGTCGTAGTGTTATGTTATATAGCCGAAACTTATACCTCAATAATCTTTTTTTGTTTTTTTAATTGTTTGTGTTTATTTTACTGATATACTTTCATAATAGTAATTTATAATGACATATGAAGAATAATTTGATGACTGCTTGCTTGCTTTTAAAACAACGTCTCAGATTATTAGTGAGGAGTTTGGATAGAAAAATACTGCCTGTTTTTCTTTATATAACAAAGGTGGCCAACTAGCATACGGTCCGCTTGAGGGTAAGTGGTTACCGTAGCCTATGGACGCTTGGAATATTACTAATGGCTGCAATCTTTTGCAGGGTGCAGGTATTCGACCAGTCGGACTAACAAAAGGAGAGAGACATCTTTAAATAATTTTTTCTATGTACTACTTCGTACTACTACTGTTTGTTTCTATTTGTTTAAGGAACTCACATCCGGATCAACAGTGTAGTCAACAGCAGCACTTGCTTGTCTGAATGATCCTTGGGTTATGTGATCAATGTTATCGTCAACATCAAAGAAGCCAGTTCTAAGAGTCAAGTTCACAATCGGATATTGTCTAACGTAATGTCCGTGTTTGTCATACATTCTGAAAAATAATAATTTCAGAAATGTCTTAAGTGAATGTTAAAAGGATGGTCATTGAATAGAAATGTTTGCTGACGTCATGCCCTTTATCACGTCTTGCTCCGTCCTATTTAATAGTTCAAGTACAGTTATTGATTTGTATTCATTTCAACATTAGCTGATAAAGTATGAAAAAATCTCAGATCGTAGTAAATTTACAAAATTATCTTTATTACATGCTATAAAGAGACTATTTTACATACTATCAACTATTGAAATACATATTATAAAATTTCTTTAAAACATTATATTAATACGTGAAGCAAAAACTTTATACCCCTTTTTAAACGTATTGCGGGCATGGAAGACTTTGAGATTTAGGATGGTTAAAGTTTATATGGAGAAAGAATGCAGAAAGCTAAAATTTATCTATAATATCTGTTACTAATATATTTAATTTAATAAATTATTACCGCGAATCCTAACCCGTCAAGTGCCATTGAACTTAGACCCCCCAAAATATTGACATTTTCACTCAATGAAAAGTGACAGCAAGTGATATAATATTCATTGCAAATTTCAAACAGAAAATAGTCTATGATGAAAAAGCGCTGGTCGAATTTCGATCATTGGGCGACCGCTAGTAATAAATAACTATAACTATCAACCACGCCGATAGTTTTCTACCATTTTTTTTTAATCCGATCGTTGGTTTTAGATATTACTAAACTTTACCTCGTTAAGTAGTGTAGATTTAAGTAAAAGTATAGATACTGGTTGATGCTTATCTTCAGTCATACATGATAGAATTTGAAAAGGTAATGGAATGGTAATAGTAAATTCATCTTCATTAAAAGCATATTCATTCTTCTTTTAAAACTCCTATCTTGTAGAGTTAGAAAAAATAAATGCGGGTTGAGAGTCCCGTTCTTTTTTGGTTCGCATAGTGAACAAAGCTGCTTTGCGCTTCGTCTGGTTAAATGGATACTTACTTGATAGCACCATCTTGTATCGTATGCAGCCATCTCAAAACAAATGGAAATTCCAAAGAAATTTGTGGAAGTACTTTAGGATTGTAGTTATTTCTGAAACCTGGTAGTGCAGATATAACTTTATCCCTGATAAGATTATCGCGACCTGAAAAACAATTTATACTATGAGTTATCAATTTATTGTGGTAGTTGACTCATTTATGTGCTTTTTACATATTTATATATGGAGGAAGTAAGGGCCTTTTTGAACTAGTAGGTACAGCAAAGTAAAGTGTATTAATGTAAGAAAAATGACGACCATTGAAAGGTAAGTATCGACTGACATCCGTCGTTAATAATCTGCTCTGTAAACACCATGATAGGAACCTTTGGGTTACTTTAGATAAATTGGCTGATAACGCAATGCATATTTCGAAGAGAGTTACTTTTGAATATATAATATTAAAATTATAAACCAGTCGCGATCCTGTTCTAATTTGTCATTTAAATAAAACTCACCCATCCATGCCGGGAAAAGTTCATAGAAGAGGATCTGTTGTGCAATAGCTATGTTAATGTCCTTAGCAGTTATAAAGAGCAGCTCATCATCCCAGCAAGGATTGACCTGGGCCAGATTTTGAGCGATTACATTGTGTTGTCTCCAAAACCAGATAGACATAATGTTGCCATTCGCTACTGTGTTTGGGGTATCTTCAGCTGCGAACAACAAATGATACTTTATGCGATAGCGTTTTATAATATCTCAAAATAGACTTCCATCTTAACCATTTAAATGGATTACATAGAGTTTTGGACTCTCCCATAGTATATGCCAATACAAGTAATCTTAACAGAAAAGATGATAGAATCACGTTACCACAGTAAAGACGAACACACATATAATATACACAAGAATTGTTCACTTAAAAGTATTAGATATATGCTAAAAATCATAGCAATCACATAAAAAGCATATAAGCCATATTATATGCCTTGTATAAATAACTTACGCATAATAATTTATGTTAAAAAATCTTAGTTATGTAGGTACTATGATTTTAATGTTTGCAATTTCTTTCGGTATAATGTTAAAACCTGATTAATATTTTAAATTTACCAGCATGTTATATGGTATTATCACAGTCTTTTAAAAGTCAGGAATCAAGGTTGATCCTACGGTTGCTACTGTTTCGTGCTGAAGAGACTCAGGTGGGTGAACATTGCTGGTACACCCAATCGAGAAATTGGCTGATATAAATCTATACTAATATAATATAACGGAAAAGTTTTTTTGTTTGTTTCTTTAAACACGCTAATATCTGGAAATACCAGTTGGTTCGAAAATTGTTTTTATTCACTATAGCCAAACTACCGAGGAATAGTATAGGCTATTTAGGGTTAGGCCTTAAATATTGCTTTTTGTTACATAAGTAGGAAGTCGAGACCCTCCCGAACTGCTTTAACCGCGTACGCTGGCGTAATCGTTAATGATACGGATATATAATGTTATACAATAATATTGGTCCTTAGTATATCTAAAAAAAAATTAGTAATAGCATATACGTATCTTTTATACATAAGTCACAATAAGGAGTTTTGTGACAAAGTTTGTTGAAAATTAAAAAGTGATTTTTAAACATTATTTTTAGACATGGCATATAAATTCTTACAAACAAAAGTTACTTAATTATAAATATAATTTTATGAAGTTTAATTTTGCTGTTTAGATTCTATTTGGATACGTAGTTTAGGAGATAATGAAAAATTTTAATTATTTGTACTTGCGGGAAGAACAATTATTATAGACTGCATAGGTGCGTTGGCGCTGTCGGTGTTTATGATATAAAA
The DNA here is from genome assembly GCA_033032175.1 of Saturnia japonica. Classification (NCBI taxonomy): domain Eukaryota; kingdom Metazoa; phylum Arthropoda; class Insecta; order Lepidoptera; family Saturniidae; genus Saturnia; species Saturnia japonica. The sequence goes on along the minus strand of CM065309.1, from coordinate 20,620,153 downwards.
TTAACACGGATGAAACAGTGGGGTACAGCTAGTGATTCGTATAAATGTAGAAAGTAACGAAAAATTAACAAGCATAAACACACCCCATTTAGTGAGTCTCGTATCCTCAATTATACCGAAATATTATCATTAAATTGCACTACACAGCCTGCAGTAGTTAAATAACATAAAAGGCTCACGTGTCAAGTGGCATCTGGTTTCACGAGGCTTCTGATTTAATGAACAGATGTTGTTTTGCGTTTTATAACTAGGAGGCCATATCCTCCCGTTAGAGATCTCAACTTTCAGCAATCCTCCTTCAAATTGCCTCCCCTTAAGTAATAAATTATTCAACTGACTGCCATATAAATGACGACAAATCTATCAATGGAGTTGATGCTAATATCTGCCAATAAAAATTGTTTAAGAATATTAAATTAGATTGTGCAAAAGTGTTTGTCTTGTATAACATACATTTTAAGGTACCAATAACTAAATTTAACCCATACCAAAATTAAACCACAATTATAAATTATTTAAAGACAATGGAAATCGTGATATAAACGACATTTTAAATTAGACTGACAATAAAACCGTCCCAAATGCAAATTCCGATTATTTGTACAAAATAAAATCACTTACTCGATTAGGATGTGTATCATTCTTAACGCAACCTTTGCTTTGATAAGTCTCCGGTCTCGTCATATTCAGACATCTGATATCCGAGAAGCGGTGCACGGGATCATCGTCTGGCACTTTGATTGGAGTGCAAGCTCGATCTGTCTTACCCTTTGGCAAACAGCAGTACGGTTTCCAAATTAACATAGTTAACTGAAATCGAGGTGAGACTTCATTTGATTTAGGTTCAGAGTAATAATAATAATACAATACTGTATTGCGCAAGAAAAAATATGCATGTTATATAACTATGTATAATTTTTTGCAGGACTGATTTTTATCAAAAATCACTCATAGATTTTAAAGTAATGGGAGGTGAACTGATTTTTAAATAATATCTTGACTCGTTGTCGATGCTGCCTTGGTGGTAAGCACAGAACAATCCAAACTCAATGGGACCACCGACAGATATAAATCAATCCATCCAACTAGTGATGAAGCAATGTTCAATTTAAGAGCCTTTTATTCATTCTTCTTGACGACAGGCACAAGGATTCATTATCACATCAATCTCTAATATAAGCAATTTTAAGCATCAAGATGTCTGAATTTCATGAGTTCTTCTATACACCATTTGACCATGACAACATTCCTCATTACGTTGAAGCTTACTCACGATGTTTTCTTCATCATTACCTATTATTATTTCTAACTATCATATTTCAACATTATAAACTGGTTATGTCATTTAAAGTCATATGTGACATATAAATTTATAATTACTAGCGGTAGCCCAATGATCGAAATTCGACCAGCGAACTTTTTAATCAAAGACTATTTTCTGTTTAACATTTGCAGTATGAACCTAAACAATGAATATTATATCACTTGCTGTCACTTTCCATTGAGTGACAATGTCAATATTTTGAGTGTTCTAAGTTCAATGGCACTGTTCAAGTTAGAATTAGCAGTATTAATTAATTAAATCTAATATATTAGTAACAGATATTATAGATAAATTTTAGCTTTCTGCGTTCCTTCTCCATATAAACTTTAACCATGGCAAATCTCACGATCTTCCGTGCACGCAATACGCTTAAAAAGGGGGTACAAAGTTTTTGCTTCATGTATTTATATAACGATGAACATTTATTAGATTTAGTTAAATAGTAGATACCCGACTTATGGTTAGTAACAATACCATTAAATAAATCAATATAGAAAAAAAATTGTACTTTCACCTGCATCGTGAAGTGAGGTAACATCATTTGATAGCAGTACCCAAGCATAACTTGAAAGGTATGAAAACTTGTTGCTCGGTACATGACCTCGGCAAGGAGAAGCGTGCGTAAATGCCTCGGAAGCGGCATATCGTTTCCACTCTTTGCTTTTCTTGGCTCGTCAACTACAAATATTGAGAACAATCTCATAAACGAAATATTTAATTTCACATATTAACGTACCATCACGCCTGTATACCCGAAGGATTAGGCAGAGGTGTACTATTAATACATTAGTACATTAGCACACCCACAGTTCGCCGGGTATGTTTTCTACGTCTCATGAAATAGGGAGCGAGCCTGTAGCCATTAATTGGGCACAAAGCCAAACTCTGAGCTACTACTGAAAATTTCATAGATTATCATTCTATAATCTATAACTTATTACATTAATATAATTATAATTATTATTTATAATATGTTAAATATGAAGAGACCTTTTTAAAGATTAGGCTACAACTCTTAGATAGTCTTAAATACTTGATATTTGTTACGTAAGTCGAAAGTCGAGGCCCTCCCTAACTGTTTTAACCGCGCCCGCTGGCGCAATAGTTAATTATACGGAAATATAATGTTATATAATAATATTGGTCCTTAGAATATCTAAAAATTATTTGCGATAGCATATGCCTATCTCTTATACATCAGCCACTATAAGGTATTATATGACAAAGATTTGTTGAAAATTAAAAAGTGATTTATAAGCAATATTTTTAGTCATGGTATATTAATCCTTACGAATAAAAGTTACTTCATCATAAAGACAATATTATTAAGTTAAATTTTGCTCTTTAAAGTATGCTATTTGGACACATAGTTTAAGAGATAATGAAAAATTTAAATAATTTGTACTTGAGGGAAGAGCAATTATGATAGTCTACATGGGTGCGTTGGCGGCGCGGTGTTTATTGGATAAAATTAACACTGGTGAAACCGTGGGCAAAGCTAGAACTTAAAAATTTCGCAAAAGGTTCCCTGGATCGAAAAATGTTTTTCAGACACTCGTAATATTCTTGTACAACCTGTTCAACAACATCCCATTCGCTAAGATAGAAGATAAAAATAAAAATCTACTTTTTAACTGACTTGAATAAAGTCGAAGGTTACTAAATTCGAATGTATATATTTTTTTTTATTGGATTTGATTTTGATGATTCTTTTTTTGTTTGATAGGGAATACCTCAAGGGTGGACCCCCTTTGACATTGGACTTCGAAGGTACACCAGGGAACTCTTGAAAATCATTGAAGTGGGTTTTCTTTTTTGTTAAATATTTTCTTGTTGATTTATCTTTAGCACTTTTATTACAATGTTCGCTAGGCATCTCACAATTTATATTAACGAATAATTGATTGACAATACACACTGAAATATTGGAAGTTTACTTTTGACTTATTATTAAACTTCCTAATATTTAAGCATCTTAAAAGTTAAAATTGTAAACCAAAATTAGTTCTACTATTAAAATAATATTATGCTTGTATGGAAAAAAGTATGTGATATTATTATTAATATTTGCATAATAATATGCTATAAATACTGCGAGTGTCTGATATTTCATTTATAATGTAGAGTTCATCAGTGTACCACGCAAAGCTTTAAAAATGGACTGATATTTAGGTGCAATATATATCAAAATAACTAGATACTGGAATATCCAATGAGTGACGTCACAATATTTTCTTTCATTAATAAAAGCAATCGATTTGTAAGTTTGAATGTAAGACAATCGAGGCGATGTCTGATCGCTTTACTCCCAAAAATAATATTAAAGAATTAGATTTCCAAACATACCATCAATGAAACTAGTGGGTAAGAAGTTCCGAACGGGTGTATGCGAGGCTCCCCGTGTTGGGTGCTGGAGGTTGTTGCACGACCCATCGGTCCTTCTGCCTTCGTTAGGATTACAGGGTTCAATCTCATTCACACACCAACTGATAACAAACAGAAGTAAGTATAGCATATAACAAAATCTATGTCCTCATTCGATCAAATATATATTTGGGGTAAGTGAGTAACAGAGTGTAAAGTTCCTTATCCACCATTGAAAAAGGAAGATCCTCCGACCAGACAGGTGTTGTGTCTGGCGGGCTACTGCCCAAAGGTTGTTATCGGGTTCTTGTATATATTGTAATTGTTGGGTTAATATTAATATCGCGATGTAGGATACGTCGTATGTGGGGAGATAAGATGTCGCTATATCGATGGCGCTACCTTACTCCCCAGCGAGACCGCAGGTCGATAGCAGGTTGAGTCGTCCATACATCTTGTGATGCTTGCCGGGCCAGTAGAATGTTCTAGTGAGTCGGAACAGATGCCGCATAGTTCACGGTGAGCGGGAACTGTCTGCGGTGATGCCCCAGTGAGTCGGAGTGATGCAGTGGTGCGTAGTGGCTGGCTGCTGCATCAACCAGTAGAGAAGTGCGTCTCTGCTTGTTGACCGGCCAAAGTACAGTGTGATGTGCCAAGATCGCTGAGAAGGCTGTGGGTGATGACCAGGAATGCGCATCAGCTGCATGCTGGTGGTCAGGATACCCGTAGTAGCCGTGGATGCTGGCATGGCTGTATGACTCGCTGCTCGAAAGCTTGAGGAAGTGATGATGACGTCACGATGACGTTGCTTTGCGAAGGCTGCACTGGTATTCATATGATTGGGTCACTAGTGTAGGTGTAAGTGAGGAACAGAGTGTAAAGTTCCTCCATCCACCATAGAAAAGGGAGGATCGTTCGACCAGACGGGTGTTGTGTCTGGCGGGGTGCTGCCCAACGGTTGTTATCGGGTTCTTGTATATATTGTAATTGTTGGGTTAATATTAATATCGCGATGTAGGATGCGTCGTATGTCGCTATATCGATGTCTCCACAATATAGAACACATATTATAAAGATGATGTCTAAACTGATATGCTCATGGTACTTAAAATATAACTAAAATGGTACAAAATACATTAAAGGAGATTCTTTATAAATATGATTAATATGGAATAGAGAATCTATTACAAGCAGTAAAGTAGTAACTATGCTGTCACCCAATTATTAGTGAGGATATTTTATATCAAAACAACATTCATTCTGTGTACACACACACGCAAACACACACTGTTAATTTTAATATTTTATTTGTAGTTGGCCTTATTTTTGCAAGCCTCATAACGCGAAGCGTTTGAGGTTGTGCTATACTCTCGACACGTCAAAGTCAAGCAATTTTTTGCTCTTGAACTCTCTCTACCGCAACTAATTGGCACTTATACGATAATATGAGTAAGATATATTTCAAGAAAACAGTTCAAATAATCTATCCCATATTCCGTAAAAACAATTTTATTTTGCTATAAAAATTTTTTTTTTCACGTGGACGTTTACGAGTTGGTTATGATAACTCCAGAAAAAATGGACGCATCAAGACCGAGTTTTGCTTATTATCTTCAGAATAACATTAATTAGTTACATAATTAATATCAATAGCCTCTAGTACCTAGCCGTAGTTTATTAATAAAATGTTTTTTTTTTATTTTTATGTAAGGAAGGTCACTATTTAATTGGATCTAAAATTAAAACCTATTTTGTTAAGTTGTCTAAATAATATAAATAAGTCAATTGTACGACTTGTTTTTTTTTCTTAAAAATCACTTTTGGGTATCTTATTTTATTTTGTTCTTTAACACTGTTATACCTAGTTCATGTGACAAGGGTTAAGCCCTATTTGATATATTGCACTTTGAAAATAAATTATTATGATTATAAATTTAATGAGAAACATTGTCTTATTACGTGAGTGGTTATTACTTTCGCGGTTTTACTAAACAAACTTGAAATATGTACGCCTTAAAACCATCAATAACTGTATCACATACAACTATATTTGTGATATCTATGGTATTACGAGCATCCATAATACAAGATAATTTTTAACAAAAAAAAAAAAACAATTTCAATGATTTATAAGAGTTTCCTAGTATATCTTCGAAGTTGATTGGGAATGACAATGAAATTAAAATGGGACCACGCATGAGGTATCCCCTATCCAACTAAAAAAAATACTCCAAATCAGTTCATAAAGAAAGAAGTTATGGCTTAACATCCAAAAGAAAAATATACATTCGAATTGAGTCTTTTGTTGAAGTCGGTTAATAACAAAATGCGTTTTTGTTTTGTATGTTTTGTGCTACAAGGTAGGATCACGTATTGGACCTTAACTAGACACATAAATGGGATAAATAACTATACGTTATAACTTATCACAATTTTAAATAATCACAACTCGAGATAATTGACAGAAGATTGAGGGGTGGTTTACGATAGTGCTTCTACTAGATACCGCGCTGTCTACAAACAATAGCTTCTTGAATTAATACGGTATGTTGTGGCTATTTTTAAAACTATCCGGCGTAGTTTTTATTGCCGCGTGTCTATAGTTCGCCGACGGGTATCTATTATAAGCGTCGCGGAAACAAATTATTAATTAATGGTATCATATGACATTTAATTGTAAGTATATTAAAATGTAATTATGCTTAATAATGTGATATTTTAAACTTACAAGGTAGTATTAGATTTAACGTGGCGTTTGAATTCTTCCTCGTCGATAGACGTCCCGTGATAGGCATCGTAAAATATACCACAGTGAATACCACATAATGTGGTTAAAAAAATCACTAATCCTAACATTTATTATTATAAGTAATATAAAGTTATTTATAATGAATTGACTTTAGAAATTTCTTTTCTTAAATAATTAATTATTACAAAATTTAAATGGGAAAAATATTTTTGTTATCCTTTTAGACACTGTACGACCGCATACGGTTACACTTTGGCAATGGCCGTTCTAATATTTTATACATGATTCTGACCTACCAGGTCAATGTAACTGTGCCTTACAAACCAATTAACAACTTGGAAATATAAAAGATTTTTTGCATTATTTTTGCATAAAAGAATTTACATTTAAAACTGATAGATTGGGTCGGTTAGAAACTGATCAATTTTGAAGAGTGCTGCAGGTTTGCAGCTTGTTTAAGTAGAATGTGAACATGTGATGCTTCTGATGTTGCAAGCGTCCGTAGGCTGAGAATGCGATCGCTTTTATTTTCAGGTGGACCATACGCTGATCTATCACTGTGGTGTAAAAAAATCAAATTTGATCCAACTATTTCCGTAGAGTTCAATAAAACTATTACGTTCCTGTATTCACGACAAGCAGTGGACTATATGACATGCACTGTATTATTGCATTGCTGCATTGTAAGAATATTGTCAATGATTTTGTGACATTTTATTTCTTACTAGCTGTGCCCCACAGTTTCACCCGTGTTAATATTATCCGAAAAACACCGCGCCGCCAACAAACCCGTGTAGTCTATCATAATTGTTCTTCCCGCAAGTACAAATTATTTTAATTTTTCATTATCTCCTAAACTATGTGTCCAAATAATATACTATAAAAAGAAAAACGTAACTTCATAAAATTGTCGCTATGATGAAATAACTTTTGTTCGTAAGGATTAAACGATAAGCCTAAAAATAATGATTAAAATCAATTTTATTCTTTAACATAAAAACTCGCAAAATACCTTATTGTGGCTTATGCTATTAAGAGATAGACATATGTTATTGGAGACTTTTTTTAGATACAGTAAGGAACAATATTTTTGTGGAATATTATATTTACGTATCACTAACCATTACGACAGCGCCCGTGGATAAAGCATTTCGGGAACACTTTCACTTCGACTTACTTAAAGAAAAATCAATATTTAAGGCTAGCTGGGAGGTTTAGCTTAGTTCCAGATAGCCTATACTATTCTTCGTAAATCTGGCTATCATATACAAAAATAATTTTTCGAATCCGACTGCTACCAGTTGTCCAGAGACTACCGTGTTTAAACAAACAAACCAAAAAACTCGTCCGCTTTACTAAATTATTAATAGTATAAATATACACGGACTGACCTCGGAACACGACAAACCAAAAGAAAATAATACATGTGTTTAACACTATGTGTATGGAGGTCGCGATCCCTGCCACCCCGCTATATTACTGTATATACACTGACTAATCTCTGAACACGATAAACCAAAAGAAAATAATAGATGTTTTTTTTCTTTCTCACTGTCTATACTGTTAGCCTAAGGGGCCCTAAAGAAATAGAGCCACTGATGGCTTTGACAGCTTCACCAGGCTTGAGGGCGAGCGTTTAAGGCATTCAGCCGTGAAAGCGTGGGCAACATGCGCACAAAGGTTCCAAAGTGGCCGGACGTCTGCTTGGGCTGTTACCGCGATTGTGAAAAGGTCGCGAACTGACTATCCCCTATTCCCTATTCCTATATTTCCTATCCGTAGAAAATTCGAGCTAAACTAACGCATACATATATATATGTCCCTGCCTCCTGGGAGAAAGGAATGAACATGTGTATATGTATTTAGTATTCTGGTAACATAATCGAAAGTAACTACCGTAAAAAAAGAAAAAAAAGGTCCCTTACAGAATCTATGTACTTATGTGGTGTGCACGTATGAATGTACATATTGTGTGTAATGATGTGTGTGCGTAGCTACGTGATTTGCAAGTGCAGTGTCACCAGTATCGCGCGAGCGGCTGCATGACTCAAGGGTTCTACACCGAGGGAACGGACCTAGGCTTGAGTTTTCGAGTAATTGATACTATAGCATGATAAAAATAACAAAAGATCGATTGTTGTGGTGTTTTTGTTTTCTATAATAGGGATTTTTATATTGTTAACACAAATATGAATAGTGAATAAAAGTAGATCGATTTTTTGGAGAGATCGATCTTTTAGACTTCAATTTATTGTGAATCGACACATCAGAGTTTGATTCGAATCGATCTTTTTCGAAATGAATTGCCTAGCAGCGATGCGGCACTCGACTCACTTGCGTGGTTATATACTCACTTGCGTGGTTATATCCGACCTAGGGTGACCCTTTAATAATAATATGATTTATTAAATAGATGTAAGGTCAACTCATGTTGGAAATTTGCAAATTCTCTGAAACTGTACATTTTTTAACTTTATGTAAACTCTCAATAATCAACATTTTAATAATCAAGTTTCAAAGTTTCAGCCAATTCAACTGAAGAGCTATTTTATAGCATTTTTACCGAACAAATGTACGACGTGAATTTTTAAATTGATATAACTTTTTTATTTATGAACTTATTGAAGTAAAACAAACACTAAATGTTAAGTGAACCTTACCAGAATATATTAGTGAAAACCGTTTCTAAATCAGTAAAGCCGTTTCAGAGAATATCGCGCACAAATGTTGCCAAACAGATAAACAAAAATTCTAACAATCATTGTTTTGGTTTGTGTTGCGTTGATAAAGGCCCCAAATAATAGTTTCTCTCATATATCTTCTATGTACGGACATCGATCAGTTACGTTTTTATTATATGTATAGACAGATGTAGATATGGTGGTCGCGATCCCTACCACCCCGGTATATTATTGCATATACACCGACTGATCTCTGAACTAGATGAATCTCTGAATGGTTTGCTTTAAATAATTTACTACTAAATACAAACAAAACAAAATGTATGAGATTTGTCTTGCCCAATGTTCGGAGTGTTGATAGTAGTATCAAGATAGAAGGGAATTTAGTAGGCTTAGTTGATGGTACTGTGTCTTCTTGGGCATTACCCTTGATTCAAAATTACAGTGGGGTCCGCATATAAAAACTTTGGCGGGAAGATTAAGTTCTGCTGCATTCGCAGTACGCAAAATTCGCCAGTTAACAGATATTGCCACCGCTAGGTTAGTCTACTTCGCTTACTTTCATAGCTTAATGTCTTACGGTATTTTGCTGTGGGGTTCAGCAGCTGAGGTAGATACCATAATTATATTACAAAAGCGGGCAGTTCGAGCAATTTACAATATGAGACCCCGCGAATCACTAAAGAACAAGTTCCAGGAATTTAGTATTTTGACTTTGCCCTCCCAATACATCTTTGATAACATAATATATGTCCGTAAAAACTTAGACAAGCTGGATTTTGTCAAAGATCAGCACAATGTAAATACTAGAAATAAAGATAAATTAGTCGTACCGTGTTTTAGACTTAGTAAGACTAATAAAAGTTTTTTAGGTAATAGTGTTAGGTTCTATAACAAGATCCCGAAGCAAATTACTGATTTACCTGACAACAAGTTCAAGGACCATGTCAAGCGGGTTTTACTGTCAAAAGGTTATTATAGGGTGGATTATTATGTGAATGATAGTGATGTCTGGAAGTGACTCCCTCTCTGTGCATCCACTAATATATTATTATTGTACCTGTTATATTTGTAACATTTGTACAGTTAATAAAAAAAAAAAGAGATAAACCCGATCGAGTTTCTTACCGGTTCTGCTCGATGTCTGGGATATTTTCCGAACCGGTAGTAGTGTTTTGACATTCATAAGTGCCTTTTTATGGCCTAAATTGAATAAAGATTATTTTGATTTTGATTTTGAGTTGAACCAAAAGAAACTCATAGTTGGGTTTATCGCTATTTCTATGGTGGTCGCGAGGGATACCACCCCTCTATATTATTGCATAAACACTGACTGATCTCTAAACACGACAAAGCATTAGAAAATCATAGATGGATTTATCACTCTATGTGTATGGTATTGTAAATCATCCCTTATTGTACCACCCTGCCGACTCATTTTTCAAAAACGCGAAACTTTTTTATTTTTTCCTAAAACCATACATATGAATTTTCATATTCCTAAATTGAGAAATAGTGGGTTCTTCATACAAAATTTCTTCCCCTATTTGACCTCTTCATGTTTTATCTTTGCGCCATAAGGTACCCTATGTCCGTCTCCAAGGTCCAATATATCTCTGTTCATCAAAATTGGTTTAACGGGTTCTTCGTACAAACCTTCATCTCCTATTTCACCCATTAAAGTTTTATTTTCACCACAAAAGGGGGCCAAAGTCTGTCTCCAAATTCTTACATATCTCTATATCAGAATTCATCAAAATTAGGTTCTTTATACGAACTTTCACCCCCCATTTCACCTCTTCCAATTTTATTTCCAAAAGTAGCCAAAAGTAGTAATTCTTGAAAATTGGTTCAGCGGTCAAGGCTTGAAAATGCAACAGACGGGACAGACATAATTTCTTTCGCATTTATAATATTAGTAGGTATGGATTATTCAATCCATTATGCAGTCATTTTCTATGGTGTCTTTTACCAATTAAAATACTAATAGTAAATTATTTATTACCCAACAGCAAAATATCGAAAACAATTTTTAATAATATTTTTTTGAAATGAATTCTCTTTCCCTATAAATGTAATAAATTCTCTCTCTCTATGCTTTTCTATGTTTCTCTATAATAACCGATACTTTAGTAAGGTTAAATTACAAAAAATTGACTTTTGTGGTGTCCTTTTAATTTTCTATTTTAGGTATTTTTATATTGTTAATACAAATGCGAAAGTGAATCGAAAAAAAACGATTTTTGAGAGATCGATCTTTTAGATATCGATTTTTTTTGGGAATCGATTCATAAGAGTTCGATTCGAATCATTCTTTTTCGAAATGAATTGCCATCCGTAGCAGCGGCGCAGCTATATTCAACTGACAATTATCCAGCCTATGCTGACCCCCTTTTAATATGATTTATCACATAGATCTGAGGTCAACTTATATTGCATATTTGCAATTTTTTAAACTCTTCATTTTTGAACTTAAGAAAGGTTTCAGTCATCATCGTTTTACAAACCATAATATACAGATAACTAAAATTTAGGTCAATTCAAATGAAGAGCTATTTTATTGCATTTTTAACGAACAAACGTTCGACGTAAGTTTTGAATTGATATAACTTTTTTATTTATGAACTTATTGAAGTAAAACAAACACTAAATGTTAAGTGAACCTTACCACAATATATTATTGAAAACCGTTTACAAATCGGTTATGCCGTTTCTGAGATTAGCGCGCCCAAAGTTGGCAAACAGACAAACAGATATACAGACAAACAGACAAAAATTCTAACAATCATTATTTTGGGTTCTGCTGCGTTGATAGAGACCCCCAATAATAGTTTTTCTCATATATGTTCTATGTACAGACATCGATCTGTTACGTTTTTATTATATGTATAGATTAGCGGTGTGCCCGCGCCTCTACACGTGTTTGTTACTACGCAATAATTATTGAAATCCCTTCATTTTTACTCATATTGTTGACAATTCATATGCCGCATCAATTGAGGAGTGGCATGTATTTCCCGGGTACAATTTTCATCAAAATCGATTGAAAACTATTATTCTAATTTACAATTTCTAATGCACTATTAACAATTCTTATAGCCTCTCAATTATAGTATGATGTATGTTTCCCGTCTACAAAATTTGATCAAAATCGGTTGAAAATTGATGAAAATTAAACTTTTTGAATATTTTTTTTTTAGTCTAGAAGTAATATTGACAATTCTTATAGCCTATTAATTATTTAAATAGTTAGACTTCCCGTGCATAAAATTTCATTAAAATCGGTTAAGAATTAATTAAATTTAAAATTTTTGAAAATTAATTTTTTTTACGGCTCCCAAAAGTGTTATTGAAAATTCTCATTACTTATCATTCATGGAATATACTTCCCGTGGACATAATTGAATGAATGAAAATGTTTTTTTTTTATATTATCTAAAAGTAATATAGGGGTAACCAATGCAAAGGGAGGATCCTTCGACCAGACGGGTGTTATTTCTGGCGGGTAGCTGCACAACGGTTGTTGTAGGGTTCTTGTATATAATATACTCAATTGTTCGGTTAATTTTAATATCGCAATGTAGGATACGTCGTATCCGGTGAGATAGATGTCTCTATGTAGGATGCGTCAGTTATGGCGGGGATAGATGTCGCTACAGTAATATTGAAATTTCTCATACCCTATCAGCTGACCGATGATATAGGCATCCCGTATACAAAATTTAATAAGAATCGGTCAAGCCGTTTTTGAATTATATCCGGACATACGAACAGACAGACGGACAAAAAAAATTAATGGCATATTCGTGATCTACTGATCATATAATATGCGTATTGTGAAATTTTGGAAAATATGAAAAGTGCATTTAGGACTACAGATTTATTAATATAAATAGCTATATTTATATAATACCAAAAAAAAAAAACAGAAGAATATCATAGATAGGTTTATCACTATGTGTATTGTGGTCGCAATCCTTACCATCCCACTATACTCATTACCGCATATGCACCGGCTGATTTCGGAACACGACAAACCAAAAGAAAATCAAGATGGGACTATTACTGTTTCTATGGTATTGACATTATATGCCAATATGAATCCAACACATTAAGCCTCACGTTAAGTAAGCATTTGTAGCAAAACTTTATAATCCAGATAATTTACAATAGGTATATCGCTTAGAATGTATAAACTCCCGCGAGCCGCGGTTTGACAGCGTCATAAAATAAAACAGTTATTATGCCGTACTGCGTACATAGTTAAACAGTTTAAAAACACTTCGGCCAATCTTCAATGTCAATAAATAAACAAACTGCAGTTGCCGTGGCAACCGACATTACCGCGCATGCGCATTGGTGTTCCTTGTTCCTTTGATCATGTACAAATTATCATTCCCTATTTTCTACCCTTAAAGTTTTATTTTCGCTACAAAAAGTACCCTATATCCTTTCCCAAGGTCCATTCTATCTCTATACCAAAATTCTTCATAATTGGTTCAGCGGTTTAGGCGTGAAAACATAACAGACAGACAGACAGAGTTACTTTCGCATTTATAATATTAGTATGAATTATAAACCGACTACAAAAAGAGTCATGGGTTACTCAATTCGAACTTTTTTTAATGGATGTTCAGCCAAAACATCTTTGCTTATAAATTGGTTTGAGTGATAATTTTTTTTGTTTGATAGGGGATACGTCAAGGGCGGTCTGATTTTAATTAAATCGGCATTGAACCTTCAACTTCGAAGTGAATTGTGTTGAGAATTCGAGTATTGCCGTCTCTTCTTTTACTTCAGACATTATTTTGTTTTGAGAAATACGTAAGTAAATGTTGAACTTAAGTACTGCTGATCCATTACGCGCAAAACCGTAAATTAAAATAAAATAAATATTACGTTGTTTAGATAGGATTGCATAAGCAGCACACACCGACAGGAATAAAACAAACTCGTTTATCTCATTCGACGCTCAATCGCACTCAAAAAGTAAGAACAAGTGTTCTATGAACCAGTCGATTGATAAAGGAATGCACAGGTCGGTATATTTTCCGAAAACTTGTTAAATCATGATTACCCGGAAATATAGGAATACTAATAACTTTTAAAATGCGAAAGTGTGACTGTTGCCTTTTTATTTCTATGTCTGTGTCTACTTTAATTTCGAAACGGAGCGACCGATTGACATGATTTTTATTTTTTTTATTCAATAAAACAGGACAGATATATGAACTACACGGAGAGAAATATCGAACTGAGTTAGTTTGAGCAATCTCTTAATTAATATTAGTTGATGTTCACAAGTTGTAGTCGAGGGTCGAGAGCTTAAGAGGGAGGTTAAGAGTCCTCCTAGATGAAATTATAAATCACCCCCTAAGCCTCTACATAACGCCCCTAGTTTTTTCTGGGTTTCTTACCCCCCTTCAGGCCTGCAGCGCCCACAAGGGGGCGTTATCGCCCACTTTGAGAAAGGCTGAATATAGATTATAGTTATGTTTTTTATTATACGTTTAACATAATTATGCAGTGTTTATTATTGCTGCAGTTCCCTTAACAAGACTGTTTTATGTTGTGTAAATGTATTCTTCTATGGGTTATACTCACAAGTTATTCTACAGTACATCTAACATTAATTGTCAACTAAATTCTATAACGTGTATTTGTCACACTTGACATTGGCAAAATTGCCTACATGTGCAGAAAGCCAAAATTTAATAAAACAAAAAAATTCATCAAAGCTGTTTAATCTTTATTTTAGAGAGGTGGTGAATAATTAAATGTTTTTACATTTATCGAATCTATTTTAAATTCATTACCTAAAATATAAAAACCAATCCGTGTAATTAAATTCTAAGGATTATTCTTTCAATATGGACCGATTTTCACGTCAAATGGTAGCCTATATCCTTTCCTAAGTTCAAATATATTTCTATACCAAAATTTATCAATATTTGTTCCGTAGTTTAGGCATGAAAACGTAACAGACAGAAGGACAGAAAGACAGTCAGGCAGAATTACTTTCACATTTATAATATTAGTATGGATTAGGAAAATATGAATTTAAGACTTACCAGGAATTGAGAGTTAATAAAAAACTAAATTTCGATAATAAAAGTATAATTGGTGTAAGTGCTTAGTTTACAAACTAAAGTGGTAATCATAATATACTAAAACTTAATGCGCATTTATTAAATAATATAATGATATATACTAAATAGAAATATGTGATTTAGTTAACTAAGAACTTTGTTGCTGAATGTTTGGACAGCTTCATGAATTATAATTATTGCATTTGCGAAAAGTTATGAAATAAAATACCATAGCTTTTTTTTTTTTAAAATCAAAACCCGACAAAGTATCTTCACAGTTTCTGATGGTGAGTATAGTACAATATAACAACATCGGTGAATACCGTGGGATTAACAAACCATCATCAGTTGTCTCTGTCATTCCGGCCTGTTCAAATATCTCCTCACGTTATGTTTGAGGGACTCTCAAGTTATAGGAAGGAGTGAACATAGTGGCAGGGATATTATACCACAGCTTCATAGTACGACAAAGATTAGACGTAGCAAATTTCTTTGTACCTGCCGAGATGGAGGTTACCGTAAAGCTGTTGCTCCGGAGTCCAGCGCGTGTAGTTCTGTTATGAAAGGGAGATACGGAAATTAGGTTGAACAGCTCTTCAGAACACTCCCTGTAATACAGACGGTAGAACACGTTCAGCGACGCAATGTTTCTATGCAGTTGAAACGGTTCGAGAAACTTGTAAGGTTTCGAGGAGGCATTTTGAGGAACAGAATTTGTGTCTTCTAAAGTAGATACAGCTGTTCAGGTGTGAAAAACCGTTGCTCCCTGTTTAGGATTCCGAGTCTGCGAGATATATTATTAGATGTTTATAGTTATTGTAGCTACGAATATCCGTACCTAGTATATTGAGGTTGTCATACTTTGCTAGTAAGATATTCTGAAGAGTAAGGAGCCAGGTTACTTACTCCACCTGTGAATATGCGGTGGAAGGATTGGTTAAGTTCAATGACAAGTTCCTCCCATCTCTTTTCTGTTTCTCCCCGACCGTAAGCGGGCTTGCTATAATACTATCCAAGAACAGTGCTGTCCAGTGCTACCAGTAAAAAACTGAGTGAGCGAAAGCATTTACTGACATGAGCTGCGAATCATATCCATTTCTTAAGATCTGCATTGTAATATCTTTGACCGGTGATGCTTGTATGGACTAATTTGAAGAAGTAATAATATTAATTCTCTTTTCCCTATATGGTTATTAATTATATTATATATTTTATGTATATTGGCATTTGTATTGTTTCTCTAATGGCTCTGGATCGGAACATTTTTCATCAGTCCACGCTCGATAGTCAATCGATGGTATATTACTGCAGCGTGTCAAATGGTTTCTGGAATAAATTGTCATAAATAAATTTGAAATTAATAATACAGAAAAGTTAATTCCAAAAGGTCTACAAAAATACCAATTAAACATTGCATAATAAAAAAAAGAATTGCCGTAAGGGAAATGAATGGGATTTCGATAGGTTTACGACTACCATGTATGTACACTGTATATGCTACACAATTCGTTACAATGACGAAATATTTCGGAATTAGTTCAGTGTATATTTATTTACACAAAAGCTTAAGCCGTGCTTGATGACGATTGCCCAAATAAATTATTTTGAGTATAATATACTACAGTATCAAAGTCCGGTATAAAAAAACGATTCAAAGATATGCAATATATACCCCAATAATAGATAGACATTACTGGTGAAATCTTGAAGAATATTGCGACGTCCACTGCTGAACATAGGCCTCCCCCATAGATCTCCAGAGCGACCGATCTTGTGCGGCCTGCACCCAACGGTTCCCAGCGACCTTTATTAGGTCGTCTTTCCATCTAGTGGAGGGCATACTTTGCAACCATATTCATCATACAAAACTACGTCCTGTGAAGGGAATGTTCAGCAGCTACCACGCCATGCATGCTAATACTACCATAAAATTGCCAAAATATAAATGTTAAGATAATGTTAACCTTAAGGTAGGCAGAGAAACTTACCCTGGTCCTATATTTAAAAATGCCTGAGGCTGTATTTCTGTTACGGTGTCGCCAACGTCACACAGAGTTCTAGCAATAGTCGCTTTTCTTATTTCATACAGTTGGTCTGAAATTAAAAGTTTACCAAATTTTTCTCTAATAGGATCTTTCAACATTTTAAAAATATTTTTTTATGAATGCTGTTATTTGCTTATAACTTACACGGTTTAATATGTCATGAAACATTAACATTATTACATTAACTTTAATGGGTTGATTTTAAGACAATAAGCTTTCAGTGATACGGAAAGCATATTAAGGCTTATTTTAATCGGATATGCCAATGAAATAAATAATCTGCCAACCAATTTTTTTTTTCATTGGAACTGTGCTTCATAATCCATTAAAACACTGTTGGGAAAATAATTGGCATTATTATTAAGTAATAGAATATGTAATGACAGCTCGTTCGTATTACTAGCTCTATTTAAAAAAAAAATGGGAATGGCCCTTGCCTTCATAATAGATCTTGGAAAGAATATCCAAAAAAAAATACTATTCAGAAAATAATTATATTTAAAAAATGCATACCCAAAGTAAAGGCATTCGGTCTCTCAGAATTTTCATACCAATGTCTATCAGCCATTATATTCCAAAGTAACTGCTCAACGACCAGACAATAGAAAGTTTGAGGCACATCACCACCAGGAATCAACTTCTCGAGCCATAGCCCGGCTATGAGATCCATATCCTCGACATCTTCGTAAGCAGATTTCAAAATTTCAATTCGCTGAAATAATAATTTTACTTTAAATAAATGTACTTTTATAACAACCTAGTATCCAACATGATATAAGCTGTTATAATATAGTGAGTGCTGTTCAACCTGTCGTGGTAGATATAGATTGCATTAATTGTCTTAATCCGTTTTGTGTATACTACAATACTACAGTGTTCAACATCACTGAATAAAAGGGATATCTCATAGAGTGTATTTACCTCAGGGTCAATAATTCCTACTAAGTCATCCCAATTCTTAATTGCTTTTCCGAAACAAAGTTCTCTGTACTTTACGTATGGTTGAAATCCAAAATATCTGTTCTTTGCAATGTCAGTAGTCAATAAATCCGCAGCACGCTGGTGGGGTCCTAAACCAACTTCAACTATCTAAAAGAAGAAATACAAAAAAAAAAAGGCAAACAATTATATTAAAATATATGACCTCAACCATCATATGCGACAAGTGAGTAGATTGGAAGTTATGTTTACACGTTTAATTTCTAAACAAAATAATTTATTTAGAACTGTGTGTGGATTAAGTCCCTTCTTAAGGAACGAATAAATTAAATGTGCCTGCTAGCATTTTGTTACTTTACATATTATTATTTTAATATCACCTATTTCAATTTCAAAATTTATAATAATAGGCATTTCATTCAAACTAGTATTTCTGATTTGCTGTTCATTCCGCATAGCCTTTTCAAACTGCGCATTTGCTAACGTATCATGATAATATCGAAACTCAATCAATAGATTAAGAAGATTTTAAGACAATCTCCCATTTTCTACTACACATTATCTAGTTGCTTTATTTTGCGAATTATATAGGTACTAAACCAATTATACCGATACTTACATCTGGATCAACAATGTAGTCAATAGCAGCAGTTGCTTGTCTGAATGATCCTTGGGTCACGTAGTCAATATTATCATCCACATCAAAGAAACCAGTTTTCAAAGTCAAGTTCACACTCGGATATTGTCTAACGTACACTCCGTGTTTGTCATACATTCTGCAATTATTATTTTTTTATTTTTAGATCTCTATCTGAGGTTTATTTGTAAGATTTGGGATTGTGATTCAAGTATAGAGAATACGTCTTATAAAAGTGATATAAAATTTTGTGGTCGAAAAGCTATAGTAATGGAATATCGCTTCAATGTCGGTGGTTTTTACCGAACAGGATATGTCACGTACATAGATATTGTTAACGACTTTTTGATCATAGACTATTTTTTGTTTGACATTTGCAGTATTCATGAACCTAAACAATGAGTATTATCTACATCACCTGCTGTCACTTTTCATTGAATGACAATGTAAATATTTTGGGGGTCTAAGTTCAATGGCACTGGAAGGTTTAGGATTCGCAGTATTAATTTATTTTATTTAATATATTAGTAACAGATATTATAATTCAATTTTAGCTTTCTGCACACTTTCTCCATATAAACTTTAACCATGCCAAATTTTACAATCTTCCGTGCACGCAATACGTTTAAAAAGTGGTAGAAAGTTTTCGCTTCACGTGCTCCAGAAACAGGTCGAAGGATTAATTATATGTATGGCGCTTTTGACCTTCAGAATCTACCTCGTGGACGGCTGGAGACCAAAGTGGAAAATGAAGAATTAAAGGCTATTGTGGAAGCAGATCCATCACAAAGCACTTCAGAGATAACTGCAGGCTTCAGGGTAAGTGATAAAACTGTATTAATCCAATTGAAGCAAATCGGGAAAGGAAAAAAATTTGAACGATGGGTACCTCATGAATTGAGTGAATCGAACTTGCAAACACGCGTCGACTGCTGTGTTACTTTGCTCAACCGACACAATAATGAAGGGATTTTAAATCGAATCATTACTTGTGATGAAAAGTGGATAGTGTACGATAATCGGAAGCGCTTGTCGCAATGGCTGAACTAGACCCAGCCAAACCCTGCCCTAAACGAAAATTGACTCGGAAAAAGTTACTTGTGAATGTTTGGTGGATTAGCGCCGGTGTCGTTCACTACAGCTTTCTAAAATCTGGCCAAAAGATTATGGCAGCAACTGCAAACCATGAAGGAAGAACTAGCTGCTAAACAACCGAGATTGGTCAATCGCTCTAGGCCACTGCTGCTTCACGACAACGCAAGACCACACACTGCACAACAAACAACCGCTAAGTTAGATGAGCTACAATTGGAATGTCTGCGACATCCGCCGTACTCCCCGGACCTTGCTCCAACAGATTACCATTTTTTCCGGAATTTGGACAACTTCTTACAAGGAAAAAAATTCAACTGCCTTCAAAGAGTTTATTGATTCTCGCCCCATGGATTTTTTAGTAAAGGGATTAATGAACTAACTACCTATGAGATAGCAAATGTGTATAGATAACAACGGTGCATACTTTGATTAATTAAATATAATTAAAAAAAAAAAATTGACTTCATATTCCTCCCGTACAAAACGCCAATTTCATATGTAAGGACCATATAATGATTATGATGATATAAGGTGACAATTATTAATGAAAACATTCTGAGGTAAACAGGCATTTAAAGTATGATCTTAAAGACATAAAATAAAGCCGCGCCTACAGTAGCGGAGCTCGGAAAGCTGAGTAATGCAGGGCATTCTACTTCTAGTGTCACTTATACTATGCCGTTATGCTGCCAGATTATTGTTTGGTCAATATTGATGGGCATTAATGTAAAGTGTTAAAGCGATAAACAGTATTATTTAATATTCCAATATAATATATCGAAGAAGTCAACATTATATTTCCACATTCGTTACAGTATATTGGTCGATGCTAAGCCTAAAGTACTCCTAACGGGAAGAGAAGGTAATCAGTCTTCTTTGAACAAATTTTATCGTTATAGGTTTAATGTTGTGCCCTTAATCTCACTTGTTATTATTGACGACGTGGCCCAATATGGTAGCACGCTAAGTCTAGTTGAAGACTGGCTCTCAAGTGCAGCTGTTGGAACACACGTATTCTAAATACAGCTTTGAGTACAGAGTTCTATTTCTTTGCTGTTCGCATATAGAAAGAAGTGGGGAAGGCCTTTGTGTCAATAAAATTAATATCGACTGTTGTGTAGGTGGATTTTCATTGGACTTACTTAATAGTACTTTCTTGTATCGTATGCATCCATCTCAAAATAAATGGAAATTCTAATGATATCTGCGGAAGTATTTTAGGATTATAGATATTCCTGAAACCTGGTGAAGCCGAGATTACTTTTTTCTTGATAAGATTATTGCGACCTGAAAGCAAATTATATTATAAATTATCCAATAACTGTGACTGTTGATCCATTTATATGATATTTTCACATTTTATATAGAACTTACTTAAACACTGGGAAGTGTAGAGGAAATTAAAAAGTAATATTAAAATATTAGTTGGGGAAGTTGAAGTATATCTAATAGTATATAAATTACTGTCTAAGAAAAATATTTGCTGTAGAAAGACAAATGCCATTGTTATCCGTTGTCATCCAATCTATGCAGCCTAAATGGCAAACACCTCTAAACAATTTGCCATACATTGGCTGGTTACGAAACGTAGGTTTTTTTATTTTATTTTAAAGATACAGCCATTCTGTTGTAATTGTAATTAAATAAATCTTACCCATCCATGGTGGAAGGAGTTCATAGAAGTAGATTTGCTGTGCAATTGCTATGTTAATGTCCTTAGCAGTGTTAAACAGCAGCTCGTCGTTCCAGCAAGGGTTAACCCTGGCTAAATTTTGGGCAATTACGTTGTGCTGTCTCCAAAACCATATAGACATTAAGTTGATACCGGCTAATGTATTAGTACCGTCTTCAGCTGTGAACAAACAAATATTGTCTCTTATACATTGAAGAAAAGTTTAATATATATGTTTAGTAACGATGTAGTTAGCAGTAGATAGACGGAGTAATGGACGTTCAGCCGTAAGGTACGTTGATATTACAACTGAAACTAAGGTTTACGTATGTAATCACTCAAATGCTGTTATGCTACACACTGAGAATCGCGCACACTACGGCCGAGACGGGCCGCAGCGCGTCGCATTACAAAATTGCACCAACGTACACTAGAAGTAGCGCCGGGCCGCACCGCAACGTAATAATTGAGTCAGTCAGCTCTTGGCATTGACCGTGTCCAGCCGAATAAAATTGATAGTTCCGACGAAGAACTGTGTTCATTCAATCTTCTATTTGATGAAGATTTAGTGTTATGGCCATAATCTCTCCTAAGGTTAAGTGACGATGTGGCCCAAGTTGGTGACACCCTAAGCCTAGTGGTAAAACTGGGTCTCAAGTCTCAATATACCTATAAGTGTTGGCGATATAATCTCAACATAAGGGCGACAGTTAGCGACGCGGATTTTAGAAAATGCCGTACTACTCCATGCTATGGTTTCACCACGAAATTTTCCTGCAGCCAAAACTCAGGCTTTATTGTAGAGATTTGAATTCGAGTCGATCAATCATATAATGCTTTTTCGCTATACAAACTACCACTGAGCCATTATTGCTTTAAAATAAAGAAAATAAGGCAAATATAGTATATTATGGTGTCACGAAATTTGCAAAAATATTGAGGTGATTGTTGAATTTTACACTCCTTAATTTTTTTAAATTACATATTATGAAAAGTATTCTGAACTTCGTCTGCTCATTACGCCTACCATCGTACACTGAGGCGGGCCGCATCGCAATGCATAACAGCAGCCGCAAAATACGCCTGGCAAGCGATCTGCCAATGCGTTGCGATGCGGCCTGCCACGGCCCGCCTGTAGTGTGCGATGGTTCATATTATATATACGAAAGTGATACAGGAGGATTTTTGTTATGCAATGCGGTGTGGTGCGGCCCGCCTTAATGTGCGCGAGCCTTAATACCAGCAGTTTCAGGCTAATTTGTTCACATATATGGGCCGAGTATTAATAATTCGTATATTTTAAATGTGCAAATACACGGGAAATTAACACAAATAATCATTCTACATTAGATAATATTTGCATCAGAATAACTGTTAAAACTTACTCTTGGAAGTATGCAGCATATGGATGTAATATCACAAGGGCAAAAAGACCAAACTCACGTGTGAAGTGGCATCTGGTTTCACGAGGCTTCTGATTCAACAAGCAGACGTTGTTCTGCGTTTTATAACTTGGTGGCCATATCCTCCCGTTGGAGATCTCTGTCTTTAGTAATCCGCCTTCAAACTGTCTCCCCTTGGTCTGGAGGTTCTTCGAGTTACCACCATATAGAATCGACAAATCTATCAATGGAGTTGCTGTTACTATCTGCAATTGAAAATTGTTTCGAAATATTAGATTAGGTTACCACCATCTCCACTAGATCAAAACCAATATAAATTTGGTGAATATTCTTATACCCACTCATACCCGTCATTGTGGCGAAATTTCGGTCTGATAATGGAATTTAAACATAAATTTAATAGGAATTTAGTGGTTTATTGTTTGACAAAATTAATTTTAGTTGTTTCACAGAAATACTAAATGATTAAACTAAAAGTGATGTTTACCCAGGCAACAAGTGTTTCGTGGTTTAATTTTGTTAAATGTTATTTGTGACAATTTTACCTAACCTTTATCTAAATTAAATCAAAATTAGGTTACTTAAATGAAATATCAGGAGCGATTCATGCGATACTTTACAGTTAAACAACAACTAAACCGTGCAAAATGCGAATTTAGATTCATTGTGACAAAAAAACACTTACTCGGCTAGGGTGTGTATTATTCTTAAGGCAACCTTTGCTTTGGAAAGTCTCCGGCCTCGTCATATTCAGACATCTAATATCCGAGAAGCGGTGCACGGGATCATCATCTGGTACTTTGTTTGGAGTGCAAACTCGATCTGTTTTACCCTTCGGTAAACAGCAGTACGGTTTCCACAGTATATAGTTGACTAAAATCAAAACAATATTTATTTCAATTTATGCTCATATCATCATAGTATCTTGGTTATAAAAAGTATCAACGGTTCAGATTTCTCTTGCTGACAACAGACAAGAGCTTAATTTATACTACACCAACCTACGTTAAGTAAAGAATTGTAAAAGCAAAGAAATCTACTTTTTATTATTTTCAAACCGCATCATTGTAATAAGAGAGTACTTATTTATCAAGTCGTTTTTTCTTGACTATTACCGATTGTTGTAATTTCTATATTATTTGATATCATCAACCGGATAGTTCATATTATATGCCCAAAATATGCACATTGGTAAGATCGCTTACCATAAACTATTTTCTGTCTGACTATACTATTAGCCTTGGGGCCCTAGAGCCTCTGACGGCTTTTGCAACTTCATTGTTACTCAGTTTATGGTAAGGACTGAGATAAATTATAGCCGGCTTTTAATGAGTATATACATCTATGATGAACTACCCACTCATCGTCTTGCATGCATGTGCCAAAGAAGGGGGGATAGGCGGAGATGGAAAGAGTCGCGAACTGATCACAATATCGCGGTAAATTTAAAACTGTATAAAAGCGGCGCAACCAACTATAATAAGCATTGAACATAGGATCAACTTAAAATTTAGCCAGTTTGTAATGAATAGCATTCATTAAATATATTTTTTTTTTTTTAAATGTTGTAATTTTGTGAATTCACCTGTATCGTGAAGGGAGACTATATCTGCAGATAGGTACACCCAGCCATAAGTGGAAAGATATGAAAACTTGTAGCTCGGTACACGGCCCTCGGCGAGGAAAAGAGTCCTTAAGTATCTCGGAAGCGGCATATCGTTTCCACTTTTTGCTTTTCTTGGTTCATCAACTACAAAATTTTAGGGAAAAATGCCACACACGATTATTTGATTTGAATAAATCCCTGGAGTAACTCAGGCTACTTTTATTTTACAAATAAATAGAATGCCCCGTCTGAATACTGGTCGAACTGTTTGCAGATTAGCCGGAACAAACAGAACACAGACAAATCAATTTAAATTGTTTTTTTTTTAAATACCCTATTGTATAATTTCATGTGTATTTGACATTACAACCAAACACTTCAATTTTGTTATCTATTTAGTTTAGAACTATAAGCATAACAAACTGGAAAATTTTCTAAAACCCTCACCAACATTTATTAAGGCTAAAAATTTACTAATAACTTTTAGAGTTGAGAATTAAATTTCACGAGTCCCGGGATTTATAAAAAGTATAAAAACTGTAATAAAAATATTGCATTAGTCGAAATGCACTTTTTTAATACCACTGATGTGGCAAACAAGCATACAGCCCGCCTGACGGTTAGCGGCTGCCGTAGCATATGTAAGCTTGTAATATTAAGCACTAGCGCTTTGCCGACCTTGAACAGTTGAACCCCCCTCCCCAATGAGCTCTGGAAACCCTACTGACCACAGGGATATGGTACAAGGTGATTTGGCTGCGATATTCTTTAAGGTGGAGATATTCCACCAGTCGGACTACTCCAAGTAGAGAGAAATATGCAAAGAAATTTCTCTGTGCATTTCTACCTCTTAAAAAAATCATTTCACTTGACATTTTGTCAGCCATCTGTTTTTTGAGATGATTTTATGACTTTACATTTACGTCAACTTGGCAAGGAGAAGAAACATTGGTTGTATTATTATTTTTTATTACATTTTGTTTACAACTAGCTAACCCGCGCAACTTCATCTACGTCATATAAGAGAGAGAGAGAGAGAGGGTTAGAGAGAGTGGGACGTACGCAGAGACAAATAAGAGGCCCGCCTGCCACATCATTCAGCTAAAATGCACACGCGGTACTTGATTATTGTTTTTCTGCTGAGTTATTTTAAAACTGTGATAACTTTTAACATATTCGTGGAAATCAAATGATGTAAATGGCAATTTTGTCCAAAATTAAATACGTGTGGTGAATAACGTACTTATTTCTTTAAGAATTAATATCATGTTTATAAAACCATCGTCGCAAATAATGCATTTTTGCTCATTTTTGCATTGACGCTCCGCTCCTATTGGTTGTAGCGTGTTGTTATTATAGCCTTCGATTGTTCGATAAATGGGATATCTAACACTAAAATATTTTTTTTAATTCCAACCTGAGATTAGCAAACAAACATACTCTTCAGCTTTGGATTTTTAATATTAGTATAGATATTTAGGGGACAAAGGGAGGATTCTCCGACCAGACGGGTGTTATGTCTGGCGGCCAGCTACGTAACGGTTGTTGTCGGGTTATTCTATATATTCCAATTATTGGGTTAATTTCAATATCGCGATGTAAGATGCATCGTATGTGGCGAGATAGATGTCGCTATATCGATGTCGCTACAGATACAAATAAGATGTAAATTGTTTAACCATTTTAAACCATTCCTGGTAATTTAAATACTGATCTCTGTAGAATTACGTGACTGCCACGGGAAATTAACACTGATTAAATTATTTCTTTGAAGTTTAACATGTTAATTTTAAGCGTTTTAGATAGGAAGTTTGTTTAAGCTGGTTTATTTCTTATAGGAAGTTTGTAGTGGTTCTATTGTTTCTATTTTTTCTGTCAAGACATAATGATTAATAACGTACGTTATTACGGAAATAAATTGATATTTGTTTTGGAAATTTAAAGTATTATATATATCAGTTATTTGTTTATTTCATGAGAATTAATTTGAATTTTAATTAAGCTAAATTTCCAGAAAACCAATGTCAAACCAACCAAGATAAACATCTCACTTTTATGACTGATTATCTTTTGAACATTTAATTATTTTGTAACGAAAATAATAATAATAAAACAGATTTTAAACAGTACTCTGAATTTTCATTACCTGTCCATACCACAATCCCGGGATTTTATGTAAACAATCCCGAAATCCCGAGATTAGAAAAAAGAGCCGGGATCGAATTTCTCTACTTTCAGAGTGTATACTATTGTATGCAAGGATCTTTAATAACTTTGCTCCCGTTGATATGGCATATATATACCAATTTTTACGTACAAATTTTCCAACCTTGAGAATCGAAGGTTTAATTGAGATTTAGATGACTACCTCATTTACCGACACATTATAGGGGGGTAACTTATAACTTTCATCAATCATCACGGACAGCTTTCTTCAACCCACTGCAAGGCATAACCCTTCTCTAATAAAGGTGTAACGTATATGCGTAAATATTTTTATATCATCAACAATCATCAACAAAATCAGTTCAGTTGATCATTCATATCAACATCATGAATAATAACCAATCTACATTAATAAATCTGTAGTGCTGTCTGTACATTCAATATTTTTCTAAAATTTTCCGACAGACAAACTATATGAACGATACTGATCATGAATATGACATTAAAAAAATTAATTGTTAGTCTGTATGTTTGTATGTCCGAATTTAACTGAAAAATGGCTTGACTGATTTTTTCCAGCAAGTTTTAGTTTATCTACTTGCTTTTGCTTGTTAGGTTGCTAGTTAGCTCTTAAGTGAAACTCAGAAACACTATAAGATCTAAGCGTACAATAATCGAGACGACTTAAATATTGGACCATTATTTCTGAACATACCGTCAATGAATTTAGTTGGCAAAACGTTGCGAACGGGTGTATGCAAAGATCCTCGCGATGGGTTTTGAAGGTTGTTGCATGACCCATCAACTCTTCTGCCTTCGTTTGCATCGCAAGGTTCAACTTCATTCACGCACCAACTAATAACAAACAAAAATATAACGTTTTTTTTTTATTTAGAGGCTTTTATACTTTGTATATATCAGCCCCATAGGACCCTTATCTAATTATTACAAATTAATATTTGTAAAAAAAAAAAACAAATAGAAGACAAAAAAAAGTAATAAACGAAGAAATAAAAAAATACAATAAGACAACAACAACAGATAAACCCAATTATAAAACAGTTCACTGACGACGACTCATCAATGTGAAAAGACCCTTGGTCTCCTCACTGACAGGGCGTGACAGCAAACCATGAAACGTGCCAATGTCTTGAGGGTTCAA
This sequence comes from Saturnia japonica, assembly GCA_033032175.1. Taxonomy (NCBI): domain Eukaryota; kingdom Metazoa; phylum Arthropoda; class Insecta; order Lepidoptera; family Saturniidae; genus Saturnia; species Saturnia japonica. Next base: position 20,592,221 of record CM065309.1, on the reverse strand, counting down.
ATTGATAGTCCTCGTCAGTGTCTGGCTATCCACCTGCAATCGAGCACATTCTGTTAGTACATGATATACGTCTTCTACACCACATATTTCACAGTTTACCAATAACAAAATTACAAAAAAACTGTTTAAAAAGTAAACCCTATTTATGGAATAAATTGTGCTCTGAAAAGTACGAAACAAGAAAGTATTCCTGCTCAAAATTCTTATTACTAACTATTAAATTATTAATCATCGAAGTTACTTTGACCTAAGGGTTGCTAACCTCCAAAAGATCATAAAACATGAGTCGAAATTAAATTACGAGACGTAAATATGCGTAATAATAATATAAGTTATTTATCCAGACAATAATATATCCATGTTAATTTACATAATAATTTTAAGAGTCCTTAAATATTTTTGAATAGTTGTTACGATAAATAGCTCCAGCAACATGCACGCGAACCAAGTGCTGCAACATCGGGCAGTCGACTCTATATAATATCGGCGTAATAAAAGCGTTCGAAGCCGCAAGCACAACTAGTCTTATACTATATTTAAATACTGTTTGCACTATTATTTTAACTAATACAAGCAAATTATAACTAACAATGCAATTCTTTAAATTTCTTATACTTACAAAGTAGAGTTGGATTTATCATAACGTTTTAATTCCTCTTTAGTTATGGGCGTCCCTTTAAAAGAGTCGTAATATATTCCACCGTGAATAACACATAATGTGGACAAAAATATCACTAAGCCTAACATTATTCTAACATTGATTGTTAATAAATTTATTTATAATAAATAGTATAAAACAATTAATTATTTCATTTAAATAGATTTTTTTAATGTATCAAATATATAGAAATTACTGATAGTTAATATTATTTTGTTTGTAAAAAAACGTACGATCGCTTACGATTAAACTTTAATAATGAGCGTTCTAATTTACTACTAGTTATGTTAACTGTGTGAATGTTAAAATAAAACTGGTTAAATATAACTAGTTTTTAACAATATTATTATTACGTATAAAAACAGTTCGCTAACTAATTACTACCTACGATATGTCTTCTACACAACCGATTGTTGGAAAATAAGGACTGAAATTTAAAAAAAGTATCATTGCATATTTCAAATCTTGAATTAAATGTAATAAAGACTTCAGTTAGTCATCAAAATATTGTACCTAATTAACCCCGACACAGTGGCGCGTTTCACTGAGTCACAACCAGCCAATGTATCCAATTTACTAGACGCTATTTCCGAGGTAATTCAAATCAAATCAAATTGCCCGCCTTTGTAATATGAATTTGGTATCTAACTCAGCTGCTAAACCCCAAAGCAAAATACCGTAAGACATTCGACGTGGTTCATTTCTCGATGAACGAAAAAATGATGCGCTTTGTCTAAAAGCAATGATTGGTGATCGCTGAGAGCTGGAATATAAGCCTATCACAGTCATATACACTTCTTGTTCTTGAGATACGTGGTCAAAGAAAGCGACTCATTATGACGAAGTTTCTCCTCAGTCCATAACGACCCAAATTCAATCAGCATTCAGCCCGTCACTGGACTCTTTCATTTGAATACAAATAAAGTCACAAACAAACGTATGGACCACCTGAGGGCAAGTAGATATTTGAGCCTATAGATGCTTGTAACACGGTGCCTTCAGACGAGATTCAGTTCAATCGCTTCCCTGTACAATATTTAAAAAAAAGTGACAGACGTAGAACTGCACGCCAGAAGTGAAAACTACTCAGCTTCAGAAACATGTAACTTGTTCGTGTCTATATAGTTCATAGTTATGTTTTTTATATTTATTTGTTTAACATTAGTTTTTTATTCTGTCTGGCTATTCTGTTAGCCTTAGGGGACCTGGAGCCTCAGACGACTTTTACAGCTTCACCGTGACTTTACGGCCACGAAAGTAAAGAAAACTCGTTCAAGGGTACCAAAGTTGCCGGATCTCGGCTTGGACGTTTCCCGCGATTGCAAAGAAGTCGCGATCTAGCTAATTTCCTTTTCGTAATTCCATCTAACTAGTTATACATATATACATGCGTCCTTGCCTCCTGGGAGGGAGGAAGGGGGCATGCGTATATGTATTTAGTAATCGATTATTAGTTTTATAATACCCCTGCAGTTCTCACATCAAGACGTATTATGTATAAATTTGTGCCTGTTTTATGTTGTTTTAATGTATCTTTTTATGGGTTATACTCACAGGTTATTCTACAGTACACCGAACATTTGGCATCTAAATTCTATAACGTGTATTAGTCACACTTGACATTGGCAAAATTGTTTACATAGGCAGAAAACCAAAATTTAAAAAAAAGAAAGAGAAACTTGTGTAAACATTATCTTTGGGTTGAAGAAATATATTTTTTTGACGAAGTATTTTTTGTTCGAAAAAATGTATCTATGTTTGTCTAAGTAAAACATCTGTATATGTGTATCTGAGTGCGACGGTCACGCGATTTCAGTCATTTTTCCCCACCCCAAATGTGCCCAATTTGCCTAAAGAAACTTTCAGTTGAAAAAGATCCGCAAAGTGGTGATATTTCACCAGTCGAACTGCCCCAAGAGAAATCTCCAAAGAAATTTATTTTGATTTATCGCGTTTTGGGATTATCCTGTGTATACCCAGTGTCGAGAGCACTACCTCATTAGCCTAGTGGTCGTAAACGCGACTGCTATGATCGAGGTCCTGTGTTCGATTCGTAGGTCGAGCATAGTGTTATTTGGTTTTTTATGAAAATTCTCAGTAGCAGTTCGGAGTTTGGCTTCGTGCCCGATTAATGGCAATAGGCTCGCCCCCTATTACATGGGTCCTAAAAAACATACTCGGCGAAATGTGGGTGTACATTAGTACACCTCTGCCTAACCCTTTGGGGAGACAGGCGTGATGGTATGTTATGTTCGGCGTTGTTATTAGAAAGCACTGTTCTTACTAAAATTCTGTGTCATGGTACTTTTAAAAAAAAGTTTCTCTGCAAGGTACCCACTTGCAAATGAGGTTGATTTGAGTGTCTCAAGATATCAGGTTAGCTGGTAGAAGACGATGATAGTTCAGTTTTAATCATTATATTTCTCTAATAGATACAGCTAATCTACATAAACAAGACAATTGTTAAAGAAAAAGAAAACCAAATCCAATGATTTTGGAGAGTTCCCTGGTGTATTTTTGAAGTTGATTGTTTGTCATCCAAATCGGTTCATAAATAAATAAGTTGAATATCCATTTAAAAAAAACATTATACATAATTGAGTAAGTAACCCCCGTCTTTTTTTGAGGTTGGTTAACATATAAAATTGAAGTCGGTTCGTAATGTCAAAGTAACAGATTTTTACTAAATGTATATGAAAGTTTATACGGTACATATAACAAAAAAAAATCAATTTTTACAATTTTTGTCTGTCGGTCTATTTATTCCGGGTAATCTTTGAAACGGTTGGACTGATTTTAGAGGGATATTTTTCTAAAAATCTATGTTGCATAGTTTGTTCATGGTTGAACAAGTATTTACCTACAGAATAAAAGACAAACATAATATTAGAACGATGTGAATAACATCAGGTTTTATAAAAAACTTCGTCTAATAATAAACGAATAAAAAACTGATTTTGTAAAGATATGACGTACACGGTCTGTCGGCGTCGCGTCGTGTTGCCCGTTTGTTGATGTTGTACCTACACCTACTTACCAACACAATTAATAATAACAGTTTTTTTACTAAATGCATATGAAACTATAATATACGAAACTTATAACTAAGCACCAATTTTTTTAATTTTTGTCTCTCGGTGTGTTTGTTCCGGGTAATATCCGAAACGGTTGGGCCGGTTTTGACGGGGCTTTCACTCACAGATAGCTGATGTTATCAGGGTTAACATAGGCTACTTTTATTTTGCCGGCCGTCGGGGCGACGCGGTAGTATGCTACCTGCAGGTCCCGCGTCCCCCCATCGTGGCGGCGGATGGTACACCGTGGAGTTTTAGTGAGTAGGAGTCTCACATAACCACTCGTCCCCCCGGGCGGGTGTGTACCCATGACGGGTTCCTACACGTTAAAAAAAAAAAAAAAAAAAAACGGCTACTTTTATTTTAGAAAAAGAATTAGGGTTCTGCGAGAATGGGATCTTTTGGGGCACTTAAATGGCTTGCGCTGGGTAAACCATAAGATATGTATCAAATTAATGTGGCGCATGTGTCATCCTGGCTGATTTCAGCTACAGCGACTTTTGATTTCCGGGATATGTGCAAAATAACTTAATCAGGACATTGCTGTTCTGCCCATTGATGTGCTTTGTAGTGACTACTGTACCCAATTATGTTGATGAAGGTACGAGTGCATGTCGGGCATGTTAAAACTCCACCTACATAACTGTAAGGTACGACTGTATAAATCAAAGAAGGTCTGGTCTTCAAATCGTCTCGTCTCTTATCGAGGTTATTACAGCGCTGAGTTTCAAAGGCGTTTGCCTGTAGCTGAACAAGGTGTCTCCATTCATTGCGCTGTGCTGCTTTTGTCTCCCACTGAGAGGGCTCTATTTTGCATCGTTTCATGTGTTTTTTTAGAACATCCTTATATCTGAGTTACTGTCCACCGCGCTTACGCTTACCGTACTGGAGTTCTGAAAAGAAAATGCGCTTCGCCACTCTACTTTCCGGCATACGAGACACATGTCCGCACCAACGTAGCTGTCGTCGCATCAGATACATTTCAATGCCCCCGACGTTTGCACGCCTCAGTACATTCGAGTTCCGAACTCGGTCCGACCATCTGATGTTCATGTTATCCCGTAGGCATTTAAGATGAAATCTGTCAAGTAATCGAATGTGCTTAAAACAAAAACTCACGTCTCAAAGGAGTAGAGGAGATTTGGTAAAATAGTGGCCATATACACACTGATCTTAGTGGATAGTTTGAGGTCATGTGAACGAAATACCTTTGACCGCAATTTATCAAAAGTTGCAGCGGCAGCTCCTATCCTGCTATTTATTTCGTTGTCTAAGTCACACTTAGATGTTATTGTGCTACCTAGGTACTTAAACTTCTCCACTAATTTCAGAATTTCTTCACAAATTGTTATAACGGGGACCACGCTACTACAAGGTGTCCAGAAAGGGTATCGGGTATTTGTTTTCGTGCCATATTCGAAACGGGGTGTCTAAAGGGTGCGGGGAGGGGTTCGTGGCGTCCGCCATTTTGTGGAGTTTTAGTCACGATGGAACAGTACTCGGGGACGCATCGCGCATTTTGCGTACGAGCGTATTATCGTAATGGTTATTCAATAGTGACTGCTCAACGTCTTTATCGTGCGGAATATCGTACACGCCACGCGCCAAGTGACGATAGCATTAGGAAATGGATCAGGATGTTCGAGAATACAGGTGCGACAGTTAAAATTCAAAACTCTGGTCGTCCTCGTTCAGTTCGCGATGAAGAAACAATTGAAGAAGTTGAGGCGTCGGTTCGTCAAAATCCGTCTTTATCCATCCGAAAGCGAAGCCAAGCGTTGAACATCAAAAAATCGTCTTTACATTCGATTTTAAAGAAAGACTTACATCTAAAAGCCTATAAAATTCAATTGGTTCAAGAATTGAAGGATACGGACTATGCTAATCGACTGAATTTTGCGAACGAAATGCTGCAGCGATTTAACAACTTTAACAACATACTGTTCAGTGACGAAGCAAATTTTCACCTGAATGGTCATGTTAATAAGCAGAATTGTCGGTACTGGGCAGTGGAGAATCCGAGAAGAAAGCATGAACGACCCCTGCATAGCCCAAAGGTCGTTGTTTGGGCCGCTATGTCTGCTAAAGGCATAATTGGTCCTTATTTTCATGAAGATCAACGAGGCCGAGCAATTAATGTGAATAGTGACCGTTATTGCGATATGTTGCGAAATTTTTTGGTCCCAGAGTTGCAGGAGTTTGCAGGTTTCAACTCAAGAACGTGGTTCCAGCAAGATGGGGCCACTTGCCATACCTCAAATGACTCAATGGAAGTTGTTAACGAATTATTCCCTAATAAAGTCATTTCGCGAAGGGGTAACATCAACTGGCCTCCCAGAAGCCCCGGCCTTAGCCCGCTTGACTATTTTGCATGGGGATACCTTAAAAGTAAGGTTTATCAAAACAATCCGACGAATCTAACCCAGTTAAAGCAAAACATCAGGTCAGAAATGGCAGCAATATCGATAGCTATGTATCAACGTGTTATCGCCAATCTTCGTTTCCGTTTAGAAGAGTGCCAGCAACGTAACGGTCATCATTTGGATAACATCATCTTTTCCAAATAATTCTCCAATTCATATGCTAATAATAAACAATAAACTTTTTTATTGCATACAAATAATTTTTGTTTCATTGAACTTACAAATACCCGATACCCTTTCTGGACACCTTGTATAAGCATTCACTGTCATTACTTCCGTCTTCTTGGCGTTTATCTTAAGTGGCACATAGTGGTAGATATTAAAAAGACCTACAAAAAAGTAAGCGAGAGCATATGTCTATCTTCTAAGAATCACCCACGATAAGCATATAACCGGGAGGAGCGGGAAAAGCACGATTCGCGCGTATGCCCGATCAACGGCATTCTTTATTCTACGCGAACGAAGTCGCTGGCACAGCTAGTTGTTAAAATATAAGAGAAATGGTCACCGATATACATAACATTGTGGATGATTCTTAGAAGATAGACGTAGTTATGGTCTTATTGACTTTTTGTAGGTCTTTTTAATGTCTACAATTATGTAGTGAGTACCTTAATTTGATATATCTCTTACCACTTGGCCACAGGGAACGTTTTTTTTTAGAACTAACTATACTGTTAGCCATAAGATCCCTGTAGCCTCAGAAGGCTTTTACAGTTTCATCGTGGCTTGGCAAGATAGACACAGGTGTCCCGAAACTCAAAGTCAAACGAGTACCGAGTGAAAGACCAGGCTATACCAGTACTTAGTAAAAATAAGAAAAAAATTCCATATCACTTAGTTTAGGTACTGATTATAGCATATTTTTGAAAATGTTGAGAATCAACATCCTTAAGTACCTAATTAATCCGAAAATTTCTTAGCGATGGATTTCCGCAAAGTAACGTTTTCGTCAACCAAATAGCAATTCAACATCTTTGTTTCATGTATAGTGATTACATTTTTTCAAAATTTTATGTTTTCATTAATGACGTAATCCTAAATTACCATGCTATTAGTCGTATCACAAATCAAATAATTAACGTTGTTAGTTTTGTACATAAAAAGGAAATTTGATTGAGTTACGAATTTAAAAATTTACGATAGGTATTTTGACTCATTATCTTTACCCTGGGCAAATTGATTCAAAGAGGACTCATTTAGTCAAGATTTCAAAATGGTACCACACTTGTTACTTTTAATGGAATAAAATAATATTTTTGCCTCATTTTATTACAAAAAGTATCTCATTTCATAAAACTTTTTACCTTGATAAATAATACCACTTTGTGTGCTCATCAAGAATCGGCTTCACCATAGTCTAAACGAGATAAACTGATATCATAGAGTGAGATAGATTTGACGTGAATTAAATCAAAACATACTTTTCACACGCCAAGGCATAAAGTAACTGTGTGATTCTAGCAATAGAAGATAGTAGTAGTGGCCATAATCCAGTTAAAAATACCTAGCATACAGCAAAAAAAAACGAATTAATCAATTTTCCTGCGGTTCGTTGTAAACAGCTATGCTTCACGGGTCGCCTTAACACCCTTTTAATCCGGAATTTACGTTGTAATATTTCGTCTTTGACTAAAGTTTAATATTTGGGCTCAGCGGACTGCTAGTCCGTAATGTAAACACGACGTTTAATATCTGCGTGTTTGGGGAAGGATTTTGTGGGTAAACTGCCTTTTCATTGGTACATTTTAACGTCACGAAATCATGATTGAAGTTTCCGCAGCGTATGAATGTATTTTATGAGTTTGTAACTGTCCCGGAAAAAAATTGGCGGTTGTGACATTACCTTTCTTTGACTCTGTTGGAAAATATGGGTAACTTTTTTTAATGGAATATTCGTGATCAGTATCGTTCATATAGTATGAATATCGGGAAAATTTTGGGGAAAAAATTTAAATCTACATACATAACTACAGATTTATTAATATAGATAAAAGTATTTAATGTTGCCTGTAATTAGGGTCGCAATTAACAAAAATATTGAACTGTATAAATTGAGTGGACTGTAGATGATAATGTGTTGATGTTGGCTCTGTTAGTAACCTAAATAAATAATTTGATCACACCGGAATCAAATTCTCCAAATACCTGATTAACTAGCTCTCAAGAGTTCCCATGCGTAGCAACAGTTAACATAAATCTAAAATCGTTTCGGTCCACAATCCGTACCTGAAAGATGTCTAAATAAACTGTCAAGCCATTCGGTAAAAAGCGCAATGTTAAAATGGAATTTGCATAGAATGGATAAATGTGATGTAAATTTTACTTATCTTTATAATATTTGTATAGATCAGCAAGGTTCTGAAATTAAATATAATTAACACATAATATACAGTCATATTAAGTTAGTTTAAGTGCACGCAAGACCTTAACATTTATTAAAATTATTATGTAATCCGTATAAATTATAATAATGTAATCCACGCGGGCGAACTTACGTCTAAAGCAAGCATTTACATATTACGATAAATTATCTCATTGTATTTATTCACAGTACGACGTAGTTTATAAATTATTGTAAAAGATTTTCGATATACCTAATTTATATTATGAAGATCAACTGTTCAACACTTATTGTGTCCAGACTGTATGTAACATTACTTGTAATATTTAAGTAACCAAGCTTCGCTTAATGTCTTGCAAATTAAAATAACATAAAAACGCATATGTATCTTTCAAGCAACTTGGAATATAAAATACTAATTCGATATAAAATTTCTTTGAAATCCTTAAAGCTTTTCTACAGAAATTAACTATTACTTATCGAAGAAACTGTGCTTGTGAGGCAGCGATTTAGCTGCCCCCTTTTTCTTCAAAATAGGTTTGAAGAAACGATAATCCTCCAAATTTGAGCTCGATACTAATAAATCTTGTAGAAGTAATTTTTATTTTATTTAACAAAGTCTAATTCAGTTTCCATATAAATTAAAGATTTGTTTCAAATGCCATTTATAAAAATTTGCAAACACTATGTATTAATTGAAGTAAAAAATACATTAGCATTCTAAACTTAAATCCGGAGCCTTTGAAACTGAACCACCGTTTCAACGAAATTTTGTTTGCTTTTGAAATACACTGAGATCTTCAGTTTTTGAAGTAAAGGGTTGAACGACACCTCACATTTTTCATGTGTGTATATTATTCTGTAGATAAAGAATTGCTCACTATATAGTAATGGTATTAGATACATCTTTACACATATAAATTCCAAACAACACCAAGATCATATGAATAAGTTTCCTCGACATTTAATCTCAATATACGTCCTACTGCGTGATACAACGCAGTGCTGCTCGGCAACAAATGCTCTCTTGATTCGATCATCAAGTTAATGTATATACCATAAATTTTATCCACGATTTAAGGCAATAACGGTGCCTGGTGTTATAATGTTGATATGAGGAAAAAAACCAGTTTTTCGACATACGATTTCTTTGTGAACCCAGTTTTAATTTTTTTTTAATGGTAAAAAGGGGGCAAACGGGCAGGTGATGCACCTGATGAATAGTGATCACCGTCGCCCACAAACATCCGCAACACCCGAGGGCTCGCAGATGCGTTGCCGGCCTTTTAGGAAAGAATAAGCTCTATTCATGAAGGTCACCAGGTCATAACGGCACGGAAAGGTCTCAGGCGACAGCTGGTTCCACAAAGCGGTTGTGCGAGGCAGAAAGTGCCTTAAGAAACACACTGTTGTGGAACGCTGGACATCGAGGTGATGTGGATGGAATTCACGATTCTGACGCGATGTTTGATGGTGAAATTCAGCAGCCGGGATCAATACAAACAATTCCTCGGAACACTCTCCATGATAAATGCGGTAGAAGATGCAGAGTGAACCAACATCTCTACGCAGAGCCAGTGGATCAAGCCGATCGGAAAGAGCTCGATCGTCAATAACTCGAGCCGCCCTACGCTGAATGCGGTCAAAAGGAAGTAGCAGGTACTGGGGGGCTCCCGCCCAGAGATGAGAAAATACTCCATGTGGGGTCGAATTTGCGCCTTAAGATTTAGGCGATGAGCCGACTTGAAGTACCGTCTCGCCTTAGTAAGCACACCGAGCTTCATTGAGGCCAATTTGGCATTACTTTCCAACCCAATAATAGTTTTTTTTTCATATATCTTCTATGTACATACATCGATCTGTTAAGTTTTTATTATAATTATAGCTGTGCCCCTCGGTTTCACCCGAGTTTTTATCCAACAAATACCGCGCCGCCAACGCGACGGACACATGTAATCATAATTGTTATCACTTCTCGCAAGTACAAATTATTTAAATTTTTCATTTTCTCCTAAACGATGTGTCCTAATTACATACTATAAAAAGAAAAATTTAAATGGTCTTTATGATGAAATAACTTTGGTTCGTAAGGATTAATATAATAAGCCTAAAAATAAAGCTCAAAATCAATTTTTAATCTTCAAAATAAAAAAACGAAAAATACCTTATTGTGGTTTATGCTATTAAGAAATAGGCATATGTTACCGGAAACATTTTTTAGATATACTAAAGAACAATATTTTTGTAGAATATTATATTTACGTATCACTAACCATTACGCCAGCGCATGCGGATAAAGCAGTTCGGGAACACTTTCACTTCGACTTACTTAAACAAAAATCAATATTTAAGGCTAGCTGAGAGGTTTAGCTTAGTTCCAGATAGCCTATACTATTCTTCGTGAATATGGCTATAATATACAAAAAGAATTTTTCGAATACGACTGCTACCCGTTGTCCAGAGATTACCATGTTTAAACAAACAAACAAAAAAACTCGTCCGCTTTACTAAGTTATTAATAGTATAGATATACACGGACTGACCTCGGAAAACGACAAACCAAAAGAAAATCATACATGTGTTTAACACTATGTGTATGGTGGTCGCGATCCCTACCACTCCGCTATATTACTGTATATACACTGACTAATCTCTGAACACAATAATGTAAGATTATATCTCAGGGATATTTTGCTTAGTATCAAGAGGTGAAGTCTATGTGTATTGTAAATCACCCTTATTTTTTAAAACACGAAACACTGTTATTTCTTCCTAAAAGCATAAATATGAATTTTCATATCCCTAAATTTAGAAATAGTGGGTTCTCCATACAATCTTTCATCCCTTATTTCACATCTTAAAGTTTTATTTTCACGACATAAGGTAAGCCAATGCCTTTCTTTAAGGTCCAATATCTCTCTATACCAAAATTCATCAAATTTGGTTTGATGCATTCTTCGTACAAACCTTCATCGTCTATTTCAGGGCGTGAAATGCAACAGACAGGACAGACAGAGTAACTTTCGCATTTATAATATTAGTATGGACTATTAATTTCATTATGCTGTCGTTCTCTATGGTGTCAGTAAATTACCCAATAGCAGAATAACGACAACAGTTTATAATAATAAATTTTTGAAATTAATTCTCCCTCTCTCTCCTATACCTTTCTTTGTTTCTCTTTAACTGATACTTTAGCATGGTAAAAATAGCAAAAGATCGATTGTTGTGGAGTCCTTTTTGTTTTCTATAATAGGGATTTTTATATTGTTAACACAAATCTGAAAAGTGAATAAAAGACGGTCAATTTTTTGGAGAGATCGGCCTTTTAGACATCGATTTATTGTGAATCGATACATCAGAGTTAGATTCGAATCGATCTTTTTCGGAATGAATTGCCTAGCAGCGATGCGGCACTCGATTTTCTTGCGTGATTATATCCAACCTAGGGTGACCACTTATTAATATGATTTATTATATAAAAAAAGGTGGTGTGGTCAACTCATATTGGAAAGTTCTAAATTCTCTGGAACTGTACATTTTTTAACTTTATGTAAACAATCAATAATCATCATTTTACAAACCAGTTTAAAAGTTTCAGCCAATACAACTGAAGAGCTATTTTATAGCATTTTTATCGAACAAATGTTCCGTTTCTGAGATTAGCGCGCACAAAATTTGGCAAACAGACAAACAGACAAAAATTCTAACAATCATTGTTTTGGCTTCTCCTGCGTTTATAGAGACCCCCAATAATAGTTTTTCTCATAAATCTTCTATGTACAGACATCGATCATTAACGTTTTTATTATTATGTATAGATAGATGTAGATATGGTGGTCGCGATCCCTACCACCCCTCTATATTATTGCATAAACACAGACTGATCTCTAAACACGACAAAGCATTAGAAAATCATAGATGGATTTATCACTCTATGCGTATGGTATTGTAAATCATCACTTATTGTACCACCCTGCCGATTCATTTTTAAAAAACTCGAAACCCTTTTATTTCTTCCTAAAATCATAAATATGAATTTTCATATCCCTAAATTGAGAAATAGTGGGTTCTTCATACAACATTTCATCCCCTATTTGACCCCTTCATGTTTTATCTTTGCGCCATAAGGTACCCTATGTCCGTCTCCAAGGTCCAATATATCTCTATTCATCAAAATTGGTTTAACGGGTTCTTCGTAAAAAACTTTATTCCCTATTTCACCCATTAAAGTTTTATTTTCACCACATAAAGTAGCCAAAGTCTTTCTCCAAATTCCTACATATCTCTATATCAAAATTAGATTCTTTATGCGAACTTTCACCGCCCATTTAACCCCTTCCAATTTTATTTCCAAGAGTAGCCTATGACCTTTCTCAACCAAAGTTCTTCAAAATTGGTTCAGCGGTCTAGGCTTGAAAATGCAACAGACGGGACAAAAAGAATTACTTTCGCATTTATAATATTAGTAGGTATGGATTATTCAATTCATTATGCAGTCATTTTCTATAGTGTCATTTACCAATTAAAATACTAACAGTAAATTATTACCCAACACCAAATTAACGAAAACAGTTTATAATAATTAATTTTTGAAATGAATTCACTTTCACTATATACCTGTAATAAATTCTCTCTCTCTATACCTTTCTATGTTTCTCTATAATAACTGATACTTTAGTAAGGTAAAAATTACAAAAGATCGACTGTTGTGGTTCCCTTTTAATTTTCTATTTTAGGGATTTTTATATTGTTAATACAAATGCGAAAGTGAATCGAAAAAAGATCAATTTTTGAGAGATCGATCTTTTAGACATCGATTTTTTTGGGAATCGATTCATAAGAATTCGATTCAAATCAATCTTTTTCGAAATGAATTGCCATCCCTAGCAGCGGCGCAGCTATATTCAACTGACATATCCAGCCTATGCAGACTCCCTTTTAATATGATTTAACACACAGAACTGAGGTCAATTTATATTGGAAATTTCATTTTATTAAACTCTTCATTTTATAACTATATGAAAGGTTTCGATCATCATCGTTTTACAAACCATAGTATACAGATAGCTAAATTTTCAGTCAATTCAACTGAAGAGCTATTTTATAGCATTTTTATCAAAAAAATGTTCGACGTGAATTTTTAAATTGATATAACTTTTTATTTATGAACTTATTGAAGTAAAACAAACACTAAATGTTAAGTGAACCTTACCAGAACATATTAGTGAAAACCGTTTCCAAATCGGTTATGCCGTTTCTGAGATTAGCGCGCACAAAAGTTGGCAAACAGACAAACAGACAAAAATTCTAACAACCATTGTTTTGGCTTCTCCTGCATTTATAGAGACCCCCAATAATAGTTTTTTTCATATATCTTCTATGTACAGACATCGATCAGTTACGTTTTTATTATATGTATAGATAGAAGAAGATATAGAATAGATATATAGATAGATGTATAGATAATATGGGTAGACTGTACAAAAATTATTCGTAGGAACTAAGTCGATAAAAAGAAAACAAAACTATAATAATAATATTTTGAAATCATAATTATATTCACTAACTAGCTGAGCCCGCGGCTTCGCTCAGGTGGACTGCGTAATGCCATCGATCGGGCACACATGCCGTTCTTGCTCCCCCGCTCACGGTTATTTTAAAATGCTTATTATAGATGTTTCTTAGAAAACAGATATATACCCTCGCAGACTTTTTTGTAGTTCTTTTTAATGTTTATAATTATGTGGTACATTAATTTGATATATCTCTTATGGTTTACTCTGCGTAAGCCATTTAAGCGCCGGAATTGATTCACCATGACCAGTTATTTGCGGCAAGCCCTAGTTCTTTTTCTAAAATAAACGTAGCCTAAGTCACTCCATATAATCCAGCTATCTACCAGTGAAAGTCACGTCAAAATCGGTCCAACCGTTATGGAGATTATCAGGAACAAACAAAAAGATATTAAAAAAAAAAAATTATAGGTTCTTTATATAATTTCATATAAATTTGGTAAAAAAGCTGTATTTTGATATTAGATACAGACACTTCAATTTTATTAATTTTATAGATTTGAAGCTAAAAATTGCGGACAACAACTGAAGGTGAACGGTGAGGTCATGATTTCATTTAAAAAGGGGCCTTTGTTTAATATCCGGAAATTTGTAGGCCGTTTTTAACAAAATATGTATTCTAAAAATTGTCTTGTTTTATGTATGATCAGATGTTCTATTTTTGTGCAGTAAAACCCTCAACTCTTTCCACGGCTTTCAAATTTAGTTACTCGCAACAGGCGTGATAATTCTCGGTTATGTATTCGCAGCTTTAAGACTGCTATGATGTGGAAAAGTATTTTTTGTACAGCACCTAAAATCTATAACAAAATACCAAGCACCTTTATAGAATTAAACTTAAACTTATGTAGAAAGCATTTAAATGATTTACTTAATTGTAATTGCTATTACAATATAAATTGATATATAATTGATTTTTTATAGATATAACGTTTCTTAATGTAATAATTGTGTGATAAAGGTATTTCAGTAATATAACTAATGATAATAACTAGTTTTGACATTTTATTAATTTTATAGGTATTATATTATACTATTTTTTTTGTAATGAGTATGTATCTTAATTTAAATTTAATTGTTTATTAATTAACACGCCACAACTGGCAGAATATGATGCAACTGTTTTTATAAATGTATGACCTGTATATTGTCCTTATTCAGATAAATAAAGGTATTGTATTGTACCTTCTTTGTTTAACTGACTTGGATGATTATTTTTTCAAATTCAAACTGTTGTACTTGTAAGATTATAAACTAAGTTGGTTATTGTCAGATAAGATAATTTATTCATTTACATCATACTTGGTATCAGCACCAATAATTTTTACTAAGAATAAAAATCAACATACCTTAATGATACTGTTTAAGTTGCTATGTTTTTATAAACGACAAGTAATTTAATTTGTTTATTGAAATAATCTTACTATTTAAATGTAACATAATATTCGAAAAAAAATATAAAGATAATTCGCTTGTCATCAAAAAGATTTATTATAATAATTCAACCAATGACCAGGAAAAATTAAAGTTCCGCTGTTGCATCAAAGAAAATACGACCTTATATTGTATTTAAAGTAAAGTATATTTTCATTTGATATTATTATCAGTAAAATGAAAGTGCGGTAAGTAGCGATGATACGAGAGGATATTATAAGGACATGCTGCCATTGGTTCGTTATTTGTACGGATAATCTTTATTTGTGCTTTATTGTGACTTTATTGAACTATATATCGGGAGGCAGTCCAAATAAATGATTCAATAAAAAGAGACGGATACTCTTTCATACGATTCGGACATGGTCTTGGGTAAAAAAGAGATGTAATAATATGAAAACGGTGTAAATTAATTGCTAATACATTATCAAACAGTCACTGAAAAAAAATCAGATATTTTGCAATCTAAAACAGAGATTTAGTATATTTCGTAAAAGCGAGTTCATGTAAAAAACTTCAATTAAACTATTTTTGAAGTAGGATTAATATTAAAAAAGGGTTATGTTTATTAACTTATAAAGTTATTAGTTTACTTATTTTGTTGATTTTCAATTTTAAACATATTGTATGATTTTAAAAACAAAAATGTATTCGATTTTATAAATCATATTTCAACTAATTACATTCTGGGCCCAGAAATACCCGTCTCCCTTATTCGTATTTTTTTTTTGGCTTTAACAAAATTCCTGCCAGTGCTTACGATATTATTTTAGAATGGTTACATAATGTTGAGCACAGATTCCCGTTATATTTTTGGGTTGATTCGATTGTCGGTAGACAGGTAATTATTTATAACTTTAAAAATAACTTAAATAGTACATTATTCACCGTTAATACATTTAAAAGAAAAATTACAGAAGATCTTGGTCCAGGTGTATTAAATAAGCTGGTTTTCTCAAGTTAGTACCGTCGTCCGAACTCTGGAGGACCTTTTTTAGTTCTTAGGTGACCAAAACAAATGGAGCCTTAATCTATTGAAAGTTGGTATTTCTTCGTACCAGCATAATATTTACCTAGTACACGGTACAAGAGTCTGGAACCGGCTAACTTTCATTAACCATCAGAAAGGCGCGCTCCATCTCGGGCCTGCAAATATGCGTGAGGTTTACTTTCCCAATTCTTTCTTCAGTAGGCTAATTTACGGTGGTCAGTGGTCATCACGCACCTTCCAGCGCCTGGTTCCTTGATCGCGGGTAGGGAGCAAGATGAACAGTTCCTTTTCCTACTCCACCAACTCTTTCGCAAGCATTACCTGATCGCAGTACGAGACAAAATAGTTCCACCTGGGCTCGCTTCGACTACGGATTTTACTAAAGATGAAAGCGAGAGAGATTTACAACTGAATCCTGAATTACAGTCTTAGCCTCAATCTCACTGCCTGATTTAATTATTTTGGTGATGGGCATTTTAACAAATAGCATGAATATTTATTTATATTGAATACATTTACCAATATTTACTTATTTATCATTATCTATTTCGGTCACCAGCAAAAACTTACTAAGTAATACGGCATGAAAAGTGATGTCTCACGCGTGAAGACCGATTATAGCAAGTCATCTTATTGGCTGGCCATTAATCAAAACAAATATAATAGTTATTATATTAGATAGGTATAGAATTTTCTCGTGTCGATATGTTGCTTCGTTTTTAATGTTTGATTGATTGGAATAACATCTATCACCATACATTACATATCAACACACAAGAAAAAAAAATGTTATTTAATAAGCTGGATCAACAGTTACGAGTACGTCAAATAAAAATAATGTTAAACTATTTAAAACCCTATTCATTAGACTTGAAGATTGTTAATAAAACGACATAATTTCATTATCACTTTTAATTTATTCCAAACCGGATAAATAAATAAAACCTTGATAATAACTTTTATTTGTATGACAATATTATTTACACAAGTATTATCATTATCTCACTTGGAACACGAAACTTTAACATACAAATATACTTTATCACAAATACTTCCGTAATCTTCTCAATCTTCCTTTATTTTACCATCTGTTTCAAGTGATAAATAAGTGGCCTATAAAACTAAATATTCTCACTAATACTGATCATGTAAATATAACCATGCGCCTAATATGCATTTGCTATTTCTTGCTTTTAATTTTATTTGGTTTTGCTGTTTTAGCATTCTTCTCTTGGGTTACCGAAAATTTAGCCATTTTCTTAATACTAAGAAAAATTTGGTCAGGTGCTCAAGTTCTGAAGATAGGCAGTATTCCATGTTCCTCGGTATTCCTTACGCGAGAGTGGAGGAGACCAATCCATTTAAGGTAAGTAAAATTAGGAAATATTTTTTTATTGTCGCTTGATAAAGTGACATTACCTTACCCATGCCTGATTATATGCAGAGTACAGTCGAAAAATAGAGCAACCACCGAGAGGTCTGCAGTGCAAAAACGGACATCACTGTCATGCTGGCTTGCAAGCCTCACCTCATGGCACCTGGATGTACAATCACAACTTCAATAAAATGCCAGGCCAAGTTTAAAATTGATTCACCGCATATTAATTCGGTGTAAAAAAAGAACGGAAGCATTAAAACAATGAAATCTATTCTTAATTATATTAATTACATTTTTTACATGGTTATATGTATATAATCAGCAATTATGAGCGTGGTTCTTTTTTGTGTTTATGTTATTATAATTTTTATATAAAAATGAATGTAACTTTGAATTATGTTGCTTACCAAGCAACCAAGTTTTAGACGTCATTTAGTGCTAGCAATTAAGATGTTAGATCAATCGTGTATGAACACCAATTGTTACTAGTTGTGCCTGCGATTTCGTCCGCGTGGAATTTCGTATACGAAAACAGCGTTAAAAATACAGACGTGAACTGAAATTCATCATCGGCGATTTAACTGTGTTTCGTGCTTTGTGAATGCTGATACGCAGTATGGTGGGTACTCAAGGTTAGCAGTCAGCCGTGCCTCATGTTCTTCACTACTTTCGATCGATCGACTTTCTGCCATACTTATATACATACACACATCACGCCTATCTCCCAACGGGGTAGGCAGAGGTCATGTCCTTCCACTAGCTATAATCCCGGCATACATCTTTCACTTCTTCAATATTCATAAATCTTTTCACGCACGCTCGTCGTTCTAGAGCACTTTGGACCTGACCTTTTTTCAGGACGTTCCTGATTTGATCGAGGAACCGAGGAACTAGACCTTCCTCTTCTAACGTTCCCATTCACACTCGACTTATAAATTCGTTTAGTAATTCTTCTTTCATTCATCCTCTCTACATGGCCGAACTATCGAAGTATCCCTTTTTCAGTCCCTCTGATTATGTCTTATTTGTAGTAAGTTAAGTATAACATTAACATCTTATAAATTCTGTTTGGAGATTCTATATGATGTATACTAGACAGATTGTTTGATAAATTTATACATAACTAGCTGACTCGCGCAACTTCGTCAGCGTCACATAAAAGAGAGGTCGTAGGCACCTATAATACAATTCTAAAGAAGCTGAAACTTCCTTCCTTTCTTCCACCATTTGCCCTCCATATGAAAATGTGCGTGCGGTACTTTATCATTATTTAGCTACGGAGTTATTTTAAAACTGTGATATCTCATAAGATATTAATTGAAATCAAATGATGTAAAGGACAATTGTGTTCAAAATTAAATAGTTGTGATGGATAATATTTATTTCGATAAGGATTAATACCATTTTTATAAAAACACCTTCGCAAATAAAGCACTGTTTTTCAATACATTTTATTACTTTAAAAAAGGATATGGTTAAAGTTTTTTTAGAACTTATTAAGAGAAACAATTCCGTCACACATGACTATTATGTAACTTTAACCATTTACGCAGCGCACGGAATGAATGCTGTCAAAAGGTGTAAATTCTCCCCGTTCTTGCAACATTTTACAGTTCTATATCAGCATCTACAGTCAAACGGGCCTGTGACTGCTCCTCAGATTCTTAGCTTTTAATAATTTTCGCATCTCGAGCTGTGCTAAAGCTATGCGTTAGATCAGATTTACACTTGCGAGACATATCTGAAGTTAAATATATAAATAATTAGTAATAAGAATAATAATAAACGAAATATACCTAGGTTAAACTACTAAGTACGCACAGAACTTCTGTATTTTACCAAACAACCCAAAGGAAAGCAAACACTAATAAAAGACATGTAAACAATTCAAATTCGTTGCAGCGCAAATTTTCAATATTCATATCTATGCGACAATGTCACATATATGTGTTATTATTATATATTATGTATTATTCCCGACGTATTACTTTACTCTATGCAACGACATCTACCCTCACTTTATCGAAGTTATTATTTCTTTAAAATTAAAAGAGGTTTCAATTATATTTATTTGGTGCGCATATTCATTTTAATATATTTTAATTATAAATATTATATTTAAAAAATTAAATTATATTTGTACGGCGCACGATTTACAAACACAGAATAAATACATTTACCATGGACGTATAAAAAAGTATTTTGTACATTCATGCCATTTACTATGAGTTTGGTAAAGTTTCCATCTAGTGGCAGCGTATTGAACTACTTAATGAATATATAGCTGTCTAACCGTCACAAATATATTCAGAAACACATGATTAAATAAAATTTGTATAAGCTACACTACAGTTATTTTTATGGAATCAATAGCTAATTATTTAGTTTTTACTGCATATACACCTACTGTTGCCGAAACCCGACAAACCAAAAGAAAACCATAGATGAATTTATCACCGTGTATATGGTATTGTCATTATATGCCAATATGAATCCAATACATCAACTGTCCCAATAAAACTTCAAAAATCATTAAAATCATCCCTCATTAAGCGGGAAGGTTTTTTAAAACCCTTTTTTTTCAAAAAAAAATTTCCATTGGTTAATTTTTTTACATTTTTTGAAATAAATTAAAACATTAATTTAAAAAAACCGATAAAAGTAGGGGTAAGCCCCCATAAAAATGTTTTTTGGTTTTAAACAAAAATGCCTAAAGAAAAGGATTCCCATTTTTTTTAAAGTTCTGACTAGAACGTTATTTCTAAGTGGTAGACCGGAAAACCCGTCATTAAAAAAAATGCTATTTTTTGTTCTTTAAAACCCAAAGTTTTCTATTTTTGAATTTAAAAAATTTTTTGAAATTCACCCTAAAAAAAAATTTAATAAATAAAAAAAAGCAAAATTCCTCAACAAAATTGTTGAAAATAAAATTTTTTTTTTTTAAGCAATTAATTATTTTCATTCGTTTTTTTTTTTTTAATTCATATTTATTAATTAAAATAAAAAATAAAAAAAAAATTTTGATTTTTTTTTTTTAAATTTATGCAGTCTCTTTTTTAACATTATAGCGTTGGCTTCTAAAATACTTCAAAAGAATTTATATAAATTTTTTACCGTTTTTTTTATATAACTAAATATTTTTTAAACTTTGCATGATAGGGAAAAAAAATAAAATATATACCAAAGAATAAAACCTGAAACGAAAACAGAAAAAAAAAAAAAAAAAAAATATAAAAATAAATAAAAAGTACAGAATATTAAAAGAAAAAACCTACGGTCTTTTGAAAATAAACGGTTCCGTTTTTAACTCGGAAACAACGAAAAAAAATAAAAAAAGAATGGAGAGTCAAAAAACGCAATCTTTAGTGTTTAGTGAAACTCTGCATAAAACGGAACAAAACGTACACGTTTCAGAGGGTCATGGATGGTGATGCGTTGCCACCATTTTGGGCCCTTAAACCTCCCGGTCGGAAGTTCGGGGACTGCTCGTGGTCCTTCTGTCTGCCACACTATGAATCCGGCACCCGCACGGTGTTAAGTTTTATTACTATTACTTTTTATTACTATTTACTATTACTTATAACTCATTAAGAGAAACACTTCCGTCACACATGACTATTATGTAATTTTAACCATTTACGCAGCGCACGGAATGGATGCTGTCAAAAGGTATAAATTCTCCCCGTTCTTGCAACATTTTACAGTTCTATATCAACATCTAAAGTCAAACGGGCCTGGGACTGCTTCTCAGATTCTTAGCTTTTAATATTTTTCGCATCTCGAGCTCTGCTAAAACTATTCGTTAGATCAGATTTACGCAGGCGAGACATATCTGAACTTAAATATATAAATAGTTAGTAATAAGAATAATAATAAACGAAATATCCCTAATTAAACTACTAAGTACGCACAGAACTTCTGTATTTTACCTAACAACCCAAACGAAAGCAAACAATAATAAAAAACATGTAAACAAATCGAATTCGTTCCAGCGCAAATTTTCAATATTCATATCTATGCGACAACGTCACATGTATTTGTTATTATTATATATTATGTATTATTCCCGATGTATTACTTTACTCTATGCAACGACATCTACCCTCACTTTATCGAAGTTTTTATTTCTTTAAAATTAAAAGAGGTTTCACTTATATTTATTTGGTATGCATATTAATTTTAATATATTTTGATTTTAAATATTATATTTAAACAAATTATATTTGTAGAACGCACGATTTATAAACACAGAATATATACATTTACGATGGACGTATAAAAAAGTATTTTATACATTCATGCCATTTCCTATGAGTTTCGTAAAGTTTCCATCTAGTGACAGTCTATTGAACTACTTATTGAATATATAGCTGTCTAACAGTCACAAATATAATCAGAAACACACGATTAAATTAAATTTGTATAAGCTACACTACAGTTATCTTTAAGGAATCAATAGCTAATTATTTAGTTTTTACTGCATATACACTTACTGTTGCCGAAACCCGACAAACCAAAAGAAAATCATAGATGAATCTATCACCGTGTATATGGTATTGTCATTATATGCCAATATGAATCCAATACATTAACTGTCCCTGTTTAGTGAAACTCTGCATAAAACGGAACAAAACGTACACGTTTCAATATGGGTCAATTTGATTGGTGAATCGCAGTTGCCAACCATTTTGGTGCTACTTTCACCCCCCCCCCCCCTCTACCCCCTAACTCTTCGTATTCCAACCGCCTCTTCTCGAGCGTGCGCACCGACACGAAGATCGTTGCCGACATAAATTTACGAAAAATCCAAATACTGTGAATCTGGTGGCATCCAAGTATCCCGACCCTGACCTCATCAAAACTGGTGAGTAATTGTAATATATCCAACAGTCCCATTAAAACTTTAAAAACCATTTAAATCATTCCTTATTGTACCGGCCTGCGGGAAGATTTTTTGAATAACATGAAACCCCTTTTATTTCTTTCTTACCAAAAGCATAAAAATGAATTTTCATATCCCTAATCTGAGACATGATGGGTTCTTCATAAAAACTTATTTAACACCAAGTTTTATTTTCACCACATGTGGAATAACACAATTAAATAATTCACTTGTAGCAAAACTGTATAATCCAGATAATTTACAGTAAGTATGTATATTGCTTTTAACGATTAATAAATATAAAACTACTAGCTGACCCGCGTAACTTCGTCTGCGTCATATAAAAGAGAGAGAGAGAAAAGGTTGAAAAGAGTGGGTCGTAGGCACTGTATTAGTTAATGGTGCCACCCGCCTCCCACATCATTCCGCATAATAAAAATGCGCACGCGGTACTTGATCATTATTTTGCTGCGGAGTTATTTTAAAACTGTGATATCTCCTAAGATATCAATCGATCAATCAATCTGTCTTACTGGTACACTGCTTGACCTTGCAAAACGGAGTCAAACAATGCGGGTCAAAATCGCAGAGCTTCCCTCAGAGTACATAATGCTCCTATTTATTTTTTAAAAGGTTTAGCGTTGTGGTCACAATCTCTCCTGATCTTAAGGGATGATGTGACGCTAAGCCTAATGGAAGACTGGCTCTCAAGTGCAGCTGCCGGAACACAGCTATTGGTGTTTGGTTACAGTCAACTTGAGGGTGGTAGCTAGCCAGGCAGGCATTAAAAAAAAGCCTATTCCATGGATTCATCAAGATATTTTCCTTCACTGAAAGCTCCAGGCTCGTTGCTGGGATTAGAACTCACGTCGCGTGGACACTACATAATGCCGTCCATCGGGCTCACGCTCAAATCATGCTACCCCGGTCCCAATATTATTTGTAAGACAAAAATGCTTACTGTGGGTGATCCTTAGAAGACAGATATATGCTCTCGCTGACTTTTTTGCAGGTCTTTTCATTTCTTATGATTTACTCAGCGTAAGCCATATAAACGCTTCAAAATGGTCGTTTTTCCGAATTGATTTTTATTTGCGCGGAAATCTAATTCTTTTATAAAATGTCATTTTCGTCATGGAGAAAATGTTTCACCTAACCAGCCGCTGTCCTTCATAATGCGTAAAATGCTAACTAGCGCTAAAATCTAATTTTAAATTAATAGAAATTCAGCAATGTGTAACAGAAAAAATTCACATCACTATGGCACCTATAAAAATTCTTCGTCTGCCGCCTTATCATCCTAAACCGTGTAAAAAGTATTTGGAGTACTACTTTATATCACATAGGAAATAATGAAGATAATAGAAAGTTCATATTTTATTATTTCTAGTGGTAGCTTTCTCGCAAACGGCTCCAACAATTTCGATGAAACTGTGCATTTAGATAATCTTTTACGTTCCAAGTTTACCTAGATAGGTGTTTTTGGTTTTTTTTTTTGTTTAAACATGCACTTACCTAATTGAGCTATTAATTTAATTTAAATTTGAAGAAATAAGTTGTAAAAAATTCTGTCGTAGCATAAGTAAAAAACTAATAGAAATCTCATGTACTTCATTGTATCTCTTGGCACACACAACTATTTACACACGCTTTTTTTTTAATCTAAATTTTAAGAGCTTGGCCGTCGTAATGGTTATGCCACTCTATTGTGCCTATTGTGTTACATAGATTTATCTATGTTTCATAATATAACCGGTAAGTTTATATAATTGAATGGCCTCGTAGGACATAGGTGAGGCCAGCATACTATTATAGTTACCTACATTATAAGAAGTGTAGCTAAGTTGAATCTGTTTCCTAAATAAACAGGAAATTTTAATTATATCAATTAAAATTTATATTACTCTGTTATTTGTGACCATCTGTGATGTCCGTGGTTCTTTTTTGTTGCAATTATATAATATGTTAAACCTGAATATGAATGTAACGTTGAATCATTCTGCTTGATTAGTAGCATTTTGAAAACCATTTAGCATTTAGGCCAATCTTGCATGGATACTATAATGTTACGGGTGGACAAAATCGTAAAATCAAATTAAAAAAATCTTAATTCAAGTTAAGCCCAAAGAAGGCACATAAGAACGTTAAAATAATACTACCCGTTCGGAAAATATCCTAGTCATGGAAAAGAACCTACGAGAAACTAGATCGGCAAAACACATGCATAAAAAGAACGAACAAACGAAAAAAAAAGATGATAATGTTACAGAAAAAGAAGATTCTGTGAACATGAAGTAAGGTTATGAGAAATATGACTATATATATGAAAGGATTAACCACTAACAGGAGACAAATTAACTTTATAAATGAAGACTCAACGGTAAATGCTAAAAGTAAGCCCTTCTCAATCCTAGGGTTCTGCACCTGATTGTACTATTTTAGTGGACACATATGAAAAACATTATAAAATACCAGAGGATGTAGGTGTTTCGTCATCCAGACCGGACATATTTGTTTATTCTCGAGAAATCATGCGTATAGTACTAGTAGACCTTACTGTACCGTGGGAAACTAATATACCTAAAGACCAGGCAATAAAAATGAATAAATATTACGATATATGTAATGAGCTAAACAAAAACGGCTATGCAGTAAACTTGTATGCGGTGGAAGTGGAAGCGAGAGGTATTCCAGCGAAATCTCTCTATAACATGCTAAAAGACCTCGGCCTATCGAGAACTGCAGTAAGTTCTATTTTAGAACGGTTATCTAAAGCAGCATTAACAGGCTCTTACCAAATTTGGCTTGGCAGGGAGGGTATCGCGGGCAGTCAAGGTGAGTGCTGATGTGCATCATAAGGGAACCCCTTAAACCTACACCTGGGTCGGAAGTTCGGGGGACTGCTCGTGGTCCTTCTGTCTGCCACACTATGAATCCGGCACCCGCACGGTGAATCCATGGAATGCTAAGATATTTGTCTCTGTCTCACAATTATTGAGGTATTTTCAATTGCCGAGTTGGTTATACCGCGTAACGTTTGCAATTTGCAGTTACGATAACCAAGGATTTTTTTTTAAATCACGTATATTACTAATTTGTATTTAATTATTAACATTATTAGCTGACCTGAAAGAAACGTGACGAAACAAGAACGCTTTTAAAATATTTTTATACCGCTCCCTGTTAATTTAAAGTCAAAAATGCTTGTTGTGAGTGATCCTTAGAAGGTAGGCAATATACACTCAATCACTTTTCTGAAGGTCTTTTTAATGTCTACAATTATGTAGTACATTAATTTGATATATCTCCTATGGTTTACTCAGCGTAAGCCATAATCGCCCGAATTTATTCACCATGACCAGTTTTTTTTTGTTTGCGCGGAATTCTAATTATATTTCTAAAATAAAAGTAGCCAAAGTTACTCCCTATAACATCAGCTATCTACAAGTGAAAGTCGCGTCAAAATCGGTCCAACCGTTTCGGAGATTAGCCGGAACAAAACAACCAGACACAAAAATTTAAAAATTGTTTGAAATTAAGTACCGTATACCGTATACGTATTATAAACAAAAAATAAAAACATCTATCTAGGTAAACTTGGAATGTAAAACATTATCTAAATGCAAAGTTTCATTGAAATCGTTGAAGCCGTTTCTGAGAAACCAGTTACATAAATACATATATACAAGAATTGCTCACTTAATATAATAAGATATTATTATATTACATAAGTACTTGTTACTGCTCAGTATGGTAACTATTGGCTCCAAACCATTAAGGTATGCGTCTTCAAAATTTCAATGCATTCAATATCAGTATATGGATTATCCTCACTGTGATGTCTACCAATGAGCTTTGTAAAGTATCAGCTATATCGTAACGGCTTTTATTAATTTAATTCTTAATGTTACCACATACAAAATGGTCGAATGGAATACGAGCGGGAACTAGCTGTACATACTCAATTTGCTTAAAAACATAAAATTTCCACTTACATAGGGACTTTCTTCAGATGCCGTTGTACATTCAGTTTTTCGAAATATTTTTCTTTTTTCTATAAATAAATAAACATGAGACAAAATTTCACATCGTACCATTTAATTCTAAAATAAGCATAGCTTGTATTATGCTAAATTAACACTTGATATACTATACATAGGTATATAGATATTTAACACCCAGACAGACTGCTGATAATTTAGCTCATCATACGAATGTCAGTCATATGCGGGAATCGAACCTGTGAACTTTCGGCTCAATACTGGGGCTTACTACTACTGCGCCACAACAAATTATAACCTAATTAAGACGTATAATTTCTATCAGAAATTGTGTCCATGAAAAGATATGTATCCCAGATAATCCAGATGAGTGTGGTCATTGTAGCTGTTCAGGAATTAAGTGTATAAAATACTTTCTAAAACTGAACTTTTTTATTTTATATAAATATATTCCAAGTATTGATCTTTATTAGCAACAAAATCATTTGGTGTAATATTCTCTCTTCATTTGGTTAGAGTAGAAACGAAAGAAATCCGTTCTAAATTAAATCGTTTATTCCAGATTATATACTTGTGTGTGTGCCGGAAGAGACCAGTTTGCCTGGATATTATGATGAATAAAAAGTTTAAAAAATATAAATGTTATACAATAGTCTAGAATCTGATAACATGTATAATAAAGTTATATTTAGCATAATTTAGGGCTATCATTAACGCAGACAGTACAAAATAAGTTTATCATACGAAAAATGCAAGAAGTTATGATAACAATTATACATAAACAAAGAATCATAAACCCTAAATTATTATCAAATGATCAAATATTATTGATGATGAGATGTTGTATTGTCCAGATCTATAACAGAGCACCATCACCTGACCAGTATACGTCCACTCCGCATCGGCTTGCTAATCCCGCCATTTTTTTTAGAAGTGACTATACAGCTAACCATAAGGGCTCTGGAGCTTCAGACGGCTTTTAAAACTTCACCGGACTTGACCCCGCCATTTTTTTTTTTTTTTTTTTTTTTTTTATATATCTGACTACACTGTTAGCCTTAGGGGCCCTATCCAAAAACAGAGCCGCTGCGGCTTTTACAGCTTCACCGGACTTTGAAAATGGCCCCTCCATATGCACTCGTCTCTGTTAAATAGGCGCTTGAGACGAAGTCAATACATTACCTAATGAAGTCAATACACTACAGATGTTTTATTATTTGTTTAAAAATATTAACAAATCATACGTACAACAATTAGTAATAGAAATTAATATTATTAAAAATTCCAGAAAATTGCAAAATTATAACATTCCAGAAAATACGACTTCACGGTCGTTAAGCGAATGTACCTAGTATAGAAAATATAATAATACAAACGAATAATGTTTATTAAGAAAATAAAACGAAAAAACCATTGTAGGTACTGTAATTGAGAAGAAAAAAAAAGTTTATCTAGTCAATACAAAATAAAAATGACAATGAAGAATGAATTTTTTTTGAAAATTATAATATTATCTCTCTTACGTTCGAATTTTACACGATGTATTTGCGCAATACATTTGTAGGTTACGCAATTATTACTTGAGGTGGTTTCGTAACCGTTGTATCCGTATATAATAGCTAGCTAGCTGGAGTTATAATTTCGAAATAAAATTTAAAGAAAATAGATAATTAGAACAAACAAAATAATTATTAGCTTGCTATAATAAAGCGTTACAGTTTTTTTGATAGTTTGTTTATTAAACACGCTAATCTCTGGAATTACCAGTCGGATTCGATTATTTTTTTTGTATAATGATAACCAAATTCACGAGGAATAGTATAGACTATCTAATATTAGGCTACAACTCTCAGCTAGCCTTAAATATTGGTTTTTAAGTAAGTCGGAAGGGAAAGCGTTCCCGAACTCCTTTATCAACGTGTGCTGACGTAATAGTTAATGATACGTAAATACAATGTTCTACAAAGATATTGATCCTTAGTACATCTAAAAAAAATCCACGTTACTATATACCAATCTCGTATACGTAAGCCAAAATAAGATATTTTGTGACAAAAATATAATTCTAAATTAATAAGTGATTATTGAACCTAATTTTTAGGCATGGAATGTTAATCCTTACGAACAAAAGTTACTTCATCATAAACGCAATTTTATGAAGTTAAACTTTGCCCTTTGTAGTATTTTATTTGGACACATAGCTTAGGAGATAATGGAAAGTTAAAATAATTTGTACTTGCGGGAAGTGCGAACAATTATGATGGGCTACACGGATACCTTGGCTACGCGGCGCGGTGTTTGTCGGATAAAATTAACCCGGATAAAACCGTGGGGCACAGTTAGTGTTTTATTATAAATTTATAATCTTAGAGTAATGTAATAATTATAAATTAACAATAATATGCTATTGTTTTAACATTGCAGACTTTACACAATAACATATTAAAAATAAATATAAAAATCTTACGTCATTAAAACACCCAAAAAATTGCAATCTGTGCAAATAGGACAAAATTGAAGTGTCTGTTTGTAATGCCAACATAACAGCTTTTTACTAAATGCATATGAAAGTATAAACGGTACAAATAACAAAAAAATGTTTTTTTTTGTCTGTGTAATCTCCGAAACGGCTCGACCGATTTTGACGGGACTTTCACTGGCAGATAGCCGCTGTTATAAGGAGGAACTTGATCTACTTTTATTTTAGAAAAAATAATGAAGGTTCAGCGAAAATATACTAAAGTGTCCAGAAACTTCGCGCACCTTACGAGCACGTTCCCGTTCGTCGCCGTCGCTGCGTACAAAATTTCACGTGGACGAAATTTCAGGCAAAGCTGGTTTACAATTATGACTTAATTATAATTTGCTTAGTAAGAAATACAAAAACCGTACACGGTCATTTGTAAATACAGACTCAACTTGTACACCAATTAATAATTCAGAACTTCAAACATATTTCTTAACATCATCCTATGTGAATTTGACCAATATATAAAAAAAATTAAGTTTACCTATGCAATAGTTAGAGCGAATTTTAGCACTAATCCTCTGGTGTGCAATTTATTTACTCACTAGCTGTGCCCGCGGCTGCGATCGCGTGGACTATAGGATGCTGTCGATGGGGCACACGCGCGAATCGTGTTACCCTCGCTCCCAGTTATATCTGGCTGAATTTTTTGTAGGTATTTAAGGTTAGGTCCGTTCCTCGGTGTGAAACCCTTGGGTCAGGCAACCGCCCGCGCGATACAAGTGACACTGTACGTGCATCACTTAGCTACCTACATACAACACTACACACGTATGAACATACACACGTGCACACCACACAGGTACATAGGTTCTGTGAGGGACCTTTTTTTTTCTTTTTTTACGCTAGTTAGTTAGCGCTAGTTAGTGTAGAAACATTCCGATTACTGAATACACATACGCACGGTTCCTTCCTTCCTCCCAGGAGGAAGGGAACGTGCCTATGTGTATATTTAGTTAGCTCGAATCGTAGGTGTAGGGATTCGAATAGATCGCGACCTATTTGCGAACGCGACGACCGCCCGAGCCGAGGTCCGGCCACTTTGGCACCCTCGTGCGAGTCGTCCACAAAACTTTCGCGGCTGAGTGCCCTCTGCGCTCGCCCCCAAGTCCGGTGAAGCTGTAAAAGCCGCAGCGGCTTTAGGGCCCCTAAGGCTAACAGTGTAGTCAGAAAAAAAAAAAAAAAAAAAAAAAAAAAAAAAAAAAAAATGTAGGTATTTAAGATCTATAATTTGTAGTATATAAAGGTTGTTGTGGCGATCTTTGGTAGTGAACTTTTTTTAGCTCAATGCATTTGAACAATATGCAGTAATTATTTTCAACCTATAATTTGACTTTTACTCATATACATTTTCTGCTTACAGCTGGACACTTATTTCACTTTTACCCCATATAAGATGGTTATCCTTACCCCCTCCCCCCACCATTCATAAGTTAATAACACGTTTGACAAGATCTGGTGTGAAAGACAAAGAAAACCAAATAAATTACAATGATAAACGTGTCTAATAATAATTAAATAGTACTTTTCTTTTTATTACACAACTAATAATTTATCAACATTGCATTAACAAATAATTTTTTAAGAAAATATTATTCAACCCTTTAGAAAAATCTATCATGGGTTGTGTGAGACTCCTAATTATATTCTGTATAACCAAAGGTATCATTAGCGCGTTGCTAATCTTAATCTGCCCTTCCCCAAGAAGCTCTGGAAACCCTACTCGCCACAAAAACACAAGAACAGGTTATTTGGCGGTGAACTTCTGTATGGTGGACGTATTTCACCAGTTGGGCCTACCATTCTTCTTTAACCCATCTTTCACCAAGGAGCTCTGAACACCCTATTTACCGCAGGGATACAACACAAGATTATTTGGCTGTGATCTTCTGTGGGGTAGTAAAATTTACAAAGAGATTTCTCTGTGGCCCTCTAAAACTCTACGGTACTCTCGACCTTTAGAGGATATTGACGAAGTGCGTTCGCATTCATCAACCAAACTCTGCAAGCTCGGCTCTTCCAAGGTTCACTTCGCATTCTAGGTATCAAACCATCAGAAAGGTGCGCTTCAGTTCGGGCCTACAGATATGCGTGAAGCTGGCTTTCCCAATTCCGTCATCAGTAGGATATTTTACAGTAGTCGGTGGTCGGTGGCCTAGTTCATTAAACGTGGAATGGGAGGAAGATGGATAGTTCTTTTTATTTCTTCCTCATCTCTTTTGAAAGAAATACCTAATCGTAGTGCGAGAAAACATACTGAGTTTCACCTGGTCTCGCTCTCGACCATGGATTTTACCAAGGATGGAAGCGAAAGAGATAAAACGCTAAACCCTAAACTACAGGCTTAGTCTCTACTATACTATAACTATTTTGGTATTTGGTGTTTTAAAAAAATAGGTTAAATTTAATATATTTATCCATTATTATTATCTATAACAGTTACCAACAAAAACTTATAATGTAATAGGGCATGAAAAGTGATATCTCACGCGTGTAGACCGTTAGCAAGTCATCTTATTGGCTGGCCATTAATCAAAACAGATATGTTTTATTAAACTAGGTTTTAGGTATCGATTTATTTGTGCCGATGCTTTCAAACATTTCTAGCGCTCGATTGATGAGAATAACATCTAACACCATGCCTTTATATAGGGAAAGATAAATATCGGATGTTATCTAATCAACTGCATCAATAATGAATACAAATAAAAATAATGTTTAAAAATAATTTATTTAAAACTCCATTCATAAGACTTTAAGATTGCTAATAAAAAGATACAATTTAATTTTCATATATATGATATTCCAAACTGGATAAATAAATGAAACCTTGACAATAACTGTTATTTGTATAACAATGTTATTTATACAAGTCTGTGAATATCTCACTTGGAACACGAAACATCAACATACATACATAATTTATCTCAAATACGTAATCCTCTTAATCTTCCGTTATTTTACTATCTTTTCAACTGATAGCTAACTGGCGTATAAAACTAAAGATCCCCACCAATAATACTAATCATGTAAATATAAACATGCGGCGAATTTCATTTGCTATTCTTTTCTTGCTTTTCACTTTCTTCATTCTGCTGTTTTGGCATTTTTCTCTTGGGTTACCGAGGATTTACCCATTGGTTAATACTAAGAAAGGTTTGATCAGGGGCTTAAAGTCTGAAGATGGGCAGTACTCCATGTTCCTCGGCATTCCTTACGCGAAAGTGGAAGAGACCAATCCGTTTGGGGTAAGTAAGTTTTCTAAATATAAAAATACTTATAAATTTATAACTCTTGAATTTTTTTATTTTTATATTATACCTAGTTTCATATAGTGATGGCACTGTGCCTGAGGGTAAGCTCAGTACAATTGAAAACAAGACAAGACTAATGGTAGCTGGATATACACTAGTTGATCCCGAAACCTGAAAACCAAAAGAGAGTCATTACATGCAAGGTGATCAAGGCCCAGCAGGGTACAGATACCACCCTGCTTGGTTACTGAATATACACCATCTGATCCTGGATCACGACAAGCTTAAGACTGAAACTATAGCAAATTTCATATCTGCTGCCCGTTGTCTAGTCAAACACAATTATCGTACCCTAAAACTTAATGGTCATTATATCAATAGATAAAATTTTTTTCAGCCTTCATCGCCTTATCCGATATTCGATAGTATTTTCGAGGCATTCGATGATTCAGTAGTATGTTCTCAAATTAACAACGGTTATGCTGTGGGAAAAATACATTGCTTGAACTTGAATATCTATGTACCAATCGAAGCAACGACACAGAAACCTTTACCGGTAATGGTTTGGATACATGGTGGAGGTTTCATAGAAGGCAGTGGCAATAGAGAAATCTATAACCCTGAATTTCTGGTTAGACGTAAAATAATTGTTGTTTCTATAAATTATAGGCTCATCCCTTACGGAACTTTATGTTTGGATTTGTCTACAGTTTCAGGAAATCAAGGTCTGAAAGACCAAGTTTTAGCTTTCAGATGGATTAACGAGAATATCCAGTTCTTTGGTGGCGATGTAGATAATATCACAGCATTCGGTGAAAGTGCTGGGGCAAATTCTATTCGCTTACACCTGCTTTCCAAGAATGAAATTTACTTTAGTAAAGTTATTATACAGAGTGCATCAGCGTTCACCCCCTGGCGAATGATGAAACCTAATAATACCACTCCTTTAAGAATAGCGGCGTCATTACAATTTTATACTGAAAATGTTGAAGAAGCCCTGTTATTTTTAGCTGATCAACCACCACAATTGGTCACTGAAGCTACATATAACTTAGGCATTAGAAGTTACATGTGTATAGAGAATGAATTTGATGGTACAGAAACCTTCATCTCGCAAAACCCAATTAATCTCAGGCCAACTAAAATTCAGAACATATCCGTTTTAATAGGATTTAATAATAATGAAATGTTATTTCTTTACGGTAACGCAGAGCCAGAATTTTTTGAAAATTATTCATTTCATAGTCGCCTTTCTTCAAATTTCCCTAATATTAATGAAGAATCTACACAAATAATAAGGCATTTTTACGTTGGTGATGAGATATTAAATGATACAGTGAAACAAGAAATATTAGATTTCGAAGCCGACATTACCTACAATCACCCTACTGAAAGAATTATTGATAAATTTATCAAAGAAGGAGCGAAATCTGTATATTACTACTTCTTTGCTTATGATGGAGGAAGAAATCTCTTTAAGATCTATCGAAATATTACTGGACCTGGCGCTGGGCATGGTGATGAGCTGGGATATTTATTCTCTCCGCAAATACTGAGTGAAAGGCCAACTGCTGAAGACCAGCTTATAATCGATAGACTATCTACAATGTGGACAAATTTTGCAAAACATGGGTGAGTACGCTTTTTTACCCTACTCGTAATAATTAAATACACTCATCAAAAAATTCTAAGCAACATGTACTAATTTCAATTTTAGGATGGTTCTTCACATTATAACGTTGTATTTTATTTTTAAAATAATATCTTTAGGGTTCTATGATGTAAATATAACAGCTGTTGTCTTTATAAGTTCTTTTAAGAATATACTGTAAAAACTAAGATACATAAGAAACTAAACTTTTTTCTTACAAAATGAAATTTCTAAAGAAAATGTATTTATTGTGAAAGAATAGAACAATTTAATTCAAAGTATGGACTCCTCTGCTATTCAGAACTTGTCGGCAACGATTATTCATTGAATTAATGAGACTGTTTATGTCATCTTGCGGTATTCGCTCCCAATGGAATTGTAGCAAATCCTTCAGCTGTTGGGTTGTTGTCGCTCCGTCCAAGTCCTTCAAAACACGTCTCTGGAGCATGTCCCATGCGTGCTCGATGGGGTTGAGATCTGGCGATTGTGCAGGCCAGGGCAATACCCGGATGTTCTCCGTTGCAAAGTATTCACTGGTTTGCCGAGCTGTATGTGAACGCGCATTGTAATGCATTAACCTAAAATCGGAGTCAAAGGTTTGTGCAAATGGGTAGACATAAGGTCTGAGAATATCCTCAATGTAATTTTCAGCATTCATGTTTCCATTTACAAAAACGAGCTCAGTTCGCCTGTTCTTCATAATACCCGCCCATAACATAACTGTTGAGCCGCTGTATGGATGAACTTCCTGAACGCACCTGAGCCTTTCAGTATTTCCGGGCCGACGATACACTTACAAACCCGAATCGCGACTCATCGGAAAACATAATTTTATCCCATTGTTCCTGGGTCCATGTTATGCGTTCTCTACACCATTCATATCGACGAGCGCGATTCCCGTGACGTATCGGTGGGCACCTGATTGGGCGTCGAGCTCGTAGGCCGTACTCATGCAGTCGATTTCGCACAGTTTGAGGCCTTACATCAACACTACTTGAAATTTGTAGCCTCAAACTTATCTCTCGAGCGGTTAACATCGGCTGGCGTCTTGCAGTCAACTACAACAACAACAACAGTCAACAACTGTATGTACCGGTCTTGCCGAGTGGTTGTACTCCTTTTACGGCCTGGATGCTGTTCAGCGGGTTCTCCTGTATTATTGTAGCGCTGCCAAAGACGACAAATAACACTTCTATGAATGCCAAAATGTCGAGATACCTGAGATTGATTACTTCCCGCTTGCAACATCCCTACAGCTCCTTGCATTTCATCTGCCATCAAATGACGTCGCTTCATGACGTAAAGAATATCTAACAATTCAATTTTGTCGCTAACTTTATTTAAATGGTTGGTAAAATTATAAAATCAAGACTAAACGTAGCAATTAAAACGCACTTAAATTCAAACAAATTCGCAGTCATTTGAATTTTATGAAAAAACAAAACATAATCAAATAATTTTTTTTACAACCAGCCAGTATGTCATCAATAACAAAAAAGTTTACTTACCTACGCACTTTGTTTGACTAAATATTTAGAAATTAATTAATATGAATGGAAAAATTTGTAATATCACGCATGTTGCTTAGACTTTTTTGATGTGTGTAGATATACTTATGAAAAATAAGATTTAACTTTTGGTTAATAACTTGAGATATAGATGCCGAAATACAGTAAATAGGGTAATTAGTGTATTTTGTTTTTAAACTTGTGATGATCGGCGTAAACAACTGCTGATTTTGACTTATTTAAATGTTAAAAATTATTTTAGGAATCCCACACCGAACATATCTGATTTATTGCCAGTGAAATGGAAGCCTGTTACCGAACTCAGTAGGAATTATCTTCAAATTGATACCGAATTGAAGTTGTTACGAAGACCTCTACGTAAAAGAATGGCCTTTTGGAACTTGTTCCATAAATTTTATGAACAGATTCAGATGAAATAAAAAGGCTTAACGATGTTTTGTAAGAAAACTGTTGTTTTTTTTTTTTTTGTTAAGTTTTATAAGAATTTGTTTTTAAGTAACTTTTTAAGACGCAGCTTGAGAATATCTTGATTTTTTTTGGGTGGAAATATCGATTATAGTTAAATTCGTTTCTATTTATTTTTAATTAAATTCAACACTAAAGCACTAATTAAAATTAAATATATTTGTGCTTTAATCAATAACTACGCTAGTTTTAAGTAATCATTCTTTTATTTTGTAGCAGATATTACGATTATACAAAAGAAAAAAATGTCATATTATATTTTAAAGGTATTATTTATTGATAAAATAACTTTTTTTTTATATTTGTTATAAATATAGTTTACAAACATATCTACACCAAGCATTGCAAATAACTTTATATAATCTTATCCAAAAAATGCTTTGAAAAACTGGTCAAGTCTCGTTTGAAATAATTTGTCTAATTTTATATCTCTTAGGAATCTCTTAAATCTCTCTACTTTTTTTAGATACCGAGCTAATTTCGGTTGCACAGATGTTTTCTCTATAAAAAAATATATAATTTTTTTAATAATAAAAACACTTGTTTTAGGGTCAAAGAAGTTTCACTTCAAACATGCGTAAAGGTGTAACGATTTCTTAAACCTAAAACACGAATAGAACTACTTCATAAAAAAATAACAATTAAATTGTCTGTAATAATTTTACGAATAGTGTAATTAAATTCTTTTGATTTTTATAGTGTACTAAAAAAAATAAAAAACAATTCTGTCGAAAACACTTAAAAACATCCTTTTCAGAGAAATCGGAGTTCAAAAGCTTAGTTTTAAAAGAAACGATTTCACGGCCAATTTCAGCTACAACTTATGCATGCAAACAAAGAACCGGTATTCGCAACATATTATGAGTCATCATCGCAAAACTAGGAATTTTTTTACAAACGGAAATAGTCTGAAATATTTAAAAATATATTAAAAGTTAAATTGTATACTAGACCATATTAGAGTCGCTGTTAGATATTAAATTTAATTATATTTTGTAAAGCTTGTTTGGTTCGACTTTATTTGTACTAAATTTGTTTTCTAGATTTAAATAAAACAAGAAAACCGACTAAGAAAGATAGATATATAACAAAATCATGCGTTAAAACAGCAATTATTAGAATTTATTTTGTAACTTAAACGAATAGACCATTAAAACTGCATATTATCCTGAATCTGACGGCTGAAGACCGACTCTATCCTTGACAAGGATCCATTCAACGTAGAAGGTGGGATAACTTCACGTTACATAGAATAGACGTGGAGAGGTGACCGCAACAGAAATAATTCGAAAAGGTTGGAACATTAATTCGAAAATAATTCAGATTTTATTAAATTCAGTAAAGCGTGTTTCCGTTTACATTGATCCACTGTGATATTTTCTAGATCATGGAACTCAACCTTTCTTTATCTACCAGCCACACGCTTTTAAGCGAGCGCTGATAGATTTTATGCTAGATCCTTTGATAGTTTCTGTTATCACTGTGAACACTACGTCACTACATAACTGCATATGTATTGAAGCATGAAGGATTTAGGATTAACGTGCAATACACTGTTCCTGAAATTGTTTCCTTTAAATTTTTTTAAATTTCTGGAACGTCTTTAGATAATTCGCACCTAAACATAAAGTTTCAAAAATCTTGTTTTGACTTCTTGAAAAATCATAGACAGTCAAAATATGACTTTTTGGATACAAAATCGATTTTTCTGACGTGTTTAATATAGTATTTTGTTCGTTGTAAAATAATAGTAAGTTCAGGAAAAAGGCCACGCAAAAATTTTACGTTCTGCATAATCGAATGATAATTTAATATTCATAACTATTAAAATATCATCCCAATCTATACAATTAATAAAATTTAAGTGTCTGTTTGTAATATCAAAATAACAGCTTTTTACTAAATGCATATGGAAGTATTTATGATACCTATATCAAAAACCCATTTTTTTATTTTTTGTCTTTCTGTCTGTTTGTTTCGGGTAATCTACGAAACGGGTAGACAGACTTTGGTGGTTGATGTTATAAGGAGTAACTTTATTGTAGGGAAAGAATTAGGTTCCGCGCAAATTAAATAAAACTGGTAATGGTGAATAAATTCGAGCGCTTAAATGGCTTATGTTGAGTAAACCATAAGAGATATATCAAACTAATGTACTACGTAATTATAGACATTAAAAAGGTCTACAAAACAGTTAGCGAGTATATATATCTATCTTCTAAGAATCACCCACAATAAGCATTTATGTCTTTAAAATAACCGGGAGTGAGGGAGCAAGATTAGTACGTGTGCCCGATCGATGACATTCTGTAGTCTAAGTGAGCGATGCCGCGGGTACAGGTAGTATAATATACAAACAGTACCATTCAATATCACTCAATCGAATCAGTAATTAGCATCATGCATCAAACAAACAAACAAAGCGGTACTGTCCTGATTAACAATCACCAATTTCATAAATGGATTTCATTCATTTCAGTTTCAAACATTCTGAATAAACAAGCGTCCAGGGATCAAAAATAAATTCTCATTTCACTATCTGACGGGGTTTTGAGGATTATTATCACCATCACCCAGTGCCTAGATTTATGCGATAAAACTTGAAGTAAAAGACGGGTAAAAAGGCGTGTTTGTGTGGATAACGTTCACCGTTCAAGTGACAAAAATTCATAATATGAAATCGGTTATTAATATATTATTTTTTTCATGAAAAGAAATTAGCGAATTTATATCCAGTGTACTATTAGTTATATCCAAACCGCAGTACTAACTAAAGTCATTTGATAAGCCACCAGGTTACAACTCCTGAGGACCCTGATGACACTCAGTATCATTATGTTGTCTTAGTACTATCATGTTGTCAACCACGCTCTTCAGGCTGGGTTGGAGCTTTGCTACTTTCACAGGAAAAGGGTCTAAGGTGATGTTATCGCGGTCGAATGAAACAATTAGTTTTGAAGTTACTATATTACTGTTGGTTATTTTCAATTATTACAAATTATTTAACATTTTACGAATCTGTTCATTATCATTCTCTGCAGCTTAAGGCAAAGAAGGTAGAGTATCAGTTTTGTCTATTTTAACAAAACGTCTTTCGCATTCTTCAAGTTGATTAAACCCTTCATACATCCGCACCAATTCCGAGTGCTTCTGACTTTGGCTACAGTCAATAATTTTCTATTTGACTTACATAAGATGGTCGCGCTTTATCCCAGCTTCTACTTTAATACACATCCGTGCTGTACAACTTTTTTATAATTCTTACATCACATCGTATTACGTGTCATTAGTTCAAGTCATCACCAATGACGTGTTACAAATAGACGCGTTATGCTCTCACTAATAGCAATTTCAAAACGGTACAAATTTTGTTATCAGCATGTGGAAATAAAAGAGAGAAGAAATCACAGCCTTAAGGCAGTAAATCTGTTGTCAAAAAAGGACAAAAGTTTCTTCTTGCTCACGCCGATATATCTAGTCGAAAGTGAACTGAAGGCAATTATTACCCACCATTCACGATCGCAAGTAAAGAGCGTTAATGAAGTATCTACTTATATAATATAATTGGTTATAATACACTTTTTATTTATTAGTATACAAAATATGTATTAAAGATGGTTCGCGGAAGACAAGCGGGGAACTTTTAAGCTGTCAAATAATAATCAACCAATTAGATATGAAATGTTATTAGTATTGTATAATTATCAGACGTGGTACCAAGAAACGTGTTACAAATAATGAAGGCACAAAGTCATATAGTGATACTCATAAATATTAAAATAACAAAGGGATTCAAAGAAATGGAAAGCACTAAGTAAATATTAAGAATGAGTAATTTAGCACGACAAAATAATTTCGTCCCATTTGCTGCTGATCGTTAATTACAAGTCGGTGATTGCAGAGCTTAAGGGTCAATGTATATTGAGAATTCACGTATGAGTATTACATCAAGCGAACAAGTTTTTAAAGGGTCTAATAAAATAATTTTGTTGAGTGTTAGACAATGCACTGACTGTAGAAAAAGTAGGAAGTTGTTCGAATCTTTTACGAATTACTCGATACAAGTCTTGATATTAGATGAATAAGAATATAAAGTCCAAATCACGGTAGTTATCCTTATATATATTTAAAAAACAAACTATCTTTTTATTCGAAATATAAAAGTACTAGCGATGTGCCCGCGGCTCCGTACGCGTATACTATTACGCAGTAGTTATTTACATCATGTAATTTGTCAATAGTTGAGATAAAAACTATGCTATCTTTTAAGTTGGACCAAATTACAGATAGTTACGAAATTTGCTCATAACCGGTTCAGTAGTTTCGGAGTTTATCTCGGACATACATCGTGACACGAGATATTTGTATATATAAATATATATAGTCACTTATCACCTACAGACACATTATATTTATGAGTAGTAAAGAAGTATTTTTACAGCGTGTAAACCAATCCACGAGGCATCAGTTAAAAATATAACAACACCATTAGTTGTGTAGATAAAGAATGTTATGACTAAAATAATAGACTAATAATTTAAAAACCAGAAAAATATACACAATGTACTCAACATTTAGTCTCTCACAAGTTAAAAATGTAAAATCTCATGATAAATATATTAAAAATTATAATTTACGGGAGAAACACTATTTTAGTGAACGTGGCGCTTAAAATACTTTTTGGCAAAAATGGCAGCGTTCGCCTTCATTCCGCTACATTACCTGCTCAGAGATTAACCGTTGGTACATTATTCACTGACCTATAACTTACTATTTATAATTAAAATGGTTATAATAATATTAAACTTTGTTAATTATTTATCTATTTAACTTCTAATTATAAGTTTTTTTTTGTCAACAGAACCGTATATAGGGAGAAATTTTAACTGCTTAAAATACACTAGCTGACCCGCGCAACTTCGTCTTCGTCATATGAGAGAGAGAAAGGGTAGAGAGAGTGGGTCGTAGGCATCGTGGTAAATGTACCGCCCGCCTCCCACATTATTCTGCATAATAAAAATGCGCTCGCGATACTTGATCATTATTTTGCTGCCGAGTTATTTTAAAACTGTGATATTATTTTTAAAACGGGCAATTTTGTTCAAAATTAAATACTTGTCTTGAATAATGTATTTATTTCGATAAGGATTAAAACCATGTATATAAAAATACCTTCGCTAATAATTCATTATTTTAGAACCGTTTAATTACCATAACAAAAGGATATATTGAGTAAACCTTATGAGATAAAAAGTTCCGTCGTACACTATTGTTACATAAATTTAACCATTCACGCAACGCACGCAGTGGAAGTTCTCAAAATGAATAAATTTCCCCCGTTTTTGCTACATTTTTTATTGATGCTCCGCTCCTATTAGTTGTAGTGTAATGTTATATAGCCTATAAGGTTATGTTAAGGCTATAGCCTTCCTCGATAAATGGGCTATTCTATACTAAAACATTTTTTCCATTCGAACCAGTAGTTCCTGAGATTAGCGAGTTCAACCGAACAAACAAACAAACTCTTCAGCGTTCATAGATATGGCTAGGCATATAATATTGCCAATGGGACACATACGATAGCAAAGTGATTAAACATTTGTATTTCAACAGAAACTGTTTACGTGTTTTGTATTGGATGAATTTCTAAGTATATTTTTAATAGTCAATGTAAATAGATCTAATAAAACTAACGAACTATCCAAAAGTGCTTTTGGATGCAGAATGCACAATTTTTAATCAAGCACAATCTTTTAAAGAACGACAGAAGTGAAATATTAAAGTGAGACAAAACCCTTTGTTTACAACCCCGTTGTCGCGCGACACACCCCCGCCTTTACGAGCGAATGTGTAATTATTTGCCACTTTTTTCTTTCCCCAGCTGTACATTTAATGCGCCTTTTAGAGAGGGTTTTTGCTGTATAGAAGAAATAACGTATGAGGGATTCTTCTTTTTTTTTTTTTTTTAATTTTACATACATACCATCACGCCTTTATTCCCCGAAGGGTTAGGCAGAGGTGTACATACATACCACCCACAGTTCGCCGAGTATGTTTTTAGGTCCCATGTAATAGGGGGCGAGCCTATTGCCATTAATCGGGCACGAAACCAAACTCGGAGCTGCTACTGAGAATTTCATAGGAAAAACCCAATAACACTTTGCTCGACCTGGGAATCGTACCATCATTTTGCAAAACTCGTATATAAAAAAATAAATCCATGTGGTTTAAATTGCGTTATAGTCTCCACGTATAAATGGCTAGTTTTCTAAAATTTTATATGGAAGTTTTGATGCACATTAGACTTTGTATTTTAGACTATTCTATCAAGTTCACCTCACTGATAAAATCTACAATGCCACCAGAGCTACACAATATAAAATAAAATGACGTAAGATTTAAAAATATTAACATTACATAAACAAGTTTCCATTCAAAATTCTATTATTAAAACTATTTCAATTTGAAATCTCAAGTTATCCACGTTGAATACAATTGTCTGAACACAAACTATTCCTTTGTTATCGACTATTGTTGGATACGATTCTTGCACAAATGCATGTGAGCTGAATCACATTTTTATATGCGATTAAGTAGCATTCAGGCGTGGAGCCTACATGAAATTTAACACTCACTCCATTCCTGACTA
The DNA here is from genome assembly GCA_033032175.1 of Saturnia japonica. Lineage (NCBI taxonomy): Eukaryota > Metazoa > Arthropoda > Insecta > Lepidoptera > Saturniidae > Saturnia > Saturnia japonica. The sequence continues at coordinate 20,549,385 of CM065309.1, read as the reverse complement.
GAATTAGCTAAAAACACGGCAGATTTTACTGAGGTCAATCACTGATAGCTTGATACTCCTGGGGTCAGACCCAAGAAAGGCTCGTGTGCCAGTGCCATACAATCAAAATAGTTTGACAGATATTACGAAACTTTATTCAGAATTATTTCAATTTAGACATGTATTTAAAAGTTAAATATTTATTAAAGTGTTTATTAATTTTGTTTAATTCCTATAATTCATATTCCATCTGCTATTCGTGCAATTTACAACCTAAAACCTCGTGAATCACTAAAGAACAAATTTCAGGAATATAATATCTTACCTTTGCCCTCCCAATACATCCTTGACAACTTAATGTATATTCGTAAAAAAATAATCAAGTTAGATTTTGTCAAAGATCAGCACGATATTAATACTAGAAATAGAGATAAATTAGTCGTACCGTGCTTTAGAATAAGTAGGTCCAATAATTTTTTTTTAGGTAATAGTGTCAGATTTTATAATAAGATCCCGACGCATACTACTGATTTACCGGCAACAAGTTCAAGGACCATGTCAAGCAAGTTTTACTGTCAGAAGGTTATTATAGGGTGAACCATTATATGAATGATAGTGATGTCTGGAAGTGACTCCCTCTCTGTGCATCCACTAAGTTATTATTATTGTACTTGTTATATTGACATTTGTACAAATGATAAAAAAATATAAGCCCGATCGAGTTTCTTACTGGTTCATCTCGATGTCTGGGATATTTTCCGAACCGGCAGTAGTTTTTTGAAGTTCATAAGTGCCTTCTTAGGGCCTAAATTTAATAAAGATGATTTTGATTTTAATTTTGCGCCCAGCAAAATCCCGCAACGTTCACCGGGTCGTTGGTCTACCTTGTGGTGAGTCTGACTATGCTGGGGCACTATTGCCTTCTGCTCATCAGAGGAGACTGGGGATGGGGCAAGAGAGGCCCTGCTTCGGCTCGTCCACTATGAACGGACTCGTCTTTAAAGGCAGAGGAGAAAGAAAACCTCCTTAAAAAATTGAGAGGATACAGTCTCTATAAAAATCGCTGACGGCGATGGAGAAAACTACCTTAAAAATCACGGACGGACAGCGAGTGGAGATAACCACCATTATAAAAAATCAAGGACTGGCAGTGGAAGGAAACCGCTTTATAAAATGACCAGAGGGTTGAGGATGAGCATCTCGTTAAAAAATCAAAGTCGAATTGTTGAGGACGGACGGGATTTACGAACGCCTGCAGAGGAGGAAACCTCTATAAAAAATCAACGACGGACTGGTGGGGGAGGGGGTGCGTTCATTGGCCTCCTTCCCCTGTCGTTTCACCGACGTGCAGAGGAGAAAACCTCGGTAAGTAAGAGTCTCACATAACCACTCGTCCCCCGGGCGGGTACGTACCCATGACGGGTTTCTTCACGTTAAAAAAAAAGGGTCTGACTATGCTGCGTATTCTGGTGCTGTGTCTTTTTCAATTTCAATTCTTCAACCCTATCAGGCATCTGTTCTAAGAGCGCTAATACACTAATGCTTTAAAAATATTTATCTGTTGATACAAATTAGATGCTTTCATAATTATGGATTGCTACCACTTACAAATACGCTATTCTTGTATACAATTTTAAAACTTAAATTCTTATTTTGAAATCAGGAACGAAATTATTATTATATTCTACAGTTAATATGAAAAAAATACCAGAGTGAAGTAGCTGTTTACATTAAACTATGGTTATGTTCAGTTGAAATAGTTAAAAGTGGCCGCATCACTGAACTGCGAAACTCACTCCGCTACATCGCTGAATTGAACGTAGACTTCAGCTGAATTGTTTTTTTTTAACGTATACACTAGAATAGCAAATCAAACAAAAATTTGACACCGCAACAGGGAAAGTCTCGTGATGTTTCTTTTGGTTGCGAAAAAGAATGACACAAGTAACGTCCATGGGCGCCGCCAGAACTACTGTCATAGGGTGCAAAAGCATCTACAAACTACTATTAACTAATAAAATATAATTTTATTGTATGTCTTTCTATCATACTTTCTTAGCCTTCAGATGTGAATGTTGATGCAATGTTAAATATGCAATATATCTATATATTAATACGTGAAGCAAAAGCTTTCGGTACCTTTTTAAACGTATTGCGTGCACGGAAGACTGTGAGATTTGGCATGGTTAAAGTTTATATGCAGAAGGAGTGCAGAAAGCTAAAAATAACTATTATATATGTTACTAATATATTAAATGAAATAAATTAATACTGCGATTCCTAAACCGACTATTGCAATTGAACATAGATCCCCCAAAATATTGTCATTGTCACTCAACAAAAAGTGACAGCAAGTGATTAGATAATACTCATTGTTTAGGTTCATGAATACTGCAAATGTCAAACAGAAAATAGTCTATGATCAAAAAGTCGCAGGTCGAATTTCGTACTTAGGGCGAACGCTAGTAATTATAAAAATATAAAAGTCTACAAAAAAACTGTCCAGCTTGCTATTCTTTAAAGATATCATGTTTCTGACTAGATAGTTTTTTTTTAACATTACACTTTACTAAGTTTTGCATTAAGTTTAGTCTTTATTGTTTTTCCAATAGAGTTGTGAATAATAATTTAAGATTCATTGTAACTTGGTAGAGAGCCCTTCTTTGTGAAATAGTACTTATGTAACACAGTGAACGTTGGAACACAGGTACAAAGTATATATTTTAATGGTTGTAACATAGCATTTTATTAATGTTATTATACATAATTCATTTTGTTATATACCTATTTTGTTTCTTTTACAATAAAATTATCTACGTTCCCCTTCGAATTGAAAATCTAACGCTTCTCGCTTCATTCCTACAAAAAAAAAAAAAAAATTCCCGTATACAACCTTTATTCGGGAATCTACAATTAAGCGCCAGTGATTATACTACCATTAGAATTTAAACAAATTCGGTAACAACTTCACTTACCTATTGATTTGCGTTCGATTGATTGTGTGATAGTAGTTTGGACTCAAGTCTTTTAAAACACTAATAAAATAATTGTTAATGGTAATGCAGGTTTCAGGTACCCTCTTAGGGTAAAAGCCTCCTCCAAGGTCTTCCACTGTTCTCTGTACAGGGGTCCACACAAAGTGTATAATTATATGCATAATATTTTAAATGTAATAATTTGCGTTAGTTTTTAATTACTCATGTTTTTATAGTTTCCAATTTTCTAATTAGTTTTTAGTCATATTATTTGTGTGGAATTAAATAAAGCTTTATTATTATTATTATATTTTATTGTTATGATTTCTTGCATTATCTAGGAATTGAAAAATTCCACCTTAAATTCTCTATATAAATCTTGCGCTACATATGCAGGACTTTAATGCATAACTGAACACAAGACATCAGTCTGTTACATGGGGGTTCCCATAATTACACAAAAAACCCACTTTGTAGAACCAATGTCCTTTTCAAGTATGCAAAGAGGGACTATTATAATGAAATTATTAACTTGCAGTTGAAATTAAAGACAGATTTATAAATGAATTAACAGTATCTATGTGAAATGTTTTTGATACGTTGTATAAATAATAAAATTTATAATGTAATTCATATATATGTAGGTTAAACACTTTAAATATATCTCTAGAAACTTCAATTACCTATCGAATAGCGAAATAGCAAAAGTATAACTATTATAATTATGTTAATAATATAATAATTTAAACTTAAATGTGGACATTTTCAGATTTGATTTTCGGAGTAGCAGAAATTCATTTCCAGTTTTTATAGCATGAACCTACCTAGATACCTCGAAGCCCTTAGCCTAAGCTCAACAATAAGAATAGATAGTGACCTTAGTTGTAGTAAACGGGGCACGAATGGTAGATAAGCCAAAGAGTTCTAGAGTGGGATCTGGTAAAGGTTGCAGAAAACCGTTGCGATAATTTTTGGGGAAGCTGTCAATGTCCAAACGATGATGACGTACGTATCTCTCCAATACAGAATATGTTCTTTAAAAATTTCATTATCACTTATAAGAGCTGAGCATTAATTTATCTATACCAATTCATAAGGGAAATTATTGTATAAGTAAATATAATTAAAGCATATCCAAAAAAATTCCAATATTTGCCTGGCGAAACAACGAAACTACTTTAAATAGAAAATCTGTTATAATCAAAAAACTGATTACTGGATATTATATACCGGGTGATCCCGAAACGCCACAAACCAAACGAAAATCACTGTGAGAGGTTTCTTTTATTATTATTTGTATGGTAGTCCTGATGACTAGATATAATACTTGAATTAACCCTATAAAACAAAAATCAGATCCAAAATCTGGCATTTAATAATACCTATGTCCTTATTTTCCAAATACTGTATTTTGGTGAGTCGTCACGCCAAAGCATCTCCACGCCAACAACTTGTCTGACCCGCTGCATGAGACGTTTCACATCAAAAAATAACGCAATACTTGAAAAGCAGTTTTGCAGTAAACCGAGACTACAATTTAATTCAGCTTTAAAAATTGTCGTAATTTCTGATCACGAAGAACTTAATCCCTATGAAAATAATGACTACAGCTTAATTAAACAATTAGTTCGCAAAAAGTATGACGTTGACGAAGATGCGGTTGCTTGATTAATTATAGCTAAATTAGATAATTTCAAACAAGAAATAAAAGTCCGAAAATCAAACACGAAAAACACGCCACATTTACTAAAAGAGGGTACCAATTTGTTTCCTTAGCTCTTGTCACAAGTTCGCTAGCAGTTGGCTTTGACAACATTTCTTGTAATTTACTCCATGAGGGGCAGAATAAATTTGTCCCCGAAATTTTCCAGTCAAATCACGAAGTCCACGACAGATGTTCGCCCCTGCTTTGTAAGGAATACTTTAGTTCATTGTTGAGTTGTACAGATTGTACCACGTTTTCATCATAACCGCTACCATCTGGAATAAGATATTCTAAGTTTATTACATTGTGGAAAAAAACTTATTATGATGTAGAGTATTATATTGTTTAACATCTTAACTAAAATATATTTATAGATTAAATTTGGAATATTAATAAAACATTTAAAAAATGAAACTCAATAAATTAACGCGTTATGATGAAGAGCAGGGATTCCCTAAAGAGTCATCGTAAAGTCCTATTTTAATATTTAATATGACTCTTATTTTATTTGAATTTTAATTCTTAACCACTAAGTAAATTATATTTCGGATTAATGATTTTTCAAAGAATTTCAATTTCATTTTCAAAGAATTTTCAAAGGAATTTTCAAAAACTCATGTGCAAAATTTCAGGTTTCTAGGCCCACTGGTTTAAGATGTGCGCCGACCGCGTTATTCTGAATTTTTTAAAGCATAGTATCATGCAGATATTATTAAAGAAATATAAAAACACATAAATAAACGTTTGTAGGTATCTGTTGTGTGAAACATTTTAGTCCTTGCTCGTACTTCTAACGAGAAGAGTTATCTCGGGTATTCCTCATTAGCGCTTTGAGAAACTTTACCTTCACGAGCACAGCGATGAGAATAAACCTATTCAACCCTTTTCGTATACAATAATATTATATTAGATGTTGGAGATCATTTATTTAAATAATAGGATATCTACATATTAAGGACACCCATTGCAAGCTCAATGCAGCGTTATCCAGGTGCTATGATTATTTCTACCACTTTTAACACTTTCGAAAATCTATCAGTAGGGTATAAAAAATACTATTATATTGACATGAGAGGAAAAATATAAATATCTAGTAATCTGAGACTACAAGCAGGTGTTTAATGCTAATTATTTTAAAATCAAGTTGATGCTGTGCTTAATAGTAACATTCACGTTAGAGCTATCGGACCGAGTAGATCTCGGTTAGTAAGTCGATTACAAGAAACACTGATACTAAGTGCTGTCTCGCTAACTATCTCAAACTTTGAGTTGTCGCTGATGTAGTTGGATTGCAATAAGCTTATAATCTGGTAAATTGCCGAAGTGACACCATTTTCGGAATATGGTCTCAAAACAATGACAACCCTGGTAAATAAGAGCAATTTTAGCGTGATGACTTTTGATGACATTTGGAATCTCCTTTATTTAAGTCATTTATTAAGACTACAGATATTGTCACAAAATACAAAATACACAATATACACAAAATATTTTGCTTTTAATTACTGAAAACTACTATTGATTTTAGTTAGGACCCGATTAACTTGGGCGCGACAGCAACGGGTGTGCTTGATATAAGCAAGGTTCAAAGAACATTTTCATTGGAGTGGTCGAATTGTGAAGACTTCCGTTAACGTTGATTTCTGGGATAGTTCAAGTCTACCCACGATGTCTAGGCTTTAAGTCGAACATTCACGCTCTCAGTACCGGATCAGTAGGACGTCCAGATCAGTTAGCAGTTTCAAACAAACGAGGCTCGGGTTGTCGGGTGTCACTCAAGCTGCCGGATCGGTAGGACATTTGTAATATCAGTGTCATTAGACAAGCAAGGCTCTGGTTGGCTTTACGAGAAGGTTGGAGACCAACGGGGTAACTTCAAATAAACAAAAACACCTTATTGCTTGCAATTAACCCTGGTGATGCCCAGAAGATGTGTGATTCCGTAACGACAATGTCGCAGACAAACTTGATGTCGCTCCGATAAATAAATAATAACGAAGCATTTTATTTAGTCACATTTATTGAAAAAAAAAATCTATCCATCTACATTCTACAAAATTGATTTTTTATGTATCGGTTCAGTACAATACTGAGAAAATGACACTATATGGCGGTAAATTCGCTTCCCTAAGAACGGGTCGTAATGCGCCGTGCCTCTATTCAAGAACTAAACAGAAAAACTTTTTTCTAGGGAAAGTCAGTGGAGTGGACAACGCAAAGCCTTAAAACTTCATCTCGCATTAAAAAGGAAAACGCCGTAGTAACAAAACCATTGAAAAGAACCAATAAACTATCCAGACTGAACTTTAATTAAATTTTGTATTGTCTTTAAGCTTGCATATTGCAATTTACGAGATTGCAGCGGATTTTTAATAGCAGCACGGCCAATTGACGGAATTGAACCTTATGTTGAGCTCACCAAAAATAACGGCGACCACCACCAATCCATCGCAAAGCCTTAAAAGCCACTCCGCAGCAATCCAAATGGGAGTCACTTTGACGCCTTTTTTACCGTGTGAATGGTGGTCAAGACTCAGTCTTGTACAGATCCGTACCAACCCACTTGATTACTGGAAATACATACACTGACTAATCCCAAAACGCGACAGGTGTCTGGTGGTCGCGATCTGGTAAAACACATTTGCATTAAGTGTATACGAAAGTTGCCCTTTTATAAAAATTTGTATAAACTTGCAAAGCTAGAAAATTACTATTTAATTGTTTTTATTATAAAATACCACCGTTGTTGTTTTCTCCGTATGTGTATATTGTCCACTGATAACATAAACTGCGTGACATATTCAATGATCCTAGAGTCAATTTGACTTAGTATGCTAGGATCTTTTCGAATTTGTTTCCTTAATAATAAAACAACAATTGAAAGTAATATTATCTTTACTTGTCTGAGTATAGTATATAATAGAGAACAACAAATATTTACACAGCGGAATAATAAGATAACCTTAGAATTAAAGACAAAATCGCGTATATAATATAACTTAAACCAAGCAACAAATTATCGCTATACTCTACAAAGTTGGGCCAACTCTTTCCCTTGCCTTACCCAGCCGACTGAAAGCGGCGAGATTTGAATTTCATCATTAATAAAAACATGACAGGAGCTATCCATTTACTTAACTTTAAAGTGCATCAGCCGAGACTGAATATGTTTTACACGCTCTAAAATTTTAACGTAAAATTTATTGTATTTTCAGATACTGCTGAGGTTTTGTAAGACGGTGTTGTTTACAATCAATTCTGGGACTTCATTGTAATTATGGCTGTTTAGGATGGTAACGTGATGTTCTTCCTCAGTCTACTCACATTCTTACCTTCTCACATTATTATCATTGATAGATAACTTCTTCGTGTTATTGGCACAAGGAATAAAAATTTTGGAGTTATTTTTGTTTTGTTACTCCAAAGAAGTATGAATTTTTACATTAGTGCGTAAGTACACATTTCTTCTTTCTTTCGCGGACATCGAATCAATATTTGAATATTTAAACCACTAGACCACTACGACAATTATTATGGGTTTTGTTCTCTGTTCTGTGTTTATCGTAACAGCAGCACGACCGTGGAATTCACTTCCTATCAGCATCCAACTAGCCAACTCTCGGGATTCCTTTAAGTATTTGCTACGTAAGTTTTATTTGGAGCAATTGAATATTGGCTAGATTTTTTTTCTTTTTTTTTACTAAATATTATGTACACCTTGCATATACTTGCTCCCCTGGAATACTGTTAAATAATGCTTTTTAGCATTAAGTCCTCCATTTGTACTTTTTTGTGTAATAAAGAATATAATATAGTAATAATATATATTACGAGGATTACTTTATTGATTTTAAATGTCTTTCCTATACCCTATACCAAACTATAAACTACGCAAATATTTCATTGAACTAGCTTTGTGGTATGAAGCTGTCATTATATACCAGTCGTTAGTGGCGGAATTATTTAAAGACATATGTTCAAAGAACAATTTTCCCACAGCCGTCTCTGTTATTTGTGGTATTTTCCATACCGATTTACTGTTTTATAGGTTACGTTAAATTACAGAGCGTTAAGACAATATTTAAGGACGTTTACCAGTGGCACTTTTTAGAAGATAAGTATATAAACAAAGTTAGAAAAATATAAAAAATTACTCAGCATGATATCTTTGCAGTACTTTGAAGCTATGGAACAGTCTCCTGGTAAGCAAGTTCCTTCCTATATTATGGAATCCTTCAAACATAACATGAAGATGCATTTGAGCGAGCCGGCATCACAGCGACGACTAGCAAAGGATTGTAGATTCCTCGAATATCACCAATGGTATTGGATTGCTTCGTTTTCATCATTAGATACCATCGTCACTTTGCCGTGCAACAATAAGAAAACTGTTTTTATACATTACCTAAGGATCATTTACGGTTTGCTTATTATTATGTGTCTGTGACCGGGTTTCTTTCTTCATTTACTCCGTGCATGACTGCCGATTGTTGAACTTTCTTACTTCTAACAAAATCAGATTAACCTCAATCCCCTAAAGCAATTTGTATCAATTTCTGAAAAGAAGAAAGGTGGTATAAAGAAATAAAGCGCCTCACAAACTTTCGGATCCTGGGGGATATCACACGAGTCTGATTGAATTAGTTTCTACAAGTTCGTGTATCGTGTAACCGACGTTGATTTGGTTTGGATTTTTATGGTATTATATTTCTTAATAATCTATTTTGTTCCCATAAGATTTTTATGTTGTTATTGCTGATATGTATGGACATCAGCTTCATTACATATTGTATAGTGATAATGATGGTGACGGCATGTTGAGGGACGTAGATTAGAATCCTGCAAAGTGCCTAAGATTTCGGTAATGGTAACGGGTAAAAGGTTGGTTCTAGTGTGCGCCTAAAAACAAAGTGAATGAAAATGTATTTCTTATACAATACGATGATCAATTGTGGTCCCTTTTTATCATTTCCTCAAAAGAATCATGTTATATCCGGGTAAACTTCGTAAGAGTAGAAATATCCGGGTCAATTGGTCCGGGCGCGGTGAGTAAATAAATTAACCGCTATCGGATATCCGAGTGAGGTTCTTTCGATGTGTCGGAACGTATGGAAAAAAGGTTTGCCGTTGTAATAGATTTGGGTTCGATCAGTAACTGGGAATAAATTGGGGCTTGGCGATTGAATATTCTATAAGAGGCTTTTTAGATAATATTGTTATATGTACTTAGCAAATACTCATTGGTAATCTTTCTTTTACGCATGTTTGGAAAAACGACATCGAATACTTCGAAATTAACCGATAGTAAAAGTTTTGCAATGTCACATTTTCCAATCAACCATGTTATTTAAAGTGGCTTTCACTGCAATAAAATAAAGAAAATTTAGTTGAATCAGTAGTTACAATCCTATTTTAAGAGTAAAATTTTAAATAGAAAGCTGTTCTCATGCGATTTACGGGCGTTTCCAAAATATTTCTGTCAGCTATGCTCCTTACAGGTGATAGAACTGATATAACTTCTAAGGACTATCTCTTAATATTTTGTCTAAAGTAAGGCAAACCACTGATAGACAAGTTATAAAATTGAATAGATACTGAACATAAAATATTAAAGACGCGGGGTCTGACAATAATGATTGATTATATAGAAAGATATGAATCTCAAATTATATGTGTTATGTACTTATGATCTTAAATATGGGTACTTCCCTTTGCGATATGGATACACTTTTATGTGATATAGTGTAAAAAGGCTTACAGAAACTTGGAGAAGTATACATAAAAGGTCACAATAAAATATAGTAAATCTCTATGGTTAATTTAAGACGATAATTATTTCTTATATATAAATAAAACACTCCAACCAAGACTATATTTTTGTTTGTTTATTTTCTGCAAAAAACTAATATCTTTCCAGAGTAACCACATATTCCCGACGTACTAACGTCCGATGGAAACCGTTTCCCCCGAGTGAGCGCAATGAGAATTCAATCAAGTGTTCATTCAATTAGCTATGTGAACGACATGTGAATAGGCGGGGAGATAAGTACGAAGAATTAAATAAGAATTCTTTTATATTACTAATTCAATCAATTTATCTTTTAAATTATCTACTGATGACTTCAATCCAAATTAAATAAACTAAATTAAATTTTGACGTAGAATCTGGTTGTACGGATATGTTAGTCAATTTTAGTACAAGCATAACTAATGCAGGCCACACATGTAACGGTATACTGGAGAGGTTCACCTATGTTGGTGTACCTGCTCAGGTGGACCGCACGTCATAGGATGTATGAAAACCCACAGATTTACCGAACGATGTCACTAAAAAAATGGGTTTCGATTTTGCACTGGTCGCTTGCGTAGGTTTCAAAAACTGCACAGGTCCGTTTCAATTAACACTTCGGTCTGCAAGTAGACTTCTCTGGTAAGCCATAGCTTTTGTGGCCGGCTTATTACGTTACAATATTGCAATAAAAATGGCATTATTTATTTTTATTTCTTCCATAAGTTTCTAACACAGGAAATGGGAAGATAGCTGTTTTTATTGAGTGCTATTGTAAACCAAGTCAGGATAGTAATATGAATATATTAGGACTATTATATAATTATAGTGTTCCAAGTTAACTTTTTCTAAAACATATTTTGACTGAATTCCGAGTTGGGTCCTATTGAACTAAAACAAAAAAATTCCGGCGTTAGATGTATAGAGTAAATCTAAATAGACTCAAACTAGTAATACTTATTGAACAAATAACGAGGAGCTAGCAGGGTACATACGCCTACCTGGATCTTGGACTACATAAACAGATGTGACACATAATCTGTCAAAGTGGCTCGACTAAATACGTCGCGTTTGCTGTTGTTCTTGGAGTGTATTGTACTGAGATAAGAAAAAATATTTGTAGCTTGAATTGGGGGTAACTTTTAATAAGTAAAGTTGTCCAACCTTTACTGTAGCAAATCAGCTTAATCCTATGTAAGCCGGGCGTACCGTAACTCAACAACAGCTAATTGATTGATCGCTACTACACTGAATTAACTGGAACTGTATTTCTTTAACCCACATTTCTTATACCGTTTCGGCAGAATGTCTGCACGTAATTGTAAATAGTGAAGAGACTAATGCTAATTCAGTATTAGCGTGTTTGGAAGCTGTTTGATTGATCTAGATTGAAAACTTCCAATAAATCTAAACTTTCGGTGAAGGAAAACATTATATTGTAATAACGCTCGCTTGGATGTCCTCCAACATCAAGTTGAATTCATCCGTAAGCAACTATCGATTTCTTCTGGTACCTACTTATACATGACGGTCTCCGATGACTGCTTCGTAGAGAGTTTTTGGTGGGATTTTAGTCTGCTATGTTATGGTTTTATTTTTTATTCTGGAATTTGCGTTTTTTGGCCCTTTATGCGGAATGGAGACCAGCGTTGTCTGATAATTTCATGCCACATGATACAGTTGAGTCTATCCCATTGCCAAATGGCCCATGCATGACTATAATTAGTGTTTTAAATGGATTATGTAACTTTTTGTTTTAATATATCATTATTATTATAGGTGAAAATTTGCATAATACAGTTGATCAAAATTAAAGAAAAAGTCATGGATACATGTATCCTTCCAACATTAAATTACGCCAGCCATACTTGGAAATTCACATATCGAATGAAAATTAAAATCTTATCATTTCAAAGAAGCATGAAAAAAGTACAATTTAAAAAAAAATCTCATAAAACTATCATAAAAAAGAAAGGTTACTCATGCTTTTTGTCACTGTAAAAAAAATTAACTGACGCTAGGCCGGCCATATAGATCGGCTGACAGACAATCGATGGACTTACAGACTGACATCATGGAACGGACCATCAAGCACTAGATAGAGAGGTAGACTAACTGTCCGGTGGGCAGATGACATTATACGAGTGGCTGGCGAACAGTAGATGGCTACAGCAAACAACAGAGACACTTGGAAATCTCTAGAGGACGCCTTCACCATCGAATAATGAGGGGTTATAACTTAGCTTAATTTAATTCAATTTAGTGTTATAAGATAGTACAGTATAATAGGTAATAATTTATAAATTAATAAACATATTTTGTTAGCTTTTTAGTAAGAAATATAAGGTTTTTTTTATTTATTTATTGTGAATTAGTGAAGTGGATGGGAAATAATAATGTAGAAGAACTATTGCAAAGGGAGGATCCTCCGGCCAGACGGGTGTTATATCTGGCGGGCGCTGCCCAACGGTTGTAGTCGGGTTCTTGTATATATACTCAATTGAAGAGTTAATTTCTATAGCGCGATGTAGGATGCGTCGTATGTGGCTCGATAGATGTCGCTATGTGTTGCTATGTAGATGTCGCTACAATAACATGGGCTATGAATTCTCAAATGCTGCAAAATCTCCCTGGGTAGTTCTAACACCTCTGGAACACAATTTTATTAGAATACTGAAACAAGACAAGACACTCTGTATAACGAAATAATTACCCTCTTGATAATGGTAGTGATGGTCTTCAATAACGAAGATTAGTTGCCAAGTTAAGAAAAAAAAGACCGATTCGTCACTTAATATCAGAGAATTATTGATAGTTTTGAAATATGATTGAAAGTTTCGTAATGCATTTTCTTTCGTGTTAAATAAACTTATCTACATATACTCGCATATATCTACATACGCTAGTTGATTTTCATAAGAAATCAAAACGTTTCATTGTTCGAAAACTATCATTGTAAAACCTCAGTAAATGTACTCAAATAAAAAAATACATTGGGATATATTAAGTAAAAAATAATTTTAACTACGTTCCAGCTTCAACTAACTCCATTTATTTACCTCAGTGACATTTTTTATAGACGCGTCATACGCCAACATCATTGCATTAAAAACCAGCGCAGTTAAATATAGATAGAAACTATAAAGAATGCTTTCAGGTATATAGTATGCAAAAAAGGGAAGGAATATGAAAGACATTATATGATATTTTTGTTGTTAGAAGGAAATGAATATATATTTTTAGTTGTAATGACGTGCAACCACGAAACTGGATAATACGTGACGAAGAGAATGTCAGGTAATTGCCTGACTTTAATATTTTTAAAATAGAGCGTGGCTAACGCGTCTACACTTATAAAAACATCTTAGATTTACCTATATTGTTTCCGTGGAATAGTAATTTTTGTCCTTAAATTTAACAAACGAACCGGCGTTTAATGGCTCGTGAAGCATCTCAAGTGAGACGACTTCATCGTTCCTGTATCCGTCAACTGTTGTTTTTCAAGATCAAAGGGAATTTATTTTTAGAAAACAAAATCTCAAAACTACTTACATATTATGGGAAATTCGATTTGATAATGCTCTTGGAAAATAATGAACAAAGTTGAAGTCAAAATCATTTAAAGAAATTATTTTTACATCGTATTCGTTTAACGTCTTTTTAGTTGCATGAAATTATTGTTGTCTATAGACGAATAGCTTAGAAGATATTTTTTTTATAAATTGGCATTGTTTAGATTTAATTAAACTGCCCCGAGGTTGGATCATTATGTTCTTTCATAGGGGCTAGTCGGTAACGATTTTGTTTAAATTAAAACAAATAGTAAGCCTACTTTATTACACTAATTCAAATAAGTAAATGAAGTTGTGGACACGAGTTAGTACGAAATAATTGGTTATACTCCGTTTTTAATCGCGCAGAAAGAAATGGCAATCACCAATTTGAACTTTCAAGTGTACTAAGCTTCATTTTGCGTTCTGATTATTTGAATCATAAATTTTTAAATATCGTATCGACAGTCTCTATTTATTAACTAACTTTGCCCGCGGTTTCACCCACGTGGACTACAGAATGCCATCGATCGAGCACTCACGCAAATCTTGTTCCCCCGCTCCCGGTTATTTTAAACAAAAGTGCTTATTATTGGTATTCCGTAGAAGATAGACAATATATACTCTCACTGACTTTTTTGTAGCTATTTTTAATGTTCACAATTATGTAGTTCATTAATTTGATATATATCCTAATACTTTACTTAGCATAAGCCACTTAAGCGCCCTTAATAATTCACCTACCAGTTTCTTTAATTTGCGAGGAACCTTAATTCTTTTAAATTACTTCTTGTAACATCAGCTATCTGCCAGTGAAACTCCCGTGAAACTCCCGTGAAAATCGGTAAAACCGTTTCGGAGACTACTGGGAATAAACAGATAGACAGACAGACAGAAAGAGAGACAGGCAAAAATTAAAAGAAATGGTGTTTTGTTATCATATGTATCTTATATACATTTAGTACACAACTGTTATTTTGAGATTACAAGCAGATATCTAAATTTTATTAATTGTGTGTATAGATTGAAATATTTCGTACCTACTACATTACAATTTAGCTGACCCGATGTGCAGAATAGATAAGGCAAACTACTCGCTAAAAAACCTACAAAAAATAAACATTTCTGTTGGCCCATGACACTCGCCGTAAGATGAGTATATGTTTCTTGCCCATGACAATCGCGACTATGTTTATTTATTTGGCCGTCACCATCTTCTTCTTCTTTTAGCTATGGCACCGCAAAAAGCACGCGCCAGTGTTAATATTTTTACGCCTAAAATTTACAATATACGAAGTGGGGTTTTCTGACAAGATAGTAGCTCTCTTGTCCGATCTATCTAGGGAGTTTTTGTGACATCCCAAAATGCATGTTTTCCGCTTCATATTTATAATCCACTTCACTTATGCACAACAACGAAACTATATCACGCAAAAATATTACATAATATAGGGTCAAAAAACCTAAATTAATGAATTAAAAATAAAAACCACAACATGTCACATTATGATCTCTCCAAAAACTCGGCCGTCACCTTTGAAGCGATCGATATAAAACTAAATATCTCACGTAGTGTTACCATTACTTCTGATTGGTGAACATCGATCTTTTTAACCACTCAAGCACCTTGATAAGTAAGTCTACTTCATTTTGGAAAAAAAATGAAAATTGGAAACTCCAAAAACATAGAAAATCTAACCTTATGCACTCTCCTTAGGCGTCTCCTTTGAGTAGATTGACTCAATCGGTATTTTTTTTTGTAAAGATTTTATAGGCACAGGTACACCATATAATAATATATAAATAAAAAATATAAAAAAAAATAAAAAAAATTCGTCATTGCGGTACAATAAAATATTTTTTATATGTTAAAATATATTATATTATAACGTAGAAATAAAACTATTAATATTTAATATACGAAATTATTATTAAATATAAAAACACGACCCACAAATGTATAATATACCTACAAATGTATAAAGTACCGCACGCAATAAGAAAACTTGACGCGGCGCTGCACCCGCGGCATTTCAGCCCGATAGTACGTTCAAGGACATGCTGTATTATACATAATAATGAATTATATACATATCGTGTGACTATAACCTTTAGGTAATAACTGCCTCGTTAGCCTAGTGGTCGTAAGCGCGACTGCTATGAGCGAGACCCTGGGTTCGAATCCCAGGTCGAGCAAAGTGTTATAGGGTTTTTCCTATGATAATCTTAGTAGCAGCTCGGAGTTTGGTTTCGTGCCCGATTAATGGCAATAGGCTCGCCCCCTATTACATGGGACCTAAAAAACATACTCGGCGAATTGTGGGTGTACATTAGTACACCTCTGCCTAACCCTTCGGGAAATACAGGCGTTATGTTATGTTATGTACGACGAAGCGTCCGCGGAGGATGCTCGCCCTATAGTGTTTTATATATACCTGCCTATAATGTGTACATATTTCCCGTATGAATACTGAAGTATATAAAGGCATTTCAAAAATAAATGACATGAAGTAAAAATGTATGATAATTTATGAAATGTATTTTATATCATTTCTAAATAAATACAATAATTAAATCCAAATAAAACAAAAATAAAAGATTCAGTAAAAACTTCATTCATAGCGCCATCTGTGTGGAGACGGATAATCAGTTATTAGTAATCAATTACGAAGTTATTAGAGGTATAGTAAGGTACTCGTACTCATTCATTCTAAGAGATGGCGCTTAAATAAAACTATTTATTGTTCATCCTACAATATTACTCAAGCCTGGTGAAGCTTTGAAAGCCTCTATTGGCTCCAAGACCCAAAAACCTAAGAGTCTAGTTAATTCGAAAAAAAAAAAAAAAAAAAAAAAAATCAATTTTATAATTATAGGTTATACTATACCTACTTCGACTAAATATACGTACTGCTAAAAACTTGAACTTTTGTATTTGTAATATACTGATTTATTATAATTAGTATATTAGAGACTATTTCTCAAGTTTTACCACATTTTAAATGTAATATTAGAATCAAATGAAATAAAAGTCAAAAGGTACACAAAAAAGGTTTTATGTAGTTTACATACATAGCTTTTCAAATAACAAATATTTAAAAAAAAATGATATGCAAATAAAATCAATACCTGGTAATATTATAAATCTTGATACACATAGCTAAAATACAATAACACTATTTTTATGTTCTACACATAATTTTATAACCTATAATACAACTTTTACGTTTCGTCATTGCCTATTACGTAATGGGAAGATTGAAAACAAAGAACGCTGTAAAAAAATAGGTGGGGGTGCTTTTGCACACGGATGAATCATAACATGCGTTGCCAGACGTAAGAGAAATCTCGTACTTTTAGGATATTTTGCAGTTCTGTAAACGAGCAAAAAAAAACTCGTACGCTTTTTTACGAGATTTCAACAATAGTGTCTGCCAGCGTCCCATATACAAATCAAAAATACTAATTATAAAACAATATATTATGTTCATGCACATGACTAGATTCATTGCCTCATCATCAAATGTATCTTTATTCGTTGACTGGAGAATCCCCGCTAAGATGATTTTTTTATGATTATCCATAATGCACTAATGATGAAATATTGTTTTCTTATTTCTTTTGCACTAACTGAAACAGGTGTAAAAATGTATTTTTATGCAATGGTAGTAGAAGTTCTAGTACGTTTCAGAATTTTACTCTAATTATTCACAATAATACCCTAATTTAACCCTAATAATTTTACTAAAGGAGTAGCCAGATTTTAAAATTACCAAGAAAGCAAAGTGCGCATTATATTCATCAAGCTCTCTGGTTGCTGAAATCTCAAATCGCATGCTAAATAAATCAAAAATTAGAGAAACAAATCTGTTTCGTTTTCATCGGGTCTACAACTCCAAAAGTTGACTACATTTGGTTTCAAGACAGGCATAATTAGAAAAAGTGCGCGTGCATATTTTCAGCAAAATCCATTTAATAAAAACAGATATTAGAAATTGTCTTATTACAGACTAGCTGTGCCCGCGGCTTTGCTTTGCTTTCTTATAAAAATCGTACTTTCTCAAAATCTATCCGGTCACTCATTTTATAAGCTAAGAAAAGATCGAAAAAAATATAAATTTCGAACCATAAGGAAATGTGTTCCAAATTGATAACTAAAAAACAGTTAAAAAAACTGTACAATAAAAATATAAATGATTTTAATAGCCCTGACATTAACAAAATACTAATAAACATAACCATAATATTAATCATGATGAACTAATAGCAAGTACAAAATACATTTTTAAAATTCATAATTTTACGAGATTATGTGTTGAAAGTAAGAGATATTTGGTAAAAAATTCGCCATCTGGCAACCCTGCTTATGTTAGAGCAAGAGAAAAAATATCGCGTCGTCGCATAACTCAACGCCGCGCGACGCGCCGTCGCTGCACTTGACGCCACTTGATAGCACAGGTGTTTAGTTTACATGCGACATATAGAAAAAATAATACTTATCTACTTCATATTATGTTTGTGGCAAAACTCTTTTTTTGTCGTAGTAATAATATCTGTTAGAGGTAGGCGATTATGAATGATGACTGAATTGAGATATGTGCTTATTATAAATGTACGATGGGAAGCTAAAAAAGAATCGCTCAGTCGTAAAGCTCTTTACAAGAACATATAAACCAATTTGCTAAAAAAAAAGGTCGTTCGGTCGTAATCCAATCCGATCCTTATTCTTCATTACTTATACCAATATTATAAAGAGGAAAGATTTGATTTTTTGTTTGTAATGGATAAACTCAAATCTATTGGACCTAAAGCTACAGTATCAGCGAGTAATATAGGTTATATTATAATTTGAAAGATTAATTTATAAACATAACATACCATCACGCCTGTATTCCCCGAAGGGTTAGGCAGAGGTGTACTAATTGTACACCCACAATTTGCCGAGTATGTTTTTAGGTCCCTATAGTAGACTTCAAGTCTTCCTTTCGAATCGGCTTCAAAATAAAAAACAGTTTAATCTTCACGGCAGGGCAGCTGGAGACGAGGCAGAAACTTTTTCTTATGGAGGTTACGACATGTGGTTACAATATTGGTCAAATGTTGATAGTTTTACACAAAGTATAAAAAATTGGCTATACAAACGGGTGTCTGTTGGTGAGGTTTGTCATATAAAATTAACACTGGTGGAACCGTGGGGTACAGCTAGTTACATTATATATAGCGACCACTCAGACCGTTCTTCTTTGCTACAGTGCATATATGAATATAGTGTACAGGAGTTTCAGTGTGCTTTTGGGTTTCTGATTCTTCTCAAATTCATTCATACAAACAACACGCTAACTAACGTACTTGCAGATGTCTCGAATCCGGCATCAAATAATTATAGCACATTGTGCAACGAGAAAATCTTACTCTCCTCATTTCTAGAACAATTCAACATATTTACCTAATTCTTTTTTTACTCTAGTGTACTTTCGCCAGAAATTAGAAAAATTCTAAAGACTACACAGTGCACTAGTCTAATATTTGAGAATATAAATAGATAAAAAAGAAACATTGTTTGAAATGTAATACTTAGATACACATACACTAAACTTTACTAGAAAAACACAAAAACAAAACCATAACACTGCTTTAGTAATATAATATCTAAATAATACAGGAAATATCTAATATCTTTGGTCCTACAAAATAATAATAATACTTCTTAGAAATGGAAAAAGTAATCATAACATACTAATTTTATGTAAAAATATAGTTTCTGTAATATAATTTGTAAAAAAGATTTAAAAAAAAAAATTAAAAAAAAAATAGCAACGTCCAGACATAAATGCAACAACAACGTAGCTATTTTTATCCTAAAGGCGTTTAAGGTTAGTGCCACTGAATTTTTTACCGCCAAAAAAAAAAACAGGCTAATATGAGTGATATACTGTGTAATGTAAGGGCTACATTCCCATACATTTTTTACTGGCGCTTACGGCTGTTTGGAACTGAGTGAAGTTTTTCAAAAAGTGCGGTGCTTGAGTGGTTAAATTCCAATAAATGAAATGTCATTTCACTCTAATGAACAAATAAATGGCTATAATTACCAAAAAAAAAGTTTAAATCGTGTAAACGAAACTTACATATTTTCATTTACGTATGTTATAATAAAAATATTTACGTTTATTGGAGTAAGGTGCGGTGTTGACATTTCCATTATACGGCAAAGCTTTCTTATCGTTTGCACACCTGTGATTATTTAAAGTTAAGACAAATTTATATTACTTGCTAATCGCTTCTTCAGTATCGAACTATTACTCGAAAAATTGAGCATTGTAAAGGTCCTAAAATATAAATTATTCATTTCGGTATAAAATAAAAACAAACTGTTGACTGTTCCAATAATTTTCTAATAATTTTTTTTTATTTACAGATTAATATAGTCACATAATTTGAATTGTAAATAAATAAATAACAAGGGTATAAACAAGAAACAAAACAGATTTTTCAATACATTACATGAAGTAATCGACTGTAAATCATTTTCTTTTTTTCATCTTAATCTAATATTAAGGATTGGCTTTGGGAAAGCGGGCAGGTTTTCCTCAAATCGGAAAAATACATCCTTTCGACTTTGTATCGAATTGCTTCAGATAACAATATTATTGACTTAATAAAAAATAGACAATTTTGTACTTTAATAGAAATAAAATAAGGTCGTTGTACATGGTATAAGTAAAATAGTTTTAAAGAGGGTGCCAAAAATATGGCGGTCGATGAATAGGAAATTAGATCGAGCAATGGAAACACGATATTATAATGGATGAGATTTTCCCATCGCAAAGGAAAAAAATAAGACGTTTGCCTTTATTACAAATTCTGTTGTTTTTTACGAATGAATAAATGGAATATGTTTAGTACTAACAGCCACTATATAAAATACAAGGATAAATGTTATCTATATAGATGTATATAAACAAATCTGTTGTTCTGTCTATACAGTAAATGTCTATTTCCAAATCTTCCGATAGGAACACTAGGTATATGACCGATACTAAGCACGAATATGTTATTAATTTTTTTTCTCTGTCTGTCTGTGTGTTTTTTGTATGTCGGGATTTAACTAAAAGACGGTTTAACCGACTCTTATGAAGTTTCGTACACGAGATGCTTTTTGTCATTGGTCAATTGACACGGTATAATAATTTTTAATATTGCTTCAGAAATCGTAAAAAAAATAATTCAAAATATTTTCTTTTTTGTTAATTCTTGACCGATTTTAATCAAATTTTGTACACGGGAAGTGGAAGTTTTTCCACGAATCTATAAGAATTTAGAAATAGCAAAAAAAAGAATTTCAAAAAATTAAATTTTCATCAATCCTCATCCCATTTTGATCAAATTTTTTAGACGGGAAGCATAAGTCATTCCATAGTTGAAAGTCTATAAGTATCCTTATAAATATTTAAATAGTAAAAAAAAAATTAGTTCTTAACCCATTCTGATGAAATTTTGTACACGAGAAGTATCTTTATATTAATACGTAAAGCAAAAGCTTTCGGTACCATTGTAAGCGTATTGCGTGCACGGAAGACTGTGAGATTTGGCATGGTTAAAGTTTATATGGAGAAGGAGTGCAGAAAGCTAAAATGTATCTATAATATCTGTTACTAATATATTCAATTAAATAAATTAATACTGCGAATCCTGACACGACCAGTACCATTGAACTTAGACCCTCCAAAATATTAACATTGTCACTCAACGAAAAGTGACAGCAAGTGATGTAGATATTACTTATTGTTTATGAGTAGTGTAAATGTACACTAAACTTTATTTGAACAATACAACAAAATACAAACTTTTATAGTACATAATTTAGGGAACGAAAACATATACGTAGATAAGGCAAACTACTCGCTAAAAAACCTACAAAAAATAAACATTTCTGTTGGCCCATGACACTCGCCGTAAGGTGAGTATATGTTTCTTGCCCATGACAATCGCGACTATGTTTATTTATTTGGCCGTCACCATCTTCTTCTTCCCCGATAGGCTAATTAAAATAATTCGCGACTATCTAACAAATCGCACCTTTCGCTATAGAGTGGAAGGTGAATTGTCCACGCCCCGTCCAATACGCTCAGGCGTTCCCCAAGGTTCGATCCTGGCTCCTAGCCTATTTAACCTGTACGTCAGTGACCTACCTCGACTCCCGGAGGTCGAGGTAGGGCTATACGCTGACGATACAGTCTTATATGCCTCAGATAGGAATAGATCCGACCTCAGACACAAAGTCCAACGCGCCGTGACCACTCTCGGGAAGTGGTTTAACGAGTGGCGAATAGCCGTCAATCCCTCGAAGAGCGCCGCGATGCTCTTCGATGCGGATTCGTCACAGATACCGTGGAAGCTTAAACCTGTTAAGCTCTACGATAATCCGATTCCGTACGTAAGAGAGACCAAATATCTAGGGGTAACCCTAGATAGTAGGCTCTCTTTTAGACCCCACATCCGTAAGGTTAGGAACAGGGCCGCGTGGGTCCTGGGCCGGTTGCATCCTCTGTTGTGTTCGGTGAGCAAAATGTCCACGCGACATAAGCTCACGCTCTACAAGACGTGTATTCGACCAATTTTGACATACAGTTGCGCTGTGTTCGCACATATGTCCGAGTCGAGTTTCAAACGGTTACAATCGATACAGAATAGGTTCCTCTATCGTCTCACCGGGGCCCCGTGGTATGTTCGAAGCGTAGATCTCCATAGAGATATGGAGCTTCCTTCGATACATGCCTACGTTAAACAGCTCTCCCGTTCGTATTTCGACACCGCGTCGAACCACGCGAATCCGTTAATAAAAACAGCCGCCACTTATGTTCCGGCACCCACGGACATCCGGTGCAAACGCCGGCCGCGCAACATTTTTATTGATCCCGACGATCACATCGAAAATGCGAATAAATATTACACATCCGTCTCTCCAAACAGAGCGTGCCAGCGCCCACGCCCGCGTAACCACCGCTCTCTCCGTAGAGGGCGGGCGGTCAACTTCGCTCCCGCACACCCGTCACGTCCACCCTCTCTAGCGGTAACCCAAGCCTAGGTCCGTTCCTCGGAGTGAAACCCTTGGGTCAGGCAACCGCCCGCGCGATACAAGTGACACTGTACGTGTATCACTTAGCTACCTACATACAACACTACACACGTATGAACATACACACGTGCACACCACACAGGTACATAGGTTCTGTGAGGGACCTTTTTTTTTCTTTTTTTTACGCTAGTTAGTTAGCGCTAGTTAGTGTAGAAACATTCCGATTACTGAATACACATACGCACGGTTCCTTCCTTCCTCCCAGGAGGAAGGGAACGTGCCTATGTGTATAAATTAGTTAGCTCGAATCGTAGGTGTAGGGATTCGATTAGATCGCGACTTATTTGCGAACGCGGCGACCGCCCGAGCCGAGGTCCGGCCACTTTGGCACCCTCGTGCGAGTCGTCCACAAAACTTTCGCGGCTGAGTGCCCTCTGCGCTCGCCCCCAAGTCCGGTGAAGCTGTAAAAGCCGCAGCGGCTTTAGGGCCCCTAAGGCTAACAGTGTAGTCAGTTCTAAAAAAAAAAAAAAAAAAAAAAAAAAAAAAAAAAAAAAAAAAAAAAAAAAAAAAAAAAAAAAAAAAAACTTCTTCTTCTTTTACGTATGGCACCGCAAAAAACACGCGCCAGTGTCAATGTTTTTAAGCCTTCGTAAAATTTACAATATACAAAGTAGGGTTTTCTTACAAGATAGTGGCTCTCTTGTCCGACCTATCTAGGGAGTTTTTGTGACATCCCAAAATGCATGTTTTCCGCTTCATATTTATAATCCACTTCATGTATGCACAACAACCAAACTATATCACTCAAAAATATTACATAATATAGGGTCAAAAAACCTAAATTAATGAATTAAAAATAAAAACCACAACATGTCACTTTATGATCCCTCCAAAAACTCGGTCGTCACCTTTGAAGCGATCGATATAAAACTAAATATCTCACGTAGTGTTACGATAAGTTCTGATTGGTGAATATCGATCTTTTTAAATTCTATTAAATTAAATGTCCTTTCACTCTACTGAACAAATAAATGGCTAAAATTACCTACAATAAAGTTTAAATCGTGTAAACGAAACTTACATATTTTCATTTACCTATATTATAATAAAAATATTTACGTTTATTGGACTAAGGTGCGGTGTTGACATTTCCATTATACGGCAAAGCTTTCTTATCGTCTGCACACCTGTGATTATTTAAAGTTAAGACAAATTTCTATTACTTGCTAATCGCTTCTTCAGTATCGAACTATTACTCGAAAAATTGAGCATTGTAAAGGTCCTACAATGTAAATTATTCATTTCGGTAGAAAATAAAGACAAACTGTTGACTGTTCCAATAATTTTCTAAAAAATTTTTTGATTTACAGATTAATATAGTCACATAATTTGAATTGTAAATAAATAAATAACAAGGGTATAAACAAGAAACAAAACAGTTTTTTCAATACATTACATGAAGTAATCGACTGTAAATCATTTTCTTTTTTTCATCTTAATCTAATATTAAGGATTGGCTTTGGGAAAGCGGGCAGGTTTTCCTCAAATCGGAAAAATACATCCTTTCGACTTTGTATCGAATTGCTTCAGATAACAACATTATTGACTTAATAAAAAATAGACAATTTTGTACTTTAATAGAAATAAAATAAGGTCGTTGTACATGGTATAAGTAAAATAGTTTTAAAGAGGGTGCCAAAAATATGGCGGTCGATGAATAGGAAATTAGATCGAGCAATGGAAACACGATATTATAATGGATGAGATTTTCCCATCGCAAAGGAAAAAAATAAGACGTTTGCCTTTATTACAAATTCTGTTGTTTTTTACGAATGAATAAATGGAATATGTTTAGTACTAACAGCCACTATATAAAATACAAGGATAAATGTTATCTATATAAATGTATATAAACAAACCTGTTGTTCTGTCTATACAGTAAATGTCTATTTCCAAATCTTCCGATAGGAACACTAGGTATATGACCGATACTAAGCACGAATATGTTATTAATTTTTTTTTCTCTGTCTGTCTGTGTGTTTTTTGTATGTCGGGACTTAACTAAAAGACGGTTTAACCGACTCTTATGAAGTTTCGTACACGAGATGCTTTTTGCCATTGGTCAATTGACGCGGTATAATAATTATTAATATTGCTTCAGAAATCGTAAAAAAAAAAAATTCAAAATATTTTCTTTTTTGTTAATTCTTGACCGATTTTAATCAAATTTTGTACACGGGAAGTGGAAGTTTTTCCACGAATCTATAAGAATTTAGAAATAGCAAAAAAAAGAATTTCAAAAAATTAAATTTTCATCAATCCTCATCCCATTTTGATCAAATTTTTTAGACGGGAAGAATGTCGTTCCATAGTTGAAAGTCTATAAGTATCCTTATAAATATTTAAATAGTAAAAAAAAAATTAGTTCTTAACCCATTCTGATGAAATTTTGTACACGAGAAGTATCTTTATATTAATACGTAAAGCAAAAGCTTTCGGTACCATTGTAAGCATATTGCGTGCACGGAAGACTGTGAGATTTGGCATGGTTAAAGTTTATATGGAGAAGGAGTGCAGAAAGCTAAAATTTATCTATAATATCTGTTACTAATATATTCAATTAAATAAATTAATACTGCGAATCCTAACACGACCAGTGCCATTGAACTTAGACCCTCCAAAATATTGACATTGTCACTCAACGAAAAGTGACAGCAAGTGATGTAGATATTACTTATTGTTTATGAGTAGTGTAAATGTCAAACAGAAAATAGTCTATGATCAAAAAGTCGCTGGTCGAATTTCGAGCTTAAGGCGATCGCTAGTATTATGTAATTTGTCAATTGATAGACTATATGAATTGTCAATAATATGTCATCAACAATCTTGGCTGCGTATCTTAGTAATTTTATAAATTCCAAACGAGCTGACCAATTGAGTTTATTTTTACATAATTTATGTGTACATTACATAATATATATTTATTTTATTAGGGATGCTACATATTACAGTAACATTGTTGTGCGACATTTGAAGCAACAAACAAACAAACATGTGCTGTGTGAAATACGGCAATCACCTCAAGAGCACCATGTCACACATCCTGCTAACCGTCGAGTTGAATAGTGATGTGTGATCGATTATCGATATCAGATAAATTAATTGTAATTTTTTAAAGTCAAATGTTAAGGCGTCTTTTAATGTTCAAATTTGAATAATGTCGAAGGTGATGTCAATCTATACCTTGAAAATTATCTGTCTATTCATTCATCCAGAGTACTTTTCGCATTGATAAATATTTAGTAGCAAATTTTCAACTTAAATTTTTTGGTTTGTAGATTTTTTGTTTTCTATTTGACTGTACAGGCCATAAGGGCTCTGAAGCCTTAGACGGCTTTTACAGCTTCACTGGGCTTGGTAATGAAGGCACTCAGCTGCGAAAGCATGGAAACAAGCTCAAGGGTGCCAAAGTTGCCACCGAACCTCGGCTTGGGCTGTTGACGAGTATGCAAAATCGCGATTACTAATTCAATTTGTCGATTATAATATACTGCCATATGAAACATCAGTATATACCGACATGTGAAATTAAAACCATTTCGGTTTTATTTAATCTATTGAGATATATTTTTTATACCATCTCATAATATAGCTAAATAAATCGCTTATCGTGTAAACTACGTCAACAATGGAGGTTTACTTATAGTTTACCACTGCAAGCATTAGGCAATCAGGTATATTTTCATGTTCAGAGTATACCGATAAATAATTTAAATATGTTGATGAACACAAAACTTCATACTCCTTTTTAAGTATAATGCATGCACTGCGGAATATGACAATTGGCATTGTTAAAGTTTATATGAAGAAGAATTTTAGAATTCTAAAATGTATATGTATAGTATTACAAAAATATTACATAAAATTAAATAAAACATTCATTGTTTACGTTTACACTACCAATATCAACAAGTCATAATTGTATGTCATTTGTTTTCGTTCGTACTGTAAATGACAAACACATTATAGTTTAAGAAGTAAACTTAAAAATTTAACTAATTACGGTCTAAATTTGACCGCTGGATTACCACTAGTATACACTAATCGGTGTATGTATGTAAATACATATTTTATCGACATTAAATTAAAAAAGCGTCACATCACTAACCATCCGTAGATTGCAAGAGCCGTCTCGACGGCAGTCCGCAAAGTTCTCAAACACGACTGCGGTCTAATGATCCGAGTCTTCACCGCATACGTGTGAGATGTATTTCCTCGCGTTATGTTATTTGGTGTTTATTGAATAGGCCATTATGATCTGTTGTACTGATTGGAGATATACGACGTTCATTCCAGTAAGAGATCATTATGATCCATTATGCATATATGTATAACACATTTAAGGTGACAAAAAAGCCCGCATGATTGTAAGCGATTATTGTAGCCTATGGACTCTTGTATTACCATGACATCTTAGGTATCACTAGCACGTTGTCGACGAAGTACTCTAGAAACCCTACTCACCGCAGAAACATGACACAAGATTTTTTATTTGGCTAGTATCTACTCTAGGGTGGAGGAGGTATACCACCAGACGGACTGCCACAAGTAGAGAGAAATCTTCAAAGACATTTCTCTGTGCCCTACATCTCATAAATATCTCTCACTATTTCAAATGATTTTTTTGTTGCCGTCATAAGTTAAAAGTGGGTTTCCGAGACACTTATTTATTTCTTTTTAACTAAATCTAACATACAATTTTATTTTAAAGTTCCGAAAAACCAGAACTTTTTTAAGCCGAAACAATTATTTACCTCGTTCTAGTCGCATCGCTTTAATATATCTTTACTGTTGTAGTAAAATAGTAAATACTTCAGTTAAAGGAAAAAAGACACAACAGTCATAAGGACTGCCGACAGAAGTAAAAACTCAATTTTGAATTTTTAAATCAATTATCGGTTATGCGAAACAACAAGATTTTACCCATTCAAAAATTCAAACACGAATATGATTAGTCGAGTATATATAATATATTAGTGTATATATGCGTATACATGTGTACACAGGCAGCTATACTATGCGTCGCTAGTCTGACGCAAGCGCAATACGTCACGAGCATCTCGAGGTCATCGGTGAACGAACGGCCAACTCATAAGTTTTCCCCCAAGAAAAAATCGGTCATCGCGGCTAAAGAAGTTTTGAAAGAAGGTTGGTTGGGAAATACTGGATCGCAGAAATCTTGTGAAGAAAGTGTGAATGTGTTATGACACATGGGTCCTTTGAGCCGTATTTTCCGATTGTCACGTCGCTTCTCTTTTATTATTATGTGGGCCTATGAATGTGTTATGTATTTGTATGAGCGTGTGTTTGTGTGTATAGAGATCTATATAATAAACATGGGTAGGTACATCTATAAAAATAATACTATACAAATACTTTACTGCAGAAAAGGAAAATTAGATAACTTAATGATAAAAAGCATTCTGCATCAGTGTTCCAGGGGAGCAAGAGGAAGGAATATGCAAGATGACACAATATTTAGTTTAAAAAAAATATATAGCCAATATTCAATTGCTCCAAGTAAAACCTATGTAGCGAATACTTGAAGGAATCCCGAGAGTTGACTAGTTGGATGTTGATAGGAAGCGAATTCCACAGTCGTGCTGCTGTTACGAAAGATCGGTCGCGGAAATTAGTATGATGAATTGGTGTACTGAGAATTAAAGAAACAGAAGATCTTAGCTTTCTATTGTATGAAATATGTAATATTGCCTTAGGCAATACAGGAAACAATCAGTGTGATACAAATTACTAGAGGAATGACACTTTATTTCTTTAATAATCCAATTACTCGATTAAATCAATTTTCTACTAACCTAACAGGTGAATTTTGCCACTGTTTTAAAAGAAAACTATAGGGATTCTATTGATTTCAGTACTGTTTTTTTTTTAACTTAATATACCGTTAGCCTTAAGGTCCCTGAAGTCATTAAGGTCCCTGGCAGCTTCACGTGGTTTGGGGGCGAATGCCAAAAGCACTGAGCCACGAAAGCGAGGTAACGATATCAAGGGTACCAAAGCGGACGAACCTCGGTATGCGATGTTGCCATACATGCAAATAACTCACGATCTTACTAATTCCCTATACGTAAAATTCGATCTAACTATTTATACATTATGTACATGTTTCTGCCTTCTGGGGGAAAGGAAGAAAAAATATTATATGCATTTAATAATCAGGCAATTTGGTCTTAGTCTTATAACTCCAGTTAACTGTCAACATCTCAAAATATACGTTTACTCGCAGTAAATAAAAGTGGTTGTTAATAACGTAAACGTTCAAGGGACAAGTTTGCTTGATGCCCTGGAGCTAAAGCACCAAGCTACATTCTCACTGTTGATTTCAAACCAGTGGTTAGCGATTATCGCCACACCTCGTGGCGATTTCATGCTAATTCACGTTTATTATCGCTTCAAGGGTTGACAGGTTTAAATATTTTCAATATAACACAATTTTAACGTTTAAATTTAATGAAATTACACAACATTATCTACTTGCCGATGTAGAAATTACCCTCTACAATGTGCAATCTTATCACGGTAAATACATTTAGAAAATCTTATTAGTGGCATAATGTTCGTAGATGTTTCGATTCCCATATCCAGCAAAGTGTTATTAGGTTTTTCTATCAAGTTCTCAGTAGTGGCTCGAAGTTTGATTTTGTGCCCGATTAACAGCAATACCATTTATGGGATCTAAAAAGCTTACGCAGCGGAACTGTGGGTGTACATTAGTACACCTCTGCCTTACTCTTCGAGGATACATGCATTTTGGTATGTTATGGCATTTAAAATTTTTATTGCAAAATCATATGCGGCGCAACAAACTGTTGATTGTGCGTAATGTTAACTATTAATGTATGTATGGGACAGAGTGAAAGCTAACGATGTATCATAAGTACTACGGCACACAGAAATAGTTGAGTCTTTTATTGTCATTGTCAAATTGTTCGGGTTTATATAATGGGATAAATTGATTTTTTTAATGACTCTTTTCGGTGAAAAATCATTAAATCATAAACAATTGAATGAACCTAGCGGTTACTAGAATCAAAGAGAAATTTTCTTTTGATTACAAATTCATTAACTTTTCTATACTGTACTAAATCTCTGAAGCTTCTAGCCCGACGTTTTTAATTATTTTCATGGCAGAAAATTAAATTTACATGTGTTCTTGCTGTCATTAAAAATTCTATTGTACTTAACGCGAAATAAGTCGCGAGCGGTTGTTAGTATTTAATAAAGAAATTACGAATCTCACAAATATAATATATACAATTTAAACATATCCATCTCACCAACCTAAATTTGATAATCCTGATTACCAAACACAATCGATATGTTCAGGCAGAAATATTAGCAAGTTACCATATTTCAACAACATATTCAATTAACATCAGCTAAGAATGAATTCAAGTAGACTGAGCCATCACAAATTGCACTTTAAAAAAGTCCTATACGAGAAAGGGCTTATCACTACGATAATATAATAATAATAAAAACAGCCTATAAGAATTCTACTGTTAGGCATATATCTTCTTGACGAATTGATATAATACTATCACTGTTGATACTACGACGTTAATAATATAAAATTGTAGACAAGCCATGTGTTATTTAACAATATTTATTCCAATAAAACTGTTATAAAATTCTTTAACTTTCTTCATAGACATAATTATCGTCATCCGTTTTTGAAATTCCAAAACGAATATTCCTTTGGAACACGTCCGTTGAGAAATCTGTATCTCTTGACAAATAACCTAATTATCCGTTATCTAATTTGTTTGCTGCTTTATCATTTTTTTATAATCTCGAAAGCGTAAGATGAAACTTTTTATAATTTGTTACATAATCTTCTTTATCGTTGATTATTATCTTTCTACATAAAGTATTCAAAAAGAGTCGTATAAAACTTGACGTCCCCGTTCAGATCTGAAGTTAGGAAGAAAGTGATTTTAACAGGGCCTTAACGAAATAAGCAATGAAACATAGAAGAACTCCCAAATCACCGTATACCTTGATCATTGGTAGTAGACATGTATATAAAGTATTACACAAATACCCAAATCTTGAACTCTTCTAGCTACTCCTACCCAGTTTTCAATAATAACATAAAAGGTAAAAAATGATTAGCTTTTTTTGTTTTACGATGTCAAATATTGTTTTTTCTATCTATGAAACATCTACTTAAAGGTTTTTTTTCCAATTATATTGTTAGCCTTAGAGGCCCTAAACGAATAGAGTCGCTGATGGTTTTGACAGCTTCACCGGGCTTGGGGGCGAGCGCTTAATATACTCTGCCGCGAAAACTTGTGCAACATGCACACGCAAGGGTGTTAAAGTGTCACTCACTTATCATCTCGGCACCCGACCAGCAACCTAGTGCGGTTGAAATTAATTTACATGGAGTTCCATATATATGTACTCACTTGGCAACTCCGTAACGTCACAGTATTAAATAGCAGGCGATTGGACTGCGAATTGTTAATGCACCAGTCTGGAGCGAGTGGTTATCGCAAGGACGATGCGTCATTAGCGCGGTGCGGTGCCGCGGCGGCGCGAAAACACGTACAAGCGATTTGTCAATTCGTTAACACGCGATGTTGATTAGTTGGCCACGCGACGATCACCCGAAAGCAACGAGTGGATATCGAGCGAGGAGGCGGTGCTCGTGGGTTACCGAGTTGATAAGTAAGTAATAAACTTTAAGATTTCAACAGAAATATTGGTCAAATCTCAAAAATTAGCAGCTCCATTTGAAAAATATTTTTTACTTTAGACGTAGGTTTCTAGGTTATTTAACTTCATACTACGGACCCTAAAGAGGAGAGCAGTAATAATAAAAGTCAATCAACACGATTTAAGCGTAAAAACAGGCGTGCATGATCCAAATTAAATGCTTTGGAAATCATGGAGTTATCATCTTACCAAAAGTATCTTCTGGGACTTCCAAAACAATAAACTGACATTTTTTTAAAGATTAACTCATGTTATTTCTTTTTGTTAATTTTAGTCTAGCACAGATCCTCATCAAGGCACCGTTTGAACAATGGGCTATGTGGTGATTGATGCCAAGGGCTACTTTCTACCATCACACCGCTCGCCATCGGCAAGGAGTTCATCCTCACAGTTTGGAGCCTAAATGGTCGTGGACAGTTCGGTTTCAGAGGAGTTTCAATGAGAAGAATCCTCTCTGTTGAGGTTTTTCCATTGGACTACTATATGAGGTATGCGGAGTGAACAAGTTTTTAATGGTTAGACAACGCGCACGAAATGATTACGATATTTTAAGCATCCATAGGCTGCGGTAAACGCTTACGATCAGGCGGAACGCACGTGGTATAAAAAAGGACCCCAGAAATATCTTCTTTTTTTTCTTTTTCTCTCATGCTTTGTGACTTAGCTGGCAAATACAGTAGTGATAATGGGTCATGAGGTTGACCTCGGAATTTCGCATAGTTAACTTTCCTTGGTTCTTCTTGAATAGTTTCCAGCAACGGTGTTATAAAGATTTTTTAAACTTGATATTTTGAGATATTCTTTATACAGCCCGAGCTGCTCTGGTCGATAACGTTGCACATAAGAAAGTAACATGGAAGCATTAATTACTTAGCTATTGGACACTGCTGAAGGTGTGTGGTACTTTACATGAGCTGGAGCGATTTGTATGATGAGGTATTATAAAATTATAATTATTTATATAACTTATATTCCAGCGCTTCAGGTGATAAAATATGCTTAAAGTTTGGTTCCGGTGGCAGCAATTCTGTCGCAAAGCAGTAGTGTCTGCCCTATTGTATACTGGTTTTAAAGGCTTGGTAAGAACAATCACTTATACTCGAAGGGTTTGGAATCAATCCCCGGGGGGTATGTACTATCAGTTATCGACTTTGAATAGGATTATACTTCTATTTTACTCCTGAAGATGGTCGTTATACATTAAAAAAAAAATAGATTTTCTTGGGACGTTAAATAGGCAAGAGCTTATAAAAGCTAGTTACCAAAAAAATGTAGTCGCGAAAAAATCATCATTAATGTCATCAGAAACAGGAAGAACGTATCAAAATATAAGGTATATATATAAGCTCATATATACCGTTTATAAGCGGGAATGGGATGAGTTTATTTCGCACCAACATTGGTACCTCAATGGTGTCCATCGTTTTTCAATTTATTCTACCTTACTAATCAGTATGTTAGGGAAATGTG
The DNA here is from genome assembly GCA_033032175.1 of Saturnia japonica. Lineage (NCBI taxonomy): Eukaryota > Metazoa > Arthropoda > Insecta > Lepidoptera > Saturniidae > Saturnia > Saturnia japonica. The sequence continues at coordinate 20,516,036 of CM065309.1, read as the reverse complement.
TATAAATACTTGTATAGAAATGTCATCATTACAATTATCGACTAGTTGTGTATGCGACACTCTATCCGTCTGAAAGTGCGTCTGTCTGAAATTTTGTATGCGACAACGACGGCGAAGGGGAACTTGCGTATGGGCACTCGCAGAACTCAAAGCTGATACTTTATAACATATGGGATGATTTTCCTAAAATAAAAGTAGTCTAAGCTACTCCTTATAATATTAACTATCTGTCAGTGAAAGCCCTACTAAAATCGGTCCTACCGTTTTGGACATAATCCGGAACAAAGTGACAGAATTTGTTTTTTGTTGTAATAAGTATCGAATATACTTTCATATACATTTACTTAAATACTGGTGTTCACACAGATCCTTCAATCTTATTATTTGTAGTAAGAAGATTTGCGATACAATATTCCGTTGACGTAAAGATCGCGTATCGCTCATCGCTTTCACCAAACAACGAGAAGGCCAAGTCCACAAATGGATGGAGTCCATTTAATCTCGTAGGATTTAATTGCAGCACCTTTCGATTCACCGCCGGAACGCACCGACCATTTATAGGGTCCAGGATTTATTGACCACAGACACGATTACTTCGACAATTTTTAAAATAAATTAATTTTCTTGCTTTCCAATAAATCTGTTGGATTTAATAATTATCTTTCATTTGGTAAAGTTACATTAAGGTATCTTAAAATATCAGACAAAAATAATTTACATATTTTTTCTAAACCATTTCTCGTAACGATTGTGTGTGTAACTGCGTGTGTCTTTTTTCCACGTAATAGAACAAGACAGATAGTGAAAGTTTCGTTTAAATCATTTGAGTACGACTAGAAAAAAAAGCACAATATTATCGCAATTTAATCAATATGTGTTGTAACATACCAAACATATAAAATCTTTAAGACGCTAAAAAATAATTACCAACTTCAAATCACAACTGCACCATCATTTGCATCACGTTTTGAAAACAGAGAGAAAAAGTCTCGAGGGATCCTTGGTCTTAATTTGTGGGATCATAGTGCCTATCATGCAATATTATTGAAAACTGGTAGTACTGATGCCCTTTCAGTGTACAGATTCATTGATTGTTACTTTAATTAAAATGCGTCAATTTAACTAGGCCGATTTAACCCAAAGAGGTAAAGGTCCCCTTTTTTTGTAGATGCACCACCGACAATGATCGACAATAACGCTGGATAGTTAAAATAAAATGCTTTATGACAATAAGCTCGTCAGCGTACGAACTAAAAAGTGCATTAAAGTATACATTCATTCATTCGTTCATTCGTGTATGATATTTTTTTAAATTAAAGTCACCCCTAATTTGAATATTTTGATAGTTAAATTAAAATTCGTTTTGTTAAAATCGTTCAGAAACTACGATCAACGATCGTTTTATCTAGCGCCTCTAATTCAAGTTCTTATTGCCTTATTAAATAATTCTATGGTTTGATCATCATCTCAGCCAAAAGACGTACTCTGCGAAATAGGTGTGCCCAGTAATCGCCAGAGTGACCGGTTATGCACGGAGAGCATCCAGAAGGTTCCCTTGTAGCAGGTCTACTCTCGCAGCATATTTCGGTACGTAGTCGCCACTCGAGAACTCTTCGGCCCTATCGACCAACCGTCCTACAAGCAATGGGCCCCACCCACTGCCACTAAAGTCTAGTGGGCAATTCATAAATTACATAAGGATGATTTTGGCGATTGTAGATCCACCCTCCCCCATGTAAGGGTACATAAGATTTCTCGAACCACGCTCTCTCTTCTTACGTAAGATTCTATCTCGTTTTAGTATAGAGTAAAAGATAGTGGGGTTAAAGCTGCCATTTTTTGATCAACATGGAATTTACGTGGTATTTTTAAAGATATGAAATAATATAAGTTTGAGTGAAATAATATGCTAGTGTGACCGGAAGTATTATTGAATTTAAAAAAATCATTTAATATTATTTTTGCTTGAAAATAAAATAATCATTATTTTATTTTTCAAATAATTTTAATAAAATTAATATTCGAGAAGAAATTACTAAAATTATTATTAACATTCAAAATGGATAAAAATGTGTACATTTAAGATTTTAATGAACAATAAAAATTTGTAAAATAAGATGTCAATCGAAGTGTACATTATAGAATGAAGAAAACAATTCAGGATTCAAAATTGAACTAATTTAAAAAATGAATGAATTTCTAATATAAAATTTCGACTTAAAAAATATTACGTAAGAATAGGATTTACATCCTCCCCTCAAGATAAGAGCATGTAGAGGTTTTTTAACCCCCTATCCCTCGGGATCCTTACCTAAGTAATAAATAGCCCCTAGCAATTATAAGAGCAATGTCAGCTACTTTAGTTCTTATGCGGAACTTCCAATCTTCTGTTTAGATCACGCAAAGAAATTTCTATTTTCTTGTTCTTTCTTTCTATAGGCCTTCGAGTGACCTTGACCTTTCTTATGAGGCTCATATTTACCGATTACGTTTCAGTGACATAGGTCACACCTATCTTAATCGAGAAAATCAACATAGCTTTTCGAACGCTGCCCAGCCGAGAAGGATTCGATGATCGCCCTCTTTTTTGAAGTTAGGTCTAACCTAACTGGACATTATGTCTCAAGTAAGTACATATAGCCATCAACAAATTCAAGTTTATTGAAACTATTTATTATTGTTAAACTTTGTATTTAGCCTAACTAATATATTTATGAACAAAATCATATAATATGTGTTTTTTGATAATTACAAACGATTTCTCACGGTCGTTACGGATGCAGAATAATTGAGGACACATGCTAGCACGGTGGGCTCATTACTAAAGAAATATGGCCCGAAAGAGAGTATATTTATTCGTAATTGTACGCATGTGTGAAGTTATGCTTTTAATTATGATTTATTGGAGGGAAATAGGGAGCTTTTTATACTTAAAGGTAATTTACTGGTTTAATTTGACTAGTAATTTATTTTCTGTGTGTTTTATGAAGAATTTTAAAAGATTTTGTTTGTTGGTTAGCGACTTTATTTATCTTTTTTTAATGTAGAATCGTATACCATCTAAAGATAAATTGAACTGAAATTAATTAATGAAATATGTATGTGAATTCCGATTTTAGCTTTTATATTTTGAATACAAACATAAATGAACTTCTGTTTTCAAATGTATTTTTTTCCAAATTTCACGTTAACTAACAAATAAATAAATTACAACGTTAAAAACACGCGTGAAGCTACGAGCACGGTTACTAATAAAACTTTTACCTCGAAAAAAAAAATCATTCAAATGGTCGTGATGGAATGAGTCAGATAAGGTCACTGGGTCACCCCCATCAGTAATTTTCTCCTAATTCCGCATCCAACCCTCAGGTGATACGGGTTACAGGCGACACAAATTAATCCATTTAAAATACATGGCCGATCCGGCCCGAAATTCCAGACATTGAATAAATAAAATCAACATTGCGCTGCTCTGACCCGAATACGTGGTTTCGGGTTATTTTAAGAACATTCCAATTTCGCTGTTGCGGCGAGAGGGTTGGGTACGCCCGCACTCAAACTCCCGAGACAGCCTTTATGAGTTTTATCTGTAAGTACTGATTATTATTTCAGGTCTAGGAATAGAATATTGATTGCCTAGATGGAATATTGATGATTCTATACCAACGGCTGATTAAATTCGCTGGTTGACAATATGTTACAAAGCAAAATAGTAGAACACGACAAGTTAAAACAGGGAATTTAATTCGAAGTTCTAAGTTGGATCCCGAGAGCAGTGAGGGACTTTAGACAAGAATCCTGAGTAGAGCGAGAGAAACAAGGACCAAGATAAAAAAAAAACACGAATTATGTACGTAGGTACTCTACTTTTTACCATTGACTGTAAGGAAACTTCTTAGGCGGTGAAATTTCAAAGAAGCTGTGCTTTGGTACATTTTGTTACACCAGAGATAATATAGAGAGAAGAAGAATCACAGGTAGCTAAACGTTGTATTTCTTACTGCTGGTTCACAGTTGATCGGATGCAGTAATAAAGTGGCGTACGACCGCAATAAACCCATCACTAATTTTCTTTTAGTTTGTTGCGCTCCAGAATTAGTTGTTCTATAAGTAGTATAATAAAGCGAGGTGATAGGGATAGAGACCACGATACACATAGTGATAAGCTATTATTGATTTTGAAGTAATAACTTCTTATGGGAGGTAAACCGTTTCGTAACGTAACGCGTTACGGTGCTATTAATAGTAGCATAGTTTCAGTAAACCCTAACTACATGCTCGTAGCCTAGCGGTCGTAATCGTGACTACTATGGCCGAAGCTCTAGGTTCGAATCCTCGCCGGCCTCCCTTTCTCTCTTTCGTTTGGTCTTTTTTTTCTTTTTGATAAGTTTAAGTTATCAATTCTCTCGAGCGTCCCCAGACGCACAATTTTTTTTTTTTTATTGTAACAAGTTTTACTTTAACTTATATGGTGCTGCCACTTGCAATTTTTTTGTACATAATTTGTTTAATCGTGCTAAAAAAATTTATTCGCGGTTATCGACGAATGAAATGGCCTTTTTCTAGTGGCAAAAAAGTTAATTATTTAATCATACTGGTTCTTAAGTGCTCTTTTATAGGTAAATTTTTTAATTGTTCATCGTGCTTTAAGTATAATTGCATTTGTTTAGTCTTTTTTGTCGGTAATCATATTATAATTTTCACAACGACATCTATCGTATTCACGGATAACATAAAAACCTTCGCTATAAAAAATACACCTAGAACTACGTACTTTTACGGTAATCAGACAAAAGATGTTGGAGTTTATCAATATTATAATTTATTATCAATAAAAATGATTCTTTAATATTAGGTCTTTACCTATGAAATTGCCGTTTTGTATGAAAAAATTTCAACGAATTTTTTTCATGTATTTTTTATTTGTATTAATCTAAGTAATCACCCATGCAATCAATGCATCTTTGCCAGCGCAGTGGCAGTTTATTGATGCCCTTCTTAAAGAAATCAGCTGGATGGGAGGCAACAAATTCTTCAAAGGCATTTTGTACTGCCTCTCGGGTATTGAATTTTTTCCCGGCCAAGGAGTTATCCAAATTCTGGAAAAAGTAGTATTACTCTGTAGGCGCAAGGTCTGGTGAGTAGGGCGGATGACGGAGAACTTCCAACACCAGTTCTTGCAACTTGGAGACCGTCTGCTGTGCAGTATGAGGTCGCGCGTTGTCGTGCAGGAGCAGCGGAGACGAGCGATTGACCAATGCTGGTTGGAGATGTGCCAGCTTCTCCATCATTGTACAGTATACATCTGCAGTAATGCTCACCCCGTTTGGTAAGAAGCTATGATGAATCACACCGGAGCTAGACCACCAAACAGTGACCATCAATTTTCTAGGGGTACATTTTCGTTTAGGGCATTGTTTAGGTGCTGAACCAGGATCCAACTAACTTGCTGAGTGCTTGCGGTTATCAAACAGAATCCATTTTTCATCGCAGGTAACAATGCGGTTCAAAATTCCTCCATTTGTGTGTCTGTTGAGCAGTGCAAGGCACGTCTCGACGCGTACTTCGCGCTGGCGATCAATGAGTTCGTGGGGCACCCATTTGTCAAGTTTTTTTACCTTGCCAATTTGACGCAAATAGACCAATATTGTTTTGACGCTAACGTCGCAAGCTGCTGCTAATTCAGCCGTAGATTGTGTATCATCAGCTTCCACAATCGCCTTTAATTCGTCATTGTCGACCTAAGCCTTCGGACGACCGTGAGGTTCATTTTTCAGGTCGAAATTCCCAGAACGGGAGCGAGCAAACCAATAACAGGTGGTACGATGGTTTGTAGTGTTAGCTCCGTAAACGTCGTTGATGTTGCGTGCCGCTTGTGCTGCGTTGCTGCCACGACGGTACTCATATTCCATAATTACTCCAATTTTTAACGTATCCATGATGACAAAAAAGATTGAAATGCGATGAAAATGTAACACTAATCAATAAACAAATGACTACTTTTGGAAAAAGAATTCCATGTTTTAAAAATAAAATTAATTTGTAACTAGAATTCATAGCCAAACAAAAATTATTTTGATTTGAAATGGCCAGTACTGCAGAACGGCAATTTCATAGGTAAAGACGTATTATTAAGGTTTATACAAAGCACATTTACTATTGCTCGAGTATTCGACAGAAAGCTTTTGAATGTGTTGATACGTGCCGAGGCTTAGTAAAAAAATATTTGAAGTGTATAAATACATTGACAGTGAGACATAACAAATCAGTTAAATATGTTAAAAGGGAGATGCGACTCGAGCAACTTGTCTGCTAAGTTAAATCAATTATGTTAACAAACTTAACTGTCAACTAACAAACTGACGGTATGTACGTACATACAAACTTGTCCCAGCTTTCTTTATTATCATTGTTTACAGCTTTAAAACCATCAAGAAATTTTCTCAACGCTCCGAGACAATGGAACTATTGTCGACAATTTAGGTTAGGCGGGTTCACTCAACTTATGACAAAGCTCCTGAGGGATATAAAATCCGTTCGTCATCCATGACGACACTTAAATCAACACCTCTTGAAATAGATCAACATCCATTGCCGATTAAACTCGTGAAGTGTTTAAAATCTCACCTTTGAATCATCGATGTACATGTTCACATGAATGTGGCCCTAAGTGAATTTACTTTACTGGTCGACGGGCAACACGATACTACGGAATCTCGTGCGGTTTACACAGCAAACACAAAATGAAGTGCCTATTGACTATTCTTGTTCCCATAGTTGGTCGCTTTTTTTTTAATTTTCGTTTTCAACGTAGAGGATGCGTGTCGGGTTTCAAAAAGGGTTTTCGAATATTCATTTCGAAATTTTAAGTAGGAAATAATGAGGCCGACTCCTGTTACCGATCTTTGTGAATTCTGATTGACAAGTCTTCGATACTTTTTTTCAATTGGATTGAGAAGATTTATAGTGAACTAGCTGGTACCCGCGACTTCGTACAATAATTATTTTGAGTAGTTTATTTATTTCTGTAAGGTGATCATTCCTTTTATATTTATCTAGTAGTTTTTGCGTGATGCCCGCACAACGGCAAACCTATATTTGTATAAAATATATGCACTTACTGATGCTGGAATGCGACAAACCAAAAAAATCAGTGATGGGTTTATTCCTTTGTATGGTGGTCACGATTTCTACCATCCCGCTATATTTTAAATTAGATTATATATATAACGTGTAAGACTGATATAGGAAGGAGATTAAATGCAGGTAATATAGTGAATGGGGCGTTACACTCTTTTATGAGCAGCCAGAGAATTTTTTGGTGTGCAAGAAGATATAGTCACATGGAGTGAGAAAAGGATGCTTAAATGGTTTGGGCATGTTGAGAGGATGAATGAAAGAAGAATGACTAAACAAATTTATAATGCGAGTGTGAAAGGAAACGTTCGAAGAGGAAGGCCTAGACGAACGTTCATCGATCAACGCTCTGAAGAACGATTCAAGAATACTCTAAACCGACGAGCATGCATGAAAAGATTTATGAATGTTGAAGAATCGAAAGATGTATTCAGGATCGTAGCAGGTGGAAGGACCTGGTCTCTGCCTACCACGTTGGGAAAAAAGCGTGATTTATGTATGTCTGTATGTCTACTTTTTACGTTTACTTGGTCTTTTCGTGCTCTTTTTACGTTTATACTTTTTTAAATACCTTTTCTTCTGTGTCCAACAGTTCTCCTTTTGGCTTTTATTGTTAATAAACTTTACAGTCATTGTTTAGTTAAGAATTGTATTGTCGTCTAACCAGTGTCCAATAAACTATTAACGAGAGTGCACGCGTTTTATTTAAAGTTATTGATACAAGTAAAACTAAGCTTTAACGCCAGCATATTATGGTCCAAATTCGAACCAGATACCAGTGACGAAGATTTAGCCCATCGGCCGTCCGAGAACAATAGATCGAGATAAGAAGTCGATGACTCAAGTTGTTTACGCTTAATATTGGAGTTTTAAATAGATTCATTTCATTACGTTGCAGAGGATTGTAGTTTTTTGTGATTTACAATGGCTACAGAAGTGGAAAAAGCGTTGAACATTGTAGAAAATGTGGCTCGTGCGTTAAAGAAGACCCAAGAGAACTTCAAAAAGTGTTCGAAAAGTAGATTAACGAGAAATTACGTTGAATCACGTCTAGCATGCGTCGAAGAATATTGGAGTGAATATAGGCAAGCCTATGGTGAAATAATACGCAATACTACGAAAGAAAAAAAAGCTTTAATGCCATACATCACCAAGGACGAATATTATGAACACGAAGAACTATATATAAGCTTCAAAACTGAATTGAAAGATTTATTGACATCACTGTCAGTTAATATCAGCGAATCGTTACCCATATCCAATGAGTCACAATGTACACAGGTAGTTCTACCGAAGATACAACTACCGACTTATAGCGGGAATTATGAAGAATGGTTATCGTTTCACGATTTATTTGTAACATTGGTACATAACAACGCAACCTTGAGTAATGTACAGAAACTACACTATTTAAAAACTAGCCTTACCGGGGAAGCTGCATCCATTCTTAAACACATTCAAGTCACGGAGACAAACTACAAACAAGCATGGGACATATTAAAAAGAAGGTATGGGAACAAACGCATAGCTATCAACGCCATTATGAAGAGGTTCTTTTCACAAAAGAAGATAACATTTAGTTCAAGTTTAATTAAGAATTTGCTAGACACAACATTTGAATGTTTACATCATCTCAACAATATGAAGGTTAGTACAGAGAATTGGGATCCACTTATAATATTCGTAGTAGTACAGAAACTAGACTCAGAGACGCATAAAGACTGGGAAGATCATGTCAGCAACAATCTACAGGACTCTGACAGTCTTCCATCGCTAGATATGTTTCGTAAATTCCTTGAATGTCGATTCCGTACATTAGAGCTAACAGAAACAACAAAACCAAAGACAAGTTCTGTTTATCTACGAGAGAAAACATTTCACATTGCAACTAACATTGATAAGATCAAAAGGTGTCAACTGTGTAAAGAAAGCCACACACTGAGTCATTGTAAGGAATTCGGAAAACAAACACCAAGTCAAAGAAGTGAATTTATTAAAACAAACAGTCGATGTTTTAACTGCCTTGCATCTGGACACTCTGCAAGGCAGTGTCGTATACCTACATGCTGTCGATTATGCGGAAGGCGTCATCATTCCCTGCTTCACGAAAATAAGGAGAATAATACAAGTCATTTTACGGGCAATATAGAGAGCAAACATAAACACCAACCCGAAGTGGCCTTACATGCAAGCGTGGAGAAGGTAGATGAAGAAGAAAACGATACAACAATGGTGGCGTCACACATCTCAATTAGACAAAGTACAACATTATTAGCAACAGCATTAGTACACGTGAGCAGCGAACATAATTATAATATTACACTTCGAGCTTTGATTGATCAAGGCTCGCAAGCAAGTTTTATTAGTGAACGAGCTGCACAATTACTCAAAACCAAACGATATCCAATGAGGGGAAAGGTAGTCGGTGTGGGATCAATTACAGAAGATATCAAACAAGTAGTTCAAATTAACATAGAATCAAGATGCGAAGTTTTCAGTCTGAATATTAAAGCATATGTTATGTCAAAACAATTAAGTACCAAAATACCGTCTCATACAATCAATATAAGAGAGTGGCCTCACCTAGATGGGCTAGAGCTGGCAGATCCAAATTATTGTACGCCAGGGTCGATTGATTTACTTTTGGGTGTAGACGTGTATGCACAAATCATACAAAGTGAAATAATCAAAGGTCCGCCAGGTTCTCCATGTGCGCATAAAACCAACCTTGGCTGGATTCTATTCGGGGAAATAGAAAACAAAATACAACAACCGAATTGCGTCCTTGTTATGCATCATCAGATTATAGCAGAAGATTTCTTAAAAACACTTTGGGAGATAGAACAGGATTCAAAGAGGAAACACACGAGAGAAGAAAGGCTTTGTGAAGAATTTTATGAAAATAATCACACCAGGACCAGCAGTGGAAGATATGTCGTGAGATTACCATTCAATACTAATAATCCAATAACACCGAATGGAAATACACGAGAAATAGCGATGAAACGATTGAACCACCAAGAAAAAAAACTACAAAAAACACCTGATTTAAAAGAAGAATATGACAAAGTGCTGGAAGAGTATTTAACAATGGGGCATATGGAAGAAGTTCCAAAAGATGAATTAAAAAATCGTTCTGTTTACTTACCGCATCATGCTGTTATTAAAAAGGAGAAAGAAACAACGAAAATCAGAGTCGTGTTTGATGCTTCATGCAAGAATGATAATGGTACATCTTTAAATGATGAGCTCATGACTGGACCAGTACTACAAGAAGATATGCGAAGCATAATAATGAGATGGCGTATGCATAAAATATGTTTCACAAGTGATATTGTGAAGATGTATAGAATGATTCTTTTAGATGAAAGGGACATAAACTATCACAGATTTCTCTGGTGTGGTAGTAACAAAAGTAAAGCCACTACCGGACCATCAGATATTATGGACTATAGATTGAAAACCGTTACGTTTGGCACAGCATCCGCACCGTACCTTGCCATAAAAACTTTGATGCAATTAGCAGATGACGAGGGTGAACAATATCCTGAAGCTGCCAAAATTATTCGCGAAGACTTTTATGTCGACGATTTGGCATCAGGTTGCGATTCCACTGAACAGGCGATCCAATTAAGTAAGCAAATCACTATTATACTGCAACGAGGTGGTTTTGAACTTCAAAAATGGGCATCCAATGACACTGAGTTTCTTAAATCGATAGACATCGAGAAAGTCACTACAAAGGCAAATATTGATTTGAAACTAGATGGTACTATAAAGGCTCTGGGATTGTCTTGGAATTTTGGAGATGATGAGTTTAATTACCAACTGCAACTGGAACCCATATCATCGAATATCACGAAAAGAACGATACTATCAGATTTACAAAGATTATTTGACCCATTAGGTTGGATAGCACCAACCATTGTAACAGCTAAAATTTTAGTACAACAATTATGGTTAGAAGGATTTTCTTGGGACCAAGAAATCAGCGAAGATCTGGCAAAGAAATGGAAGTTCATCAGATATGATTTAGAGAATGTTAAGGAAATAAGAATTAAACGTTGGTTAAACACCCTAAACACTGAAAATGATAGAATTACGTTACACGGATTCTGTGACGCTTCTATAAAGGCATATGCTGCTGCAGTTTATTGTCGTGTACTAACTAAAGATGGAAATATAAAAACGCACCTTATCGTCTCTAGAACTAAAGTAGCTCCTGTCAAGACAATTTCACTGCCGAGACTCGAACTCAACGGAGCAGTACTATTAGCCAAATTACTACATAAAGTAAGTCAAGCTATGAGAATCCCGCCACAAAATGTATTTGCGTGGACTGATTCTAAGATTGTCCTAGCGTGGCTTTTAGGAGATCCAAGTAGATGGAAGACATTTGTCGCAAATAGAGTGGTAGAATGTTTGGAATATATAAACAACAGTAACTGGCATCATGTAAGATCAGAACATAACCCAGCTGATGTTGCTTCAAGAGGTAGTACAATCGCAGACTTACAGATGAACAAATTATGGTGGCAAGGCCCACATTGGCTTTTAGAAAAAGAGATAGAATTAACAAGACTTGAGAACAATACTACAGAGTTAGAGAAAATAAAGATAACACAAATTAATTTTCACCTTACAGAAGATCATGAAAGAGACAGAACAGGAATTATTTATGAAAATTTTAACTCACTTACCGAATTGAAGAATGTTATTGCATATTGTAGAAGATTTCTTTACTATAAAAAATGGGATAAAATAGATAAAGCATTAACTACAGATGAATTGGATAAAGCACTAAAAATATGTATAAAGAAAGCACAACTAGAAAGTTTTGAAGAAGATATAGATAGAATTAAGAAACAAAATACAGTCAAGCAGAGAAGTCATTTAAAATCATTAAACCCTTACCTGGATGAAGACGGTTTACTCAGGGTGGGCGGTAGATTAAGACATGCAAACATAAGTACAGAAAATAAAAATCCTATAATACTAAATAATAAGAATCCACTTACCTTGCTCATTATCGCTGACGCTCATCAGAAGACGCTGCATGGAGGAATCCAGATGATGTTGTCGTTCCTACGGTCTCGATACTGGATTATAAGGGCAAAGGGGTCCGTTAAATCATGTATCTATAAATGCCTGATATGCGCTAAGTTGCGCGCCAAGTGCAGAACACAACTCATGGGTGATCTTCCTAAAGAAAGAGTTAACCCTGCACGACCCTTTCTACATAGTGGTGTAGACTTTGCTGGGCCTGTTGACGTACTCATGTCAAGAGCGAGAGGAGTCAGAACTACGAAGACATATATTGCTATCTTCATTTGTATGTGTACCAAGGCCATTCATATTGAGTTAGTTGGTGATCTCACATCACAAGCATTTATCGGAGCTTTTAAACGATTTGTGGCACGGAGAGGTCGATGCGCACATCTATGGAGTGACCAAGGCAGAAATTTCATAGGAGCTAACAAAGAGTTAGTAGATGCATGGGCCGAAGCTCGCTTAAACTTCCAAGATGATGTTGCAAATTCTCTAGCGCAGGATGGAACACAGTGGCACTTTATCCCACCCTACAGCCCAAATATGGGCGGTCTGTGGGAAGCAGCCGTAAAATCAATGAAATATCACTTGAAGCGGATATTGAATACTATCTTAACTTACGAAGAATTAACGACGCTTTTGTGTCAAATTGAATCTTGCCTAAATACACGACCATTGGTTCCAATCGATGACACAGATGTTGATAACATAAACCCGCTGACGCCTGGACATTTTCTGATTGGTGAAGCACCAGTTATTGTGCCAGCACCAGACCTTAGAGAAGTGAATGTGAACCATCTAGCTAGATGGCAATATATACAGAAATTATTAAGTGATTTTTGGCAAAGATGGAACAAAGAATATCTCACAAGACTACAACAGCGACCAAAATGGATGAAGCAAAGGGCCGAATTCAATGTCGGTGACATTGTGCTTATAAAACATAGCAACATCCCTCCAGGCAAATGGATGTTAGGGCGAATCGTCGCAAAACACCCCGGAGAAGACAATTGTACTCGCGTATATAGCGTTAAGAGTGGAAGTACTGTAACTAAAAGATGTATAAGTAAACTTTGCCCATTACTTTAACAATCGTATTTGTCACTCACTATCTTGGTAATATTTAGATACTTAAAATAATCAATTTCCATTTTTGTGTTTAACTAGTAACCTCATTCAATATTATATTGTAAGATTTATTTGTCGATGGAAAAGGTTTTAATGACCTTTTGGTGGGCGGCATGTTTAGTTAAGAATTGTATTGTCGTCTAACCAGTGTCCAATAAACTATTAACGAGAGTGCACGCGTTTTATTTAAAGTTATTGATACAAGTAAAACTAAGCTTTAACGCCAACAGTCATCATACAATATACTGAAATAATATTTGTCTTTTGCCATTTTATTTGACACTCTTCAATTTGAATTATATTCTTATTTTATCGTTAGAAATAAATTGTAACTTGAGAAAGGAAGAAGGCATCACAACAACAGATGTCATCCCGGCTTGGCGCCGCGATGTCACTGGCACTTATCCAAAATTCGCAACAATTGTTGCTTCATTTATGTTAGCGGATGGGGAACGCACTGATAATGTGGAGATGTGGCCTCGTAAAAATTAACTGCCCACTTTAATGGTTAACTTTAAAAGCATTTAGTGTCTGTAATTGTCGCTCGAGTTATTAGTATACTCTGTAAAATGTATGCATTACGTTTGTATTATAAATACGGGCAATTTTTATACAATACAGGCTAGTATTAGACAATAATTTTATTTAAAGTCAATTTTTGTTTTTTAGAACTGACTATACCGTTAGTCTTAGAGGCCCTGAAGCCGCTGCGGCTTTTACAGCTTCACCGAACTTGGGGGCGAGCGCAGAGGGCACTCAGTCGCGAAAGTTTTGGACGACTTTCGCTGGTAGATAGGTGGCGGTGTTATAAGGAGTAACTCAGGCTATTTTTATTTTAGAAAAAGAATTAGGGTTTCTCACAACTGAGATCATGGTAAGTCAATTTGGAAGTTTAAATTGCTTATGCTGAGTAAACCATAAATTATATACTAAATAAATGTAGATATTAAAAAGATCTATAAAAAAGACAGGGAGAGCATATGCTACATATGTCTATCTTCTAAGGATCCCACAATCAGAATATAACCGAGAGCTGGAGTAGAACGATTCGCGCGTATATCCAATCGATGGCATTCTATAGTCCACGCGAAAGAAATCGCGGACACAGCTAGTATAAAATAATTCCCCACTTAAGTTTAGGTTTATAAATTAAGAAAATAAAAAAAGTACTACCAGAATATACAAATTAAACTGACACATTTCAAAGCAGCGCTCGGCAAATTTCAATAAGAAACCACCGACAACCAAAACAATATACTTCAGAGGCTGTGCACAAAGTTGACAAACATTATCTCAAGCTGACGCTGTGACATATTTCTTGAAATACGGTCGGTCAATTGCTCGAAACGGATCGGGTAGATTTAGAACAAAATCTTTAATTTATATACTAGCTATTGCTATTTGCATAGCAATACCGGAGGCTTCGGTCTTATGAACTACAAAATTAGTGTTTTATTATTTAGACAGGCCTCATAGCACTGTGTTAAACCTTTCTATGGAACCGACAGTCGCGGGTTTGATCATGACTGATTGACTTTTGTCCGATGAACTTCTGTGTACTCTTATTTTAATAAAAACATAAAGTGTCGGTTTATTTCTATTATTTATTACAGGTTCTCGTGTAACATAAAAGCGTTTATTCTGGTTAAAATTTACAAATTAGATAGTGTCTATTTTTCCATAGTTATGTTTCTCTTTACACAATTATTTACTGATTCTTTAACGTTTAATGGTTGAGTTTATATCTTAATATACCTCTTTTATTAATATATTTGTTACCTAATAAAAATATATATACTGAAACCTGACCTGAAAATATTTTAAAAATAAAACTTGTAAATCGGTTATGCGGTTCTCGAGTTATATTAGCAGATAAACAGACAGAATGACGTAGATTTTTATAAAATAATGTAAGGATACATTTTTATTTTAACAACAAACTATGACAATATTGTAAGCTTATTTCATACTTTAAACTGCAAAGGATATTTCACAGTGTTTGGCTTTTACGTATACTTATTGGATTTAACCATATCCAAGTAAAATCAACGTAAGCTATCCGGATACGTAAGTATCCCCAAGTATTTGCGATCTAAAGCGTAGCATCGTTGATAAGATTTTTTATGCCAAAAGACAGAAAAAATTCCTTACGGCTAAACACGGGTAACATAAGAAATGTTGCCCGAAGTTATAAAATAATTTGTTACTAAATATAACCCAACTATTTGGAGTATTCTCGTCCGAGGCATGCGATTTCATCTCGTCAGACAAATTTAATTAAAATAAATTACATTTTCCCTTGATTAACGCGACTCTCTTCGGACGTGAACATAATGTTTCCTCGAGGCGATAATTTTAAACTGACAATTTGAAACTACTACACGGAAACAATTGACAGCGATAATGCTTCAATATCACTTACATCACTATCGCTTCATATTCAATAAAATTGACACTAAATGACAAAAGCTTCAATTCGTTGCAAACTGCGTATACACTGAAAAATTAGTTTACATATACTTTTCAATTGTTTACTACCTCACTAGCCTAGTGGTTCTAAGCGCAACTGCTATGCTCGAGGTTCTGGGTTCGATTCCCAGGTCGAGCAAAGTGTTATTAGGTTATGAAATTCTTATTAGTTGCTCGGAGTTTTGCTTTGTGCCTATTAAAGGCAATACGGCTTCCCCTATTACATGGGACCAAAAAACATTCCCGGTGAAACGTGGGTGTACATTAGTACACCTCTGCCTAATCCTTCGGAGATACAGGCGTGGTGGTATATTATGTTAACATCCGAACCTCTCATAGTGGCGCGCTTAACTAGGCTACGTTCCAAGATCAGCTGATGTTATATCCAGTAATGAAGATGTGTGATAGGGATCTGCCGCTATATTCATCGGCCGAGATGCTTTCAGTCCGGCATAAGAGCGATGCCCAGCAATCCATTGCAGCCATTGCATCCAGCAGTATTTGCCGCAATTTTTAGATTGTGCCATGTTTACCATCAGTTACGTCACTTTACCATGCTAGTATCTAGTAATCCCCCCTATAAACATGGTAGATTTGTTCCGCGTTATAGGAAAACGCGTTGTAGGATTATTCTCGTATAGCGCCCTTATACGACCCCATATAACGCGTTATGTACAAATGATACAAGTCTTACTTTTCTCGTTAAAGGGGTTTTAAATCGAATATTAAGAAAAAAATATGTTATGAACGAAATATGTGCGTTTTATTAAAATCAAACTAAGTACATTTCTGAAATCTGTGAGTACAGAAATATAACGTAGGAAATCCCCTAGTTATATGGGGGAATACCCGTGTTATATGAGGAATTGAAATCGCGTAATATGAAAATGCGTTATAAGAGTACCGTGATAGAGGGGGGATTACTGTACTTGTGAGCGAAATTCGACCATTCTCCATATAATCTTTAACCATGACAAATCACACAATCTTCCGTGCACGCAATACGCTTAAAAAGGAGTCCGAAATTTTCTTCTCGCGCATTAATATAATGATATTTTATAATCACATAGTTATAACGCTAAGACTGATAGTTTCATAAAATGTGCCGCTCAAAGTTGAAGCCAAAACTAAATGTATGTGTGCGTATGCGACACAAACGCTCGAACGATATTGTAAGTGATTGAAATTATACCCAAAAATGGGGGAATTAAAATATTCAGTGAGTGCTGGTCTCATTCATCCTATGTCTTTCAGATTTAATAAGAACGGCAATTATTGAGTTTATTAATTATTGGTATAGGCAAGCAAATTATAATGTTTTAAATAGTAATGTTTCAGGTGTTCGCGATTACTATCATCCCGCTTTATTACTGCATATATATGTATAGGTATATGTTAGAAAATGTATGAAATACTGGGATTCTATAGAATGCCTACAATCAATCATCAGGCAATAAAGTATTTTTTTATTTTGATTTCGAATATGCAAGAACAAATCGCCGTCTTTTCCGAGTACAACTAATAAAATAAAGTCACAAAACATATTATTTACCCTTACCGTGGTAAATTACTAATAACTCCCAACTCTTTGATCTGAATCTATGTTCAATATTATTAATTAAGTTGAACATAATTCCAAATATAAGTATAGAATTTATAACATGCTCGTGTCACAACGATGTTGCGTTTTAAACAAGTTGAATTTAATTAAAATAAATTACACTCCAATTTGATAGATGGTGTCGTTTTTTTTGAGTTATTACAAAATTCTTATTCATTATTTACTTTCACTTTTAATGGGAAACGTGGAATCTTTATTACAATTCAAAGTGGTTTTTATGTTATTTTTATATAGTGATACGGCAAGTGACTGTGTGACGGTAGGTCCAGTATGAAAATAATAATAATAATAATTTTATTTTGATTTATTTGCAAAATATGTATCAACAAAATATAATTGACAACTGATATTTGCAAGTGTACACAAATGTTCTGAATACACAACTATAACCTAAGAAATGTTATTGACCAAGGAAATCTTATCAAATACCTATCTAAGTAATTTAATAATGATAGGTATACAAATGTAGCATTGGGATCTGTACTAGTTACAAACTGTATCACAGATGCCCACATCCTCAGTTTGAATTTCCGTGTGTTTGTGTGTAAATAAATTGTTTATTCAATTTAGACCCTAAGAAGGCACTTAAGAAAATACCAAGATCTCAAAAACCTTCTTACACTTGAATAGACGTCAAGAACGAATGATTAGCGGGCCCTAACAGCATACGGGTACTATAATAAATACATTTTTAATATAGGTGTTGCCGGAAGCCCCCTGTGCCGAGCGTGCACGAGAGCATATACACACGCCAAGGACTCTTCCAGAGGTTTTTTAACAACATCGGGCGACTGGTGGACTTTCTGGAGGAATTGGGCTGGCACGATTGAGGTCGGCTAGCATCAGGCAAAGTAGGCGAAATGCAGGCCCGGGATGGAGGAAGCGCACTGGTGTTCGTGCGCCCTCCGAGGCTCGTTGGAGGTGCCGATTGCCTCCGACCGTGACGGGGCCCCGGGGTAGGGCCACACCTGCCGGGTCGAGTAAATAGCATGTCTAAGGCATAAGGCCTAAGCATGCATTAGGACACAGTGGGGTTTTATTTGCCCACGATAAAAAAAAGGCAAAATAGGCGCATTTGGATGTTAAGTTGCGGAAAATAAGCCCGTATAAACCTGTAAGGGCAAATACGAATGTCAAAACACTATTAGTAAAATCCAAAGTCAAAGTTGGCCACTGAGAGATTGGTAATCCATCGACGGGCATCATCGTCCTACAAGTCTCTTTGTAGCTGTACGTATATAATGCGACAAACCAAAATAAAGTCATTTTGATGGTTTTATCACCATGTAGATGGTAGTTGAGCGTTGGTTACATCAATACACAGGACACATTGATACATGTCAATTACGACCAAGTAAACAATACGAATGTGATAAATTCGGTAAATACACAAGAAGTATTTTTTTTTGTATATTCATACTGCTGTGTTTAATGATGCTGCTGAAAATTAAGGACAAAATGAAACATTCCCAACTGAAACCGACCCTATATCTAAGGAAAAAGCGTAGATCTAATAAGTTGTTCCCATTGTAGAAGAAAATTCAAACGTTGATTTTGCAGCTGCAGCTGTAATATCTGTGGTTTTGCAGATGCTCATTTTTCAAAGGGGACATCTCGAAGTTTGTTCTTATATACTTTTTGAATTAATTTAAGCGCATATATGCACTAATATTACCACACAACGTTGGTAACAGTGCCAGTATAAATTGAGGTCTCATTAGGAAATTGTTATTACTGAAGAGAGCTCAGCTTATGAATGGAACTTTTGCCACTAATTCAAGTTTGACTGTCAATAAACATTTTTTTTTTTGTTTAATAAATACTTCAGTTCATGGTTACTATAGTTTTGTTTTTAAAAGATAAGGCTTTGAGAAAGATAATTTTTATTTTATTAACATTGGTTAATCTTTAACAGTTAAAAGCTATTTCTTTAACATTTTATAATTTATTTATTTTATCCATACATATATATTTTCAATTTTTTTACTAATTTCATTATATTCCCATTATTATTTAACTGTAATTATTCTTGTGACTTGTATTATAATATTAATAAAATGTAACATTCGAAAAACAAAAACTCTTAATATTTCACTATTTTTTATGCGTAAAATATGACATTGAATTTTTCTATATCAAGCTGCCTCACTTCCTCCTAAACTTGGTGAATGATGATCGCGACCCAGTCACAGCAGTTATCCATTTGAATACAGTGATTCTAAAATCTTATTTCTTTGATGGCTTCCTTTCTTCCTGATTAGTAAAGAACACAAGTACACAACATGCAACGTTTTAAAACCCTGTACTTACTAAAAAGAAATGAAATGTATCTGGTATACGCTTTTGTGTATTCTAAATAACCTCTTTATTACATAAATAAACAACTACCTAATATAATAAAAGTAAAGCACCTCAGTAATGTATAGACAAGCAATAGACAGCGAAATTCCTAGACGACCCAAGTTCAATAGAACACGAGCGAGACATCAAAGGTAATTCAAAGAATTTTAAATTTTAAAGGAATTGTATCCATTGTTGGCGTGCTTGTTCAACTATTCTCTTTATAACAAACCTAGGAATACTCTTGAGAATGTATAATGAAGTTACTAGGTTTTAAAATGTTAATAGACTGATTCTTTTTAAAGTCACTTTATGAAAGCAGTTTTTAAGATATGTAACAGCCATTATTAATGAATTTCAACTGATTCACTCCCTTTTAAATGCAAAAAAGTTGGGGATCACTACAATTTCTTAGTCAATTAAGATATGTAATATGAAACTTTAAAAAAAATAATAATAAAAAAGGTCAAATTTGTCGTCATTTTTCTATATATTTGTTTAAGAATCAACCTAATAATAATATAGAGTTATAAAGAGCAAAATAAAAACATCATACGAATTAAATGGGTCTATTTTAAAAGAATCAAGTGTAATTTGCAACCCTGGTGTAGTGGTAGTGGTATGTAATAAAGGTGGTTGGTAGTGGTGTAGTGGTAATGCTTGGTTTCATTTCTAAAGATTTTAAGGATTCCAGATGCGTGACTTCTAAAATGTTTATTTATAATGCTGTTGCTAAAATTTAGCTGAAATTCAATTACATGATTTGGAATTCCCTATATATCATTTGGAATCCTCTATATACACAGTGCATGTAAATAATATAGAACTGGTTCAAAAACGATTCTTACGATAAATCTGTGCTCAGTACCATATGGTCCCATGAAATAATAGCTACGAGGAGCTTTTAAAAGAGTTAAACTGTCTTTCTCTTCAAGCCAGACGCTTTATATGTTTGAAATATTATTTTAGTATAAAATACTGAATGGTTTGTTTGACATTCCGGAAATATTACAAAGAATTAACACTTAATATACCACGTCTGAATTGTAGATCTTGCACATTATGTTGCTTTCACTACCAACTTAGGCATGCAGTGTCCTGTTTGGCGCATATCTAAGACATTTAATTAAATTGATGATCAGTCTTGAGATATTCTTCAGTTCTTGGACCTCTCTTAAATCGTATATCTTTAAAATTCACCAATTATGACATGATTCAATATTTATATTATTAGCGTTATCTTGTATTATTATTGTTAGCTTTTAATTATTATTATTATTTTGTCATCTTTGTTAACACACTATATTTACTTATTATTAACGCTGAAAATTGTTGCATACTGTGTTCGCCTATAAGTGGAATACTACATAATGATTGAAAAATGTTAGTATTAGTATACTGATGTTGACTATACTGTAGTCATAAATACAGTATCTATCTCTATGGTCCTCTTAAAAATTCTTTCAATTTTATCACTTATTATTTCTACTTGGTTGTCCAAAATAAAACTGTCCTGGCATTTTTTTCCAATCTAACTACACTGTTAGCCATAATGGCCCTGAAGCCTTAGAAGGTTTTGATTGTTTCACCGGACTTGAAGGCGATCGCTTATGGCAATTAGAATATGACTCGCTTATGTACAAAATTAAAAGGAGGCTCGAAATCATTATAAATGCCTTGCCTTAGACCATTGTTTTATTGGATTACGCAATCGGACCAATAACCTTTGAATGTGTGTATTATGTGTTGTCTTTTTGTACCTAAAAGTATACACTCGACGTTTCCAGTAGATTCTATACGTTTCCAGATATTTCGAGAATAGTGGTCTTAACAATATTAACTGTCATCCAGGTATTCACACTTTCTATATAAATAATTCTGCACAGACTCCATCCATACATTATATCTTATTTAGTCTTCCTCTATATTCGTCCACCTTCAGACTAACACTCTTCCAATTATATTATTTACAGGAGCTAAGCAACCACCAAATATAAACTTTACAAACTATTACACAAATGTTTGTTTTCTTTGACTTGTCACAACGTGAGCAAAGCTGTCGGTAAAAGTTATGTGGAAATATAAAAGCGATTTCTGCGAAAATTCTGTTAATAAATCTCCAAAGTTTGTACATAAGTGTCGATAAATGGCGAAAGCTCGTTGTTACTTGCAGCTATGAGAGACGCGTTGTGTTGTTTAGAAGTTGTTAATGTATGTTCATATTACGATACTGGAATAAAGTTTTGTATAGATCATAATACAAGATCACGCCACATATATTAATTATGTACATTTGAGAGTCAATAATCAATATATACCCATGCTTGAAAAGAGAATGTAAAAGTATCGACGTATGGAAAATTATATTATTTGTTGATTCAAAAGACTTTTAACAAGCATTATCTGTATGAAACAATGATAGGAAATAGTTTTTAATGCACACATTTGTGAAAAGGGCAAATAGAGCCTTCAGAATAACATATTCGGGATCTACATTTCGTTGTAAGTCTTTGGCCATTGACCATGTGAACAATGTTGCCAAGGTTTTAAAATAAGTTTTACAATTTTTACCACTCCAGCAATTAAGTCGTTCATCCACCATTATTAATTTTGTACTTGAAATGAAGGGCCCCAATCAACCTTTTTATGCCAATTTTCAACTAAAGTTATATCTGCCTTCTTGGTTTTTTATTATTAATGAATACTTCTTTGTTTTCTTTAAGTTTTTGTTTTAAATTATCAAACAGTTCCGATGTCGAAAGATTTTAAAATACATGGCAGCCATATTTGATTTTAGCTTTTTACCTAAGACAATCAATTGTCCAGGTATCTTTATATTTTTTAACTTTGGAACCATTGCTATCTCTTTTAACTATTTGTGGGTCGTTGTCAAACAAACAAACTATTACCTTCGTGACAAATATTACTCTTCTTTTAGTTTCATGATAGTTAGTTAGGTTGTAAATAAAATGACTTTTCAACGTTACATACATATATTTTATTACTAGCTGTTACCCGCGACTTCGTCTTCGTATTATTGGATATACACAAACTGATCTCGGAACACGACAAACCAAAAAAATCGCCTTTTTGCGTGATTGAGTAACAAACATAGAAACTTTCCATTTATTATATTTGTAGGATAACACTAGGTTAAACTATGACTTTTACGGGGATAAAAAGTACCCTATGTATTATTCCAAGTCATAGACTATATGTGTGCAAAATTTCATTGAGATCTGTTCAGCCGTTTTAGCGTGATTGAGTAACAAACATCCAAACATCTAAACATACACAATTTCACATTTATTTATATTAGTAGGGATAACTTCCAGGAATATATTTCATTGGAACCTGGCAACATTTTTGTAATTCTTGTGATCTATACCAAAATAACACGGGAAAATAATAACAAAGTATCCTTTGTTACCTACGACATGATACATAGTCTTCCTTTTTTTGTTTTTGAGAATAATTTTTACAATGTATAAATATAACACACAAGACAGCATAATTTTAAGATAATAAATACTAAAGCACACCGAGTGTTGGCATTGCATGACATATCCTTTCAAAATTGAAACATTTGAATACTAATATGAGACATTTTCGTGTTCTGTCCTAGTTCGTCTGCCTTTTTTCTGAAATCTGTGTTTTAATGATAATATTTGTCCACCAGTTACGCGCAGAAGACAGGTTCCTAATAAAATTTGAAATAGTAATCGATTATGTCTTGGTATAACACGTAGGATCCTTGTTTTGCCCAGCGACACGGCTTGGTACCTAACAGCTAGTAAACAAATACAATACATTTATTAAAAACCATTAATTAAAAAAAAAACGCATGTACATGCGCGCGTTCTAGGACCATGTGCCCCACCCACTGCTACTTAAGTGTAGCAATTCTTAGAACTATGTCGGTGAATTTGATTCTTGCTCGTTTCGCCTTATTTCTCATATAAGCACGCAAAGGAACCTTCATAGTGCCTTTTGAGTGATCTGATGCTTTTTTATAAGGCCCAGAGTTTGTGGCCATTTTTCAGGGCTACAAGTCACCACTGGCACCACTTTCGTCTTGAGACACTGTGGTATCTTGAACGAGAAGATGTTATGTCAGTAGCTTTCCAAACGCTGTCCAGAGCTGAGTCGGATTCGAAGATCGACCTCTTTTTAGGGTTCCGATCCTCAAAAAGGAAAAGTAACCCTTATAAGATCACTTCGTTGTCCGTCTGTCTGTCTGTCAAGACCCTTTTTCTCAGAAGTACGTGGAGGTATCAAGTCTAAATATCAAGAACTAAGGTGTGCAATCCCTTGAAGCTGTGAAAAAATTAAATTTCTAAGTCAACGCAATCAATAGATACGACTGATTATGTCTTATTTCTTAACAAATTCCAAAGGGAACAAAAACCTAGGGTACCTCCAGTAACCAACAATCATGAAATTTGGCAAGAAGCAGCCTCTTGTAGCACAAGTAAAGGAAAAACCCCGAATGCTCTTAATTTGTAGTTATTTTAAGTTAGGCATATCTAACTAAACAGTATGTCTCAGGTAAACAACTTTTCAAATGTGGAGTCCCCGATCTTTATGGATATGAATTGCTTATTTTATTGTTTGTAGGTTTTAGCGTTATCTCACCTGATTTTAAAATATTTGTTGCCCAAGATGTTCTCTAAGCCTCGTGGGGAAACTGGCTCTCAAGTGCAGCTGTCAGAATACGCCTATAGGTGCTTGACGACAGATTTTCAACTCGAAGGTGGTAGCTAGCCAGGCAGTCATTAGAAAATCCGCTACTACCATGCTTTAGTTTCATCACGATGTTTTCCTTCACCGAAAGCTCAGACTCATTGCAGAAATTCGAATTCACGTCTATCGACGCGCTGGCCGTACACACTATCACTGAGCTATCATTGCTTTAAATTTCTGCATTGCTTCATTTTATGCGAAGAATAGTTTAATTTATAATAAAGTATCCAAGTGTGAACGGTTCGACAGTGACAATATTCAAATGCGCACAAATAACGGAACGCGGAGTGTAAGGCAAACATGCGATCGGTTTATATTTAATTGAATTCTTAATGACTACCGCGGTTCTAATATGCGCCTCGCTGTTTGTACCAATGCCTAGGTGCATGCATCCGTGTTCTAACGTAAATATTGCCGGAATAATTGGATTTTGTGTTTCGTTTAAATTACACGCAGACTTGGATGTCAACATCATACTGTATATAATGCACTTATACGGAAATACAAACTTAATATTTGTAATGCACAAACATACCAATATCGGCATAAATATCCTTGTATAGTTTTATCATCTTGATATTAAGTGTTGATGTGCTGTCTAAAATATAAATCGCGGAATACTTCGATGGTTCGTTGTCATTCTTTTATTTTCATTGAAGAACCTAATCATCCGAATTCGATTCAAAATGATTCTGAAGTTCTTCAATGTCTAAACCCTTTATGGACAACGCCCGGCCCGAGGCGGCTTTTGGTCCAGCCAGCGAAACATTTTAAAAAAGCTTTTTCCAAATTTGGAAGCACTTATAAATGTAAACAGTTGTAACACTTTACGGCTGTATATTAATTGGATCGATTATTTTATTTCTAAAGATTCAACTCAAGCGTTTCATTAATTCCATATCATTAAAGATATTATACTGATTTATAAAACTTTAGTATTACACTTGATATATGATATAGAAAATATATCGTTTTTTTTCTCAGTTAGCTATTACCTACAATTACGTACGGTCCACAATTTCGTTAACAATTATAACATTCTAAAGTATGGACTAAAACTTTCCAAAGTTTGACAATATTTCGTCTAAACCATTCCAACTAAAAATCATCGTGCATTATACTATTTCCATTTCTTTATTTTCTCGATGACAGTTCTAATTTTGTAATGTTGTGACCAAATAAGTATTGATATCGATCGCATATATTTATATAGTGACGATTCATCAAATTTTGATTAAAATAAATAAATAAAGATTACCTGTCGTTATAATGATTTCGTTTCATTGTCGAGTACCTACCTATACTTACTTATTTTACAACAGCTTCGAAAATTTTGAAGAAGTTGGCATTATCAATCAAAAATTCATACGTGTAACATCTTGTAATGAAATATAATATTAGTTAATAAATTTGTACAAAAATATCCGGCAGTAGTTTAGTTTCATACATTTTGTAAAAACATATCGGATCTTTTATGGTGTTAGGTTTATGGATATAGCTCCATCCCTATCAGTTTCTCAGACTCTGGTATAACCTTGTACGTGTATAAAAGTCATATTTTTATAAAATACTGCATACATAATGTAAAAAAGATGCTCGTTCAAGTTTTCACAGGAGCTGTCATTGAGAAAATAAAGAAATGGAAATGGTATAAGTATAAGAAATAGACAAAGAAAACCTTTCAAAGCACATATGTCACGCGAGAGATGAGCAAAGAGTGTTTTGTCTTCATTGACTAACCAATAGATGCGATGATTTTCTCTTCTTTTCATTTGTTATACTATAGAAATAATCTATAAATAAAAAAGATGCCGTATTGTCTACCTAACTTACATATTAATGCAACGAGCGAGGCAACTATTAACACGAGCGTAGCCGCAGGCATAAGCCAGTAACGTTATAATTATTCATAGTATAGTACTATAGTATATATTTATGTATATTCTAAATATCCCCAGGCCATCGGCGTGACTTTAAACGTATTAATATGCAGAGATAAAAAGCAATTTACCTCCAAAGAACAACTATTAACTGGACTAATAACAATGTTTAGCATTAACTGCTTCATTTATAAACCGTTTTAGAACTCAACAATGATTTATTGGAAGCACCTTTTAAACGTATAATTAAGAAGTTTACCGTTGCTCGTGTTACACCATTAGAGAGTATAATTCTGTAATCTAATTCCGTATACGAAAAAACATGTACGGACATTTTATGGTAAAAGATCACAAAAAGAAAATTTCAGAAGTCATAATCGTTGTTACAGTGGTTTGACGAGCAATATAAATGTTTAAAAAAAATAGGTTTAGCGGTCAGATTCTGGACCAGATGATATATTAGGATGTAGCCTAAGATGTGACACGCTAAGCCTAGGAGAACTGGATTTCAAGTGCAGGTGGTAATGCTCTAGCACCGTGTTATAATTTCACAGCGATGTTTTTCGCTCTACTAAAACTTCACACACATTGTACTATCCAAACATAGGTCAATCGATACAGTGTCCGAAAAGGCACTAAAGTATTCTAAAAACGTGTGTCAGTTACATTTTGTTTGTATTCAAGCTGATGATGTTTTATCGTCATTCCCCAATATCAAAATTTGTGACACTTTCTAAAACATTTTACGTGTTGAAGTAATGATGTAAAAACAGAGATACGACTGACATTTTATGACCTGAAGATGTTAGATAAAATTGTTGGCTGTATTGTTCTTACAAACAATTTTTATTAAAGAGTAGCGGAGATTGATAAATAAAGTTGTCAGTTCACGGTTAATTAAGGTAAAAACTATGAAAGCCTGCGGCATGTAAGTAAACCATAATCGATTATTATAACTCATGTTAATGAAAATATGTACGTGTTATTTTCTTTATTATGGAGTTATAACTGTTATAAATTAAGCGAGAACCTTGTTTGTTATTCATAATAGTTTTTAGAGAAGTCTACTTAATTATCCTTAAACTTGACACCCAATTATTAAATAATACATACATGGAGTGACGTTCCCCATTGAAGTTGGTGCAATTATTAAACAGTGTATCGACAGTACAGCAAATTGAGGTTAGCTAATATAGAATTGTTTGCACCTAAAACAATAAACGGATATAATAACAACACTTAATTAGTGATATAGGTTTCTTGAAAAATATTTCCATGTAAGTCTGATTTTTTTTTTTTAATAATTCGATACCTAGCGAGAATCAAAAATGAATTGAGAATAATTGACCCTCGTTATTTCGAAAGTAAACCATTACACAATCGAAATATCAATTCGCAGTTCTTTGCTTGTCACGTTATATATAGTTTCAAGTGTCCTACCAGTCTACCTAAACATTTTCTCCCTAATTTTTCAGTGTATATCCTATTCAAATTTAGCTGACTCGATCGTCTCAATACTCATACACCCCAGAATTATAAACGATATTGTTCGTGATTTGACTGTATACAGTTAATTTTATTTTACCATAACAGTATCCTTAATTAGTATTCTGAACTGGACGAAGATTTTGGACATCAAGATGCAAAGCCAGCACGATTCCGTCCATCACAATTAGTTGGAACAAAACGTCTTCAAGTCCCTCGTCTTGCACGCGGAGGATTAATTAGAATTGTAAACGACCTCGACCGAGCCCTGCCGATCCATCCACTTAACTGCGAATCAAAATGTTTACAGCAAACAATCCTTTTGAAGATTAACTCTGGAATTGAAACACTGAAGGAATACTCATTACGGACGAATCGAAATACTAAATTACATTGTTATTGATGTTACTCGGCTATATAAATCAATAAAAAGTATTGTTGACATAATAAATAAGACGGTTTATAAGAGTGAATTGGAAAATGAATTAACTAACACAAAATTATTTGTTAATAATATCACATTTCTGAACAAAATTTCAAAATTACTAAGATGTTTCTACCGGTTCTTCTAAACGTCATTGATTATTTCCGAATCAGTAGGAGCTTTGAGCAATATTGCCTTAATAAGGCCTGTGTATGTACAAAGATTATATCATTTTCATTTTCACTTTTACCTAACCCTTGACGTACTATACGACAACACTTTCCACATTACGTTTTTATGACTTCTATGTAATCAATAAAACTTCATGATATTTTTCTTCATCCAAAGCTAAAATTAATCCGAGACCACGTCAATTGTTGTAATATACAAACACAATTTTATTGAACTATTATTACTTCTACATCATATTTCTTATATTAAAATAAAAAATAAGGAACAAGTACAACAATATTTTTTAATTATTTCTCTTTAAGAAGAGGACAGTTTTTCAGTAAACTGGGTATATTTCTTTAAACTATATTTTTTAAATCGGAATAATTTTATTGCTTCTTAATAAATTTTACAATTTCCTCTTTACGTTCGCCTCATTAGAGAAGGGGATTTTATAAAATATTACCAACGATACTTTGTTTATAGTTTTGAGTTTATATCCTGGTGATGTTTTGAGATCAGCGTTTCGTGAAATTGCTTTCAGTTTCACGTTGATTATTTTAAATGAGTTTTAATATAATTTTTCTTCGGAGTTTATCATAAATTTTACACAAAAATATTACATTTAATTTCCTCTTGAAACATGCGTTGTTTGCAATTATAGAAAGGATTCCACACCAATATGTTTGTTTCCTTATTCTTACAAATTGTCGCCATTTCGAATAGCTTCTATATACCTACAAAGAGCCTCTTTTACGTCTATTGTACGTATTTCGTGCCCATCCATAAGATGCCTTTTCCGATAAGGTTTACAATGTCGTCAACTCATCTCAAGGCAGGTAGCCTATCATTTAGTTTTTCCACTAACCATTATGTGAAGGATCTATACTATATCTGTCGTCACCACTACATACATGTCCTATATTTTCAAACTTTCTGGATATACATCGGTACTGTTCCAAAGGAACATTATGTTATTTAGGCATTACTTAGATTATTAGGCTATAGCCTAAATTAGCCTGAAGACTTTCATCAGGCATTGTTTAAAATTAAGAAGTGATAGCAGTTTTAGTGGAACTAGATGCAAATTTAAAGAACAGTAGGAATACCGAATACTATAATACAATTTATACAAATATTCATTTCACCATGATGAACCATACTATCTGCTATCTGATTATATACAATCTGTAGCGACACACATAACACTGTTTGTACGGGTAAGAAGCAACTCCTGATACTACAAATGATGTTCGTTGGTGATAAAGTTTTTAGTTAGGTATAAATAGTACAACAATATTGTGTTACCTAAGTGACAGCAGTGCTGCAACTGACTGTATCAAATATAATCCAGAAGATTCCATACTGTTTAATCGCAGATATTGATTCTGATGTTAACGATACACCAGAATTATGGTTTTATACTAATGAATTATAAGTTACCGTACACGGTTAATGTACATACAACAATATAAAAACAACTATATAAATTTGCAGCAATATAAAAGTTAACGATAGAAACAAGAAGCGTCACTCTTAAAATAATATGCGCTTGGGAACAACGGTATTGAACAAATTGCGAATTCAATCAACGTCGTCTTCGCACTATTCACTTCTCATTTTATATTGCTGTTTTATTTGTTTGTTATGTTAGCTATAGTTTTTAAATAGTTTATTGTTGATCAAAGTGTACACTCATGCGAGCTATTGATTTTGCTTGTACAAGTGTAGACTGTAGACAGACATATTAGGAAAATATGCTTAGAGTCTTAACTAACATAGACTAAGTTTACTAACAATATTATTTGTAAATGTGAGTCATTAGATATGCTTATTTTGATTGTATCTTTTGTATAAACTTAGTCATACTTAAAACTTTCACAATAAAAAGGTTCGTAAATTGACATTCAACTCAGTTCACTAAATTAACATGTGCTATGTTTTTATTTCTTACACTCTTTCGCTAACACCATGCCCATGTGTTCAGATATCTGCATAAAAGTAGGTCATCATAGTAGGTGATCATAGTCACTTATTCAAATAGGTTTTAAATATAAATCATAATGACTGACATTAAAAAATCATTATTGTATAAATAAAAAATATGAAAGTTCATGTCTGGGCGGCGCAAAATGAAATAGATGCACCATTTTTAGATGATTGGATTCCGACGTTACTCAATATCCATTTGAATTTTCATACAGACTATGACTTTTTGTGTTACCTTGCTAAAATGTTAGCACTATACCTGATTTGTATGTAAATAAAAAATCTAAATGACCACCGATAATAGTATATCCATCAAGAATTCACATTATACCTTTTGTCAGTTGAATTTGACGAAAAAGGTAAAGGAACTTGGAATCAATTAATATTTGTATGATACAGTAATAGAATTTTAGAGCAATATTGTTGATGACGTATTAACGTTGGGCTCATGGTTTTTCGAATGTTTTCGAAGATTACAGCTCCTTTTCAGTGTTTAGTAAATCTCAAGCTAGCAAAAGAGCTACAACTAACAACGTAAAGTCCAGTTACCGTTCTTCTGGACGCTTATTGCGCTTAAGAATAGTCCCGAGTACTTCATTATTATTTAGCACGCATGGCCTAAAGACTCATCTTATGATTTAATGAATGACTAAAATATAGCCATAATTACCGTTCGAAAGGTTTTAGCCAATCTAACACTATTAAATTATTGTAATGAGTTATATAAACTAGGAAATGTGCATGTGAGCGGTCATCAATACTTGCAGTTCCCGAACGAATTGCGATCGACGGATTATGTACTAGCTCTCTTTTCATACTAATTAATGCCAATCATTTAATCCCTATAATTTATATATTATTGATTAATGAAAAGCAGGGATTTGCCGTTCTGTACGCTTTATATTCTATGACATGGACAGTCGTTAGCAGCTATATAATAAACGCAGTAAGGGGCAAAGACTTAAAAATAAAGGAATATTTGCAATTCAACTTCATTTAGCGTAGCCTACCGTACATAATAGAATATTGTGAGAAAAGACACATGCCAAATCCACATTGCAGTGGGACTGTGAATAATTATTATATCCACATAAATACAGAGCCGGTGTTCACTATACGATTTTTTTTATTAATAAAATAAATTCATTCTATCCAGTTATATCTTAAATAGAGTACACATTATGATTTATTTTTATTTCCCAGTCGAATTACTTAAATAACGTGAATATTTAGAATTAAAAAATGTGTTTTTTATTGTGTTTAAGCATCTGAAGTTAGAAAAAAAAAACGAATGAATTTAGTTTACTTTTGTACATGTGTAATGGGCAATTAAATTGAATATTTTAAAAGGCAAGTAGAAGGTAAAAAGAGAATGAAGGGATATCATAAAACTTACGTAAGACAGAAATATTTAATTTAAATTTGGATTATCATATTTAAAATTACCAATTGTAAATAACATAAAAACATGAAGATGTAGCGGTAAACAATGGTCCATTAAATTAATTTATTAAAATATCAGTATACTAATTATTAAAATAATTTGGTTTTTAAATTTAAGTTTTGGGTTTGATGTCTTATGAAAAATGAAAAAAAAACTACGTTTTCCCGTTGAGGAGAGGAGTTGTGTGCAGATTTTCTTATTTTATTTTTATTAAGGGAATTTGATATCAAGATTACTTTAATACTCGTACGTTCCCAAATTTAAATGTGAATAGTTTTCAATAAAGAACGGTTGCTGGAAATTAAATAATTTTAATTTAAACAGTCATGCACTTTGTGTTATTTTGCACTTGTTAATAATTTTGCTCATTAGATGTAGGTAGGAATATATAGTTTCGTCAAAGCAGTCTTATGAATTTTACCGCGACGCATTGTTCATTTAAAACAGTGACGTTTTATAAATAGATGCGTTATACTCTCACTAAGAGCAATTTGAAAACGATACAAATTTTGTTATCGTCATGTTGAAACAAAAGAGATAGAAAATCACAGCATAAGGCGGAAACGCTCTTGTCAAAAAAAGAATAAAAGTTTCTTCTCGCTCACGCCAGTATCAAGTCTAAAGCGAACTGAGGGTAATTACCCACCATTCACGATGGCATATTAAGAGAGTCAAGGCCGTATCTACTAATAAAATATCATTGATATAAAACCCCTTTTGGAGTTTTGGATGTGGCCCTGAGGACTTTGTTAACCATGGGTTGTAGTTAAAAGTAAGTTATTATTGTTAGATTAGATTACTTTTAGTTTGGTAGAGTGGTGACGTGAATCCAGCCATATAGACCAGTTCTTACAAACCCACTTTAGATATAAAACTCACTTTACATACACAAATTTATATGGCTTTACATGCTAAAGAGTGGAACACTTTGCCGGATTTTATAGCCTAATTTAATTATAACCGGGGTATCTTCAAGTATCGAGTGAATAAGCGCCTTCTACGCAAGCGTGCTCCATCGTAGACACACCATCACTTACGATCAGGCGAGATAGTGGTCGAACGCAAGCCTATCCGTAGTTAAAAAAAAAGTCTACGGGACTTGTGGCCTGGAAAACGCTGAAGCTTGAGGTAAGCTGTTTTAATTTGTATAAGTGTGCTGTATATCACAGTTTCCACTAAAGATAACCTAAGACACAACTTGCGAATAGGTTTTCTAGCTGGCCGCCTGGCTAGCTACCACCCTCAAGTAGATAATCTATCGCCAAACACCAATAGGTGTGTTCCGGCCGCTGCACTTAAGAGCCAGTCTTCCACTAGGCTTACCGTGCTACCATCTTGGGCCACCTCGTCACTTAAGATCAGGTGAGATTGTGGCTATAGCGCTAAAACCTGTAACGATGAAAAAATAGGATTTGTTTTAAGGGCCCTGCACCAATTCATTTGCGGTTGTTGGTCCTGGATAACTCGAACAATGGTGGTCTATTTATGAATTTACTGTTGAAAGGTTGTTTATTATATGGTGGATCATTAAGTGAATGATAGTGATGTCTGGAAGTGACTCGCTCTCTGTGCATCCACAAAATTATTATAATTATTGTACCTAATAAATTAACACTTGTACGGTTGGAAAAGAAAGACAAAGTCTGTCGAGTTTCTTACCGGTTCTTTTCGATGAGTGGGATGTTTATCCGAACCGGCAGTAGTGTTTTGACGTTCATAAGTGCCTTCTTAGGGCCTAAATTGAATAAAGATTATTTTGTTTTTCTTTTTTTAAATTACGGCTTAAAAATCTAAATGATTTAATAGATACGTTTTGGGTGAAAAATTTGCAGACGAGCATATTGTGTTAAAAGTTAGCCAACCAATATTATGAGTTCAAAACACCTACGTGTACACCCTTTGCATTTCGTCTGAGTGTATCAGACAGGCGACTGGCTCATCATGAAATATTCAATAGTAAATTGCAAACAATCGATACCACTTCAGTACTTGATATCTTTATTGCACCTTAGACATCCTGTTATTGTATTTTTATCTTTGATTTATTATATGTCTATGTAATTTCCTATGCGCTGACGTTTTGTATTATACTTAACTGGCTTGTGTTAATGACTTCCTCCGGGTATTTTTTTTTTGTACTTTATAAATTTAGCCTTTGTTCACAATATCACCCGATGCTAAATGAGTATGTCCTGTAAAATGTTAAGACACTAAGCCTACAACAGGAAAGGCTTTCAAGCGCGGCTGCCGGAACACAACTGTAGATATTTGGAAATAGATTTCCAGCTTAAAGCTGTTAAGTAGATCGAATAATTTAACTCGAGTAAAACCGTGGGACACAGCTATTTTATAATAAGATCGTTTATAATTACTACTAACGCTATCTATCGGCGATGAATTATATGTCGTGTAAAAAACGTTATCACCATCTGTTTCGTATTTTAATCCGTAGTCGGGTTACAGGTTTTTAAAACGGGTTAAACTTTTCCTTGATCATAATCAAGGGTCAACATTTTTTTAATGAGTAACTTCTGAATACATGAACCATACGAGTGTACATATTTATTTTATATAAAGATATATTTCTTTAAGATATACAAACTTCACAGCACATTTTAGGAATTGTAAAATAAATAGAAATAGCGATCGCCCAAAGGTCGAAATTCGACCAGCGACTTTTTGATCATAGACTATTTTCTGTTTAACATTTGCAGTATTCATGAACCTAAACAATGAGTATTATCTACATCACTTGCTGTCACTTTTCATTGAGTGACAATGTCAATATTTTGGGGGATCTAAGTTTAATGGCACTGGTCATGTTAGGATTCGCAGTATTAATTTATTTAATTTCATATACCTATTAGTAACAGATATTATAGATAAATTTTAGCTTTCTGCACTCCTTCTACATATAAACTTTAACCATGCCAAATCTCACAGACTTCTGTGCACGCAAGGCGCATAAAATGTACCGAAAACTTTTGCTTCATGTATTAATATATTAGAATATAAATTTATATTGCCAATTAAGAAATAGTACCTACATAAGTTTAATTTCATAATTATACCTAATGTTAAAGATTTTACGATATTATGTAAGTAATGTATGTTTGTGTGTGTGTGTGTTAATGAACATGTATGCTTATACGTGTGTGTGTATTATACGAGTGTTTTAAGTTTCCTTTATTAACTACCCCTGAAGTAACTTTGTACACGGACCAAATTGAGAAACTCCATTCGACTTAGGTGGATAATGTCAATATTGTTAAGACCTGTTACAACCCGATTAAAAAGATAGAGAAAATTCTGTTCCCGAAATATCTCGAAGCAGCTACAAACTTCTCAGGACTTCGAAATAATGTTCGAGTAGTAAACAACCGCGGCGCATGTTTGTGTAAACATCGTAGTTTACACACACATGTATAGGGCTTATGGCCTCAATTACGTCATCGAGTAGTCATAGAAAGTTAGCGATGATTCACGATTTTTCTGCGATCGTTTAGTGTAGGTATTTAAGCGACTCAGGCGCGGCGCTGAGGCAGTTCGGTTTTGAATTATAAAGCGATAACAACGAGCGATAAGAGGAAGCGAAACCACAGTGTAATAAATAACAGTGTTGTGAATTCTTGTAATTTGTAACTGTGTGGATTTGAAATAAATCTTCTTCACGTCGATCATCGGCATTCTTAATACCCACGGGTGTAATAATATCATTAAAAAGTTATTGCACCGTGTTGTGAATATTCAACTAAATAAATATTTGTTGTTAATAACCAAAATAGTAGGTACCTACTATTCAAGATCAAAATCGCTCTCGGATTTAGTTAATTTACAATTTTTATTTAAATTATTTCACTCTGCGCTAGGCGAACTACACAAGTAAACTAAAAACAGTTTTTTATGGAACCTCAGTTCAATGTAACAAAATAATACCTCGAACGTTCTATCACTATAAGTTTTACAGATAAATCATTACTTTTTGGCCATCTCTGACGTATTTTATAATAAATACACAAACAAGAAAAATCAACTAAAAAGAAAACCAACTTCTATTAAAATTGGACCACCTTATAGATGTCGTCTTTCTAAAGAAAAAAGAATAATCCAACATCTATAAAATAGATATACATTCAAACTAAGAACCTTCTCCTTTTTTGAAGTTTCTTAAAAACAGTATTAGGACGACTGAATCATAAACATTTAAATGGCGTCTTGGCTTAAATTATTATGTTTATAACACGACAGTGACAAGTCTGGCAAGCGCCGATCACTGCCATGAATGGTGTTCGTTAGAGACAAAAGCGTAAATGCCACAAATATTACGAAGAGACATACCGTTTGAGAGGTTTTAGTGTAAATTGTGCTAATGAGACATTCTCTGAAGTATGAAATACGAGGCATAGATTGGGTTTAGCCTCCATTCGATATCGACAAACAGCAATTATTTAAGTAAAACTTCTTTAGGCCCGACTAGGGAGTAACTCAGATTTTTTTTCTAACGGAAGTAAGCTTACGTAGTTTCCAGTATTCAAAAATAATAATTTGGAATTGGTCGTAAGTATATGTCATACTCCACGCTTCTTGATTTATACGCCAGTTAGTGACAAATATCATAATCTATTGGGATTATTTATTTCCAATATTTTCAAACGAATCAATTGTGAATAGCAAAGTGAATAAAAATTTAATAGTTTAAAAAAATATATTTTAAATTGTAAAGTTTTTTGAAAATCTCTTAATATACTTGTTTATTGATTACTATTAATAAATTTTCTGACGATTGTGACATTCTATAATATTCAATAATAAAATTTAATCATTTCAGTGATATATGCCGTCAACGCCAAAGAAGTTTTACTTCAATCGCGGATAAAGGTTACACGCACACACTTTCTTTTTTTTTCTGTTATGGATAGGCTATTTAGATAGAAATCTAAAACACGTAAATGATGATTATTAATAGTGTAGAAGTCTAAGTCTAGAAATAGTATTGGCATTTTCGAAAATATGTCTAAAAATACCAACAAGTGCTCGGTACAAGAAATTTTACTTGAGTACAAACTAGGCAAGCGTAATAACCCGAGAAATCTTCCAAGCTCATTCTTTGATACAAAACCACGTGATTTGTACATAGGGTTGCTACCGAAGTATTGTAAGTTATATCGGGCTACAATACTTTAGAACAATAAAGTACGTGCAAATACTTTATTATTATATATATTGATGTTATATGGTTCATTTTACGTAAATAATTAAAAGACTAAGATGATTTAAAGTAATTTTGGGTACCTATAACTTAGCCAACAAGTTCAGTGACTGAACTAAATAATATAATTCGTACTCCGAGTCGTAAACCAAAAATATTAATAAGTGTCTATAAAAGTGTAACTAAAAAAGCTTTTTTATAATGAAATTGAGTTTCCGTAATATTCATTCTCAACTGTAACTAACGAAAATACCACAAAATCATAACCTACTTACTCTGAAGTCTCTACAGATATCTTACGACATACTTTATTTAGATACCATATACTTTTTGTCCAACCTTAACAACCAATTATAAAATATATAACAAATTTGGCAACCCTATTCCTACGGCACCGTCAAACTATCATTTCTACACGCTATATTACTTACAGTAAAGAAATAATGTGCATATAAGTCACTACTAAGCACACAGATGTTTCTAAACATACTAATCCACTCATTATATTAAACATAAACACAGTTTATTCCCCGAAACCATAATAAATTCATTTAATACAGTTATATCGTAAGTTGAAGCCGTACGTTAAAGTGGATTATTGTATTCAACGTCTTAAATACACCAGCAATTTATTTGTAAACACATTAAAATAGAACAACAATATCATAAAATATAAAATAGATAAATTTTCTCAAAACATTTTGACAAAACAGGATTAAATTGACTAAATTTAGTACTTATGTTAACTTTGCTCTTCCAATCCTACATCCTCGAACATTTAACATGTTTGGAAAGACTTGATAAGTTTGAACTTGTAAACAATAAACCCAAAAGTCATTTTTAGAAATCTATTTATTAATACATGAAGCAAAAGCTTTCTATCCCTTTTTAAGCATATTGCGTGCACGGAAGACTGTAGAGATTTAGCATGGTTAAAGTTTATATGGAGAAGGAGTGCAGAAAGCTAAAATTTATGTATAATATCTATTACTAATATATTAAATAAAATAAATTAATACTGCAAATCCTAAACTAACCAGTTCAATTGAACTTAAACCTCGAAAATATTGACATTGTCACTCAACGAAAAGTGACAGCAAGTGATGTAGATAATACTCATTGTTTAGGTTCATGAATACTGCAAATATCAAACAGAAAATAGTCTACGATCAAAAACCGCAGGTTGAATTTCGAGGTTAGGGAGATCGCTAGTAATTATAAATGTTATCCTTTTCTGATAGTCAAGATAAGTAACAGTGTTAGCTTTACAAAAAGCTCTAACTACACTACCTACCTATTAGCTGGATTTTGGAAGTGAAAACTTCTTAGCATCGTTGTGATTTGAATGTCGATGAAGCGAAAAAGCAAAAGCGACAGTAAAAAGAGACAGACTAAGATTTAACGTGGGAGAAAATGTGATAGGAAAATTTTATGCAATGGTAGACAAATTCTAAAATGGTACAAAAAAGGTTTGTTACCACGCAATAATAGATTTTATTACCTCCCCAAAAAAGCACGGAAAAACTTTTTACACAATACTTATGTCATTCTGTTACTGATTTATATTGTGTTAGGATATTTCATGCATGGATATTTCAAATGTGCATTAATTGAAAATGATATTGTGAATAATGATTGTGAGTACTTGTATGTACATTTCATAAACTTTAAATTAGTGTTTATTTGATAATTTTCTGAATTAAAAAAAAACATAGATGTGAAGGTTTCACTTTACCACGTGTGAACTGGCACGCATCATTTTCTTTAGAACTGACTATACTGTTAGGCATAAGGGTCCCAGAGCGTTAGACGGCTTTTATAGCTTCACTGTAGCTTTGGGGCGTGCACATAAGGCATTCAGCCGCGAAAGCATGGCTACATGTCCAAGGGTGCCAAAGTGGCCAAACCTCAACTTGGATTGTTGCCGTAGTTGGAGGGAGGAAGGAAAGAACATGCGTATTTATGTATTTAGTGATCTGTCAATTTTTATCTAAAGTAACTATGTAGTACAAAAAAAGAAAGAAAAAGGGTCCCTTACAGAAACTATGTACCTATGTGGGGTGCAGTGCAATGGTGTTTATTGGTTGCTAGTGATCGTAAGTGCAGTGTCACTGTATCACGTGAGCGGCTGTTAGTCTCAAGGGCTCCACACCGAGGCTTGAGTTGCCGCAGGGGAGTGTGGACGTGGCAGGTGTGCGGGAGCTAAGTCAATCGCTTATCTCCTGCGGGGGGAATATTTACCGGACAATAACTTCTAAGATTATGTAAAGCCAGTTTTTTTTTTTTGGTCGAAATAGTAGATCATAACGTCAATGATAGTGATGTCTGGAAGTGTACGTCCACTAAAAATATAATGTACAATTGCAATCAATACTAAAAAAAAAATTAACCCGATCGACTTTCATGCCAGCTCTTCTTGGATGGACTTAAATGTTTTTCGAACGATAGAATTGTATGACACTCAAAAGCCCCTTCCGATACCCTAATTTAATATAAGGTACTTTTATTTTGTTTGAAAGATCACGTAATTTAGTTGTTAATACTGTCCTCTCTATAGTACCATATAAGCGAAAATATAGACGTAAAATCAGAGTATGAAGTCTAAATTAAGATCTAATTCATGCCAAATAAACCGATCACTATACGCGATGCAGAAACATTCAAAACCAGAATTATATCTAACAGAAAATGCAACAGTAAACTTAAAGTTAATACGGTCACAACGGAATAAAATAAGATAGTAAAATAATTCTTTAGAACTGTTTATGCGCCAACCGAGTGGCAAGCAACTTATTTGTTCTACTCGTGTCCTATACCGGTTTTGAAATGTGAATTAATAATAAAAGTTTATTATCTAGAGCCAGAACAAGTACTATAAAGTCCTGTTAGATAAGGATATTATAGGTGTCGGATTTTAATCTGTAATCCTATTGTGGAATTTTGCAACACATTCAAAGATAGAGTTAAGTTACGCATGGAATATTCGTACCACTTGTTATTAATAATCGTATTATGAATACTTGTTAATAAATTATTAAAATTGAAATATTTTATTATACATTATTACGAAAATTTACTAGTAATAGAAAGAGCAGTAAAAATTATCGAAATAGAAGGCCAATTACAAAAATTACTTAAAAATTATTGAAAAAGTCTCTACATAAATTGTGCCTTAGGGAAGACACACTTTTATTACATATGTCAACACTATAAAGTAAAGAATTAAGTTGTTTGTACGCCCGGATTAAAAATAATTTTGTCTCTATGTTGTCCTTACAAATGGTACATATAAAAGTTTGGGTTTTCTTATATTGACATCAGAAGCAATGATGGTTCAATGTCAACGGACACTATGTCGATCGATGTGAGTTCGAATCTTTGCAAAGTGCCCTAGCCTTCGGTGAAGGAAAAACATCCTAATGAAATTATAGCATGGTGGTAGGGCCTTTGTAGCTACCATCCTCAAGTTAAAAACCTAACACCAAGCACCTCTAGATATGGTCTGACGGTGACACTTGAGAGCTACTTATCCCACTATGCTTCGCGTAGTGGTAGGGGCCAAACGCTAAGCCTATAAAGAAGAATACATATTTCTTTGTATTTAATCTATTTTTAATTAAGGGACTTGTGTTCAAAAAGAACACGTCAGTCTCATCATAACCTAAGCATAGCATCACATAACTATCTTAGTCAACTAATGACAAAATCATGTGAAAGATGACATTGCATCGCTAGCACTATCACAGGCTCGTTCCGTTTTAACAACAATTATAATATAATCATTCAATATAATTACAAAAATAGTTTCTGCTATTTTAGATAAAGATGGTTCTTATAGTTTTAGACGATACTATTGTGTGTTAACAGAACTGCACGCTATGATGTTTGCAAAGATTATAAAGTCATATATTTTTATAATTTGTATCTGATTAACAAAAAAGTTACGTGCGTGGAACGGAATATTTCGGGGCTGTCAGCGCCCATCATATAATAACAGTACACGTATTCATGGTTATTATCATTAACGCAGTGTTTAAAATACATAAATGGGTGACCTCGATTTAAAAAACTTAGTGAAGTTAATACTTGAAGTTAAATTTTTTAACGTCACTACAATAACAAAATCTTGCATGTCTATACAAATTGTAGACATTAAATGTTTAAACCTGAAATAGTATTGGAATCTCATTATATGACTTTAAAACTATTCGTTTCTCAGAAAAAGGAAGCTGTCGAAATTATTAATCTGTCTTTTCTTAACATAATACTGTTTTATTGGTTATATTTCATACATTTACGATTCTTAATGCGAATGGACATCAGGAACATAAATTTTTATCTCAAACGAAAGATGTATATCAATACGACTTAATCTACAAACGAAATTTATTGCAATCAATAAGCTTTCAGCGGAAAAAGCGTGCACTAAGAGCTTTTGCGAAGTTTAAATTACAAGTAACGTGGTGTTTTTAATATTTACTATAGTACTTTTTAAATTATATTTGTTCTATTACGAAAACATCAATTAAATAATAAACATAAAAATTAAAAATAAATTATTAAACTAAACCAATTTTGTTTACTTCCAAAAATCGCCATCAAAAAGGATAAAAAT
Source organism: Saturnia japonica (assembly GCA_033032175.1). Classification (NCBI taxonomy): domain Eukaryota; kingdom Metazoa; phylum Arthropoda; class Insecta; order Lepidoptera; family Saturniidae; genus Saturnia; species Saturnia japonica. The sequence goes on along the minus strand of CM065309.1, from coordinate 20,474,332 downwards.
TTTCACTAAAAAATGAGAAATTAAATGGAACTCCAACTCTCTAAACCAGCACGGTGTAAAAGATTGTTTGGCAATTTTTCCATAAAGATATATTATAAGAAGCGCGCTAGCAAAAAAGAAGATGCACGTGCAGCACCGTACACGTGATAGAGGTGAAACTTTTTAAAAAGGGGAACGCGCATAGTCTAAACTACCCACTCCCGCACACTCCCCACGTCCACCCTCTCCAGCGGTAACCCAAGCCTAGGTCAGTTTCCTCGGCGTAAAGCCCTTGGGTCAGGCAACCGCCCGCGCGATACAAGTGACACTATACATGCAACACTTAGCTACCTACATACAACATTACATACGTATGAACATACACACTTGCACACCACACAGGTACATAGGTTCTGTAAGGGACCTTTTTTTCTTTTTTTGCGCTAGTTAGTGTAGAAAACCTTTCCGATTACTAAATACACATGTACATGGTTCTATCCTTCCTATCAGGAGGAAGAGAACATGCCTATGAGTATATATTAGTTAGCTCAAATCGTAGGAGTAGGGATTCAGTTAGATCGCGACCTATTTGCATGCGCGACGACCGCCCGAGCAGAGGTCTGGCCACTCTGGTACCCTCGTGCGAGTCGTCCAAACAACTTTCGCGGCTGAGTGCCCTCTGCGCTCGCCCCCAAGTCCGGTGAAGCTGTAAAAGCCGCAGTGGCTTCAGGGCCCCTAAGGCTAATAGTTAGTCAGGTCTAAAAAAAAGTCTAATCTATCTATTAGAAATACAATCCTTGGCTATGTTTCTCCTTCTCTCTAGGTTATATCTTTTTTCCCAAGAACGACTTCGTTACATGATAAAAGTTACGCCGTCATGAGTCATTGAAATATTACTCTCGATTCTCGTCCAATTATCGAATCACAGCTTAAGAAGTTTCACTTTAAAAACGTAAGAATAATAAAAGGCAAAATGGAAAAAGCATGCGTCTCAACAAGAAAATTTCGCTTAAGTCAAAGCTTTACACCAAACCAAAGGATCTTTACAGCCGCCCCCACAAACATGCCTCCTCGCAAAAGCGGTTTGGAGCGAAATGTCTTACTTAACGTAACACGATATCTATACACTTTTATTGGTTACCTTCACGTTTTGTTTTGTTTTTACCAAATACTCGGTGATTTTATTTCGTGATAAATTAAGACGTTTCTTTCCTTATAAACCATATTGCTATTAGTGTTTAAAGTTAAAGAAAAGATATCTTCAAGTGATGCTAGTTTTACAATATCTTAGGTATCTTAGTTATGTTGTACAAACAATCCTATGAATAAATTAGTCAAGCATTCATTTACAAATTATAGAGACAATATAAAAACACGAGGAAATAGTGTTTAGGTTATTTTAATGTTCTGTTCAATCCATTGGCTTCCGTGGTGATATTTATAGAACGGCATGAAAGAAAGGAAAAAATCATTTATTCATAAGGACATACACATAACGATAATTATGAATGGAACGTATTTCCAAAGAATTAGCCTATACAATAAACAGAGGAGAGATGAATTAGATATTCAAAAATTTTGTATTTACTATTCTTATTAGCCTCATTAGCCTAATGGTCCTAAGCGCGACTGTTATGCTCGAAGTCCTATGTTCTATTCCCAGGTCGAGCAAAGTGTTATTGGCGTGTTCTATAAAATTCTCAGTTGCAGCTCGAAGTTTGGCTTTGTGCCCGATTAGTACCAATAAGTTCACTTCTCCATACTCCGCCCATACCCGACGACCTGTGGGTGTTTTAGTTCACCTCTGCCTAACTCTTCGGGGATACAGGCGTGATGATATGTTATGTTATGTGAAAGCTAAAGGTAAAGAATTTTAGTTATAAATATGACCGTGTAGTTAAGATGCACCATTAATATGTTATTAACTCTTACAAAAGCATCTGTAGTAGGCGGATTATGTTTATTTATGGTCAATGATGCTTAACTAAAGGAGTACATAAATTTTCACCGTTCAAAGGTAATTCTCCATCAAATAAGAAAACAGTAAATGGTTTTAGCAGTAACCATGCAAATAACTGATTATGTCGACAAGCTTTCAGTAAACATTGCAGTGTAATGCACAAACGTTTAGCGGTTAGATTTGCTTTTGATTTGCTTAATTGTTTTACATTCCAGAAACCTTTTTTTAACGTAGGTAAACCTATATCGTACTAAAGAATTATGTGAAATTTCTAAAACCCCACGCTACTTTAGTGGGACGATGTGGGTTTGTGCAAGCACATGGTTCATGTTCTATGTGGGCGAAACATCTTTTATTCTGGGCCCATGCGCTAATGGAAGATAGTTCGCCCATAGCGCGGATCTGCCAGGTCCTCCTCATTTAACCGCAGCACCTCGACCGTCACCTACTGTCTAAATGCAGCACATATCCCTGGGAGAGGAAAGCTCCCCTTTTTCCTTCCTTCTGCTTTTAGTTCTATAACGTAAATGTACCTTGTAAATATAGATATTTGATAATGAACCTTATCTTATAAGCTAAGACTTCTTATACAGATTTTATGTATATCGTGTGGTATTAAGCCAAATACATGTATCCACAATTATAAAAATAAACTGGTAGAGCCAAAATAACATCGTGCAATGTAACAAAATCACTCAAGGTTCAACAATCTACTTCATGTCCTTTTATAAAGTGGATCAAATCACATTAGAAAACATTAAAAATGCTTTATTTTGTACAACTACATTCTCTAACAATCGCTATCTTATGTAACTTGAACCATGTTAACGCTATTTGTAAAATTATAAAAGTGCAACTTTACAATCTTGAATTTGCAATAGTACTGTGGTCTTTATTGCTTAAATTTAAAACTGATTTTAGTCAACCCTATCATAGAAATGTTGCATTCACACTAACCTTTTCACTAGCGCTAGTTGTGCAGCTAGGAAATACTAAAATTACTATAACGATAAATAAATTCGATTTCAGTTAACTCTTCTTTTAATTATAGGTGATTTATGATCTTAATTGTAAGTAAAGTTGACCACTAGATAATTAGGGTTTAGAAGAATATGACAATTATATATGAAACTCAAACATATTTTGTTTGTAATTACTAAATGATCAGTATCTGCTCGAATGTTTTACTAATCCAAGTGCAGACCAACATTGTAGTATTTCTTTAATAAAACATTTCTTTAAAACTGTTCCAGTAACCATTCATTTACTATAGTGATGTCTTAAGGTTCACTTTTCCAAGATAATTAATTGGTACCAATATCTACCAATTAAAGTTTCATTTGGACAATTCTTTAAAGAAATTTTTAGGGAGTAAGTGTTAGGAATAAGAAAGTATCTCATCCACCATAGAAAAGGGAGGATCCTCCGACCAGATGGGTGTTGTGTCTGGCGGGCAGCTGCCCAACGGTCGTTGTCAGGTTCTTGTATATATGTTCAATTGTTGGGTTAATTTTAATATCGCGATGTAGGATGCGTCAGTTCTTAGTTCGTATGTGGCGATATATATGTCACTATATCGATGTCGCTACAAATTAATTTAAAATTTTAGAATAGTTCTTCTAGACATCTGGACTATCTTAATTGTAAACGGGCCTCTTCGAACCTGTCGGCATTCAAATAGTTCATTTGTAGCACTTTTTATTACAATTATTTTTAAATACACTTGCCCTTTGCATGCTTCTCGTCGCATTGCTTTAATCAATCGCTTTATATGCAATTCATGCTGGACACGGTTATTATCTTGTATTAATCGTAGGTTTAGTTGGAAGAACGTAATTGAATAAACGAGATGGAGGATTTTAATTTCAATTGGTTATCTTTTATCAATTACAAAGCACAATCTCCTACTGCAATCACTTTCAAGAAATTTGCAAGCTACATAATCTTCCTGGAAGATATCGAGAATTATAGAATACTACGGTTACCTTTTCGTACAACAAATAGGTTTATTATAATTTTTATTTACGCTGTAAAAATAATTCTTATCACAATTAATAATTCAAAGATCATTCACACAAATCATTATTTATGTCTCTTGGTATTAATGAAAATAGATTTTTTTTTAATATGATTAAGATCATTTTAATTAGGAATGATGATGATTGATATCATTCCTACAGAACAAATATATTCAAGTAACATGTAGGAAGCGCCATCTACTCAACTAAAATGATAGCTGTTGATTGTTAACTGCCTCGTTAGCCTAGTGGTCGTAAGCGCGACTGCTATGAACCAGGACCTGGGTTCGAATCCCAGGTCGTAGCAAAGTGTTATTGGGTTTTTCCTATGAAATTCTCAGTAGCAGCTCGGAGTTTGGTTTCGTGCCCGATTAATGGCAATAGCCTCGCCTCATATCACATGGGAACTAAAAACATACTCGGCGAACTGTGGGTGTACATTAGTAAGCATCTGCCTAACCCTTCGAGGAATACAGGCGTGATGGTATGATGGTATGTTGATTGTTTACATTGTATAGTGTGCTTCACACGAGTCAATAAATTTCTCACTACGCTCCATGGTATAATGCTATCAAATTTATTTTATAATAACTTAATGGTTTCTAGCATGTCTACAATGCAAGAATTTAATTAGTTAACACTAAACAAAGTGAACCAACTCAAAGCAATTTACAACAATTAAATGATTAATTAATTATATCGAAGTATATTTACTACTGTTCTGAGAAACGATTATTATATCGTAACCAGGTCGTAATCTCAGTTTTAATAGAATTCTGATTTAAATTATGACCAACAGAAACTTTGAGCATAACAGTGTTTGATCTCACAGATATTGTTGTTTGGAACTAATCATTACCGGTCGCTTATAGTAATTAAATTATAATTCAATAAATGCCTATCTATCTATCTATATAAAAAAAAATTATTTGAGGTTAGCATGTTGTGTGTACATCATGCAAAAACTCACCAGATAGATTTTGATTTTTTTTTTGTTTTACTTCATAGTATCTTAGTCCTTCTTATCTAAAAAACAATATTATCACGATATCTTCATTCAATAAAAAGCTATAAAGCTGTAAGAAAGTATACGTAATATAATATAAGAGTATTTTAATATAACCGTATCTACAAAATTTAATTTATTTCAATTTTCTGCAGGGTATTTATGAAGATATTTTTAATGTAAACGTTTATACAATCAATACCAAGAACGACAAAGAATGATCCACACAATGAACTGATCAAAGCTGACCTCATCATATAATTATATGCAATGTTTGAAATTACTGGTTAAATATGACCTAAAATAGAAACTATATTATCAAACACATTAAACCTTGACTATTTTGCCGCATTCCCGCTACCGATTGTAATAGTAGGTATTGATAAAGGATTAATCAATTTGCTAAACAACACCGGTTTCTTGAGGCTTACGGCCTAATGTAATGTTGTTTTGTTTATTTAAACGTATGGTCTGTTGCCTGAGCGACAGCGATGCAAACACAGAATACAAGAAAATGTTATACATAAATATATGTCCTCACTGACAAACCGAAAATGGGCAAAAGGACATTATATCTGACGGAAAGCACAGTAAAATCTAAAAAAACAATTTTTAGCAAAAAAAGAAAACCAACTTCAAGGATTTTGAGGAGTTCCCTAATGTATCTTGAAACTCGAAGATCCAATGCCGATGAAATTAAAATGGAACTACACCTGAAGTATTCTCTTTCAAAGGAAAAGAGAATCATTGAAATCGGTTCATCAACAAAGAAGTTATAGCAAAACATGAAAAAAATATATACATTCGAATTGAGTCCTCTCCTTTTTTTGAATTCGGAGAAGTAAGGGCGACCAGCAAGAGAAAATCCATCAACGGCTTGCAATCCTCTCTGCAGCTGGATATATACTGGCTGATCTTAGAACGTGGCAAACCAAAAGATAGTCAATGAATGGGTTTATCTTATTGTGCAGGCGGCCGCGACCCAGGCTGGCACAGAATCCCTACCTTAATTACTGAATATACATCGGCTGATCATAGAACACGTTATGCCTAAATGTACCACTATAACGGATGATACACCAGGGACCCAAGTCTGCTTAGAAAATAGTGTTTTAATAGTGTGTCGATAGTATTTCAATAGAAATTTGGTCACCATTTGGTATTCTCTTTATAGTTTATCATTCTATCGGAAAACCACTGACTCATTTGGTATTCCGCTCTACAATCGCGTCTCGATAATATCTCGATAGCAACTCGATAGTAGTCAAAACGTTATTCTCTCATATGGTTTTTACGTAATCTTACAGATTTATTGAGATTTAACAGGAAAAATAGCACTAACAAGTATTGTAACCTAATTGTAATTTCGTTTAACAACATTGACTCCATGGTAGATTTTGATAGGCAATGCCAACGACGTATCTATTGCCATCCCACTGATACAATATCACAACGCTATAGAGAATCTATCGAGGCAGTAAAGCAATTTAAGCAAAATACCAAAGTTACAATGATATAATGACAACGGTATATTCATAAATGTAACTTGGGCAACTGTTGTATCTTACAAACTAGTCCTACACATTTATCATGGCCTACTACTCATCAACTCAATAAAATAAACAAGCAACCCTGAAATTTAAATATAAATTTACAAAACTGGTCATTTTAAAGAAAGGACAAGTGCACCCAAGCATTTTAACTCTATCGATAACTACATCAGTAGTGATTCAAAGAAAGAAATGTTTCAAAACGACATCAATTCTACGAGAAAATATTTAGATTGAGCAGTCAAAAGGCTGTCACGACATAACTGTGGAATATTACGCAAGAGGTAACCACCTACATAGAATCAGATAGCGTGCGTAACTGAGCTACTTAGTAGCTGCCAGCTAGAATGTAGTAAGGAAGATTAATCTTTCGTGTGACAAACAGGATGCCGGGCGATAAGCAACGCTCTGATGTAAGGCGACTCGACGCGTGGGATATTCAGACTTCCGAGGTTCAAAACCGTGTGGTGAGAATGAATAACTTCATATTTTTAACGATAGCTCAATGAAATATAAGTTTATTCGATTTTTTTATTATTAACTTAACTTTAGGTATTTAAATATTCGTCTTTATAGCAATATTTTTTTATGTTTACAAATATACAAAGATAATGTTATGTATTCTTATTGTTGTAAAAAAGTATTTTCTTGTCTCTCCTTCCAAGAGTGGTGAACTATCTCAGTCACTATCAACCTACCCACATACTGATAAAATTTTTTTTGTGATTCGTATAAAAGAGTTTGAGTTATATTGTTTAAAAAAAAATTAAATCATTTCTATATCGGTTTATTTACATACAAGTTAGGCAAGGAATATCTATAAATTCAAATAAACATGTATGAATTTATTATCATTAAAATAATTGAGAAAACCAATTTTGTTAAAATTTATGTTTATGTCATTAACGAATCTTAATCTTAAATTTTAGAAATTAATTTACATTAGTGATATCTAGTTATTATAGCTATTTTTTATGTTTGGAAATTCATCATTTGGTTGTGATTTAGATCTGGTTGGAGTGATAGTTTCCTCTTTTTTTTAGTTGCGTTTAATAGTAAAAACATACTACAGAGTCGTGCTGTGTTGTATTGTAACATTTTTTCTGAACAGTGCTTATAATCAAGATTTTCATTCGATTTATGGTTGAATAAATGAAATTTTACATATTTATGTAATTGGTTGCTCTGAAATTACTTCAAGGATTTTGATGAAATTTTGTATTTATATAATGTTGTACTTTCCAAGTTTACTTCAATTCCTCGCTACAAAATAATTTCGAAAGATCTGGTATTCAATTTTTATGTCATAATATACTGAATAAAAAAAAATGCAGTAACTTCTTTAAAATGCTCATATAAGTGTATTCATATATTGAATTAATCACATTCCACTCTACATTACTACCGTCTCACAACACGTTTTAATGTCGTTCGTGAAAATAGCTCCCGTATTATAGCGTCATTATAAAGACGTAATCGCTGCAATTAAATTGTTTAAATCGCCGCGTGTCTAGTAACTACGTTGGGGGTAATTCGTTATGTCGCCTTTTGAAATAGATACGCTCATTTATTTTAATTGTGTAATAAACACATTAATCTTGGTGTATTTATATTTCACGTTCCTCATACAAAGAGAATATTGAAAGATTGTTTATAAACAGTTAATCTTTGGAATTGGAATGGAATTAACTGAATAGATCTATCTTCTTAAATGACGAATTTTCATACAAATTTTAATCCCCCTTTACTAGTGGAAAGGGGTTATTTTCACGGTCCTAGCCACAGTAATTTGAGCTGTGCGTTGATATATCAGTCAGTCAGTTAGTTATCCCTATTATTGAGGACGGTTTCAAGTTATCTAATATTATACTAGGAGCGAAGCAGTTACCATTTAGTATGTTTATTACAAATTACGCTAATCGAGAACTAAGTAATAACTATGGGCAGGCAGTGTGGCGAAGTGCAAGGTACCGGAGGCCGAAGGCGGGTTGGCCGTCCTTCCAAAAAACGAAAAAATTTAAACGCTAGGCATTAGGCAATAGCTTAAAAATAAATTATACCTACCGCAGTCGCTGTAATATATAGTTTATGCAGAGTTAAGGAAACAACTGATAGTACTGTGACCTAATTAGAATGATTGATGTCGATAAATGTTGGGTACGCGTCACTTCCCCTCTGCGTGAGGGAGGGGGGGGGGGTGTGTGACGTTTCCCCGGTTTGGACGGGCGTTTTGTTGCGCCGGATGCCCGTCTCGTAGATACCGTACGGATGCCAGTGGGTTGCGTGATGTTAGTGGTGAGGGGGTCCGGGGGGTGCAATAAAGCACGACCGCTTGAGGTGCTGGGTCTTCAATGAAAGGCGATATCTTGTTGTCGATTGTTCGCAGGACGACCAAAGCTTTCTTCTTGTAGTTACTCGTTGCTTGTACTTGTAGACTCGTTGAATTGCACCGTCCCCAATACGGCCCTTCTTCGAGCTTAAGTGGTTCGAGGAATGACCGTAAAGAGAGCCCCCGTTTTATTCCGTGTTTATTTCGTGTTTTAACTTTACTTTTCGCTTTGGTTGCCCTGTTAAACTCTTTATATTTCTTTCATTATATATCTTATGTACACATGTCATATATCAAAATGTTCCTCTTTAAATTACCTATCCATTACATATTCACTTATAATATACATTACGTATACATTCCGTACATAAGCCAAAAACAATGTAATTTACGGGCGACATCACTATTTTCTGCTCGTAAAATCTCTATAACATTCGATATACTTACTCTATTGGCTTACTCTATACGTTAATCTATTCTATGTTAGTTATATTTTCACATATGTGACACACAATACATAATCGTTTATATACATCTTAATATATAACATGCAACTTGTAATGTAGCGTATTCGCTTACATTTTTCTATAATATTGTCAGTATTAATCTATTTTATCGTAACACATAGTATATAACACGTAAATATAATAATAACACATAATACCCTAACCTAAGACACGAAAAACAACTGTTCTGTCGCCAACAATAAATATGAACTTTGTTTTACATTAAGCATTCACAATTTGGTTATTATAATGAAAAAAGAACAAGATATATTTATCACACATTTTTTACAATTATTTCACACAGAGAATCAAATGGGGAAAAAAAATCATTGAAATTTATTCATGATCAGATTAATTTTTCGCCATTTACCGCGCTTGATGATTAATCCTATTAATATAATAAATGTGAAAGTGTATATCTTTGGATGTTTGTTACTCAATCACGCAAAAACGGCTGAACGGATTTGAATGAAATTTAACACACAGATAGTCTATAACTTGGAATAACATATAGGGTACTTTTTATCCCGGTAAAAGTCATAGAAATATAATAAATGTAAAGTTTGTATGTTTGTTGTTTGTACTGTTGTAAGTTTTATTGGGACGGTTAATGTGTTGGATTCATATTGACATGTAATAACAATACCATACAAACAGTGATAAACCCATGTATTATTTTCTTTTGGTTTGTCTTGTTCCGAAATCAGCCGGTGTATATACAGTAAAATAGCGGGGTGGTAGGGATCGCGTCCACCAGACACATAGTGACAATCCCACCTATGATTTTCTTTTGGTTTGTCGTGTTCCGAGATCTATCTGTGTATATCCAATAATACGCAGACGAAGTCGCGGGTACCAGCTAGTAATATATATTTTTTTGTAACATAACTTGACAGGCTGGTCAGTTATTATTAAAAACAAAAAATAACACCACGGGGTCGCGATTATTAACGCGATCAGTAAGCGTACGATAGTTGCTAAACACAGCACTCACATCACTACAGTAATAGTGTGCCAGGCGAGCCGTGCGGATGGTGGGGGGGAGATACTGCCTCTCTTCACCTCAGGCCCCGACTGCATTTAAGTCACGCGCTTACTTTAGATTTGATTGGCTTGAACTTTCGATGTAGGAAAACATCGTGATAAAATCAGATCATGATAGGGTACTTTTCGTCGCTAGCCTGAACACCACACTGAAGGGGAAGAATAGTCGCCCACCAAGTATTGACAGCCATCCCCTTTGTACTCTAAGGGTAGCTTATATTCTTATTATCTTCGACCACATTCTTGTTGAAGATGAGTACAACAAATTTTTTTTTAATTACACAAGAAATAAAAATAAGGACTTTAATTTTTTTTCAATCATAAATAGAATCTTCACCTGTCAAATGACTATATATAACTGTCTAAAGGGTTGCAAGAAAAGAGCCTCAGCCAGTATCGAAACGTATATTATATACGTCTGGCGCTCCCTGGACAGTCTGTCTTGATTCTAACTTCACTGATATTCCAATCTTTTCGCCCAAGTACGAGCTATTTTTATTTAAAATACGACTTGTGCCGATACGAAAAACAAGGTTCGAAAAAGCGTAACATAGCTAATTTCTTAAAAGCATCAATTCTTCTCATTTGAAATTCAAAACCAAATTAAAAATATTTTATTTCGTTTAGGTATTTTAGGCTTTAAGAAGGCACTTATGAATGTCAATACACTACCACCGGTTCGGAAAATACTTCTACATGCAAGAAACTTTCGATAGGTTTTTTTTTTTAATATTTTTTTATTTGTTTTACTATCATTCTGAGTGTATGTACAAAGTGGGAGTAACTGTCAGACATCACTATCATTCACGTTATTAATTACATATTTGGACAAAACAATTTGCTTAACATAATTCTTGAACTTAATATCTGGTAAATCAATAATATGCTTAGGAAGTTTCATTTAAAGATTTTTATTTATCTTAGATTTTATTTATGTTACTAAATCTAAAATTTGAAATTACTGTCATCTCTTTATTTCCAAAATTGAAATTATGCCGATCGATTACAAGTTTAAACTTATCTCTTACTAGCTGTGCCCGTGGCTTCGCTCACGTGGACTACAGAATGTCCACGCGAATTTTGTTCCCCCGCTGTTGGCTATTTTAAAGGCAAAAATGCTTATTATGGGTGTTTCTTAGAAGATAGACGTATACTCTCCCGGACTCTTTTGTAGGTCTTTATAATGCCTACAATGATGTCATATATTAATTTGCTATATCTCTTATGGTTTACTCATCATAAGCCATTTAAGCGCCCGAATTGATTTACCATAACCAGTTTTTTTTTATTTGAGCGGAATCCTAATTATTTTACTAAAATAAAAATAGACTAAGTTACTCCCTATGAAATCAGCTATCTGTCAGTGAAAGTTCCGTCAAAATCAGTCTAACCGTTTCGGAGATTACCCGGAACAAACAGACAGACAAACACACAGATAGACAACAATTTTAAAAATGGGTTTTTTGTTATATATATCGTATATACTTTCATATGTATTTAGTAAAAAACTGTTATTTTGACATTACAAACAGACACTTCAATTTTATTAATTGTATAGATAACGTATTTTGGTCTTTTTCAGCTATATAATATTTCAATTTATACACACCTTTCATAAAATTGAAGTGTCTGTTTGTAATGTCAAAATAACAGCTTTTTACTAAATGCATATGAAAGTATATACGATACATATAACAAACCACCCATTTTTTTAATTTTTGTATGTCTGTCTGTTTGTTCTGGGTAATCTCCGATGCGGTTGGACTGATTTTGATGGGACTTTCACTGGTAGATAGCTGAAGTTATAGAGAGTAACTTAGGTTACTTTTATATTAGATAAAGAATTAGGGTTCTGCACTAATTAAAAAAAACTGGTCATGATGAATCAATTCGGGCGCTTAAATGGCTTACGATGAGTAAAACATAAGATATATAGCAAATTAATGCAGTAAACAATTTTAGACATTAAAAACACCTACAAAAAAGTTTGGGAGAGTATACGTCTATCTTCTAAGGAACACACACAATAAGCGTTTTTATCTTTAAAATAGCCGGGAGTGGGAGAGCAAGATTCGTGCGGGCATTCGGTAGTCCACGTGAGCGAAGCCACGGGCACAGCTAGTCAGTAATATACTACTTTTCATTGAATTTGGGTTTACCATCAATGAAATGACTAGTGTTAATCTTACATCGCATTTCATTGGTCATTTGGTTATGAGATTAAACTTAATAGCATACTATATATTACATGCAAAAGAGTGTTCGTAATTTTGTTTTCTAATAATATTTCCTATCAGTATACCATTATCTAAAAGCTATTCCACATTCGGTTATGTATAACAAGGTACAGGCAAGAGGCGGACACCGGTCTGTTCAATACACTTACGTTATTTTCTGTTTCTTTCCACTTATGTCTTCATGTTTTGCTTCTACATATTTTTTATTATAATTAATATTTTATACATTTTACTTTTTACCAAAAAATGACATAAAGTTGTAATTTACAATACATATAATTTTAATCACGCGTCCGACACTTATTGTTTTATTAATTTTCGTAGTCTCTCTAAAATATATACGTATGTGTGTCATTAATCGTTCTTAATGATTGGTTTAATTTTTAATGATATATAATACAAAATATCTTTTAAGATAACTAAGACAAATTTAATTCCACTGGTCATGTAGAAATATAGCTAATTCGAAAAAACTTACTAACAATTATCTTATTAATTAACAGTTAGTGCATTAGTAGACGTAAATGTTATTTATTTCATTTTATAAGTCGTGATAGACTAATAGTTAAGCCAGTTGACCAATTTGTACATCGTCATGTACAAATAAATTTTACGATATTTGCGTACATTTCAATTGAATATAATTACTAACACTAACGACCGATAATGAAGAAAAGCTACTTGAATGGTGTAGAAATATTTTGAAGTGTCACCGATTGTGGAATAAACACAAAGCGCGTTTGTATAAATCAAAATCAAAATATATTTTATTCAATTTAGGCCTCAAGAAGGCACTTATGAATGTCAAAACACTACCTCCGTTTCGGAAAACATCCCAACCACCGAGAAGAACCGACAAGAACCGGCAAGAAACTCGATCGGGTTTATCAACTTCTTATTATCATTTTTTAAATTGTTTTTACTGTATTTATTTACATACAGTTATTATCATTTTCAGTACATTCTCAGAGAGGGAATCACATCCAGATATCGCCATCATTCACGTAATCAACAACCTTATACCCCTTCGACAATAAAACCTGCTTAACATGACTCTTGAACTATAGTGATTAAGCTTACATATTATCTTGCAAAGTCCTATTGCCTAACAATTACATATTAATAAAGAATCACTAATAAATATATTATATTATAAGAATACTAAAGGTATAAATTATATTATTAATAACATAATATTGTAAGATCCAAGTGGAATAAATTTGTAGTTACTCAATGCACGTATAAAACACGCAGCGAGGCTGCACCCATACGGCCGCGCAATATTTTTATCCGCGCAATATTTTTATTGATCCCGACGATCACATCGAAAATTCGAATAAATATTACACATCCGTCTCTCCAAACAGAGCGTGCCAGCGCCCACGCCCGCGAAACCACCGTTCTCTCCGCAGAGGGCGGGCGGTCAATTTCGCTCCAGCACACCCGTCACGTCCACCCTCTCTAGCGGTAACCCAAGCCTAGGTCCGTTCCTCGGTGTGAAACCCTTGGGTCAGGCAACCGCCCGCGCGATACAAGTGACACTGTACGTGCATCACTTAGCTACCTACATACAACACTACACACGTATGAACATACACACGTGCACACCACACAGGTACATAGGTTCTGTGAGGGACCTTTTTTTTTCTTTTTTTACGCTAGTTAGTTAGCGCTAGTTAGTGTAGCAACATTCCGATTATTGAATACACATACGCACGGTTCCTTCCTTCCTCCCAGGAGGAAGGGAACGTGCCTATGTGTATATTTAGTTAGCTCGAATCGTAGGTGTAGGGATTCGAATAGATCGCGACCTATTTGCGAACGCGACGACCGCCCGAGCCGAGGTCCGGCCTCTTTGGCACCCTCGTGCGAGTCGTCCACAAAACTTTCGCGGCTGAGTGCCCTCTGCGCTCGCCCCCAAGTCCGGTGAAGCTGTAAAAGCCGCAGCGGCTTTAGGGCCCCTAAGGCTAACAGTGTAGTCAGTTCTAAAAAAAAAAAAAAAAAAAAAAAAAAAAAAAAAAAAAAAAAAAAAAAAAAAAAAAAAAAAAAAAAAAATGCACCCATACGGGAGTTCCGATTTGGTCTTGATCGCGAACGGACGTGTCGCTCCGTTTGTGCTCTCGACCATCACGTGACTTAATTGTTGCGATCTTATATTTGGAATTTATTTCGAATATATTGTTGCAATAACGACGTAAACCAACTGGTGTCTAACGCTCGCGTGGTAAACCGCACTTTTCGGTGCGACTTGCTTGTTTTTTTTATAAATCCACGGTTTTGTGGTCGCTCACTGGATACCTGACGGTGCTAACTAAAGTGAGCGGGGCGTGACCCGAGCAGCCCGCTGGTTGTCTCCTTCAGAGGCAAACAGCCAGACTCGGACGGGCCTGGGAATCTAGGCCTTTGCGGTTATCGCATAGTCTTGCCCCAGGTGTCTCCTGCCAAACCTTCCGATCCTGCACACTCCATCCCCGGGAACCTGTTTGGGCCTAGCCCGGTTTAATTACCGGTCTGCGTCCTCGGCCCCGGGCTTGTTAGGGCTCCTTAGGGTTGATAGGTCCTTCCTGTGTGTCATTGCACCTTGACCACAGGTCTCTTGCCGACTCCGATAGTCTTTTTAAGTTTTTGGCGCACCCCCCTGCCCCTAAGGCAGGGAGGCCTTTAATTTAAAATAAAATAAAAATGTCCCATTGTCCTCCCTCTTCTGCCGTCATGGCAAATAACGTTACCGACCTGGCCACTTGCATAGGCAAGTTGCAAGCCAGGATGAAAGCGCTGGAATTTCAATACCAGCGCTATCAAAATTTCGTCGTATTACGGTGTCCCTCTCTAGACGAGGAATACCGTAATCTACCTGAGAACGCCTGCGTGCGTCGCACCGCTGCGACCGCGACCCGTCATGAGGCCGTTTCAGGTAGCGAGGCGGCCGCTTCAGGTAGCAAGGTGGCCGATGACGTCACGGCCGCGACCGTTATACCGACTGGCGCCGTGCCAGTCGGCGCCGCGCCCAAACGTCTCACGCGCAGCGCTGCGCGTCCGTCCGCCGCGTCATCCGGGGCCGTGGCCACGTCTACGGCCACGCCCCCTGTCCCGACTAGCCAATCGCGCGGGTCAAGCCCCGCCTCCGTCAGGCGAGGGCCGCGAAATTCGCGGTCACAATCTAGGGTTACCAAAAATAGTCCGTACGTCCGTCCCGCGCGATCCACGGAAACCGCGTTAAAGACGAAAAATTCGTTTTCGGCCCTTCCGGTCGAACAAGACTCACCCGCGAATCCGGATCCATCTCCGGAGATGGATACCGAGAACGACGGCTTCACCGTCGTGGCGTCGCGTAAGCGAACGGCGCGTAGCAGTCCGACTGCTCAACCGGCGCCTAAGGTAATAGCTAAGGCAGTAGTCAGGGGCGCCGCCGCCCCCGCGTCCTCCCAGCTCCCCGCGCCCGCCGGCGGGAAAAAAGAGCGTGCCCCACCTCCAATCATAATCCGGGACAAGGCAGCCTGGATGGGAGTCTGCAATGAGATGCGCAGACTCAAACTCGACTACCACAAGGCTAGAAACATAGTCAACGGGATTTCTATTTCGGTGAGTTCTTCGGAAACTCACCGTAAACTAACCACCCTCCTCCGGCAGAAAGGTCTGCAATTTTATACGTATTCGCTCGCGGAGGAGCGCGTCCTCCGAGTGGTCATCCGCCGCATTCCGGTGGAGCTCGACCCGTCGGAGGTGTGCTCCTCGCTCAAGGAGCAAAGTTATCCCATCCGGGAAGTACACCGGATGTACAGTAAAGATAAGCGGCCACTACAAATGGTAGTGGCCATATTGGACCTTTCCCCCGAGGGAAAGGCCATCTTCCAGCTAGAGACGGTGTGCGGGCTCTCCGGGATTAACGTGGAGCCCCCACACAAAAACCACCAGCCTGCGCAGTGCCACAACTGCCAGCTGTACGGGCACGCTGCCCGTAACTGTCATTCTCGTCCGCGGTGCGTAAAGTGCCGAGAGGACCACCCCACACGGGAGTGCACGCGCGAGCGTGACTCCGTCGTCCCCCCGAGCTGCGTGTTATGCGGGGAGGAGGGGCATCCCGCGAATTATCGCGGTTGCCCCAAGGCCCCGCGTACCACGCGGCCACGCACGCAGAGGCAGGCGGCCCCCCGGGCGGCGCCCCCCACCTCAGCCATCAAAGCGCAACCCCCGCTGGCGTCAGGGGAATTTCCCGCGCTGCCGGTCCCGCGCCAGTCCCCGGCCACCGCCGGCCTCTCCGCACCCCGCGCGGTGCAACCGCAACCCGTGCGTTCATCGCAGAACGCATGGGGCCCCCGTCGCCCCAATCCACAGCCCCTTATGGCTATGGATATTCCCGCGCCCCGCGCGCCTGCGCCCCGCGCGCCCGCTAACGCTGTCGTTAATAGTAACGACTTAATGATACTGCTCCTTCGCGAGCACGATATCCGCGAGCTCATTGACTACAATGACCATCTGGAGCGCTTCGGTCTCATCAAGACCGCTTGCGCGTTCCCCCGCCTCTCAGAGACACTACAACGTCTCGACCGTGAGGCGTGTAATAATAACTTAGGGCCTTTCAATGGCAAAGTTTAAACCGAAAGCGTTAAATCTTTCGTTTTTTAACGCACGGAACCTATATCCGCAGCGTGATCTCGTCGCGACCTTTCTTAAAGATCACCAAGTAGATGTTCTTTTAGTGCAGGAGACGCTCTTAAAGCGTGCTAAACGTGATCCAAAAATCGCGAACTACAATATTGTAAGAAATGACCGGGCCGGCCGCGGGGGCGGCACTCTCATTTATTACAAACGATCGTTATATTGTACGCCGGTAGATCCTCCGATACTTACCAATATGGAAGTATCCGTGTGTAGACTAGGAATGACCGACCACCCGTCCATAACGTTAGTCTCAGTTTATCTCTCGCCGAGGAAAGAGCCTCTCAGGTCTGACCTAGAAAAGCTACTTTCGCTCGGTGAATCGGTCATTATAGCGGGTGACCTCAATTGTGGACACACTTCGTTTGGCAATTGGAGAGACTCCAGTAATGGGGTTAAACTCGAAGAGCTAACGAACGTGCTAAACTTTGATGTCATAGCGCCACCCACTCCCACCCACTTTCAAGACAACTGTATGCCGACAGTGCTTGATGTAGCTCTCATTAAAGGTATCGCGCTTCGGTTACGACTCATTCGGGTCGTACACGAGCTCGACTCCGACCACCGTCCGGTCATCATGCAGCTAGGTCAACCAGACGACTCTAGCCCTCCTTCGGTCCAAGTGGTTGACTATGCCAAGCTAAAACATTATCTTGCGGACAGGCCGTCCTCGTCCAGCTTAGATAGGATCCCGGACGTATTGGGGTCCGTTGCGGACGTAGATCTCGCGATCGATTCCCTGGTCGACCACCTGCAGGCCGGCATCGGAGAGGCCTCGAGAGAGGTCGAAGAGGCGAGCGATCGCCGCTTCGTACTCCCTGCCGACGTGCGGGCGTTGTTGACGGAAAAGAACGCGGCGACTCGTGCGCACGACCACTATCCGACCGAGGAAAACCGCGCACGTTTACGCGCACTTCAAAGATCGGTTAGAGCCCGTATATTAGAACTCAGAAGTCACAGATGGGACGCCCTCGTCGAAGGGCTAAGGCCGTCGCATCTGGCTTACTGGAAATTAGCTCACAGCCTCAAAATAGAGGCTTCTTATCTTATGCCCCCCCTCGAGAGGGGTCCCGGTATACCGCTCGCCTTCGATAGCAGCGACAAGGCGGAGTGCCTCGCCACTTGTTTGGAGAGCCAGTGCTCTCCGAACAGTGTCGATGCAAATACCGACCGGGTCGAGGGTATCGATGGATGCGTGCGGGAGCTGGATAAGCTCCCCGCGACAGACTCCCTGTCCCCAGTCACGTCTGAGGAGGTTCTTTCCATTATAAAAAGCCTTAAGCTTAGAAAAGCACCAGGTCCCGACGGGATCAGGAATGAAATACTTAGACTTCTTCCCGATCGCCTCATAGCTCTTTTGGTCTGCATCTTCAATGTAGCCATAGCCCACTGCCATTTTCCAGCCGCCTGGAAAAAGGCCATAGTCATAGGTATCCGTAAGCCCGGCAAGAGCGCGTCGCTTCCCGACAGCTATCGCCCGATCAGTCTCCTAAATACTTTAGGGAAAATGTACGAGCGGATCCTTCTGAACCGTCTCAAGTCAGTAATAGAGGAGAAAGACCTCTATCCGCCTGAGCAATTCGGTTTCCGTGCTAGATATTCTTGCACTCATCAAGTGCACCGCCTCACGGAGCACGTTGCATTTAATTTTGCTGAATTATATAAACCCCGCCGTACACTTGCGGTCTTTTTCGACGTTGCCAAGGCCTTCGATAAGGTCTGGCACGAGGGATTGATCTACAAGTTGTATCACTTTGAAGTCCCCGATAGGCTAATTAAAATAATTCGCGACTATCTAACAGATCGCACCTTTCGCTATAGAGTGGAAGGTGAATTGTCCACGCCCCGTCCAATACGCTCAGGCGTTCCCCAAGGTTCGATCCTGGCTCCTAGCCTATTTAACCTGTACGTCAGTGACCTACCTCGACTCCCGGAGGTCGAGGTAGGGCTATACGCTGACGATACAGTCTTATATGCCTCAGATAGGAATAGATCCCACCTCAGACACAAAGTCCAACGCTCCGTGACCACTCTCGGGAAGTGGTTTAACGAGTGGCGTATAGCCGTTAATCCCTCGAAGAGCGCCGCGATGCTCTTCGATGCGGATTCGTCACAGATACCGTGGAAGCTTAAACCTGTTAAGCTCTACGATAATCCGATTCCGTATGTAAGAGAGACCAAATATCTAGGGGTAACCCTAGATAGTAGGCTCTCTTTTAGACCCCACATCCGTAAGGTTAGGAACAGGGCCGCGTGGGTCCTGGGCCGGTTGCATCCTCTGTTGTGTTCGGTGAGTAAAATGTCCACGCGACATAAGCTCACGCTCTACAAGACGTGTATTCGACCAATTTTGACATACAGTTGCGCCGTGTTCGCACATATGTCCGAGTCGAGTTTCAAACGGTTACAATCGATACAGAATAGGTTCCTCTATCGTCTCACCGGGGCCCCGTGGTATGTTCGAAGCGTAGATCTCCATAGAGATATGGAGCTTCCTTCGATACATGCCTACGTTAAACAGCTCTCCCGTTCGTATTTCGACACCGCGTCGAACCACGCGAATCCGTTAATAAAAACAGCCGCCACTTATGTTCCGGCACCCACGGACATCCGGTGCAAACGCCGGCCGCGCAATATTTTTATTGATCCCGACGATCACATCGAAAATTCGAATAAATATTACACATCCGTCTCTCCAAACAGAGCGTGCCAGCGCCCACGCCCGCGTAACCACCGTTCTCTCCGCAGAGGGCGGGCGGTCAATTTCGCTCCAGCACACCCGTCACGTCCACCCTCTCTAGCGGTAACCCAAGCCTAGGTCCGTTCCTCGGTGTGAAACCCTTGGGTCAGGCAACCGCCCGCGCGATACAAGTGACACTGTACGTGCATCACTTAGCTACCTACATACAACACTACACACGTATGAACATACACACGTGCACACCACACAGGTACATAGGTTCTGTGAGGGACCTTTTTTTTTCTTTTTTTACGCTAGTTAGTTAGCGCTAGTTAGTGTAGAAACATTCCGATTATTGAATACACATACGCACGGTTCCTTCCTTCCTCCCAGGAGGAAGGGAACGTGCCTATGTGTATATTTAGTTAGCTCGAATCGTAGGTGTAGGGATTCGAATAGATCGCGACCTATTTGCGAACGCGACGACCGCCCGAGCCGAGGTCCGGCCACTTTGGCACCCTCGTGCGAGTCGTCCACAAAACTTTCGCGGCTGAGTGCCCTCTGCGCTCGCCCCCAAGTCCGGTGAAGTTGTAAAAGCCGCAGCGGCTTTAGGGCCCCTAAGGCTAACAGTGTAGTCAGTTCTAAAAAAAAAAAAAAAAAAAAAAAAAAAAAAAAAAAAAAAAAAAAAAAAAAAAAAAAAAAAATGCACCCATACTGTGTTATTTCGCTGAACGCGATGAAATCTGTGTTCAACATTACGACGAGGTCATTTAGCCCTGTACTGGACACCACTTTACTTTAACGTCATTATTATAAAAACAGTTTATCGATATAGATCACGGTCGAACGTTTTTTTAAACGTTTAATATAGGCTCTCAAACATATATAAATGAATTTCCTTTAGACTGATATAATGCCATAGAACTGTTCTTTCTTTTGGCAACATTTGTTCTTTATTGTGGCATAGTTACAACCATTATCATCTGGGAATTGTTTTTTATTATAAAGTTATTGTCTTATGATACATTTGTTCTCAAAAAGTTTTGATAAAGTCGCAGAATCAAAAAATCAAAATCAAAATAATCTTCATTCAATTTAGGCCCTAAGAAGGCACTTATGAACGTCAAAACACTACTGCCAGTTCGCAAAACGTCTCAGACATCGAGAAGAACCGATATGAAACTCGATCGAGTTTATCTTTTTTCAATTGTACAAGTGTTAACAACAATATAACAGGTACAATAATAATAATTTAGTGAATGCACAGAGAGGGAGTCACTTCCAGACATCACTATCATCCACATACTGATCCACTCTATAATAACCGTTTGACAGTAAAACCTGCTTGCATGGTCCTTGAACTTGTGCCCGGCAAATTAGTAATGTGCTTCGGGATCTTGTTATAGAACCTAACACTATTACCTTAAAAACTTTTATTAGTCTTACTAAGTCTAAAACATGGTACGATTAATTTATCTCTATTTCCATTATTAACAATATTCTGATCTTTGATTAATTATTCATGTTCCATTTACCATCCATTTTACAGAAAATGCCATCAATATAACTCAATATAGAACCAAATAACGCATGCATATGAATCAAAAATAAAAACTAGGCATGATAGATTCGCCGGTCGAAGGTCGCTGGGAGCCGTTGGGTGCAGGCCGCACAAGATCGGTCGCTCTGGAGATCTATGGGGGAGGCCTATGTTCAGCAGTGGACGTCCTGCGGCTGAAATGATGATGATGATGATAGATTCCGGTAAAAGCTAATTTAATTTATTTTGCTTACCCCTAACAAATTTAAAAGTGATAAAATCTGCATAAAGTGTGCCTAAAATAGCAATATGAACAGACTTGTTTTTGGTGCAAAACATTGCCTGATCTGAAGAGTGGGTTGGCAAAATGTAGTGATGCTCCAGAAATTTCAATTCACTTCTCAGGAATACCGACCTATTAGTGAATAAACTCACGACTGCAGATATGTTTAAAATTATTTATGTTACATGTGTTAAAATATATCATCAAATGGAATGTACTATGTTTAACATCATCCATTTCATAAAAAGGTAACAATATACAGCCCTTATTAATCAAAGCTTCATTGAATTATAAGCATCCTGTATAGAAACTGGTGTATTTCTATTGAAATACAAACTTGAATTCAGTAGAAATCGAGAAGCATTTCAAAAACTATAAGCATCAAGTAAGCTTTCGAAGCATAAGTTAAAACTAGTAAAACTAAAATTTTAAGTTCCCTGAAAATTTTCAACTAAAAGTAACTCTTTGCACGGTCGCTTGTGAAAGAAAACGTCGACAGTCGTGGGGCGTGAATTTTTTATGGGTTAGGGCTGGGAGCCCCCATAGAAAAAACACCTTTCTGGGGAAAAGACTAATAAAAGTCCTTTGTGAAACCTGAAGTATAAAATGTGGATATGCTAATTTATTCCTAAAACTTACCAAACCCTCCTCTTCAAGATATTACCAAGACGGCGGGAGTCGCCTATAACACATACCTTTATGCTTCTTTCTGCTAAGGCTCAAAATGCTTGATCCAGAAACAATCGTAACATTCAAAATTATTCTTGAACCATATTATATCTTTCGTTAAATGAAAATTTTTTATTGTTAAATTAAAAATCAACTTTCACAGCTAAAACACGTAAAATTCAGAAGTATCATTAAATATTCCATATCACATTATGACTGTAGCTGGTGAATATACACACGTTCGAGCTATTTAATTTTAAAATTTAAAATAAATAATGGGTAAATAAAATAATTCTAGCATAAAATAAAATTAAGACGCAATCCGGTTCACTTTTATATAGCATCAATAATTCGTTTTTTTTTTTTATACAACATAGGTGGCAAACTAGCATACGTCCTGCCTACTCGATAGCGGCTACCGTAGCTTTTGGTTGCAATCTTCTGTAGGGTAGAGGTATTCCACTAGTCGGACTGCGCCTATTATTGAGAAATCTCCAAAGAAATTTCCCTGTTCTCTCTCTCCTCTCCTCTTCTCCCTCCTCCTCGCTCCTTTTCTCTTTCTTTCAACTCTCTTCCACAGGGAGCTCTGGAAACCATACTCATTGCAAGAACACAACACTAGGTCATATTGCTGTGATCTAATAAACTGGTAAGTCGATGTCTAATAAGCCATATTGATTATAATGTTAAAATTGGACAAAAGCCTTCAAAATGTAAGACACGATCTTATTTACGGATAAACGGGCTTAATTTCTGAGAACACGTTGAGAAATTCACATAGCTGCATTATCCCACAATATGGCAATACTAACAGAATATTTCTTCAATACTTGGAATTTTTCATGATGTTCTCTAAAATCCTTTACATTCAGATTATTAAATGCATGTGAATACCGAAAAATTATTTGATGCATATCCCATCAATCTTCATAATGTAACTTTCAAAATTAAACCGTCATTTTCTTACAATCTATTATTATCTGGGGACACAAAAAGAAGGGTATTATAAGTTTAACGCATGTATCTGTGTGTCTGTCTGTGGTATTTTAGCTCAAAACAGCTGAGCCAATTTAAATTTAGGTTATTTGTCTGAAAGTTGACTTAATTGAGAGTGTTCTTGGCTATATTTCAAGAAAATCTATTCAGCTGATTAAAGATTATCAGTCTTTTGTAGTAGAAAATTGTTGTGAGCATCTTCAACAGGCCTGATTAAGTCGAGATTTGGTATTCTGTTACTTCAATGATATTACAAAAATTTTAACCTGATGCTGCAGCGTCATCTGGGATCTGTAGGATATCTAACTCCTCACCAACTTACACCAGAGATATCGTATTTGGGCTCATTGGGTGTCACACATGTTCCTTCTCTCATCCCAGAAGGCAAGAACATGTATATATGTACATGTTAGTTTAGCTCGAACTTTCTACGGACAGGGAATTAGTCAGATCGCGACCTCACTGCGATCGAGGCAACAGTCCAAGCCGATGCCTGGCCACTTTGGCACCCTTACGCGCATGTTGCCCACGCTTTTGCCTCGCCCCTAAGCCACGGTGAAGCTATAAAAGCCGTCAGAGGCTCTAGTTTCTAGGGCCCTGAAGGTTAGCCTGACTATACTGTTAGAAGTATAGTAAAAAAAAGGTTCAGTGGAATGGCCTCAATGAATAGGTTATATGTGTCAGGAGTGAAATAAATTTTCAATTTACCTAATAGTATAAACAGTATGTATTGAAAACCCCGTCGAATCCTTGAAGGTGTTATAAGGTATTGAGATTATATTCTGTTTATGTTATCTATCTCAGATTACAAGTAAGAAAAATTACAACTAATAAAATGTAAAAAAAAAAATGTGGTAACTTACATGGCAATACAGGCGGCGTGGCGCAGTGACGCGCGGTATTATCACGTTTTAAAAACTTACTAAATTTTAGGGAAACTAAAACTAAATATGTTAATTTTAAAAAGGCAATGACATTTTTTTTTTTCGTATTGTCATTGGGATACCTATGTACCCTTTTCGGATTCGAGGGGGTTTTAATACATATTGCTTATTAAGGTAGAATAAAATGTCAAATCCACTTAAACGATATCAGTACATCGTTGTAACATCACAGGCCATCTGTTAGGTTCCCAGGTTTCCGCAATGTAAACGGAGCGATAGTACCGCCTGCGAATAGCCGGTAAGCTATGAAGCCCCGAGGCCTTTAATTTCAAAGTAAACCCATTTAGTATGTATGGAAATATTAATACAAATTGTCCCTTACAGATGAAATAAAAACAAACTCTATTGATTTTTCAAACAATAGTTTATTTGATGTTACTTTGCTACTTCCACTTGGAAATTGAATGAAAACTATAGCGTGTATATACCTTATGTATTATAGTCGCGATCCAGTTCGGTTTTCTATATACAACTAAAATGGCAAACAGACATACGGCCCGCCTGATGGTAAACGGCTACCGTAGCCTATGGACGCTTGTAATAACAATAATATTACTAGCGCGTTGTCAATCTTGAATCTCCCTATCCCAATGAGCTCTGGAAACCTAACTCACCACAGAAAAACTACAAAAGGTTATCTGGCTGCGATCTTCTGATGGGTGGAAGTATTCCACTAGTCGGGCTGACCCAAGTAAAGAGAAATCTCTAAAGAAATTTATGTCTGCACTACCTCTCGGCTACTAATATTTGCTATGTCCCACGGTTACACCCATGTTAGTTTTATCTGCCAAACGCCGCCCGTGAACCTTCACGCAAGTACAAATTATTTTATTTTCCATTATCTGTTAAACTATGTGTCCAAGTAACATGGTATTAAAAGCAAAATTTTACATTATAAAATTATCTTTATGATGAAGTAACTTTTGTTCGTAAGGATTAATATGCTATGTCTAAAAATAATACTCATATATCAATTTTTAATCTTCAACAAAGAAAAAAGTTGCAATATACCTTATTGTGGCTTATTTATAAGAGATAGGCATATCTATAGCAGACTTTTTTTATATAATTTGAAAGAGAAATTATTTTGTAGAACATTGTATTTATGTATCACTAACCATTATGCCGGCGCACGCGGATAGATCAATTCAGGAGGGCTTACTTAATAAAAATCAATATTTAAAGCTAGCTGAGAGTTGTAGCATACTATTCGATAGCTTATACTAATAATCCTCGTGAATCTTGTTATATCATATGCAAAAAGATTTTTTCAAATTCGACTGTTAGATTCTGTGATTAACATGTATAAAGAAACAAAAAAAACCGCTTAATAATTATATTATCTACTTAAAATCTTACAGAACCTAAGAATAGGAGAAGTTTTTAATAAAATATAGTAATGTGATTTAATGCTGAGGAGGATGTAAGAGAACCCGCAATTATACTTTAACTTGCATATTTTCATTTGGAAAGAACCTACGATCAGATATTACAATAGCTAAGCAAAATGTTTACAGTGTAAGAGAAAACAGTCATTACCGTTATGGGGTTTTTTACACCCCCGTCAGCTTTAGCACATCATTGTCTATAAGCGACCCTCAATCTTCCATGGCACTCTTTAATTCCGTAAGTAGGCCTCCGTCATCCTGGTAATGGGCGGCATCAACGTACAGGTTACCCATCGCATTCACTCTCGAAGTATTCGGTGTAAGTTAGAAAAGGATACCCGCCCACGTGTAACGCACCAGATTAAAATTGATCGCGCGGACGTTGCCTTTATCTGCAAGACACGAGTCGATTGATTCTTCATCAATCTTTGTTCGCGGCGTTTATCTTTTTTCTTATTTAGGTAATGTTCGATAAAATCACTTTTGGGTGCGTATATTCTTCCTAGCATAGCACGAAAAGTGTCTCTGTGTGAAATAATTAATTTAAAAAATATTTGATAAATTATTACCTTGTTTTTTTTTCTTTATGTTACCCAATATGTCAAATGTATAATTTAAAGCAACGTTAAAATGTATCGACATCCTAACTATCGACAGGAATAATTATAATTAAGTCACGGCACTATCGAATTCCTTAACTCTGCTTTCAACTTGCGGTTTTTCTACACGATTTCCTTACATTCTCACACAGAGCCATCATAGCTTCGTTATTCCAGAGTTTACATATTATATTTTAATATTATTGACCTAAATAGGAGATACAGGGTAAACAAACGATACATTTGTGCATAATGTAATTTAAAAAAAACGTAACAAAGTTTGCATAAGTACGATATAAAATTTTATGAACCGCCTGTCGCATATATCGATTCAGTTAAAGGGACCACCGAGCCGACGCGACGCGACGTTCAAAATGTTTCATTAGTTCATAAATTTTAATACTTTTTCTCAATAAATATTATAGGGTTGTAAATATTAAATATTAAAAACTATCTAAGATGCATTAATAATAGACATGAAACAAAAAACTCACTCAAAAATTTGTTAGGCCATGCTGCAGTGTATGTATCTGATTTTTTTTTAATGTTATGTCCATTACCTATTTATTGATAAATGGAACTAGACTATGCCCGTGGCTGTGCTCGCGTGAACGCGGGAATCGTAATACCCTGTTCCCGGTTATTTGAAGAGAAAGGAAGACATAATTATGCTGTTGCTGACTTTTATACAGGTTTTTTAAATATTGTATTACATTTATTACTTTGTAGTACGTTAATTAGATACATCTGTTATGGTTTACTCAGCGTAGGCCATTTAAGATCTTTTCATTTTTGCTGAACCCTAAATCTTTTTTTTAAATAAAAGTAACCTAAGTTACTCTTTATAACATCAACTATCTACCAGTGTAAGCCCTGTTCAAATCGATCCAACGGTTTCGGAGATTATTCGGAACAAACCGAGAGACAACAATTTAAAAAATGGGATTTTTGTTATAGGTATCGTATATACTTTCATATTATGTATTTCAATTTTGTTAATTGTATCGATTTATAGTATAGATATATATTATTAAAATTAGTAAAGTAAATAGTACAAATATAAAAATATATTATTACAATACGTTGACATAAAATTAAAATGAACCTGTCAACAGTTTCCTTCAAGTTTCGATTCCTTACGTTTCATATAATTCTTTTAAAGGAGCGCATTTTCAACAACGATAATTTTCTGTTAAGATCGTAAAGCTGTTGTCTAATTAACGGCCCAGATGGAGCGATATGGAGTATAAAGTTTAAAAGGGGTTTTATTTGACGATTTATCTGTTAACGTATTTACCTTTCATGGAATAAGAGTAGATTACTTTGTGCAGACTCGACACATTTTATTATAGAATACAAAATACGTTTAAGGTGTATTATGGGAGTTTTGTAGATATTTTTAGCAGCTTGTCGTAATGCCTCATTAGTCTAGTGGTCCTAAGCGCGACTGCTATGCTCGAGGTCCTAGGTTCTATTCCCAGGTCGAGGAAAGTGTTATTGGGTTTTTTTTTCTATGAAATTCTCAGTGGCACCTCTGAGTTTGGCTGTGTGCTCGATTAATGGCGACCCCCTATTACATATGACCTTACATGTGTACTAGTAGTACATCTCTGCCTAACCGTTCGGGGATAAGGCGTGATGATATGTTATGTTGTCGTAATAAATAAAATTGCAAGTATTGCGTTTATTCTAATTTTTTTTTATCTTATTTAAGAATATACGTAAAAAAACTATAATTATATAAAAGAGTTGTTTAAGAATCTAAATCTTTTTTTCTAGAAGAAATAAAATAAAAACAATGAACCAGCAACTAAATAGATTTTTGAAGTGACTTCTTTAACCACGTGAAGCGATTTTTGGTAGGAGAACAACTTACATCGACATGCTCGTGACTTATTGCGCTTGCGTCAGTCTAGCAACGGGTAGTATAGCGACCTGTGTACATGTATACGCATATATTATTACATATACACTAATACGTTGTATGTATATACATGCATATATGTATATATGCATGTTTGACTTTTTGGATGGTTAAAATCTTGTGATTTCGCGTCACCTACATGCTCTGCAATAATTCAGACTATTATTGATTTAAAAATTCATAACTGAATTTCACTTCTGTCGGCAGTCCTTATGGCTGCCTCTGATATTTTAAAATATTAATGTACATATTTAAATTAAAAATACCCTCGAAGTAACAACATTAATATATTATGCCAGTCATTATAATATTTACCTATAATTTACTGAATGTTTCCCACGAGTTCGTTTCCACTATCTTCCAAATTAAACGACTCGCGCGCCACCCATTGCAAACTGGTCGCATTAATACTGAACTTTCGCTGGTTTGTGCTTAACAAGTTTCATCGCAGGCGGATTAATTGTTTAGGAACACAAGTAACTACTACTAAGTAGATTCATAGAAAAACAATATAACAAATCGCAACTTTTAAACCAATTATTAGAAGTGCTTCTTCAAATAAAATTATTTCGTTTTTAAAACTAATTTAAAATAATATATCTACTTCAGTTACAACACGTAGTGTTAAGTGAGAAACACAATGTGTCCCTACTATTTGTTATGTTAATCTATGACGCAAAGGAAACCAAATCGACTGTTACACAGCACGGTTGATTGACATTTTTAATTAACAATTCCCGTTTAGGACAAACTGATTTTGTTTAAAATAAGTAAGTATTTGTGAGTTATTTTAATTGGCTCTTCGAATTCTCGATTGTGTCTTGTTTTAATTTAAATTATATAATATTATTTTCTTCTCTTTATATTATATTTTATAACTGACTTAACTCAGTAATTTACCAGCTATACAAAAGATATTATTTTTAGGTTAAAAATAGTGTATAATATATAGCTAGCTAGGATACTGCGACAAATAAGTTTTGAGACTGACCATATATAAGTAACCAGTAGCGCCATCAAACATTCCTCGTTTAAGTAATACCAAATTTGTTTCAATTGGTTGAAAAATATATTATGGCAGTTCTCCCAAAACAACTTTCTTGTCGATGTTAAAATAGTAACAAAGAACAAAAATCAGTTATTAAATTGCATGAAAAAATTAATAATAATGCATTAGAAACATTTTTGATAATGCAGTAAGTGTACGGCGATGAATGTTTGAGTAGAGCAAATGTTTTTCTATGGCATAACCGATTTATGGAAGGCAGAGGAGAGAGAATAGAATATGACCATCGTGAAGAAAGGCCAATTTTAGCTCGAACATCAGAAATGATAAGAAAAAGTACATGACTTTAATGCTTATGATCGCAATGCTTTACTGGATATGATGGAAGAAGCTTTGAACATCAGCAGAGAATTGATTCCAACCACTAGGATTTAGGCAAAACAAAAATCCGTGCAAAATTTTTCCCACGCGATTTGTCGGATGCCTAAAAATCAGCACGGGTCAATCATTCCAAAGTCGAAGCAGGTGCAAGAAATAATCCAAACTTCCTAAAATCAATTGTCACCGGTGATGAATACGATACATGGTGCTTCCAGTACGACCTAAAAACAAAGCGTCACAGTATGGAATGGAAATCGTAAAATTCATCACAAGCCAAAAAAATACGCAAAGTTCCATCAAAATATCAAAATGATGTTCATTACATTCTTCGATAGCAAAGTAACTGTCCACAGGAAATTTGTTCTAATTGGATAAACTACCTATTACTGGCGCATATTATCTCGAAGTGTTGAAGAATCTGATGGCCAGAGTACGTCGTATTCGATCAGAATATTGGGATACAGAGACATGGTGTCTTTTGCACGATAATTCACCGAGTAACACTAACTCATCGTTCGTCCGTCAATTTTGGCTCAAAATCGAGTCTGTGTTAATTCACCCTTCGTTTTCACCTGATATAGCCCAGTGAAATTTCGTTGTTTTCAAAATTCAAATTGAATTTTAAAGGACATTATTTTAATGACATTTCGACCACTGAAATAACCTCAACATAGACGCTTTTTTTACTAAAGATAAGGTTGCGTTTGACCACTATCTGGCCCGATCGTAAGTGTTGATATGGTCTACGATTGAGCACGCTTGTGCTAGAGGATATTTCATAAAATGAGCTAGAACACGCATTTTAACCACTGTTGAATCATTGTAGCAAGTGTATCGAAACTGGAGGAGATAATATTGAATAAAAAAAATTAAAAATATTCCGATTTCACATTCCAAATATTTTTCTTATGGCCTGTCTCGAAATTTATTTGTCGCACCGTATATATATTACGTAGCCTCAAAATGCAACTTCTCGAAACAAATAAATATACGAATTTTTCACTATATATCTGGTAGTCACGATCCAAATTTAGTTTTTATTTCGCGATATCCGTGCCTTTGAAGTCTTATTTATATTTTTGGTAAAAAAGGAAATATCTTACTAAATATGTAGTTACAAAAACAAAATTTAACATAAAAAAATATCGAGCGCTCGTGTACATCTCAAAACAAATTGTTACATGACAAAAATAATCCATAACATCACTTTTGTCATGTCCAATGATAATACCCTATCGACATAGGATACAGAAAATCAGTAAGGCGTGTTCGTTTATTTATTAACTTTATAAATGACCTTAGATACAGATTATATTATTGGTATAACATAATAAATGTAGATTATAAAAACAATAACTCGTTCTAAAATAATTATTTCATTCAATAGTTTTTGTTTTTTATTATACTAATAATTGAAAACAAACATTTTAACATATTCAGATTTTATGTTTAAATGATAAATTCTAATTACTGTTTTATTTCTAACTTCTGACCATCTACAAATTCTCAATGTTTATAATAGGTAAAATGTTCAATCATATTTCTTATTTCCCTAGTTTTTCTTACGGAAATTGTTTTTAGTCTCATGATTCAAAATTTCCCGAATGTAACCGTCTATGGTAATCAAATGTATGTTGAAAGGTTTACTTTTTACCTATATGAAAGAGACATGTTTTCTATTGTACATGGAGTCTAGTAGTTCTATAGGTGACCTATTTGTAACCTATTAGGCAATCTATTATAATAATCGGTAAAAGAAATGGAACATTTTAAGCTTTCCGAAAATTATGAATATTATAATGAAACCTTCAATTAGATTTAATAATAAATATACTTGTCTCAATCGTACATCGAATCTATCTGGTAGTATTTACCTATCGATTCACAATTACTATAAACAAGTTTAAAATATTTTAAGAAAATTAATAATCAACGATGTAACCTACCGGATTTCTTTCTACTGCGGCTGACCAAACAAAAAGAGAGACGCACGCATTTCACTTGTAGCGTCTCTTACCCATATCCCACTGTGATTCCCTTGTATTATTTTAATTCTCTCATAAATATTTAATGGCTGTAATGGCAGAGTCACGATTTCAAGACTGAATTATATCCTACAATTGATTGCGTAATTTTTATATATATAGACTTTTTTATTAATGTATAATTTTATTAGATGCGACTAGAAAATAACTTATATCTTGTGACGGAAATAACGATCAGTAAAACCTATAGTGAAATTTGTTGCTAATTATTTTTATATAACTCAATAAGTATTTTGTTGATGAATATTAATTTGTGCGTTAGTTTTGAATATTTGTAGTAATTTTTACTGACACTAATTTCTCGTGATGGTAAGTGATGATTCTTTTAATTATAATGTCACAATAAAATTAGAAATAAAACTGTCCCTGAACCTCAACTGTTGGAACACGGCAGTAAATGATTAGCACTATATTTTCAAATTAACCAGACGACCAGAAGACTGAGAAATTCAATTTAATTAATGAAAGAATTTCTGTTTTAATTCCTTGCCTCGCCTATTAATTATGTGGCGAGTACAAGCAATATGTTGGTTATTTTTAAATATTATTGACCTCATTTAAGCATTTGTCAATGTCACTATTTTTTTTTAAATATTAACAATATAATTTTTACCCAATTTGATAACTTCCTTATAATCGTATTATTCAATGTTCACATCGGGTTCTAATCTATATATGTATTGATACGTGAAAGAAAAGCTTTCATTATCATTTTAATCGTATTGCGTGCACGGAAGTCTGTGAGATTTGGCATGGTTAAAGTTTATATGGAGAAGGAGTGCAGAAAGCTAAAATTTATATATAATATCAGTTACTAATATATTAAATTAAATTAATTAATACTGCGAATGCTAACGCGACCAGTGCCATTAAACTTAGAGCCCCCCCCCCCCCCCCCCCCAAATATTGAAATATTCAACGAAAAGTGACAGCAAGTGATGTAGATAATACTCATTGTTTATGAATACTGTAAATATCAAACAGAAAATAGTCTATGATCAAAAAGTCGCTGGTCGAATTTCGACCTTAGGGCGATCGCTAGTATTTTTAAATATAGATACAGTCAAGTGGCAACTCAAAACTCATGCTAAATACTTACTAAAACCACAACTATTATGTCAAACTTAATAATAAAAATGAAAACTAAATGTATAATACAATTACCGCTAAAAACTTAACGAGCTGCCTATACGAGGTAGAAACCTCAGTCCCACCGCAGCGCGAAACCATTAGACACGGTTAATTCATTTAATTATTGACAACCCTAAGCACGTTAATGCGGAACGAGAAAGATTTTTTGTTTGCAAATTACAACAAAGGAGTCGGAATTTTAAAAGGTAAATTACAAATGAGTTCTTGGTTTTTTTAAAGTTACGCCTACTTAATTTAATGTTCGAAGATTTTATGAAGTTGGTAACCGTTTGTGAGGATTGTGGCTTGGTAAGGTGCTCATACTTGGCAGAATTCCGACTTCTTAGTGAAAACTGAGTTATTATGTCGGAATTAAGTAGCATGCCAGCAAATAGGTAATCAATCGTAGTATTAACCATTATTATCTATGCACTTTCGCCATTTTATAGGTAGTTTATTGATTCCATTGTTGAAAATATGTATTGTGAGCGCGAGAATCAATAAAATCTTTGAAAGCGGTTTTTAGACAGCCTCATCGGAGTTGATTTTTTTCCTTGCAAGAAATTATCTAAATTTCAAAAAAAAATGTTATCTGTTGGAGCAAGGTCCGGAAAGTACGGTGGGTGTCGGAGATATTCCAAACGCACTTCCTCTAATTTAGCAACCGTCTGTCGTGAAGTATGGGGTGTATCTAGCGTTGTCCTGAAGTAGCCAGAGTGCTAGAGAGATTGAACAGTCTTGGTTGTTTAACGGCTGACTTTTAAGTCATGGTTTGCAATTGTTGACAATACAGATCTGCCGTTTTTGTTTGGCATATAAATTTGAATTAAGAATTCTAATCAAACGCTAGATATTTGAGATCAGATTGGCAAGTTCAACAAAACACTAATTTCATATGTAAGGACCTAATAAATTGATTAAAAGTGTTATTAAGAAAATAACGGAGTGTTTGACGGGATCTTGATCAGCCATGTTGTAATTATTATATTGATTCGTTTATGAATTATTTAATATAGGCCTAATGCGTGGTATTTTGCGTGATATAGTTGGAAATTGTGCTCAAGTATATTGAATTATAAAAAATAAAAAGAAGCATGCATTTTGAAATTGCTATAAAAACTTCCTGGACCGGTTTTTTAACAAAAGAGAAACCATCTTGTTACATCGTTGCTTGAACTATAAAAATTAGTAAAATATCAACATGAATAAATATCCACATGATATTCGCATAATTGTGCATATGTTGCCATTAAATAAAAAAAATGGTGAACAAAATAGCGTCCTTGCAATACTTTACCAGCCGAGTACAACACAAAGTGACAATGTTTGTCCAACTTATCACATAAAAACACCGCCTTAGTTGACTTCCGGAACTGTAAGCCTTGACAAACAAAACTAGTGTGGTCGTTCCGTTAGCCGCTTCGGTGTCGGTGTGTGGTTGAGATTTATAATATTTACTTAGGCTTCATTCATTCACAAGTTAAAAGTTTATGTAATTTCAAATATCGTTCACGTATGTGTTTTTTTTTATAAAGGTCAATTTAATTAAAATATAACATTTCAAATGTGTATTTATTAGAAGATTATCTATACAAATAAAAGCGAAATTCAGCTGGTTGGAAATCATTTAAAAAAAAATAATTAAAAGTTGCCCAGAAAATTGGATGCTTCTAGAAAAACTGAAGTTTTTTTCTATCCGATTACTTTGTGAACTCAAAACCATAACTCACGTAAAAAATAATGGGTATGCATGATTCTTTTTTGCTTAGTTTGTTATGGGCCTGGAAAACTTTCAGGGTATTTGGCGCTGTAGTCGAGTTATTGACCAATGGCCGGGTCTACTGCGCCAGTTAGTTTCAAATAAGAATCGTATTATAGAGAGCGCGCGAGAGTCATTCGTAGATAGTTTAAATTTAAATCGATTAACCAATCAGCAAACATGCGTTTTTCTACTAGGAACACTACAGGGCAATGAAGAAAAATATCGTGATAAAACTTTGTACGCGGTATGTTGGCATAATTTCATCGTGTGGTGAGAAGAAAATAAGGAAGTGTAAATTTCTTTGTTTTTGATATGGTCATTAAATCTAAGATAGTCCATTTTTTAGGTAATCGATTCTTATTAGTTTTTTTTTTTGTTAATTAACCTTTAGAAAAATTTTCAATCATCAATAAAGTTTTTTGATATTGTATAGAACCTATAAAACTCGATTTCTGAAAAAAATCAGGTCGCTACAGGTACCTACTTGCGTAGTGCTTGAACCTTGCCCTTTCTTTCCTTCCTTTCCTTTTCCTTTCCCAGGGGCAATTTCGACCAGCTGTACTAACTTTTTAGATAGAACTTGTATAATCTAATACTCTTAAGTGAGCAATTCTTGTATGTAAGAAGTATAAATGTAATTTGTTTCCCGGAAACGGCTCCAACGATTTGGATGAAATTTTTTGTTTAGATTGTGTTTTACATTCAGAATCTATCTAGGTAAGATAGGTGTTTTTCTATTATTTTCATTTTTCTTAAATACCGAGCAAAGCTGGGTCGCCGAGATATTTATTATTAATACGAATGAACCGATTCACAAGACAAGACAAGGGTCGCAAGTAAATTACGATCCTGTGTAAATATTGAGATAAACAGTTTAAACAAGATAAAACAAACAGTAAAGTTTTCACAAATGAGACAACTTCGCCAAAGTGATATAAGATTCATCATGAAGTTATCATCAGTATCGTAACCACAAATATGATACCCTCAATTATTTTTATTGAAAATTAACTTTCTGCTATGCTCCTTATGTTTGTAGCTTGTAGCATAAACTTTATGATATAGAATGTTTTTTTTAATAAACAGGTTATCTAACAAAAAGAATTTATTTTCGATTGAATTTAGAAATATTTCGACCTACGTAAGAAATTAAATTTTAATCAATGTTACGTCGTCTTATATATAACCGGCTTTGTCTCACGGTTCGACCCGTGGTAATTTTATATGACTAACATCGCCAACGCACCCGTGTAGGCAATTTTTATACTTTGAATAAAACTATCGACATTTTTATGAGGAATAATTTAATTTTTCAAATTATAATATAGCTTATATTACTCGCTGATACTGTAGCTTTATATTGGTGAAAGAATTTTTCAAATCGGTCTAATAGTTTTTGAGTTTATGCATTATAAACAAAAAATCAAATCTTTCCTCTTTAGAGTATTGGTTTAAAAGAAATTATGTTTGTATGTATGTAACCAATGGACTCCAAAGAGGTTGGAGAGATTTTGATGTCATTTTCATTGTCCACATATTAACCTACCGGATAATCCTGTAAAGTTTACTAGCAATCGTATCAATGTTCTCTATGGACTCCAAAACAGCACAGCCACGCGTAGTTGTGTTTGCTGGTATGTAATAAATGACAACCTGCTATATTTTAAGATTAGTGTACATAGCACATCTGTATTAATTGCTAGTTTGCTATAATAAAAGTATGTGGTGTCTGTACGTGAGTAGGAAAGCATTTTGTGCATAAATATATAGTCAAAAACTGAAAAAACGAA
The DNA here is from genome assembly GCA_033032175.1 of Saturnia japonica. Lineage (NCBI taxonomy): Eukaryota > Metazoa > Arthropoda > Insecta > Lepidoptera > Saturniidae > Saturnia > Saturnia japonica. The sequence continues at coordinate 20,437,906 of CM065309.1, read as the reverse complement.
AATCAAAATAAGACTTTATTCAATTTAGACCCTTATATGGTACTCGTGAATCTCAAAACATCGTAACAGGTTCAGAAAACATCGCAGACTTCAATAATAACCGGAAAGGTACTCAATATTATAGTAAAAACAAAAACCTATTTTTTTAAATAGGCGTGCCCTTTCGTAACACTCCTAATCAGCTCTAGAGGCAAATTATGTTTTGAGATACTCAATGATAATTGAAATAAGCTGTTAAGAGTTAATAAGCTGTTAAGTTAAGTTAAGTAAAAAGATTGAATTATATAATATTATCTATCATTTTTGTTTATATGTCATTGCAAAAGCACCTGCCAGTATAATTTTGTTATTTTTAGGGTTCCGATCCACAAAAAGGAAAAAAGGAACCCATAAAGGTTCACATCGTTGTCCGTCTGTCTGTCTGTCTGTCTTTCAAGGACCTTTTCTCAGGGATGCGTGGAAGTATCAAGGTGAAATTAATATCAAAAACTAAGGTCTGTAATCCCTTGAAGCTGTGAAAAAAATAAATTTCTAAGTCAACGCAATCAAAAGATACGGCTGATTAGGTATGTCTCATTTCTATACAATTTCAAAGGGAACAAAACCGTACTTACAGTTGACCTACAATCATGAAATTGTCAAAAAGCGGTATCTTATAACACAAGTAAAGGAAAAAATCCGAAAACTGTAAATTTGTAATTAGATAATTAATAAGAATGAATTTTGTTTTTTACAATAGAATTTATAATTGAGGTTCATGCAGTTCGTCTGATCTCACATAGTGTAACATTGTAAAAAATATCTAAGCCAAAGATAGTGGAATGCTGTACTGTACAACTCCGAATATAAATTCCTTAAACGTTGACATATTAATACATGAAACACACATTAAGATCGGATCCTTAGAACAATGCTTACCTTTCCGGCTGGTCCTGTGTAAATGTTGGCAATAATTTGATTTTAAGCGGTCCAACAGCCCCAGGCGCTGTTATGTTAGGACTTCTACGTGGGTATGTTAACAATTATAAACATACCTCAATTGACCCCTTAAACCAAAGGGATGAATTTTCACAACTCCCAGAAAGCCCAGTTATTTTTGCTTTATGTTTTCTAGTAATGTATATGAATTTTCTTCTGATAATGTTACATCACAATGCATTTTCAATCCAACAATAATATTATTATAAAATGTTCCGGTTTTATAGAAATTTCCTTCCGCGAACGCTCCGGATGTAGAATGAGCTACTTGCTGAGGTTTTTCCAGGAGACTACAGTATGGGGTTCTTCAGAGGGAAAGTGAACAATTTATTAAAGGGTACAGAATGCGCATGTGATGCTTCTGACGTTGCATGCATCTATACATTTTGGCAACCGTTACCAATCCCGCGGACCGATTACGGATCATTTTAAGCGGTGATATGGTCAAAGGTATTAAACACGCTAAGCTTAGGGCAGAGTTGGCTCTCAAGTGCAGCTACCAGAATACACCTATTGGTGCTTGGTGGCATATTATCAACTTAAGAATAGCAGCTAGCCACCATGCTATGGATTCATAATGATATTTTTCTATACCAAATCCTCAGACTCATTGGAGATTTTCAACCTTTATTGTCTAAAGCAGTGCCAAACACGCCATCAATGAGACATTGTCGCTTTCATTTGCTAAATAAGTAAATATGTTTCAAATATTTGATATTAGATACCAAGACTCTAACCTAAGAACATAGGATCGATAGTCCACTGATCTTAATTATTTGACTACCAAGATTTATTGGCTTGTAAAAGGAAAATTAAAAGTTAATTATCAAATTATACGGGTGGTCAGACATCACAGAAAATTCAACAGAAATTTCCAGCTACATTCATACAAAGATTCAGAAGTTTTTTTTTTCTTTAATTAATTCACATATTAACAGTTTCCACAAAGCGGCGACATTTTAATAAAACTGACAGGCGCGCTTCCGTCACGTCTCTCACGACCGAGGTGGTCACTGACAAAGATTATACAAGGCAGATTTAAAACAGATGTGACACCTTCGTAAAAATTTTTATTATTGGGCAATTTATTTAATTCAATCTAGTATTCACAGACGTGACATTATTATGATTATTCCAAAATATATTTTTCCCTACCTTCGATCAAAATTCAGTAAAACTACTTGAGTAAAATTACTTACTCTTTTTTATCGTTTATACTGCCTATAAGTTTAGTTTTATGACCACGATCTTAATTGGTGTTATATGATTATGTGGCCTAAGACGGTGGCACTCTAAGCCTAGAGGGTAAAAGTGGCTCATAAGTGCAGCTGCCGGAATAACACTTATAGATGCTTCGCAATAGATTTTCAACTTGAAGATGGTAGTTAGCCAGGCGCGCATTACAAAATGGCTTACCACCATGCTATGGCTTTATTACAGTGTTTTCCTTCACCGAAAGCTCAGGCTCATTGCAGGGATTCGTACTCACGTCGATTGACGCAGTGTCTGTACACGCTACCACTGATACATTATTGCATCAAAGAAATTTCTTTGGAGAATTTCCGACTGGTGAAAATCACCTCCAAATAACCTTGTGTTGTGTTCCTACGATGGGTAGGATTTGCAGAGCTCCTTCGGGGAAGGTGGGCTTAAGGTCGGCAACGCGTTTTTGATACCCGATATTACAAGCACATATAGGCTAAGTTACCATCATACTATTAGGCGGATCGTATTTCTGCTTGCCACTTTTGTTATACAAAAATAAATACTACTTATTGCAATTTATAAACAATGGAGTTGAATTGGCAATATTGCAGTCGTTGTGATCGTCCCAGCTAGCAAATACCAAAGCGAAAGCCTCTAAGATAATATTTTATAGATATTTTTAATCATCAACCCGGCCGCTGCATGGGCTTGACATGTTAAAATATAAATTCCCGAGAAACTCTATAATATGGCTATAACAGAAAGGTGGTTGCGGTATACTGCATCATTAAACTATTCTATGCCATTTATCGCCACCGTGCCGCCGCCATTGCAGACTGCCGGCGCTTTTGATGTCTACACGACGCGTGCGCACGGAAACCTATTACAAACGTCAACCGTTTTACGATTTATTCGAATTTTGAATGCATGTTCTTTTCTTAAATTTTAGAATACAATGGCTGTTAATTCGTTTGTCTTTTGTTTAGTGCTTAATGAAGTCTCAACGGGTCCTTTGTCGTTTCATAAAGAAAACATTACGGCGGGTACCTACTTGTTTATATTTGTACCCGACATTCAAATGAAAAGTTCTTTGTCATTTATGTAGATTTTCTATAGTATACCAACGACACTTCTGTAAATTTAGCAGAACAGAGAAAATACCACAAATCTACGTACTATCGGAAAACTAAACTTATAAGACCATTTTTTTAAAGATTTACAGACAAATATATTCATATCGATGTATATTTTTTTATTATAAGACATTATAATCAAAAAAATAAGCCACTACTGAAAGATAAACAAACAATCAAACTATGTCTTTAATTGTAACTGTATTCATTATTATCAAAAGACAGTGGGTACCACTAAAAGATAAACAAAATCCATCGCCAGTCGCCCCTACTACGCTGGCTTGCATAAAAAGAAACGGAAAATGCACCGTCTGATCTCGAAACGCAACACCCATAAACGAACCATTCAGATTTTACACTTTATTCATGGTAATCGCAACACAATCGGCCTGAAATGTTAACGTAAGCATATTTATAAGGTATTTAATAACTTAGAAACGAATAATGATACCAGTGTACCCGTAATCAGCTTTTTTACTTGTTAAATACAACGATTTAGTAGAACCGACATCATAAAACAAATTAATTGATTCACATTTGGATCCAAAGGGGGCAAACAATTGAACCAACATTTGTATATCGAATTGAACTATAAAGGTTAAAATGAAGTCGTTAATTTATTCATTCTCACCAAATCCGAAAACATCACGCCCCTGTCCAACGAATTGGGCAACTTCATTTAGTTAATTGTGAAGCTAATGGCCGATGACAATAGTAATTGTAATTGAAGCTCCATGCGGGCTTTGAGAAAAAGCTTGTTTTTTTTTTGTATCCCACGAGGCTATCAAATGTCGTTGAGAGGCGCATTTGATCTTATAGTTTAAACGTTGGTTGTAGTTTGCTAATATAGACTTTGATTTAGGTAAAAAAATCTTTCTTCTAATATCACTTTGAAAAAACTAGATTGAAATCGAATTTTTGTCTATTTCTCTTTCTAGTAATGTCTATCAAGCAATTATTAGTTAAAGCATGCTTCATTAAATTAAGTTTTATTTATATCAGCTGCATGCAGTGAAGGTTTATCGTAACGTCACAAATAAAATACATGAAAATTATTAATTTTGATATTTACATTCTTTGTTACTTACAACTTAAAACCAAAATTTCAAATTGGCTTTTATAAGAAACCAAGTAGGTACATAGATACGTATATAGATTTTATAAAGACGCGATGACTTACATAGAACTCAAATTTACCGTCCAGGTAATTTGTGACAGCTTATAATATAATCTTCCTTTATAATCTATACTAATATATAAAATTCTTTGCAAGATTTCTTTACGTATATTATTTTAACGGAGTTCACTTAAAATCTTTTTCACGAATTTTCATGAAACTTTTTTTTAATTAATCTTATTATTCAAAAAGTGTTGTATGATATGATATAAACAATATTTACAAAAAAAAAAAAACTTAAATTAATAGTTGGAGCAACTGCTAATCTATAAATAAAATGAAATCAGCGATAACAGCAAAAATAAACGAAATTTAATTGGTATAAATGCAGTTAATTAAATTTCTTATGAATCTAATTTAGCGTAAGCGGTGACTTCATAGATATTTACGTTAAGCACAAACGAACTTCATCCAATCGATCATCGTTGTCATTCGAATGTAGCATGGAACGATCAATCATGCGATTGTCATACATTCTCAGAAACACCCATAAATCTATCGATAAAAAACGAGTACGAAATGACATCGACAGTAATTGAGCGGTCATTATTGTGTTGTGATAACCCTCCGCGAGGGTGAGGTTAATGCATTGAACAGTTTATAAGCGCGACAGATTCGACAGGTTCCATAAAGTTTTTTAAAATTCGTCGTACTAATGCAATGATGGTTTAGCTCATACACAGTGCTGTTCCTACAATAAGTCAGAATTTACTTTGAAGGTAACCATCTTAATAAAACGTTAGTATGTTGGTAGGGTATTTACTAATCCCCTCCACCTAATTCAAGTTAAAAGACTGTTGACAATCACCTATAGGTGTAATCAGGTAACTGAACTTAAGAATCAGTGACCTTAAACGTCTTAGGCCACATCCTAAATTAAAATCAAGTTAAATTTGTTATATTATAAGTAACTTTTTATCAAGAATGATTATAAATCCATAATTTCTGTAAGGCTACATCCCGCGACTGATCTTCTGCAAAATTTGGAGATTCTAAGCCTAACTTTATGATCTGTTGTATAAGTAAAAAGTAGTAAGTAGGTATTCAATTATGAAGTAAAACAATTTAAATTATCGTAGCGAAATTTACTAAACGTAACTCAAAATCAGTTAAAAATTGTCAAGCTTTTATCTAATAACAAAATAAAACAAATAGCTCCTGTGGATTAACAAAATCATTTCACATGACGAAATCGCGGGAATCGGCTAATTAAAAAGAACGAACAAACAAACTTTTAGCCAAAACTCTTAATTGAAATTCTTTTATCTTTAAAAACATTAGCTAAAAATCTTTTTTTTTCTTTTTTTTTTCTTTTTTTTATTTGGTACATATTGCTTCACAGCACATTTAACACAAAATATACATTTGTTATGTTTTGCAATCATGTGGTGCCAATTATGAAACAATTATTATTAAATTTTGTTTGATATGCAGCGGTTAAATATTTATATACATAAAAAATATCATTATGAAGTATTATGTGTTTCTATATCTCAATGTGAGTGGGAGTGTGAGTCTGCGTGTAGTGTGCGTGTGCGTGAGAGTGTATAGGTGTGGTGGGATCATATGCTCCTGAGTGAAAGCATATGTGAATTGTATATGTATGTATGTTATAAGCAATAGAGAGTAAACTGAGTCCTTTCTGTGTTCCTGTTTCACAGCCATGATGACTATTTCAATGTGTTTTTTGATTTTAATTCTTTTAAGAAAACATTCCTATTTGACTGGAATAAATCAGTATGACTAAACTTCGTGTCATACATGTTAAAACATCTTTGTAACTAAACTCTTTGTCATCTTTGTTACTAAAATACTAAACTTTCAACCAAATCAAATTTTGATGAATAGATTGAACGCATTTGTGATTCTTCGCAAATCTAATTCCCTTACGCTCGTTTCGACGTACAGTTTATATTAATGAATCACTATAGAGACACAATAAACGACGGGACCAATATCTGTAGATCACTCGCTTCAACATGCTCCTATATATTATAAATCGAACAAAAACAAATCATTGCACGACAGATACAAGATAAGCGATTCCGAATGCATCGTAAATTTATACGTGTTACAATTAAACGAATGTCGTTTTAAGGACTATACATATTTAGCAGAATTTCTTTTAAACGTTACTGAAAGAGAGGAAGAAAAATCGAAAAAGTAAATATCTATTATTTAAAACTATAACAACTATAGTAATACAATTATTGATAAATGTAACAGTTTTCGTTTTAAGTTGAAATAAACGAGTAGTTCACATTTGAATTCTTTATTGCTTCGCTAAGCCATTTTATAATCGGTGTCGTGTGTCTAATCTTTATTTGTTTATCTGTCTCCTTCCACAGAATCACACGGACTGCTCTACGGAGCCACAGCAATAGGGCGTCTCCTATAACGGTACTAACTACTTCGTACCTTTATCGTCCCGTGGGGATATGGATGGTCTCCCAGGCAACGTATTTTCTACTTTCTATGATATTGGATCCTTTACTTTGGAACTGCCGACGACTGATGAATCCGTTCCCGTATTATCCGTAAGTATTATTCGGTCCTAATAAGTATTTTAAAACTCCGACGCAAACTAGCACATCAGCTTTTTTCTAGTAAATGAAGGCATGTGAACAACTTCCACAGGTCTAATCTGAAATTTGGTACTCCGTTATTTCGATGATTTTGCAAGAACTACTTGATCTGATGCTCCAGTACTATCTGGAATCTGCAGGATACCAAACTCCTCGCCAACTTACAGCAGAACTATAGTATTTGGGCTTATTAAAATATTCTTAATGAATACGTTATTTGTATTGGGTGTTTTTTTTTTATTCATCTCGTTATTTTCCAATTCGTCCATCACGACAGTGTAATATTTTTTAGATAATAGAGACAAATTAAACACTATAAAAATATTTTAACGTAACCTTTAACAGTATATTATATTACAGAATATATAATCTTTTGTTTTTTTAGTAAGTGTAATCATTCTTTAACAGTGAGCTTTGAATTTTACGAGTGTTACCAGTACACTGTAATTGGACCGTCAGTGTATATTGAACGAGATTTATATCGGTTACGCATTTCTATCAATATCATCTGAACAGCTTACACCTTGTTCTTATAGTAGATCTATAGAATTATGTTATCATTTAGATTTCAACTTTATATAAATAAAGGTTAAAAGTTACTTTTGCATTGTTTGTTGTTAAAATTCAAAAATAGTAGAAAACAAAAATTACGAAACAGCCAAAAAAATGATGTTAGGTGATCACTATAAAAAATAACTTTCTAAAATAAAGTGAAGACTAAGTAAATTTATTTATTTTAGTATTATATTATTGCTTAGAAAAAATCCATATGCTCGTACCAAACGCTTTCGCTGTTCTATTTTCTGGTACGACGGTTTCCATTTTTTAAGCTTATTTTAGAAACATTTGTAGCTCAATCATTTTGTCGAAACTGTAACAATATCACTCTAATGGTTAGAGTATAACCTATCACCATTATCTTATTTCTTTCATCAATAATATCTGCATGTCATTCCTCACACAATCCATCCATACCTTCTGCAGTCCTCATCTAATTCTGTATTCGTCCAACTTCAGAGTTTTAATTGCAAATCACTTACCTAGTAAAATAGATAGAGTAGTAATTGCTAATTAATTGGTGAAATATAATAAATTTGGATACTATCAAATTGAAAAATAGTTTATACGGGTTTATTTTCCCAGATTGAAATTTGGTCATCCTCACGAGTCCATTGATACCTTTGGTGCATCAACAAAAAACTTAATCACATTTTTTTTATTAATAACATGATTTCTAAACGGGGTTCAGCTTTTTCTTGCTGTTACGAAATTTTTTCCCGTTTGCGTGGCCATAGTATAAAATATTATAGCACTAAACACAGTAGTGCAAAACTTTTTATACAAGAGTATGACTCTAAATTGTGTTTCGACAGCGGGAGCTACTAAGAAGAATTATTAATGTGGGTGTGGTTTGAGGTATTCGTAGACAACAAATGCTTTAGGTTCTGATTTCTATGGGCTAAGTTGCTACCAATTAACGTCTGTATTATGCATTATACGTGGACAAGACAAACATTTTTTTTTTTTTTTTTTTTTTTTATAATTAATATGAATAGTTTCCTTACTAAGTACTACTTTCACTGTTGAAGCGACTGAGGTACAAAAAAATCCACTGTCGAGTTTCTCAGCAATATTTGTCAAAAATGGTTGAATTTACTGTTACAATATTAGAAACATCCTAAGAGAAAGAACAAAGCATTCTCTACAAAAAATCATGTATGAGTGATCACTATAAATAGTCGTGTAATTAATAATAATAATATTGTAGTAGTTTAGTAATAATAATCAATTGTCATAAGGTTTTCGTTTTATTATTCTATCACTGATATTATATCTAATACACTATGGTAAGGGCGATTGTTTTGTTCATAGAAAGTTGCGCAAGCGCACGTACCAAAACTATTTGGAATGTGAAAATTCGTTTCCGAGTTAACAAAGTAGGTGCCTCGGTTACTTTTATAGGTAGTTTTTGCTGTCAGTAGAATTGAAAAAAAAAGAGAAATCGTTTTTTCATACATTCACGACCGTGACTTTTGAACTTAATTGAAGAGTTCTTATGAAATACCAAATACTTTCGAAATAGTTGCACCAATATTACAAATGAATGAGGACTTGCAGGTTTTCTTCAAAGGAATGAAACTCAAAGTAAAAAATGATTTAGAAAATAATGTACAATTTACTTCAGTTGTTGAAATAAGTACACTTTTATAATTACCGCAAGTTGTTCCACACGTATTGATTCAGTAGAAAGAACTGTTCCTTTTCTGTAAAGCTCCATCGCTTTGAACGGAATCGCAATTTCTAGAATGCACTTTATTGGGATCGAACGGTGGATTTTCAATAATCCTGTCTTAATGCTCATCTGTGCAAAATTTAACCTAAACGTAATAACATGTGCGTCGTCTGTCAGTAATCCTTAGGAATTTTTTAAAGTAGATTTGTATACATCTCTCACTGTTCGGTAGCCAGCTTTTAGTGGAGAAAACAGAGGATAGAAGATACAAAATAACAATTATGGGATAGGAAGTGTTGTATATCACATTTTAATATTCCTTGTGTAAAGGCCAAACTAAATTTGTGCTCTCTCAATGACCATTGGAATTACCCTACCCCATGGCAACTTTGTGCATATAGTAGCGCGCATTAATTGCAGTCTGAATTGAAGACCCTCCCCATCGCAACGTTTGGCATTATGGTAGAATCTGTCGCGATCGTTAACTTATTGCTAATGTCGTTATTTGTTATTTTTTGTTTTTAATAATGACTAATCCAAATCCGTGGACTTTTGTTACAAAAAAAACATGTTTCTTTTAATCGTCAAGCTCGGGAAACGACGAAAAATGAACGTGATGATGATTTCAATGATTTATTTTTTCAGTTTGATTTCTCGGTGTGATATAATAGATAAAAAGTGTCTGATAAATTATTAGCTTGTATTTTTTCTCATTATGTTAATGTTTTATTTGAAACAACGTTTAAGAATTCCTTAGCTCTGCATTCAACTCGCGCGCTTAATATGGGTATATATATCTTTCGTCATTCGCGTAGATTTACTAATTGAAATTACAATAGTAGTAAGGTAAACTTCGCGAGCTTTTGAGAAATGTTATTATGGTAGCAGTCTGTGATGGAAAGATACAAGTGGACTTCTCGACATTTGTAATGGAGAAAATTTCGTGGTCTGGCTTTCCTTCCCTTAGGAAGAGGCCTTTGAACAGTGGAGAGATGTTTACATTTTGGTATTAATGTATACAAAATTTAAAAGAATTACTTATGTAAAAATTAGATCATTATTTTTATTTATAGAACAGTACAGTAGCAAAAAAGGATATTATAGACAACCGCCATTATTTTATTATAACCGCCAAAAAAGAGATTTTTTTAATCGAAATTTTAATGCAAGTATATAACACGTTAATGTATTTTTAATCGTGACTAGTAATTTGTAGGTAATACCCATAATTAATCTCTGTAACCGACAAGACGTCGTGTCAGAAGACTTCTTTTGAATCCACTATCAGATAATGTTCAGAGAACAATGGTTTTATATGACTTGCGAATCGCCGTCAGAGATATCACAAGATGTAATTAACGATTGTGGTTTTTTTCGGTCATACCAGATATTTAAATAGAAATTACTTATATAAAATGTTTTTCGTTTCACATTATAATATTTCGGCAAAAGTTATGAGGTTGTAAAATTTCATTGTTTTTGAAAGTGTGTTTCCTCTTTTGTATCATAAAATAACATACCATCACGCCTATAACCCCGTAGGGTTAGGCAGAGGTGTACTAATGTACACCCACAATACGCCGAGTTTGTTTTAGGTTCCATGTAATAGGAGGTGAGTCTATTGCCATTAATCGGTCACAAAGCCAAACGCCGAGCTGCTTCTGAGAATTTCCCAGTAACACTTTGCTCGACTTGGGAATCGAACCCAGGACCTCGAGCATAGCAGTCGCGCTTAGAACTACAAAGGCTAATGAGGAAGTCTTGTAAGATCTATTTAAACGATTCTTATAAATATATCTGATCTGGCTGGAATAAATAGCGATTTTCATGTCTCCGAAATTACTTTAGATTTTAGCATTGCACAGTTTTTACCAGGAGATCTAGTATAATAATATTGCAGATTTATAATGCGTTAATATATATTAACTTAAGTACTACAAGCTGCGCCCGCGGCTCTGCACGAGTCGATTTCTCTATATTTTTTTATTATTCTCGACTCGGGTCGACTACTTTATTATTCCTTATATGCTCGGAGTTTCTTTGAAGGATGAATCAGAAATTATGTAATGAAATAGAGAACTGTGTGCTTTGCAAGTTATTGCCAATTTTAGGCCGTTCAATAGACTTTAATTACTGTGACTAATTATATACTCTTAATCATTATACCTTTGTGTGATATCATTACTATGTCATGCGACGCATTAACGGGAAGAGAGGTGGATCGTACCAAATCGCGGACACCTCTCTCTCTCTCTCCTAATATTTTGTACATACGTCATTACGAATAACAGGGCGAAAAAACAATTTAAAAAACAGAGAACTTTGTAAATAATTCTTACTTAACTCAAAATCAAAATAAAATATTTTTTTATTCAATTTAAGCCGTAAGAAAGCACTTATGAATATCAATACACTACCACTGGTTTTGAAAACATCCCATTTATCTAGAAGAACAACAATAACTTTTCAATATTGAAAACTTATGAAGAACGCCTTTCTTATTACAGAGTTATGTCGCTTTGTACTCGTAGGAGGAACTCGGACATCGTGTGTCTTTTTAAATTGCTACATGGAATCACCGACTCCCCCTACATTCTTGAACGTTTGAATTTTGCGATTCCACGTTTGGGCAGTCGTTTGCATAACAGAAAAACTTTTTACCTGCCTCATTGCAGAACAAATATTGCTCAACATTCTCCAATATATCGTATGTCCTCTTTCTGTAACGCTGTTCGCACAGAGATTGATATATTTTCAGGTTCTATTTCCTCTATTATAAATATTCTTAAAATACTTAAATAATGTAATTTCTATGATTTTAGTTTACTTAGTTTTTGTACCGCCTAATGTGTTTTTTTTTTTTTTTTTTTCTCTATAACTTATGTGCATGCTGTATCCACATCTAGAAGAGTACAATCATTGCATGATTTTAAAATATTGCACATTTCTAATTATATACATAGGTTGTAGTCAGTTTTGTGGACCAATAAATAAATAAATAAATAAATAAATAAAAGAACCAGCAAGAAACTCGATCGGGTTTATGAACATGTTATTTCCTCTTTTTAATTGGTTTTAACAGTATTAAATTATATACAGTTATTATCATTTTCAGTAGATGTACAGAGAGAGAATCACATCCAGACATCACCATCATTCACGTAATCAGCCACCCTATAATACCCTTTCGACAATACTTAACGTGATTCTTGAACTTATTATCCGGCAAATCGGTCATGTGCTTAGGAAGATGAATGTGCTTGAATTCAATAGATTAGCTTACTGCCACATATGCCGAAAACTGATAACCGATTAAGTAGACTACACAGAGACAAATAAAGTGTGAAAAGTGCGTCACAGCTAGATGGATCGAATACCTACGTAATGTGGCTAGTATCGACTGGTTGCGAAGAACGAAAAATCGGGTCCAGCGGCGTTCCGCTAGGAAGGCCTATATCCAAAAGTGGGCAGGTACAGCCTGATGATGGTTCTCTGACCAAGCATCGCACAAACTGTCAGATCGTCGAGTTATTAAAAAGAAGGTGGTCAATGAAAGTCCAGATAAAATCTATCTAGTCTTTACGAAGACTGTCCCCGACAAACAAATAAACACAGGCCAAAATTTAAAAAATCCTGTTTTTCAATTTTTCTGAATTGCAAATAACCAAAATAGGTCTTTATTTCTATATCACAAACAGAGACCTTTATTTTATTTGTAAAGAATTTCTGGATATACAAACAAATCTATACCTATTAAAAACGAATCCGTATCATAATCTTAATCCGTATCTGTAGATCATTATGAATAGAATCAAAACAATATTTCTTATCTGATTGGTTAAAACCCTTTGCCGGAGTTGGTATTTCCGGATAATTACAACTTGAAAATCTTCAAGTCAAGAGTTAATAGGTACCTTGTAGGCAAACGTGCTCCATAGTAGATCACATCATCACTTACGATCAGGTGAGGTAGTGGTCAAACGCAAGACTATTATAGTTTTCAAAAAATTAAAAAAGTATGACAGCTTCCCATATATTCTGTAAGGTCACAACTGAAGCATGCGATGCCGTCGATGGCGGTAGTACCGCGCTGGTGGCCTTATGCCCTCGCTGCATTTTAGTACGTGGCAGCCACTCGAAAACTCTACGGCTCCATCGGCCACCCGTTCTACAAGCGATATGTTGATTAGAAATTGCGAAATGTTTCTTTTTGGATTAGTTTAGGTTTTTAATCCGTAAATCCTAAAACAGCTTTTACTCAGATCCTCCGCTACATCAGAGCTTTAATACCGAGTACCTAGTTTTATTTAAATAATAGATTTAATTTTAATACTTAATTATCAAAAACAAAATATAAACTAGAAATTCTTTAGTTTACGTATTACTACTGTGACCTCATCACAATGTTACTAATCGAAAATAAAAATACTTCAAATGTGTAATTTGTTTTATACAACATAGGCAAAATGATTCCGTGATACATTAGTCCGTGCAGTCCGATAAAAGCGATGGTTGATCATGATTATTCTCGACCTTTTCACTGTACGGGGTGGTCTTTATTGACACGTGTATCGCACCACGTTAAGACGTTAATTGGTTAAGACTATAACAGATAAACTATTTTGAAACTGTTGTAATTATTTGAAATTCAAAACCGGGCGCGTTCGCCGACAATTCAAAATTAATTACGAACGCGTTCATTAGAAGGGAAGTTTGAATTCTGACAATTATTAGTCGACGTTCAACCATAACTCATAATGAACGGACTCTAATTATAACTTCCTGATTTAAATGAATGATCGATTCGTTTTCATTTAGCAAATGAAGCAGAAGTTTTATTTCATTTTTGTAAGGAAAATATTTTTTTTTGAAGTAAGTAAGTCTATTTTTTAGGTAATAGTGTTAGGTTCTATAACAAGATCCTGAAGCACATTTGCCGAACTACAAATTCAAGGACTATGTCAAGCTGGTTTTACTGTGAAAAGGTATTATAAGGTGGATCATTATGTGAATGATAGTGATGTCTCGAAGTGACTCCCTCTCTGTGCATCCACTTATAATTATTAGTGTACCTGTTATATTAACATTTGTACAGTTGACAAAAAAGATAAACCCGATCGAGTTTCTTACCGGTTCTTCTCGATGTTTGGGATATTTTCCAAACCAACAGTAGTATTTTGACGTTCATAAGTGCTTTCTTAGAGCATAAATTGAATAAAGATTATTACGATTTTGATTAGCAGTAGTAAATCCCAAAATAAAAAAATCAGGTTTTGGGATATAGTATTTGGAACAAAATCGAGTGTTATCAAAAAGGGAAGTCACAATGTTGTCCCTCCGAGCAACATATTCGCGCATCTTAGGCCCCGGCCATACGAACCGTTTTTCCAGCGAGCATGCCCGCACAAACCAGTTTGCGCAAGGAAGAACGTCCGTGTGAATGGTAAGAGGGTAGCGCGCGTAGACGGCTTGTTCGATCGTCGACATGCTGAAGATTGGACTACGCAGTTTTGGTTTGCACGGTTTGTCTGCAAGCTTACTCTCAAAACACTATGTTCTGTGGTTTGCACAGTCCAGTTTACACGAGTTTACTTACTACATGTGGGCACTATACGGTGTTTCGTCTTTTTTTTACATTCATAACTGGACATTTGGACTGCATAGGTAAGACGGTGCGTGTAGCCCGGGCCTTAGGGCCAGCGTAGACGAGGGACAGTCCTTGAGATACTTTTTGTCTGTCAAAATAGATAACGCTTGTGTATGCATATACTCAGCTTACTTGTATATGAACGTAATAATATATGTAATATATTAATAATTTGACTTTGTCTATCTATTGTATAACAAATTATATTCCAAGACAATCGTACATGAATAAACTCCGGTTGCGCGTTAAAGCTGACACGCACTAATTTTGTTTTAATAATAACTTCTACCATTCTTTGCGAATAACACAAAATTCTTCTACAAGTCTATTTTCAAATATAAAACTAAAGAATCGAAAGTAGGGCGAATTCCCTACGATATCCACGATATGACTATAACCTCTCTATGTTGTTTATACATTTTTATACAGATATGACTTTCAATTATAATCACCTAAATAATTTTGATATTAACCGCACCGAGCCAAATTGAGGTTTATACTCGACATTACACTCACACCATCTTTTTCAACATACCTCTCTGAATAGTGAAATTATTAAAATTACTTTCATCTTTATTAATAATAACATGCGCATTTTTGATTATCTCTATTTATCTTATTCACCTAAACATGTTATTACAAATTCTAAAGACATTGTTGTAAAAAGCACATGACAGAAAAGCAAGACTATCTTAATAAATAACAAAATTAATAAGATATTTAACTAGATTATGATAAACTTATGTTTCAAGACTTCATAATTGTAAATTAATTTAAATATTAACAGAAAATTATGGCCAATGAGTAATTTGCAAAATGCACACTAAAATAATAATATGTTTTTATTTGACCTCAAACTTTACATATACAGACATAATCTAAGGCTTAAATACCTAAATGCTTTTACAATGTAAATCAACAAATAAAAAGTACAATAAATGTGAGGCCTGGAGTCTGGAAAAGGTAAAATGATCTGAAGTACAGATCTCCTCGTTTTCATCAACTTATAAAGATAAAATAGTCGCATCAATAATTATTTTTATCTTTAACTCAGTTCTCGGTTATATATAATTTTCGAGAAACAAACAAATATTTAAAGTCTGTGTTAGTATATTTAATATTTTTTATTAGATTTATAAGGTAATCTTATAGACCAACTGACAATGAAACAGTATCAGCAGGTGCTATATGGCGTGATATTAACATATTGCGCTGGTTTTCAGTCTGCCCAACACCTTCTTGGTAGATATTAAAAATATGTCATTTTATTCTGTATGTCAATTAAATTAACACCAGTATCACCAAGTTAAATAATAATACACTACAGGTATCTGAAAATAACGGTAAATTAATGAATATAAATTTTATTTTATTTTATTAATGTACCTACAAGGAATACATTTCACTAAACTTTTGATTAAAATTTAAGTTTCACAAACCACTCTTAAATAAAAATCTAAGTATTGCCTAAATTATAGGTTGCTCTGATTTGTCAAAAATAAGTAGTGTAAATAAGTTTAAATGTTCATAAAATCAAGAGAATATAGATAAATAACTTAGGTACTTAGTCACTACACATGTGTTTCAAAACACCATATCTGTAGCATTTGTTACTTTGGCTAAATAATATGTCTATGTTGGGATACTTGCTTATGCTGTTGTATCGTTTTCGGATTATATTCACGCAGAAGAAGTGTCCTAAATTACTTTTAAAGGTTCTGGGTTTAAATTATAGAAATACTTTTCTTCAGGGTAATTTCTAAGGAGTCTTAAGGTTTATTTTATTTAACAAATAAGGACAGTCTAGCATACCATGTACTATCTTGTTTAAGAATGTATGATCTAACGTAAGTCTACGGTCCTCTAAGAAATTTATTTCAAAGTGTTTAACACGGTTGTGATAAGATTGCAGAAGAATGAAAAAAGCATTGAAATTTGTTACGTATATCGCGCAGTTACTATAACGCCCATCATACACTATACGGACAACCGAAAAGGTTTACATGTGTAGGTGTGCAGATCGTCTGCGCATGTTTAAAAAACTGCACTAAAGTATCTATTCCAATCCACGCTCCCGTCTTCATTCACACCTGTTTAAGTAGCTCTACGGTAGACCGTAACGTGTGTGGCCGGCTTTACTGTTACAATATAAATTCGAACGCGACGTGGTTTCAGGTAACGTGTGTAAAATTTACCCGTACCCTTATCTCTCCATCCGGTACGCATATAGGTCAGTTTACATACATTAGCACGCATCACGGCTTCACTGCAGACCGGTGCCGCGCCGTGGCTCACAATGGTATATTGTTCTAACTGTATACATTTATAGAGATGCAGTGTCGAAAGAATGGTGTTACGGTCATCACGATTGCGATCAATGCCGTGCCCTACTAGCCGAGGTGAGAATGGATGAAATATTTGTACGAGCATACATTATTGAAAATTTACGTGCAAGTCTAATGTTATGTTTTTATTTATTCAATACACTACATTTCATTCATATTTACAAAATCAAAACATTTTTCAGTGCATTTTTCTTTTAAGGCCACCACCGCATGCTTCATTTATGACCTTACTGAATTCATATAGTTTTTTTTTTATTCTTTATCATAAATCAATGTTGGAGTCAGTAATGATAATAAAGAAACGGATATTTAATGAAATACTCACATAAAAAAATTAAAAAGGAAATGTCAAAAGTAGAACGTTGAATATGTCAAGAAAAACAAATGTAAAAAAAATCATGCCTTACCAATATCACTTAAAAAATCCTCTCATTATACAAATAACAGAAAATCAAAAATGAAATTAAAATATGCTGGGCCTCAGGGTGACCGTTGACATATCGGAGGCAGTACTGTTCCAAGAACCTCGGTCTAACAGCTCCCTTATAGATGAGCATAGAGTCCAAGCTGGGGCCAAATAAGATACTTGGACTTCCTTCACTCTAAGTGGACCAGGGAGGCAGGAATTATGTATGTATAGTTGACATTCACCTAAATGGGATGAGAGGATGTGTTAAATTTTGTATGTGATTAAGGTATATATTATTGTGAAACCAGCTGTCGCCTGAGATCTTTCCGTGCCGTTATGACCTGGTGACCTTCAAGAAGAGAGCTTATTCTTTCCTAAAAGGCCGGCAACGCATCAGCCAGCTCTTGGGTGTTGCGAATGTTTGTGGGTGGCGGTGATCACTTTCCATCAGGTGCGCCACCTGCCCGTTTGCCCCCTTTTTACCATAAAAAAAAGGTTTTTTCAAAATTTAACCCATAAGTGTGTGCAAGGGGTGGCATAGATAATATGGGAAAAAAAACTCAGATTAAATTTATAAACAAACAACATAATTATATAAATTCAATAAAAAAAAAAAAACAAGCTAAATTATTGAAAAGGATACAGTAAACCCGACTGCAATAAAAACTCTTGTCAATTTTTTTTCTATTTCTACTCTTTATTTGATTTTCAGACCTCGTACTTAAATATTATATAGCCTATATCACTCCTACAATTAAGACGAATTTAAGGATATCTCGTATGCTAAAATCAATCAAGCCGTTTAGGCTACAGAGTGTGCCAAAGAAATATAAATATATACATACGCTCGAAAACATAACCCTCCTTTTTCGCTGTCCGGTAAAAAACTGTACCAAACTTATCTTTTGTTACTTGTCGATAAGTTATGCGCTTCTTAACATTGTAACAAAAAAAATTTGCCCGCCGCAGGTGTGGACATTTTAAAACAATAGATTGAACCTAAAAAATATGTGAATACAACCATGAAAATATTTCCAGACATGACGGTTCAGTACATATTGAAAAATTATACAATTAAAATAAATTACAGTTTCATTACAGACATTGTAAATAGCGGGAAAAACATAACATACCATTTTTTACAGGATTTTTTGAAAACATCATTAAATAAAAATTCGAGTCACGTTCTATATCTGACCTTTATATTGATGAGGACTTGTTCTCACATAAAAATAACATCATCGGTCAAAGACTTTAAACTACAGAATAGACTATAACTACTTTACAAAAATAGACGACTCGTGTAAGAAAAAATTGTAATTTATAATTCAATTGCCAATTGTCAACTGTTCTTGCAGTCGTGCTTGCATTAACGCGAAACTTTGTTTTAATCTGTTATAATCAACTCTCAATTAAAACAACTGAAAGCAGATTTCGCTTTACTTTTAAATCTGAATTGAACATTCTATATTCCAGTCATTATAATGATTAATATTAATGATTTACTATTGATTCGCAGTGAACCTTGCAAGTGTTTTTTAGCAATTAATATCTTGGAATTAAAAGAATTTAAACGAACACGAGAAATACATAGGAATAGCTCCACGGGCGAATAATAGACTGAGGTAACAGCGCAAAACTAATTTAAAAAGTTTAATTGACCTTTAGAAATTATTGACAAGAGTTCGCGGGACCCTAGCTTAAGAAATCAACATGCATACCAAGGACCTCGGACCGCGGACCGCCGCCATCGATCCCCAATCAATAGACCGTGTTCTAAGTATTTCTCACATGAGGTTACCTTCCCACACTGTTAATTTATGTTAACATTACTAATTGTTAAATAAAACTCGAGCATGGTTTTAATAGAGCGAGGAATACTGTTTTTATTTTAGAATCGTCAAACGCTGGAATTTCCATTGTGTCTAGTTTCACTTCACATTTATTAATTTTTATGTAAAAACGTATCGAATTATTGTACGGTTGTCGTTGAAGTTACGTTATATTTATATAATATGTTTATTGGGATTCAGTAAAAATGGATAAAATAGTCAATTTTTGTAATATTTCTTAATTTTTACGTATTTTTGTTTTCTTTCGCGTTGTCAAGGGGTCGACCTTGTTGCTATATTTAGATGATTTATCTTCTCCGGCCATAACGTTACTTACTTATTCACTTATATTACTCCTGTACTTTGAAATTATGATGTTTTTACACTTAATTCACATGATCCAAGTAACCCATTTGCAAATGAGCTGGTATAAATAGCATAAGTCATTGCTATTCTTGCTGCATGTTAAATAACATAGTGTAAAATTAACAGTGTCGTGGTTAAATTTATTTTTATAGTCGATAACCTTTATTTGTTCTTTCAATTGTCGCCATCGAAACAATTTTCAGTGTTAAACTTTTATTTAGAGACAGAGAATATAAAACTTAAGGAAAACTCTTTTTGAGGTTAAATTTTTCACTAATTTAATTTCTATACCATAATTTTATAGGTGTTTTCCACGTTCCAACTAGACAGATAATACAAAGTGGCTACGATGCTAAGTCTATTAGCAGATGTTAATTGGTATTATGTTTTTTTTTTATTAGTTTGTACAAAAATACGTTTATAACAATACGTAATTAAAGAATGCAATATAATAAATTAAATAATAAACACTAGGGCATATGGCCAATTAAGTTCGCACACAATACTCTTCTTTTGAATTTTGGATACTAATACTAGATTCTTTTACAATAATAAACAGTTGTGTGTAATTTAGCCATAAATCATATTCCTTCCTAAAAAGCATGACAGGAGATTTAAAGTTGTCAAAACGGCTTCATGTGCCAATAATGTATAGTTGCATATGTTTTAGTTACATACTATGAAAGGACCGATCCTTGTAAATGCCCATGTAATACTTCTAGTATTATTGCAAACTTTCATAGATTGCGGTAACCACTTACCATCAGGCATGCGTGTTTGCTACTATCGTAATTTAAAAAAAAAACAATGAGAATATTACTGAAAGTTTACAGAGTCACGGGTTTTTCCTTTTCCGTCACTCTATAGTGTTATTAATTTAATTAAAATTAGTAAATTAACAATATTTACGAATCTTGTGTTGGTAGTTAGCTCTGCCCGCGGCTGCGCTCTTGTGGATTACAAAATGGCTCGATCGGGCACATGCGTGGATCGTGCTACCCCCGCTTCCGGTTATTTCAAAGGCAAAAATGCTTATTGCGAGTGATCCTTAGAAGATAGACATATACTCTTGTCGACTTTTTTGTAGGTCGTTTTATGATATAACATTAACTTGATATATCTGTTATGGTTTCTCAGTGTAAGCCAATTTAGCGCTCCAAAATCATCGTTTTTCCGAATTGATATTTATTAGCGCGGAACCCTAATTGTTTTTCTAAAATAAAAGTAGCTTAAGTTACTTCTTATAATATCAGCTATCAACCAGTCAAAGTCACGTTAAAATCCGTCCAACCGTTTCGGAGATTACCAGGAACAGAGACAACAGACAGACAAAATATTAAAAATTGGTTTTACCATTATTAGTCACTACTACTGCACTATGCCTCGTCGCGTCATATATTAAATGGATACACTATATATTGGACACACTATGGAACCAATATCAATCGCAGTAAGTACATCGACCTCGCGCGTTAATAATTATGCATAACACAAAGCTGTAATATATTACTCATCGGTAACCACTCAACCATTATAATCAGACCTTTCAAAGTGGTCATAAAAACTCCACTACTTCTATTTATTTCAACTGACGGGGACACGGTAATGTTCTGGTTATGTTGGATGGCGAGTTACCTAGACTATTCGATTTATGTCTAACAATTCTTAGAAATTTTTAAATACTATTAAACATACAATAGTGTCTCTAATGGACGCTGCGAAACCACTTTTTATCTGGCATAGATTTCATCGGAACCCTACTTATTATCAACAAGTAAATTAATTTACCTACTGGGTGATGGGTTACAAAATTGTGATCGATTCGATCACAATCAACATACGCCTATGTAAAGCCCGTCATATTGGATCAGCTCAAAATCAAAAAAATCTTCACACAATTTAGTCTTTAAGAAGGCACTTATGAAAGTCAAAACACTACTGACGGTTCGGAAAACATCCCAGACATCGAGAAGAACCGGTAAGAAACTCGATCGGTTTTTTTTTCCAACTAAACAATAGTGTTTAATATAAAACATTAATAATAATTTAGTGGATTCACAGAGAGGGAGTCACTTCCAGACATCACTATCATTCACATAATGATCAACCCTAACCTTTTGACAGTAAAACTTGCTTGACATGGTCCTTGAACTTGTTGTCCGGTAAATCAGTAATATGCTTCGGGATCTTATTATAAAAGTGACACTATTACTTAAAAAACTTTTATTTGACCTACTTATTCTAAAACACGGTACGACTAATTTATCTCTATTTCTAGTATTAACATTGTGCTGATCTTTGGCAAAATCTAACTTGACTAGGTTTTTACAAATATGCAGTAAGTCATCAAGGATGTATTGGGAGGGCAAAGTTAAGATAATGTATTCCTGAAATTAGCTAGTATTATAATAAATCCAGTTATAAGGCAGCACTGTACCCGACTTGGTCGTGACAACCATGCGAATGCTGATAAACTTGCCTCACTGACTCTTTTTTTGTTTTATCGCATTTTGTTATCAGCCATTGTATATCTTTGCATGCTGATATGACATCGATGACTGGCGACATATTGTATTCTCGGTGGTCTCCAGTGTTTTGGAATGTACTATGACGTCACTTCGCCTTATCATTATATTAATACGTGAAGCAAAAACTTTCTACCCTTTTTAAGCGTATTACATGCACGGAAGACTGAGATTTAACATGGTTAAAGTATATATGGAGAAGGAGTGCAGAAAGCTAATGTACGATGTTTATACATTTTAGCAGTATCCGAACACACAATATGCTTAATCAACCATATAGTCGACCTGCGGCTTTTTTTTAAATTCATTGCGACACGATTAATAAACACTTAATAAACTACGCACAGCACGAGTCTTACGGGTATTTAGACGCACTTACCCAACTCGCGAATTGCTGAAGATTGTACGATCAACTATTATTATACCGAGAACAAATAGAAACACGCCAACCTCAGTACAAGAATACATCAAGGAACTGATCAGTGACTATCAATCTCACTAAATAAGTAGTGCTTTGTGTAATTTGTACATGATTTGGCGATTAATTGTTATATTACATGTTTCGCAGAAATCATTAAAAACTACGATTGATTTCACCCAAACGTACGAAGGATATAATGATTTTCTTAAAAATATAAATCAATTTTGTGCTGATTTAATTTGAAGCAATGAAGTTGACGCTTTTGGTAGACAGTTTTTCTACTTAAATAACTTAAAGATGTTTGTTAATAAAAATACTACGATGCAACCCTTATTGCTAGTTCTAGACTAAAACATCTAGTAGTCACCTTCCGAATATCACCTATTTTAACCTATATGTACAATATCTTGTCACTTTTATATTAAATGTTTAGCTGATTCGCGGAACTTTATCTACGTCACTTAATGGAAGCTCTCAAAAGGAATAAATTTTCCCCGTTTTTGTAACATTTTCCATTGATTCTCCGCTTCTATTGGTCGTCGAGTGATGGTATATCCTCGATGAATGGGCTATCCAACACTAAAATAATGTTTCCATTCGAACCAGTAGTTCCTGAGATTACCGCGTTCAACCAAACAAGGAAACAAACTCTTCAGCTTTATAACATCACTATAGATTTTAACAAAGATCATTCTTTTATAAATGGTCTAAAAATTTTCACTCTTCTTCTAAGATTAATGTATTACTATATTAAAACACAATATCAAGCAAAACAATAGCGTACAGATTAACAAATCATACAAAATATATTTCTTCATTTTTCACTATCAGAAGTATTGCTTAATACGCTTCACTGACTGTTACCAAACAGACTTATTGCATATTTATCTCTTGACATTTGACTCGCGTTATCTACTTAGAAGTGTCATACATGCCGTTACTCTCTCTCTGGCTTATCGCTACTTAGTTACCAACACTGCGTAACTGTATTTTGCATATTCTTAAAACAATGACCACAACTGTGTATTTTTTATTTCTGTTTCAAATCAATAGTAAGGTAGCTTTTTTGATTACAGTTCATCTGGAGGTTTGTACAGGCTTTTTAATATTTTAGAAAATTAGAATGATGATGCTTCGAAAAAGCTTAATCCGTAGCAAGAAGATAACCAGCACCATACCAACCATCAAATTTTAGCATTTGCTGTGACGAACAAAAGTGTTGTACTAATAGTTTTTAATAGAAAACACTTTATTGTTTCAAACATACACTGTACAATAAAAATCAAAAGTAGAAAAAATAACAGAACATAAACAACAGGTGGCCTTATTGCTTAAAGCAATTTCTTCCAGGCAACCTTACAAAGGATTGGAAGAAAGAAATAACGAGATAGTTAAAATATAAAGATAGACTATTTAATATCGTACATATATACAATAACATTAATAATTTAAAAAAAGCTACAAATATGTATACATAGTATATATACATACACACATATACACACATACAAACAAGCACCAACAGAACTGATTAAAGCGATAAATAGTGATCCTTAACTATGTTTTTAAATATATTAAGTGATAGCGCACGTCTTATTGGTAAGGGTAATGCATTCCATAACCGAGCTGCCTGGGTTGAAAAAGGCTTGTCAAGAAAACTAGTCATATGTTTAGGTATTAGGTAAGTTTCAAAAATCTATAAACACTACTTTTTTGGTACATTTAATAAACTCTTAACACATTTCCAACTTTAATTCATAGTAGTTAAGCTATTCCGGTAGAAGTTGACAAGACAGTTGCGAAATTTCTAAAACCAAAATTAAATACTTTATAAGATATGCAATATAAAATATTGGGCGAATATGTAAACTTGCAATGACATAACTTAGGGGCCATCCATAAATTACGTCACACGAATTTCATGGATAAAAACTTCATCATCTTGAGTCCATGGACTTTGAACCTATTCCTTTATATATTTTTTATCTTGGCATAGTTTTACAGGAACTGTTATGACGTGTCTTTTTCCTTCCTCTGTGTTGACTCGTTTGGGAAGAAGTTTCAAGTATAACCTTGATCGACTATATCCTTTTTTACAAAGTTCGGCTGTAAATCGTCCAATGTTTTGCAGCACCTTATAGTTTCAGTGCGACGTCGAGCATCAGCTGCTCCACCAAAAACAGCAATCTCCTATATGACTTTAAGTAAACCAGATTGGCTCTCTTTCACTCTAGGTCGATCTACACAATCTCGAAGTTTTAAAGCTGCTACTAAGTCGCTATAATTGCCACAAAGCTCTCAAAGTTAAAAAGTTTTTCGAATTACAACTTTTTTTATCGTTCCGCTGCATTAATCTTTCCTTTCAATAAGTCTTTTTCCTGCTGAATATCTTTCTTCAAAGTTGATATTCTTTTTATTGCTTCATCTGTAGCAATTCCAGTGTCGCGGGTTAAAACCAAGCTATTGAGCTCAGAATCCAGAACTACAATTTTATTCCTAGAAGCGCTCTGATTAAGCTTCGATTTAGGTATTATTTGAAGTAACTGCCATTCACTTGATTGTACAACAATATCTTTTTTCTTTTCTGTGTCTTCTGGTTTGCCTTGTTTAGTATTTCCCTTCAAGTAGAAATAAAAATGTAAGTAATATTCATATACTTCATTGTGTGATGATGACTACGGCGAATAAAGGTAGGTATAACTTCAATTTATTTAAAATCCGTATATTATTATTTTATATACAAGATAGCTTTGTAAACAGTGACATATACCACAAATACAAACCAATACCTAACAGGAGCAAAATGTGTGGAACAGCTGATTTTATTTTTGCAATTTCCGAGTTTGTCACGTACAACAAGTTGTTTAGTATCATGGATTGATCATGTGAAAAAAGTTGGACACTGTTTAAAAAGTCTTCGATATAGATAAAAAATAATCAAATGAGATCACTAATTGTGCGGGTTATCAAGTGACCAGACGATAGCTCTGGTCTATACTACGGACTATTGATTCCGTGGTTTTTTCGGCACTTTGAAAACTATTACTGGATTGCCGAGTAAAAATACGTCGATGACTATAAATTCAACTTTTATTGATCACTATTTACAATATTCACATGTTACTATCTACTTGCTGACAATGTCTTTATCACTATTTATTTTCTTGCTGACTTCTTGAGAACGAATGCACTTGTCGCTATGTAGTTTCTTGCCGACTTCTTGAGAATGAATGCACTTGGTACCTTTTTTTTTTTTTTTTTTTTTGACTACACTGTTAGCCTTAGGGGCCCTATCGTCAAACAGAGCCGCTGCGGCTTTTACAGCTTCACCGGACTTGAGGGCGAGCGTTAGGGCACTCAGCCGCGAAAGTTTGTGACGACCCGCACGATTTTTTTTTTTTTTTTAGAACTGACTACACTGTTAGCCTTAGGGGCCCTATCCTAAAACAGAGCCGCTGCGGCTTTTACAGCTTCACCGGACTTGGGGGCGAGCGCTTAGGGCACTCAGCCGCGAAAGTTTGTGACGACCCGCACGAGGGTGCCAGAGTGGCCGAACCTCGCCTCGGGCGGTCGTCGCGAATGCGAAAAAGTCGCGATCTAACTAATTCCCTACTCCTATGAGAATTCGAGCTAACTAATATATACTCATATGCACGTTCCCCTCCTCCTGGAAGGAAGGAGTGGACCATGCGTATGTGTATTTGATAATCGGAATGGTTTTTCTACACTAACTAGCGCAATAGTCTAACTAGCGCAAAAAAAAGAAAAAAAAAGGTCCCTTACAGAACCTATGTACCTGTGTGGTGTGCACGTGTGTGTGTTCATACGTGTGTAATGTTGTGTGTGGGTGACTAAGTGTTGCACGTATAGTGTCACTTTGTATCGCGCGGGCGGCTGCCTGACCCAAGGGCTTCACACCGAGGAACGGACCTAGGCTTGGGTTGCCGCTAGAGAGGGTGGACGTGACGGGTGTGCGTGAGCGAAGTTGACCGCCCGTCCAACGAACAGAGCCGCTGCGGCTTTTACAGCTTCACCGGACTTGGGGGCGAGCGCTTAGGGCACTCAGCCGCGAAAGTTTGTGACGACCCGCACGAGGGTGCCAGAGTGGCCGAACCTCGGCTCGGGCGGTCGTCGCGAATGCGAAAAAGTCGCGATCTAACTAATTCCCTAATCTTATGAGAATTTGAGCTAACTAATATATACTCATATGCACGTTCCCCTCCTCCTGGGAGGAAGGAGTGGACCATGCGTATGTGTATTTAATAATCGGAATGGTTTTTCTACACTAACTAGCGCAATAGTCTAACTAGCGCAAAAAAGAAAAAAAAAGGTCCCTTACAGAACCTATGTACCTGTGTGGTGTGCACGTGTGTGTGTTCATACGTGTGTAATGTTGTGTGTGGGTAACTATGTGTTGCACGTATAGTGTCACTTTGTATCGCGCGGGCGGCTGCCTGACCCAAGGGCTTCACACCGAGGAACGGACCTAGGCTTGGGTTGCCGCTAGAGAGGGTGGACGTGACGGGTGTGCGAGAGCGAAGTTGACCGCCCGTCCTCTGCGGAGAGAACGGTGGTTACGCGGGCGTGGGCGGTGGCACGCTCTGTTTGGAGAGACGGTGTCGGCGTAGAACGCGTTAGCTTTTTCGGTTTGGTCGGGCGGGTCAGTGAATATATTACGCGGCCGGCGTTTTCCCGGAGGTCCGTTGGGGCGGAACATAAGGGCGGCGTTTTTATTAACGGATTCGCGTGGTTCGACGCGGTGTCGAAATACGAACGGGAGAGCTGTTTAACGTAGGCATGTATCGAAGGAAGCTCCATATCTCTATGGAGATCTACGCTTCGAACATACCACGGGGCCCCGGTGAGACGATAGAGGAACCTATTCTGTATCGATTGTAACCGTTTGAAACTCGACTCGGACATATGTGCGAACACGGCGCAACTGTATGTCAAAATTGGTCGAATACACGTCTTGTAGAGCGTGAGCTTATGTCGCGTGGACATTTTACTCACCGAACACAACAGAGGATGCAACCGGCCCAGGACCCACGCGGCCCTGTTCCTAACCTTACGGATGTGGGGTCTAAAAGAGAGCCTACTATCTAGGGTTACCCCTAGATATTTGGTCTCTCTTACATACGGAATCGGATTATCGTAGAGCTTAACAGGTTTAAGCTTCCACGGTATCTGTGACGAATCCGCATCGAAGAGCATCGCGGCGCTCTTCGAGGGATTAACGGCTATACGCCACTCGTTAAACCACTTCCCGAGAGTGGTCACGGAGCGTTGGACTTTGTGTCTGAGGTGGGATCTATTCCTATCTGAGGCATATAAGACTGTATCGTCAGCGTATAGCCCTACCTCGACCTCCGGGAGTCGAGGTAGGTCACTGACGTACAGGTTAAATAGGCTAGGAGCCAGGATCGAACCTTGGGGAACGCCTGAGCGTATTGGACGGGGCGTGGACAATTCACCTTCCACTCTATAGCGAAAGGTGCGATCTGTTAGATAGTCGCGAATTATTTTAATTAGCCTATCGGGGACTTCAAAGTGATACAACTTGTAGATCAATCCCTCGTGCCAGACCTTATCGAAGGCCTTGGCAACGTCGAAAAAGACCGCAAGTGTACGGCGGGGTTTATATAATTCAGCAAAATTAAATGCAACGTGCTCCGTGAGGCGGTGCACTTGATGAGTGCAAGAATATCTAGCACGGAAACCGAATTGCTCAGGCGGATAGAGGTCTTTCTCCTCTATTACTGACTTGAGACGGTTCAGAAGGATCCGCTCGTACATTTTCCCTAAAGTATTTAGGAGACTGATCGGGCGATAGCTGTCGGGAAGCGACGCGCTCTTGCCGGGCTTACGGATACCTATGACTATGGCCTTTTTCCAGGCGGCTGGAAAATGGCAGTGGGCTATGGCTACATTGAAGATGCAGACCAAAAGAGCTATGAGGCGATCGGGAAGAAGTCTAAGTACTTCATTCCTGATCCCGTCGGGACCTGGTGCTTTTCTAAGCTTAAGGCTTTTTATAATGGAAAGAACCTCCTCAGACGTGACTGGGGACAGGGAGTCTGTCGCGGGGAGCTTATCCAGCTCCCGCACGCATCCATCGATACCCTCGACCCGGTTGGTATTTGCATCGACACTGTTCGGAGAGCACTGGCTCTCCAAACAAGTGGCGAGGCACTCCGCCTTGTCGCTGCTATCGAAGGCGAGCGGTATACCGGGACCCCTCTCGAGGGGGGGCATAAGATAAGAAGCCTCTATCGGAATGGTTTTTCTACACTAACTAGCGCAATAGTCTAACTAGCGCAAAAAAAAGAAAAAAAAAGGTCCCTTACAGAACCTATGTACCTGTGTGGTGTGCACGTGTGTGTGTTCATACGTGTGTAATGTTGTGTGTGGGTGACTAAGTGTTGCACGTATAGTGTCACTTTGTATCGCGCGGGCGGCTGCCTGACCCAAGGGCTTCACACCGAGGAACGGACCTAGGCTTGGGTTGCCGCTAGAGAGGGTGGACGTGACGGGTGTGCGTGAGCGAAGTTGACCGCCCGTCCAACGAACAGAGCCGCTGCGGCTTTTACAGCTTCACCGGACTTGGGGGCGAGCGCTTAGGGCACTCAGCCGCGAAAGTTTGTGACGACCCGCACGAGGGTGCCAGAGTGGCCGAACCTCGGCTCGGGCGGTCGTCGCGAATGCGAAAAAGTCGCGATCTAACTAATTCCCTAATCTTATGAGAATTTGAGCTAACTAATATATACTCATATGCACGTTCCCCTCCTCCTGGGAGGAAGGAGTGGACCATGCGTATGTGTATTTAATAATCGGAATGGTTTTTCTACACTAACTAGCGCAATAGTCTAACTAGCGCAAAAAAGAAAAAAAAAGGTCCCTTACAGAACCTATGTACCTGTGTGGTGTGCACGTGTGTGTGTTCATACGTGTGTAATGTTGTGTGTGGGTAACTATGTGTTGCACGTATAGTGTCACTTTGTATCGCGCGGGCGGCTGCCTGACCCAAGGGCTTCACACCGAGGAACGGACCTAGGCTTGGGTTGCCGCTAGAGAGGGTGGACGTGACGGGTGTGCGAGAGCGAAGTTGACCGCCCGTCCTCTGCGGAGAGAACGGTGGTTACGCGGGCGTGGGCGGTGGCACGCTCTGTTTGGAGAGACGGTGTCGGCGTAGAACGCGTTAGCTTTTTCGGTTTGGTCGGGCGGGTCAGTGAATATATTACGCGGCCGGCGTTTTCTCCGGCAGGCGTTGGGGTCGGGAACATAAGAAGCTGCCGCTTTTATTAAGGGGTTCGCGTGGTTCGACGCGGTGTCGAAATACGAGCGAGAAAGGTGTTTGGCATATGCATGTATCGAGGGAAGGTCCATATCTCTATGGAGATCCTCCATACGAACAAACCAGGGGGCACCGGTAAGGCGGTGAAGAAACTTGTTCTGGATGGCTTGTAAGCGTTCCCAGTTATGACTTGACATATGTGCGAACGCAACGCAGCTGTATGTCATGATCGGACGGATACACATCTTGTAGAGCGTAAGCTTGTGTCTCGTGGACATTTTGCTTGCAGCACATAACAGAGGATGCAGTCGGGCGAGGGTCCAGGAGGCCCTTTTCTTAACCAGATTGATGTGGCGTATAAAGGAGAGTCTACTGTCTAGGGTTACACCTAGGTATTTGGTCGCCTTTTCCCAGGAGGATCGGATTACCGAAGAGTTCAAGGGGATTGTCCTTGAGTTTTGCGGTATCTGTGTGGCGGTTTGGTCGAAGAGCACCGCTGCGCTCTTCGAGGGGTTTATGGCTATTCGCCAGTCGTTAAACCACTTCTCGAGAGTGGTCACGGCTCTTTGGATCCTACATTTGAGGTTTCTCGTTTGCCTTTGAGAGGAGTATATGACTGTATCGTCAGCGTATAGACCTACTTCAACTTTCTCTTGAAGTTTTGGTAGGTCACTGACGTACAGGTTGAAGAGGCTAGGTGCCAGGATGGAACCTTGGGGAACGCCTGAGTGTATTGGATGGGGTGTGGATAGTTCACCTTCCACTCTGTAGCGAAAGGTGCGGTCTGTTGAGGTAAGTCGCGGATTATTTTAATTAGCCTATCGGGGACTTCAAAGTGAGTACAAGCTTGTAGATCAATCCCTCGTGCCAGACCTTATCGAAGGCCTTGGCAACGTCGAAAAAGACCGCAAGTGTACGGCGGGGTTTATATAATTCAGCAAAATTAAATGCAACGTGCTCCGTGAGGCGGTGCACTTGATGAGTGCAAGAATATCTAGCACGGAAACCGAATTGCTCAGGCGGATAGAGGTCTTTCTCCTCTATTACTGACTTGAGACGGTTCAGAAGGATCCGCTCGTACATTTTCCCTAAAGTATTTAGGAGACTGATCGGGCGATAGCTGTCGGGAAGCGACGCGCTCTTGCCGGGCTTACGGATACCTATGACTATGGCCTTTTTCCAGGCGGCTGGAAAATGGCAGTGGGCTATGGCTACATTGAAGATGCAGACCAAAAGAGCTATGAGGCGATCGGGAAGAAGTCTAAGTACTTCATTCCTGATCCCGTCGGGACCTGGTGCTTTTCTAAGCTTAAGGCTTTTTATAATGGAAAGAACCTCCTCAGACGTGACTGGGGACAGGGAGTCTGTCGCGGGGAGCTTATCCAGCTCCCGCACGCATCCATCGATACCCTCGACCCGGTTGGTATTTGCATCGACACTGTTCGGAGAGCACTGGCTCTCCAAACAAGTGGCGAGGCACTCCGCCTTGTCGCTGCTATCGAAGGCGAGCGGTATACCGGGACCCCTCTCGAGGGGGGGCATAAGATAAGAAGCCTCTATTTTGAGGCTGTGAGCTAATTTCCAGTAAGCCAGATGCGACGGCCTTAGCCCTTCGACGAGGGCGTCCCATCTGTGACTTCTGAGTTCTAATATACGGGCTCTAACCGATCTTTGAAGTGCGCGTAAACGTGCGCGGTTTTCCTCGGTCGGATAGTGGTCGTGCGCACGAGTCGCCGCGTTCTTTTCCGTCAACAACGCCCGCACGTCGGCAGGGAGTACGAAGCGGCGATCGCTCGCCTCTTCGACCTCTCTCGAGGCCTCTCCGATGCCGGCCTGCAGGTGGTCGACCAGGGAATCGATCGCGAGATCTACGTCCGCAACGGACCCCAATACGTCCGGGATCCTATCTAAACTGGACGAGGACGGCCTGTCCGCAAGATAATGTTTTAGCTTGGCATAGTCAACCACTTGGACCGAAGGAGGGCTAGAGTCGTCTGGTTGACCTAGCTGCATGATGACCGGACGGTGGTCGGAGTCGAGCTCGTGTACGACCCGAATGAGTCGTAACCGAAGCGCGATACCTTTAATGAGAGCTACATCAAGCACTGTCGGCATACAGTTGTCTTGAAAGTGGGTGGGAGTGGGTGGCGCTATGACATCAAAGTTTAGCACGTTCGTTAGCTCTTCGAGTTTAACCCCATTACTGGAGTCTCTCCAATTGCCAAACGAAGTGTGTCCACAATTGAGGTCACCCGCTATAATGACCGATTCACCGAGCGAAAGTAGCTTTTCTAGGTCAGACCTGAGAGGCTCTTTCCTCGGCGAGAGATAAACTGAAACTAACGTTATGGACGGGTGGTCGGTCATTCCTAGTCTACACACGGATACTTCCATATTGGTAAGTATCGGAGGATCTACCGGCGTACAATATAACGATCGTTTGTAATTGGAGAGACGGTGTCGGCGTAGAACGCGTTAGCTTTTTCGGTTTGGTCGGGCGGGTCAGTGAATATATTACGCGGCCGGCGTTTTCTCCGGCAGGCGTTGGGGTCGGGAACATAAGAAGCTGCCGCTTTTATTAAGGGGTTCGCGTGGTTCGACGCGGTGTCGAAATACGAGCGAGAAAGGTGTTTGGCATATGCATGTATCGAGGGAAGGTCCATATCTCTATGGAGATCCTCCATACGAACAAACCAGGGGGCACCGGTAAGGCGGTGAAGAAACTTGTTCTGGATGGCTTGTAAGCGTTCCCAGTTATGACTTGACATATGTGCGAACGCAACGCAGCTGTATGTCATGATCGGACGGATACACATCTTGTAGAGCGTAAGCTTGTGTCTCGTGGACATTTTGCTTGCAGCACATAACAGAGGATGCAGTCGGGCGAGGGTCCAGGAGGCCCTTTTCTTAACCAGATTGATGTGGCGTATAAAGGAGAGTCTACTGTCTAGGGTTACACCTAGGTATTTGGTCGCCTTTTCCCAGGGGATCGGATTACCGAAGAGTTCAAGGGGATTGTCCTTGAGTTTTGCGGTATCTGTGTGGCGGTTTGGTCGAAGAGCACCGCTGCGCTCTTCGTGGGGTTTATGGCTATTCGCCAGTCGTTAAACCACTTCTCGAGAGTGGTCACGGCTCTTTGGATCCTACATTTGAGGTTTCTCGTTTGCCTTTGAGAGGAGTATATGACTGTATCGTCAGCGTATAGACCTACTTCAACTTTCTCTTGAAGTTTTGGTAGGTCACTGACGTACAGATTGAAGAGGCTAGGTGCCAGGATGGAACCTTGGGGGACGCCTGAGTGTATGGGATGGGGTGTGGATAGTTCACCTTCCACTCTGTAGCGAAAGGTGCGGTCTTTGAGGTAATCGCGGATGATTTTAACTAATCTATCGGGGACTTCGCGGGAGTACAGCTTATAGACTAATCCTTCGTGCCAGACCTTATCAAAGGCCTTGGCTTCGTCGAAAAAGACTGCCAGCGTGCGACGGGGTTTGGATAACTCGGAAAAGTTAAACAGAATGTGCTCCGTGAGGCGGTGCACTTGATGAGTGCAAGAATGTCTAGCACGAAAACCGAATTGCTCAGGCGGGTAGAGGTTTTTCTCCTCTATTACGGATTTGAGACGGTTCAGGAGGATCCGCTCATAGATTTTACCAAGGGTATTTAGAAGACTGATAGGGCGGTAGCTGTCGGGAAGCGACGTGCTCTTACCGGGCTTGTGAATACCTATGACAATGGCCGTTTTCCAGACGGCTGGAAAATGGCAGTTGGCTATGGCTACATTGAATATGCAGACCAATAGAGCTATGAGGTGATCGGGAAGAAGTTTGAGTACTTCGTTCCTGATACCGTCGGGACCTGGTGACTTTCTAAGCTTAAGGCTTTTGAGAATGGCAGAGATCTCCTCAGAAGTGACTGGGGACAGGGATTCTGATACCGGGAGCTTATTCAGCTCCTCCACGCGGGCTTCGATGTCTCTGACTCGGTCGGTGTTCTTGACGCTGTTCGGGGAGCACTGGCTCTCCAGACAAGCGGCAAGGCACTCCGCCTTGTCGATGGTATCGAAAGCGGGTGTAGTGCCGGGACCCCTTTCGAGGGGGGGCATGCGAGGTTGGGCGTCTATTTTAAGGGCGTGGGCTACTTTCCAATAAGTCAGATGTGACGGCCTTAGCCCTTCGACTAGGGTGTCCCATCTGTGACTTTTGAGCTCGGTTATACGGGCTTTAACCGCTCTCTGAAGTGCGCGTAATCGTGCGCGGTTTGCATCGGTCGGATAAGAGTCATGCGCACGAGTCGCAGCGTTCTTCTCCGTCATCAACGCTCGCACGTCGGCAGGGAGTACAAAGCGGCGATCGTTCGCCGCTTCGACCTCTCTCGAGGCCTCTCCGATGCTGACTTGGAGGTGGTCAACTAGGGAGTCGATTGCGAGATCTACGTGCGCAACTGACTCTAACACGTCCGGGACCCTAACGAGACTGGGCGAGGACTGCCTATCCGCGAGGTAGTGTTTTAATTTTGCATAGTCAACCGTTGTGACTGTAGGAGGGCTGGAGTCATCTAGTTGTCCTAGCTGTAGGATGACCGGGCGATGGTCGGAGTCGAGTTCGTGTACGACCCGAATGAGTCGTACCTGAAGCGCGATATTTTTCAGGAGGGCTATGTCAAGCACTGTCGGTGTACAGTGATCTTGAAAGTGGGTGGGAGTGGGAGGCGCTATGACGTCAAAGTTTAACCCGTCTGACAACCCTTCGAGAATAACCCCATTGCTGGTGTCTCTCCAATTGTTGAAGGACGTGTGTCCACTGTTGAGGTCACCTGCGATAATGACCGATGTGCCGAGCGAGAGTAGCTTCTCTAGGTCAGACCTGAGAGGTACTTTCGTCGGTGAGAGGTACGCGGATACGATCGTTATGGACGGATGATCGGTCATTCCTAGTCTACACACGGATACTTCCATATTGGTAAGTATCGGAGGATCTATCGGCATGCAATACAACGAGCGCTTGTAGTAAATGAGAGTGCCGCCCCCTCGGCCGTCGCGGTCATTTCTAACGATGTTATAGTTTGCGATACTCGGATTGCGTTTAGCACGCTTTAAGAGCGTTTCCTGTACTAAGAGAACGTCTATTTGGTGATCTTTAAGATAAGTCGCGACGAGATCACGCTGCGGATATAGGTTCCGCGCATTAAAAAAGGAGATGTTTAAACCTCTCGGCTTGAGTTTAGCCATTGAGAGGCCTGAGGTTGGCGGCTTCGCGGTCGAGACGCTGTAACGTCTCTACGAGCCGGGGAAAGGCAGCTATGGTTTCGACGAAACCGTACTGCTCCATATGGGCCTTGTATGCGAGGATTTCGCGTATCTCATGCTCACGAGTGAGCGATAACATAAGGTCATCCATTGTGGTGGCGCGGGACGCTGGAGCGCGTGGTGCTGGGGCGCGGGGCGCTGGAGCGCGGGGCGCAGGGATGTCCATAGCCAGCAGGGGTTGCGCTTTGATGGCTGAGGCGGGGGGCGCCGCCCGGGGGGCCGCCTGCCTCTGTGTACGTGGCCGCGTGGTACGCGGGGCCTTGGGGCAACTGCGATAATTCGCGGGATGCCCCTCCTCCCCGCATAACACGCAGCTCGGGGGGACGACGGAGTCACGCTCGCGCGTGCACTCCCGTGTGGGGTGGTCCTCTCGGCACTTTACGCACCGCGGACGAGAATGACAGTTACGGGCAGCGTGCCCGTACAGCTGGCAGTTGTGGCACTGCGCAGGCTGGTGGTTTTTGTGTGGGGGCTCCACGTTAATCCCGGAGAGCCCGCACACCGTCTCTAGCTGGAAGATGGCCTTTCCCTCGGGGGAAAGGTCCAATATGGCCACTACCATTTGTAGTGGCCGCTTATCTTTACTGTACATCCGGTGTACTTCCCGGATGGGATAACTTTGCTCCTTGAGCGAGGAGCACACCTCCGACGGGTCGAGCTCCACCGGAATGCGGCGGATGACCACTCGGAGGACGCGCTCCTCCGCGAGAGAGTAGGTGTAGAATTGCAGACCTTTCTGCCGGAGGAGGGTGGTTAGTTTACGGTGAGTTTCCGAAGAACTCACCGAAATAGAAATCCCGTTGACTATGTTTCTAGCCTTGTGGTAGTCGAGTTTGAGTCTGCGCATCTCATTGCAGACTCCCATCCAGGCTGCCTTGTCCCGGATTATGATTGGAGGTGGGGCACGCTCTTTTTTCCCGCCGGCGGGCGCGGGGAGCTGGGAGGACGCGGGGGCGGCGGCGCCCCTGACTACTGCCTTAGCTATTACCTTAGGCGCCGGTTGAGCAGTCGGACTGCTACGCGCCGTTCGCTTACGCGACGCCACGACGGTGAAGCCGTCGTTCTCGGTATCCATCTCCGGAGATGGATCCGGATTCGCGGGCGAGTCTTGTTCGACCGGAAGGGCCGAAAACTAATTTTTCGTCTTTAACGCGGTTTCCGTGGATCGCGCGGGACGGACGTACGGACTATTTTTGGTAACCCTAGATTGTGACCGCGAATTTCGCGGCCCTCGCCTGACGGAGGCGGGGCTTGACCCGCGCGATTGGCTAGTCGGGACAGGGGGCGTGGCCGTAGGCGCGGCCATGGCCCCGGATGACGCGGCGGACAGGCGCGTAACGCTGCGCGCGGGACGTTTGGGCGCGACGCCGACTGGCGCGGCGCCAGTGGATGTAACGGTCGCGGCCGTGACGTCATCGGCCGCCTTGCTACCTGAAGCGGCCGCCTCGCTACCTGAAACGGCCTCATGACGGGTCGCGGTCGCAGCGGTGCGACGCACGCAGGCGTTCTCAGGTAGCACTTGGTACCGCGGAGCGTGGCCTTTTATGGAGCTCGACGGGGCGGCTAAGCGGGTCTTGTTGGAGGGGCTACAGTGCGGTGTGAGTACGAAGTCCCCTCCATGGCAAAATGTGTTTCTTATTATCTATATCTCTATTGGTTATACAAAATTATATTCGTGTGTTGAAACTAAAAGGTTTTCTAATAATTTAACAATAACTTAAAAATAATACATTTAAAGGCTATAAATATGATATAAACTAAACATATAGTGCGTCTCGCTCGCACTTGTGACGCGATCTCGCTCTTGTGACAGGCCACGCCTACTGCGGCGTTTGCGCTGTTTTCCTGCTATCCTGCACACTAATCGTTTCCATCCTGTAAACATTTAGTATTCCGCGGAACGACCCAGTATACCGAGTCAGTTTAGATATTATAAAAATCAAACTTACTTTTACGTTCTCGGACTATAGTTGTATTCGTGCAGTTAACGATAAAGGACTTTTCAAAATAAAAAAAATCACTAGTTTCGCTTTCTATTTCATCAGTTTTATTTGCAATTCTTTGATTTTAGATTCCACTTCACTTTTGACATTGTCACTACTTTTTAAACTTTTCCATAATGTGTTAACTTCTTTTTGTACATTGTTTTTTTTCCTTATCAGCTTCGTATAATTTACGGTAAATATTACCTAAATTACTTTTTTGTTCATTTTAAATGCGTTTCTTATGTTCAAAATCACAATATACCAGGACTAAGAAAACGACGTTGTTTACTCGGCGAAAGTAAATTATCGAATCAATAGAAACAAATAAATCACGGCAAAGTGCAGTGCGGCGGCATTTATCAAAGGTGGTCGGCTCGTGACAATAACACAGCGTGTGTAAATTTGGCTACATAGCAAATTAAACCTTATAGTCATGCAAACAGAGTTGCAACTATTTTTATGTCATTCTTTAGTAGGTATGTATTTTAAATTTAGTTTTGTAATAAATATAAAATATTATATTTTGAAAAAATGTGATATCACAAAATTTGCGGCCCCTACCCACCCCTTGTCACACAATGTCACACATCGTTGACCCACTACCCCCTTAACGTGTGACGTAATTTATGGATGGTCCCTTATGATAAATAAATAATATTCTCTCATAGGAATGGGACCTTTTTTTTCGATAAATGAAGCTTATTATAAAAGTACAGCATTATAAAATTACCTCCTCCCTATATAACTTTACTACCTAAATCTCACGCTATAATTAAATTTAGGCTTGTTGTTAACTTAATTATTAAAAGTATTTATAGCTCTTTTAACTCTTCATGGGCAAATTTTAATGAATCACGAAAGAAAATTTTAGCTGTAACTAAATCAATGCAATTGAAGATTTAATTCCTCCAACGGTATTTGAAACAACGGTCATCATAAATCACAATATCTATCAAGCATCCTCACTTCAGAACAGAGACAGACAGTGTGGTCACAGATAGGCCAGAGTGTTAACGAGCCTAGACAACTTGCGTAGTTAGAGCACGACGCGGCGGCGCTTAGTTTGTCTATCAAGCGATGACTTCGTAATGCAAGTGATTGATTCTTGTTCCCTTTCTGTCAACACTAATTAAATGATCGGTTCGAAGATAAATTATTAGAATTATTATTATTGCTTTTTAATTCATTTAACTCGTCACACATTTGTTTGTGTTTACGAAGTATGTCACTTACATATAACATTTCACTTTATGATAATTTCTTTAATTCTGTCTATTGTGACGATTTACTACGTTATCTACGCAAAATTTTGGTCAACCACATAAACAATAAATTAATATAAAAAGGTAAGATGTTAGGTTCTTTTTTTAGAAATATTGCTGTATTGGTAATTCTTAATCAAATTTTTAAATAAAAATTATACAAGTATTTTTTTACATTACTGAGCGTATTTTATAATGATTTCAATGTTATTTTTCTTTCTATTTTATTTTATTAAGTAGCAAAAGGGTTTGTCGTTTCTTGATGTTAAGTTTTCACTTTAGTCTATAAATGTTTATAACCAACGTCAGATAGGAACGCAATCCTAACAGAAGGCATGCAACTAAAGCTTGCTACTATTGATTAAGTTATGCTATGATCTTCTGACTTTTACCTCGTGTGCCAATGCGTGTTCTCAGGCTTTGGATCGGAACACAGTAGCCCGAGCACTCTGCTTTACGGCAGTACACAGGTCTGATTGGGGGGCTTGTGCAGTCGAAACTTGCACTGAGTCTAGCACTCTTACCTGTATAATATCTCGTCTCTTATAAAGAAGGTTTATTATAACATAGTTAATACCTACTTTATCATTTAAGATACATAAAACATAAACAATTTAACTTGGAACATTTGAAACAGAGTTTGGATGTTTCACAAAATTGTTGTTAATCCATCAAACAGCCGAATTGTGAACTTGTCCGTCATTGTGGAAAGTTTTGGGGTAACTACCAAGGAACTTTGTTAACTGAAATTTAATGTCGCAAAGTTTGCGATAAGTGGAGTTGAGAACTGTACCCATTTCTTGCTTTGGACTCATATAATAAAATAAATATTTTATAAATTAGAAATAAATTTATTGTACCTAAAGATTTTGTTTAGGTATGAAAACTTGCCCCTGAAACTCATTCTATAGTTAATTATTATGCACAAGTAAAACTAAATCGAATTATGTAGTAGCACTGAACGCGAATTTTGATTTGTCTCATTAACATGCAAATTAGTAGGGTTGTCACCAAACTTCTAGGATACCAAACAAAAAAAATAACAAGAACCTCGTGAAAGGTGAAGGAATTTTCCTAGTGGCAAGACAGGACATATTAATTTCATACACAATATCCACTCTCTGAAGAGAGATACAAGAATTAGAAGATTTAGCATGATAATTTTTATAACAGTTCGGAAGTTATATTTCTGAGTGAAAATAAATTCTCAGTATCCTAGTATAGGATCCCTAAAATAAAATACGAGAAATAGGGTGTTTTAGTTATGTTAATAATAGCGACGCTTATTGAGATCTTCGTAGAAGGGTATAGAGTTTATACAGTTGGATAAATTATAACTATGATGCTCAATATTTTCCCGAACGGTTAAAAATGTTTCTAATTGTCTACAAGCTTCATATAAACACTTAGATATTACATCAATGATAAACTAAAAGTAAATCAGACCCAAGACACCGTACGCCTCATTACACCGGCATTGCTGAGATATCCCGACTTTTAGACAATACTAGTTTGTTATAAAGTTAGCGGAGGCGCCAAGGGACCACGTTAATCTGACAAGTAACAAAGCACAGTCAGCCTGTGGCTAGCTTAGTTTATTAACGGCCTCTGTCACTCTGTCGGGTAACTTTCAATTAGGGCCTTTCCTCCCACCAATAATTCCAACGATAAAATCTTCAACGTTAGTATTTCATAGATCAACTTACATTGCT
Source organism: Saturnia japonica (assembly GCA_033032175.1). Lineage (NCBI taxonomy): Eukaryota > Metazoa > Arthropoda > Insecta > Lepidoptera > Saturniidae > Saturnia > Saturnia japonica. The sequence continues at coordinate 20,397,488 of CM065309.1, read as the reverse complement.
GCATAGAACTCAAATTTACAAATGCAGCTGTAATAGAGCGTCGATGAAAACGATAAATGCAATGGAGAAATAGCAAAACCTGTTGCATGGTAAAGTGATAGTGAATATTGTTGGCAATTAGACAAAACAGAAATTAGCAAATGTTTTCGCGACGATGTGGGTGGGTGTAGTTTAAAGGTCGAGTGAGTCAGTTTGTACGGATTACGTTGTTTAAACGGCGGCGTCCTGTTTTTTGTTTGGAAGACGGCAATTTAATTTTTAAGTTGGTGATTTTGTCTGGAGAATCTTGTAGGAAATAAAAAAAAAGCTACAAATATTCATGTGACTTTATATGACATTACGTGTTTGTATTATTCCTTCTTTACTTTATTTATTTATTTTTCTATTTCATGTAAATATTTTTTTACTAGTTATGCAGTCTGTACCCTCTCTTATTACGTCTTGTTAATTGGTACATACGTTAGAAATGCTGATGTTACGTTTTTAACCCATATTATGTCTGCAAACTACTGATAGACACCTGGTGTTTTGACTGAATGTATTGCGACATATTTCTCATTATTTCATAGTAAACAGCCCCACTTTGTGTTTATAGAATAAGAGTTTATAAAAGAGACATTTGTAACAAATAAAAGCATTCTTAATAAAGCTTCTTGAGAATCAGTCTTGTCTTAGACTTTTTAAAAACCCTCGGCAGTGCTCCCGAAATTTAACTGGCGCAGTCGGTAGGATACTCAATCAACAATAAAAGTCTGTGTTCGAGTCTTACAAATCGGTCTCATGTGCAGATTTTGAGTATCTACGAACCAATAAATAAGTTAACGTCGGGTTCCACATCTATTTCCGAGAGATCCTGTCCTAAAAGCGAAAGCAGCTATACGGCAAGACATGGGAACGAGCAGACTGTAAGTGACCATTTTTACAATCCTTGTCTCGTCCTTGTTATTTTCTGTGGTTGTATTTTTCGTTGGACATTGTTATAATTTTCAAACAAAAATCGTTGAAAATTATTTAACAAATTTTTATAATTTTCAAACAAACATCGTTGAAAATTATTTTTCATAATTTTCGAATAAAAATCGTCGAAAGTTATTTGACTTCATAGATTATAAGATATTGAGAAATATTAATAATAAATATTAATTTTGAGAATTTTAATTTGATAATTTTAATTTCGATAATTTTAATTTTGAGAATTTTGATTTTGATAATTTTGTTATAAGATTTATTTTGTGAATTTTATTTTGAAAATATTATTTTGTGAATTTTAATTTTGTGAATTTTACTTTGTGTGTGTTTAATTAAATAAATACAACTCAAAATGCAACGCAACAATGAATCAACAATTCAATTAGTATCAAAAGAACTTTTAAGTTTAATTCCCAAGTACGATGGTGATCAAAATACTTTAAATTTATTTATTAAAAAAAGTGAATATATAATCAGAAATTTTAGCGGATCAAACAATGTTGTTCAAACTACATATGTGTTTCATGCTATAACTAGTAGATTATGTGGTAAAGCCGCTGCTCTACTAAGTGAAAGAGAAGACATAACAACTTGGGAACAATTAAGAGCTGTTTTGATTCAACATTTTGGTGATCCTAGATCGGAAGAGTGTGTGGCAATTGAGTTGGAAAATTTAAAAATTAAAGTTGGTGAAACATATACGCAATTTTGTAACAGGATACAACAAACACGCTGCACCCTCTTCTCCAAGGTCAATTTATTAACTGATGAAGGCCTCAAAGCCGCTAAAATGATTATCTATAATAATATGTGCTTGAATGTATTTTTATATAATTTACCAGAGGATTTAATTCGAATTGTGCGACTTAAAGGTTGTACCGTTTTAGAAAACGCACTAAGTGTTGTCATGGAGGAGGTCAATTTTCAATATCAGTACAATTCTAAAAATAAAAATAAATCTAATATTAAACCAGTTCAACAATTTTTCACGCCTACTTTAACAAATAATTTTAATAACAATTTCAAACCTCAACCTGCATTTGTGCCAAATACATTTAATTCCGGACAACAAAATTTTAAATTCGGAATTCCATACCAAACACAAAATAATTTTAAACCGTATAATAATAATTTTAAATTCGGTATTCCAAATCAAAATGTACAATTCAGACCTAACCTAAACCAACAAGGATATAAACCAAATTTTGGAAATAATAATTTTAAATTCGGTATTCCTAATCAACAAGGGTTCAAACCACAATTTAACAATACACAAAACCGACCTAATTTCAACATGCCAAATCAACAATTTAAATTTGGTATACCACCACAAAATCAACCTCAACGTAATCCACCTCAATTTCAGGCAAGCGATGTGTCAATGCGCACAGCTCGTCCTATTAGACAAAATATGATAGAGTCTTTAGAAATGAACGACCCTGAAATTGAATACCAAGACTATCAACCTGATTATACAGAATATGAAAATCATTATTTCATTGACGATAATCAACAAACTGCTTATGACGATTATCATGAAAACATAGAACCTGTTGAAACTGAAGAAGCTGAGTTCGATTTTGACATAATATACAAGAACGGTAAACAAAATAGTAATGCTGATGCTCTATCACGAATTAAATTAAATATATTAAAGGACGATATGTCCTTACGAGTAAACGTGAGTGACACTGAACGATCTGAGAGTCCAATACTAATTTCAGACTCATCAGAAACGTTAACTATTCCTTCAGATTCCGATAAGACTTTAACTCACCCAATTCGTTCTCCTTCATCCAGTACTATTACTGCCTGTTCATTACCGGAAACCATACATTCTGCTGAAGATATTGATACGAATGGTATTCCCATTATTGAAGAAGCCATCGACACAAAACCTAATCAAATCCTTATTTTTACTTGGAACAGAAACCAATTATCAATAAAAGACTTATCACATGAAAAACAAAAAATTTTGGAAGTACATTTACCTGTAAACAACACTAACCTTGTTAAGAAATTTCTTTTAGAATATATAAAACCTAAAATTAAATATTTCTTTTACTTTGAGAGCGAAATTCACCGTAAACAATTTACAAATGCCGTGATAAAACTATTTAAAAAAGATACCGTCAAAATATATGAATGTACTAAAAGAGTTATATACTTAGGTGATGAAAAAGAGCAACGTGCCACTATACTTGCTTATCATCAAGGTAAAACAAGTCACCGTGGAATCAAAGAAACTCTTATGAAATTAAAGCGTAATTATTTTTGGACAAATATGGATATAACAGTCGCTTCTGTAATCAATTCTTGTGAAACTTGTAAAACTCTAAAATATGATCGCAAACCTTTAAAACCAGAATTAATGTTAACGCAAACTCAAACAAAACCTTTTGCTGAAATATTTATAGATATATTCTCTATAGAAGGAAGCTACTTCCTTACCATAATAGATGCTTTCAGTAAACTAGGTCAGGCTTTTGAAATATCCAATCGCTCTACACCTGAAGTAGTTCGTGCCTTAATTAAATTTTTCTCATTTTATGGCGTACCAAATAAGATCAGTGCTGATTCTGGTACTGAATTCAACAATACACTTTTAAAAGAAACATTACAATTTTATAAAATAGAATTACACATAAGCACTCCACATAATCCTAATTCTATGGGTTTAATTGAAAGATTCCATTCAACTATTTTAGAAATATATCGTATCGCTAAATATGAACATAAAATAACTGACGCGGCTAACGTTATGACTTATGCAATTATGTCATACAATCAAACCATTCACTCAACGACTGGTCTTACACCATTTGAAGTAGTTTTTGGACACACTGATTCTAATAGTACTTTTGAAGTAAACTTTAACAAACAATATACGCAACAATTAGTAAACGATCATATGAAACGAACGAAATATCTTTATAAATATTTAACAGACAAAGTAATTGAAAATAAAGAAAAGATTAAAACAAAACGTGGTGGTGAAACATCATTTGATATTCAAGAAGAGGACACTATATTTGTAAAAGGTGTTAATACAAGGCGAAGTAAAGATAAACCGCGTTATCAAAAAGCACAAGTATATGGTAAAATTGACAGAAATATCTGTCCTGTAAAAATGAAAACTCGAAAAACAAACGTGCCTATTAAGGATATAAAACGACCTTCGCAGGTACCTCCTCGGGCTCCTGGCTCTGATCATCAGGATTCACGCCCTTCAACTTCACAGAATCGATAAAAATCCCGGTATAGTCCTTGTGAAACAAGGTCAAGCTAGTGTAAGTTATGATAAGTGGACAATAATTAAGATTTTAGATTTAAGTCTGATACGTGAGGATTTAGAATTCAATATAAAAAGATATACTAAATTTAATCAATATTTAAAAACACATTTTGATAATGAAACATCTAATGTTCAACTTTTTAATGTAAAGCTTCAAACGAATTATGTAATGAATATTAGTATTCAAAAATTAGAACAGTTATCTCCATCAACTAGAATTAAACGTGGACTTCTCAATCCTCTTGGATCTATTATTAAGCTTATAACTGGTAACTTAGGTCATAATGATGCTTTAAGATATGAAAATATGATTGATTCTCTAACGACACGCCAAAATACACTCATTAAAAAGGTAACCTTAATATCAGATATTTCTGAATCAATGATAAAGATAACAAATTTCACGAAGGACAATTTCATTCGAATAGATAAAGAGTTACGAGAAATAAAAAAATTAATAAATCAAACTAATATTGATATAACTACCCATAATTTTATTAATGTTTATAATTTATTTTTCCATAATTTTCAACTACTCTACATTCGGTTGAATGAAATTGAAACTTCTCTGGCATTCAGTAAATTAAAAATATTACACCAATCTCTTATAAACTCAAATGAATTATTAGAATTGTTAAAAAAGATAGAGAAATTCTACAAACTTGTGTATCCAGTAAGTTATGACAATTTAGTTAAAATAGAGCAATGTATAGAGCTTAAAGCTTATACAAAAGGAAGTCAAATAACATTCATTTTAGATATACCAATAATTAGAGATGAAATTTATACATACTACAGAGCAATTCCAATACCTATGACCAATCCTTCTAATCATACCACCATCATTATTCCTAAATTTCCTTACCTATTAGTAAAAGGGTCTAAATTTGTCTCGCTCACTTTACCTTGTAATGAACTTCACGACGAAATGTTCCTGTGTCACGAGGATGATTCTCGAACAACTTCAGAAGACACTTGCATAACAGCATTAATTCAATTTTCTTCGAATACGAGTTCTTGTCATCCAGTACCAGTTGAAATCAAGACCATTAAGATACAACCAATTGGAAAAGAGAGATGGATTCTTCATAGTAACGCTGAGAATATATTATCAAAAATTTGTAACGACGAAATAACGAAAGAAAATATAGAAGGGACATACTTCCTCGTCCTAGATGACCATTGCGATGTTAAAATTGGTGAAATTACGCTAAAAGCTCACCATATTACTACGAGTAATTTGAAGATGTCAAAATTACCGATTATTAATCTTCCCGAAATAACAATTACTGAGCAACAATTGCAACGTGAACCCATCAATTTGGATAACAGTGAATTAATAAATCTTCAACATTTAAATAATCTTTTAAAAATCAGTGAAAGTGAACTAAAAACATCAAGTGAAAGAATTATTAATGTAAAAAGTGTTAGTGCCGGAACTTTATTGTTATATGTGATTATATTTCTATTAATTCTTGTATTCTTAGTATATAAGCTCAGTTTTTGTAAAAATTATTGCTATCGAAATAATCATAGTGATAATCATCCCTCTGATAATTTCGAACTTGAGGGGGGAGGAGTTATGCAGTCTGTACCCTCTCTTATTACGTCTTGTTAATTGGTACATACGTTAGAAATGCTGATGTTACGTTTTTAACCCATATTATGTCTGCAAACTACTGATAGACACCTGGTGTTTTGACTGAATGTATTGCGACATATTTCTCATTATTTCATAGTAAACAGCCCCACTTTGTGTTTATAGAATAAGAGTTTATAAAAGAGACATTTGTAACAAATAAAAGCATTCTTAATAAAGCTTCTTGAGAATCAGTCTTGTCTTAGACTTTTTAAAAACCCTCGGCAGTGCTCCCGAAATTTAACTTACTAGTCAATATTTTGAAAGAAGAACAACTTGAGAAAAATGTTAATGAAGTCTTGAAGAATCTATAAATCTATGAAGATTTTAATACGTTTTCATTAAATTTTGATTTAAATGTCTTAGCTGCCCTAAAACAAATGAATATGTAACGTTGTATTTAAGTGAAAATAAAATACTGTTTAACTATGTAAATCAATATTATGTCATTATTAATTACAACCATGAAATATAGGTATAGTAATAATAGTAATATGTACGTAAAAAAAAATTAACACCCAGCTTTTATTCAAAATTTCTATCATTTGAAAAGTTTGTGACATCGAAAATTTTTTTTAGTTTAAATTCCCATTTCTCACTTTTTATTTACCAAGCTTTTTAAATTTTTGAAATATTGGATAAAATGTAGTTAAATAAATAGTATTTTTTCGTATTCTTCTCAGCAAGATTTTACCCATACTAACAAAGCACGTTCAATAAAAGCTTGTAATAGCATCTAATTTGTTTATCGATCGAATCACGAATATCTACAATATGCTTTTATAATAATTATTGACCGAACTAGACAAATGTTATTCAATTTAATTCAAAATAATCTAGCGCCCATGTTTTATGAATCAAGTTTTTGTGGTTTACAAATATTAATATTTGTTGAAGAGGCTATTGTTTGTTTTGCTCTTAATGTGATCTAGAGAAACGCTTTAGAAAAACGATCGACTGACAACGTTCGAACTTTTGAACATATTGAAAGTCTCCGATTATATAATCACTAGAGAATTGCTCACGTCTTCGTTCGCGTCATAGTTGAGATGATGATAGATATTGAATTATGTTGAGATATGTTTTTATTTCCCTTTTGTTTGGCGTTACGGCACGACGTTAACGTGTTACATTTTAGGCGAAAGTCGAACAAAAAAATCACTATTTTCTAGATCTGTCTTAAAAAATGACAGATTATCATACAAACTTCCATCTCCTTTTTTACCACCTCAGTGGTTGAATTTCCAAAAATCGTTCCTTAGTGTAAATGTTTGCATGCAAATTTTCACGCTCCTATCTCCAGTAGTTTGGGTTGTGTGTTAGCAGATAGTTTTTATTTATAACTATGTATAGTAGATGTTATGCAAGTAAACGGAAATGTTTCATAGCTAGCTAGTAAGCTGGTTTAAAAGGTAAAGGTTAAAATTTAGCTTAAATTAAAATAATAAAACCATTCACGTAATAAAAATCGATTTAGAATAAAACATTTACGACAGCAACGTAAGGGAGTACTGAAACCTTTAAGCCTAAAGGCATATTCTAATCCCAAAAGATCGTAAAATTTACTACCTGGGGATTAATTTATCACTGAACTCAGATCTTGAACTGTTCGTTTCATATATTAGCATTTGTATGTGGTAATCGAAACAGTATTCTTTAAAGTAAGACTTGATAAATATCCTTTTAGCGTATTAACGTTACCAGATTAGCCTGTGTTTATATATCGCTTTGAAAATTTAGTCGTACCATAAATGAACTAGCTGAGACTTTTAAAAAAATCGTAGCATGATCAAATGGCGACTCTGTATCTGTTAATTTTACAGTCCATCGCTATCATGTCGGCATTTTCAAATATCTCTTCAGCTTATGTTTGAAGAACTCCATGTTATAGGGAGGAGGCAACATACAGCATGGGAGACTATTTCACAGCTTCACAATACGGCAAATATTTGGCATAACTTCGCTTCTTCACTCTTGATGGAGGTTACCGTAAACCTATATTGCTCCGGAGCACAGTGCACGTGGTTCTGTTATTACTGTTGATTATTGTTCTATAAGTAGTCACTTTAGCTCTTCTTTGATATTTAACATACAAAAAACTTTGATCATTGTCTCAAGGCTGCATAGAAAACAGTCGATTTCTTTTTTGGATTATTTTTATAATTCCACTCTTTTTTCTTCCCATAAAATTATTTTGTTTTTATAGATCTAAAAGCATTTATAGCGAAAGTTGTAACATTGTATTTGATTTAATTAGGACTTGAAGTAAAGAAATTCCTACGTCCTGTAGGTACAAAGGTTATACGAGTCATGACGTTAATATCTGCTTTACACTGAAGACCACCGGCGACGGTCACTTCATTATTTTACATTGTAAAGCAGTAAAGTACGAGAGTGGACTTTTATTGACAAAGCTTATACACACACATGCATAATTCAAACTTGCTATTTATTTTTTTCTCCCTAATTGAAAAGAATTATGTAACATTTATTCATTAAATAATTTGTTTTTTTTCGTACGTTTTCTATGCTAAATGCCTATGGACATATGGACAACTGCGAAATCCGGGGCATTACAGCCTTTAAACCGACCGTATTTTAATCGCTTTTTGAAGATCCCATGTCATAGCCCCGGGTAAAAGCCGTGCTGAGTAACCCATTCCACAACCCTAGCGTACGTAATAGGAAAGTTCTAGAGGACCTTCTGTTGTTGCGTTTCGACTAGGCTTTAGTGTGAGAATGGAACGGTAATAAGGGTACCATATCGAAAAGTTCCTCAGAGTATTCTCCATTGTGTATAATCTGTTTATGAACTCTCACGGGTTTAACGACAATTGCGGGAAATTGCAAACAAATTTCAATGGACGTCACCTGTCATTTTTGTTTTTGGATAGGAATGTACTTAGAATGCTTACTATAATATCTACATACTGTGTACTCATTTTACTGAGCCTACATTAGACAAAAGGTTTTTTTACCCAAGGATGACATTGTATATGCACGTTTCAGATATGAATAGACTTGTACATTTCACTTAGAGAAAATTCAACTATGGGCAAAGCTTTAACTTGTCCAAATTGTTATTATGCAATAGTCACAGTTTTAATATATGCTATTTCCGCGGAACTAAACCTACGTATGAGATTTACAGCACACGTCCCAATCAACCAATTATGAGCGAAGAGAGGATTTAGTCCATTAGCTCATTGGAGGAAATTAACAATTACTTGACTCTAAATAAGTCGTCGAGTTAAGCACGCCGTCAGTTATCATTTGTCGCTGCCTCATGTATTGCGATAGGCATAAGAGAAAACAGCTTGTACACTCAAAGATGAAAATCATAGTAACTGCTTAATTCTTAAAATCCTGAGAATTCGACAATGACGTCATTAATCTCAGTCTTGATTTACAGATATGTGTAACTTAAAATAACAGAAGCAGTTAATCTGTCTTACGGATAAACGAAAATAACCTTCACAATAATATCTTGTTAGTGATAAAACGGATAAAATATCGTGAGGAATGGATACAGTGATTTATTTCCAGTTCACAGATAATTTTGATTAGCATGCAGAATTAAACTCGCAGAGTTTTAAACTATAAAGTGATAATATATCAGCTTGGGATAATGTTAAAGCTAAAGTAGCAGCGGCTTATCTCGACGAATTTTTTACTATAAATTCAGTATGATTAAAAACTAATAGCAAGCAATGAATATGAGAAAATGTAACTGGAGTGTATATATGTGTATGTACAAATAATTCGAGGAATATGATTAACAAGGAACCTTATATGTGTTAGGAGATAATTATGAGGACTTTTAATAAATAAATAAAAAACGAATTTCTTACCAGACTTTTTCACCGGAGCAATGAATTGATGATACATTCCTTTTAAGAACCTAATTTCAATTAATTATTTAGTTTCGAATTCACCTTAACATTAAGATTGTTTGAAGTGCAGAAGCTACACTCTCATGTTTGTAAATGAGATGAGTTGATTGACTTATTTATTGGGAACGACGGCATAAATGCCGTATTCAAATTATCGTCGATTAACATCTACAATTGTGTCGATATATCATCAAGCTTTAGATGGATAGGTAGATCTGTCAAATTTATCGATTCCTGCCTATCGGCTACTCCATCCCATATCGGTTTAATAGTTAGTTTATACCGAGATGAAACCTTGCCTGTATTACGATTACTCAGCTTAGGTCGTTATTGATCGTACGAGATGAGTTGACGTTAAAGTCTTATACTTTCTTACTACCTAAAAATAACTACGGTATACTTAATATTAACTCTACATATTCTAAGAAAGTAACTTTTAAAAGCAGATTGCCAAAACAGTCGTCATTTTCATAACTGTCTGCAAATAATAGTGAGTATGTGTAAGACGACACAAGTTAAGTGAAGGGCACTCTTAAAGAGTCACACTACAATGTTATGGCAAAATACTCATTTCTTGTTCTATAGTTATTAGGCTATACCTCCTTTACAGATATAACTGCCCTAAGGCTAAACCTAAGTTTTTAAGGCTGGATAGGAGCCACAGCTTTTCGGTTTACCTCTCTTATTGCTTTTAGTATTCAATCTCTTACAGCAATGCTCAGGAAATGTCTCCCAATATCTACTTATGTGTTCTTTCTTTTCTTGAAATGCCATATTATGGTCAGCGTGATAGCGACAACTAGCACAATACAGCTATTTTCCTGTACTTCACACATAGAATATTCATACTTCAAAATTAACATTATTATTCGTTTGGGTTATTTGATAATTTCGCTTTCGTAAAGAAATCCATGTTTTGTTTCATGATCAAAGACGGCGGCTTCTTCCCTTATCGTATCTTTTTAACTTTCATAAGTTAACGTGTTAATAATAACGAAGTGAGCGAGAAAAGTATACTTATTTTAATATTGGTTACTTTTAGAATTTAGAATCAAAATATTTTGAATATATCCCTTGTAAATTTCAATTCGGTTTATTTTTATGCTTATAACAGAATACCGTCACTTCAACAAGTCGTATATAGTTTAATATCAGTAGTAATCACTAATTGCTCATAAAATATATATTATTCAACATGCGTTTATTTACTGAGGAATACATGAATGTATATATTTGGTGACCACTAACCGCAAAACTTTGTGATTTAAATATTTATAAACGCTTCATACCCTAGCGGTTTTTATCCGTAGCCGATTTTAAATTACAAAATTTTATAACCGATAACCGCGCTCTGGTGAACACAGTATGTATTAGAGTTGATAATTCAAAAATCTTGATCATTTAATATAATATAAATGTAAGGTAACCAGTTTCTCGACTTGCAAACGTTTATTCATTAACGTATCATATCTCGATGTTTTCCGTGTAAATACTTTAACGGCTTTGAACTTTGTATGTTAACTAGTGAAGTTATTATCATGTTGGTACATTACGTACCCGTTTATGAATGTAAATGTACTGATTTTAAAGTTTAACGATCGGTTATAAAAAAAAGTGAGAAGTGTTCGGTTCACACGCTCGTAATGCTGTTATTTTTATAATGTAGAAACAGAGGTTTGTAAGCTATTCGATTCAATATACAGTGTGCTTTTAAATATAGAACACTAAATTAAAAAACTAGTAGTTTTTACTAACTAATAAAGTTGTAAAGTAGAAGATTTTCATTACATCCCTTTAAAACAAATAATTTAATTTACAAACACAGTAAATCTTAAATTAAAATCAGAATAATGGTCATGCTTTATGTATTACTATTGTTAGAATCTTTCCGTTTTAATGCGTAGGATCTGTTTTTTCTTTTCTGTTTCATTTAAACATCGTAACATCCATGACTTCGCTATTTGACCTCATCATTGCAGATTTCGATCTACATGTCGTTCTTAAATAATTTATTGAAGTATTGACATAAATGACCTTTAAATTCTGATAATGTGACGCAAAACTTACGTCAGATATAAATGTTTTATAGTCACGACCACGTCGAATAACTCGTAAGATTTGTGAAATATGAATGTCCATCTACAATCAAGGGCTTCTTTATCTCAACAGGGCAAAAACTTCAAAGCAGTGAACATACACTAGCAGATCCTAAAATGGAACCAAAGGAGGTACGCTGAGCTAATGAAAGAGTGTATACTTAAGAAAATAATAGTGTGTTAATGGTGTTTGAGAGAAAATGATCGTGATAGTCACGTGGAATGATCCGTATTAAATTCTATAGTAATCCTGCCAAGGTTGCAGCTAAATATAGTAGAAACGTATGACGATTATTTATCTTTTTTATTGTAGCAAGAAAAATTGGCGACTTTATGATGGTAAGCATAGTATAAATAACAAATCAAAATATATTTGTTTAAGGAGATATCGGTAATCCGTTACATTTCAGCGATAACAATGCTGACCTACAAGCCTCTCGGCATCCAGAAAATACGCTAGAAGATCCTGAAACGGAATAGAAGAAAGTCACTGAGACGGGTTTTTTTCAATATATGCGTGGTGTTCGCGACCCAGTTGACTACAGATTTCTACCACCTAATTGTTTACTGAATACAAGCCGATTGATCGTAGAACACATCGCTACAGCGGATGTTATATCTGGTTTATATATAGTGAACGTGATCCAGTCTGATATAGATCCCTACCTCAAAGTTTGATTATTGCATTTACACCGACTGAACCACGAACACGATACGCCTAAGCATGCGACTATAGCAGTTGTTACATCTATGGTGTCTTTCTGCATCTGGAAATGAGAACAAGGTTTCATTTTCACATATAACCTTATGCATTTTTGAGAACGTGAACGTGATATAAATAGTCACAAGCTACCTTGTAATTGGATAACAATTATGTTTTCTTAGTTCACCTTCAGCAACGGTATTAAAGGATCCCTATTTCCAAGCACTTAAATGGTATCAGAATTTTATCTGGCACTTATGCACGCATCGGGAAGCACATTCGCTAATCGGTAAATCGCTTTGCTCCCCATAGATGGTACAGCGATAATAACGTAAGCGTTTTATGTGCGGATTTAAGAGGAAATCAGATTAGGCGCAATTTGCCATGCTTTTAAAAATAAGTGATAAAGTTTGGAGAGGATAAATTATATAATTTTATATACATATAAAAATAGACGTTTGTCACAGCATTTTGGCAGAACCTTGTTATTTATTTATTTATTTGAACACTTACATAATAAACACTAAAACAAGTAAAGAAAAATAGACAAAGAACAATGCTTAGTGCTACTATAATTAAAGTGTAGACTACATGATAAATATAATATAACGAGTAACAAGAAACAGAAGAGAGAGCAAATTAAAGGTAATAAACAATTTAAATACTAATAAATCGTAAACTACTGGATCAACATTATTCTTCTAAGTGAGCAAAATATTTTTTGATTGCCGGAACGTCGTCATTTGAAATGTCTAGCTTGTTAGATTTGTGGAGTATGTTAACAAGTGTTGTTATTCGCGCTATGGGAGCATTATACTTCATGTTTGAAATAACTTCTTCTGTTGCAAACAGATTAAAACTAGCTTGTTTTGGCAATTTTCTTGGAACAGTAAATGACAAAGACGATAAATGATTCGGTGCCTCTATGAAGCCTTTAATCAACTTGGTGAGAAAAACAACGTCGAGCATGCATCTTCGATTAGTTAATGTGCATATATTAAAGTGTTTCAGACGGTCGCCATAATTTTGCAGTTTCTTACTTAAGTAACAAGCATAAGTAAGATGCCATAGAAATCGCTTCTGTACTCGCTCCACTTTATCATTATAAACATCTTAGAAAGGATTCCATGCAGTACTACGGTATTCCATTATACTACGCACCAGCGCATTGTATAGTAAAATTGGGGATTTGGGGGGCTTGGGGATTTGAAGTCCTTGCAGTTGCGCAGTATAAAACCTAGACGTCTGAATCCCCTTGAGACGATGTCATCTATGTGAATGTTTAAACGAAGTTTACTATCAGATGATACCAAGATAATGTATGATCTAGCAGTAACATCTCATCAGCGACTCTCTCGATTTCAGAAAGGATAAGGTACAATGGAACTGATATATTTGAAAGAATAGAAGTCCCTAAAGCAAAACAAAAAAAGTAGATTTTGAATGACAAAGTACAGATGTCCGATGTCTAAGAATACAAAGAAAACACTCTTCAAGTATTTCAAGTTCTCTTTTAGCTCGAGTATGTAGTATTCAATAATTATCAAGATAAATTATAAACAAATAGGTATTTTAACTTAAAACTCAGAAGTAGCAACCTATCAGCGCCTGATCTCAGATAAGACTGTGTATCTCTTAGAAGGTAGTTATAGATGTCCATGGGCCTAATGGCCACTTTACATCAGGTAGATATCTGTCCGGTTGCTACTACCGTTACATAAAATAAATGCCATGAAAACTGCGACCGGTTAATCACTTCCCCGTTATTCTTAGTTTTTTAAATGAAAACAAAGAAGTAACGAAGCATGCTTTCTACCAGATATTTAGTACAATTGCAGCCTTTCAATATTTATAATCAACCTACAAGATAACCACAGTGACTAACTCATATGAGTAAGAAGAGATTGTTACTCATGAGGAAGACGTCGGAACGCTTTGTGTGCCAGCACATGTTGCTAATCACTCCTTTTTGACCAGATAGTAGTAGCACGAATACTACTGTACTACGGTAGAAGGTATGTTGGCGATGCTTACGCAGTTAAACCTTGCATGGAATCTGTTTATAATTCTCACCTTCATGGAACGTCATTTCATCGAATCGCAATAAAAGAGAATATTAAAAAATCTATAAGTATAACATATTACAATAAAAGAATACGACTCTAGTTATACGTAAGCACTTCTCTGGCCCCGGATGCCATTATACCAAACATTCGTGGATTGATCCGGATTCGAACCATCGGAAATGCATAATACATGCGACCTTACAAACGTAGGTCGCCGAATACGTAAAAAGGCGTTTCTTCCATGCCCTCTTCTACCGCTTTGACAGACTATTACAATGCCGTTCAAACAATAAGTACCAGTAACAGATACTATTTATATATTCTGATTTTTATTGATAATCATTTTGGTCAAAGATTTTTAATGATAGTATCAATTAGAAAACTTCTTTTGATATATTATATTTGATTTTGTTTCAGGTCGTGATTATAGTTGCTTATGTTTTTCTTGATTAGCCTTACGATTTTTAACCAAACTATTCTAATTAAAGAATAACTAAAATAAACCTGAAATAATTCAAAAACATAGATTTTCAAAAATATAAACAAAATTGAAAAATTTTAATATTCCTGCCAAACATTCAAATCATTGTTTTGAGTTTGGCGTTTCATATTATCTTAATAAATTTTTAATAACAAAAAATAGCTTTATAAATTACTTTACAACTATTTAAGTATTCAAAATTAGGTGTTTCTATAGAAATTAGTTATGACTGGTTTTTTGAAATGTTTCTGCGCCGTTAGTGAATTAAAATATTGTATGATATATCTACTGTACAGTCATATAGTTTGTGATATTTTTATTTTTATTGTGTTGCTATTTATCAGTAAGAGTCTTTTTTAACTAAAGTATATTTTAACAACGTGTACAATTTTCTATATTACTTTAAAAACTAAGATATACGTTTTTCTTGAACCGCAGTGTGGTTTCGGTGACGATTTACATAGAAATTTAGTAACCGTTATTCCATTTCGGATCGTAATGCCGTTCATTTGGAGTGCTTATTTGCAGGGCACAAGCGAACCGTGTCAAAGGTTTATTTTTACCGTTTCCGCAAAATAATTGTAGCCCATATGCTAATGTTAAGTATATTCGAATTGTAGATTAACAGCGACCATTATTGTACATTATTATCATTTTAACATTCTCAGCTTAAGCTGGCAACCGTGAGAGACATGATCATTTTATAACAAAATTTTAGTTTTAAATCAACTTAAATCAATAGTTAACTCGTCAAGGAGCACTGATTACTTGACAACGCGTTTGACAGTACGTTAATCTATGATCATGACTTAACTAGTTTTCGAGAAACCCAAAATGGTGTTTGACAAGCGATTTTAGTCTAAATTTTGACATATCTGTCAACTGATCTGTTGATCAAATTAAAGTAGTTAACCATGCTTTTAGCAACTCAATATACACTTAACAAGAGATTTGACAGTTGATTAGTTAATTTTTGTGATGATCAACCTTTCGGAAAGCGGGCGTAACTGATCCGATAGGAAAATATCATAATATTTATGTATTTTTGTATGTATATATTTTGTTTATTCACGGTACTGTTTACGTATTATTAATATTCCATAATAACTATCTATTAGCTCATATTTTTTAAATTTATTTTTTATTTGTACCAGAGATAATATTTTTTTTTTTTCATAACATCGCTGGTTAGCTGACAAATTATTTAAGGTATTTATAAAAGTTTCTAACTACATTTATAATGATTCTATTATCATGACTTTCTTAACAATTTTCTAACTATTTTTCAGATAAAGTTATCTTTTAATCGAAAAATCGGCCATAAGTAAAATACCTAATGCTTTAATTTCATTTTAAAATTTTGTTCTATTAATTAACCACAAACTGAAGTCATTATGTAGTAATGATATATCAGTTTCACTATGACAAAGCTACAATTATGTGTAGAACGAATACATATTTTCACTGTCAACAAGTAGACAAAAAACTTAAGTGCTAACCACACACCAATAGTAGAGAGAGTTGTGAATTTTTTGACCAAACTGCGCTTTGGTGAACACACAAGAATATATAATGCAACTTCATGTATAAGCTTTCTAGTCGAAAGCAACTTGGACATAAATAGATAATACCGGTCTTTGTAATAAATACATTAAACGGTTTTGGGTTTATGAGAATTTCGGTGAAAAGAAAAAAAAAAACATGTGACCTAAATTACGGGCATAGTAGTTAGAAAATAAACATTGCCCATTTATTGATGTTGTTGCGGACAGCGAGCGGGGCGAGCGAATAACGATAGTCTAATAGTATAAAATGAACAAGTAAATGAAATAATACGTGTTAGGAATAAGGTTTATAAATACGTGTTAGGAATAGATATAATAATATGAACTGAATATGTGTGAATATGTGTATTTTAAAACGATTGGAATAAGAATATAGCTAGTTGTAAGTTTAAATGTATAAATTTCACTAGTTGTAAGGATGAACCATGCCAGACTCGGAACATCTGGCATGGTGACTCATGGTACTGCCGAGAGCGCGCACACGGGGCGTGCGCACTCATTGGCTGAGCGACGCCCCGCACGGAATCCATCGCACTACCGGTTGCGAGGCAAAGGGCGAGGTTAAATATAGCGGAGAGGGCGGCAGTACTGAATTCCGATTATTACATACACATACGCATGGTCCACTCCTTCCTCCCAGGAGGAGGGGAACGTGCATATGAGTATATATTAGTTAGCTCGAATTCTCATAAGATTAGGGAATTAGTTAGATCGCGACTTTTTCGCATTCGCGACGACCGCCCGAGCCGAGGTTCGGCCACTCTGGCACCCTCGTGCGGGTCGTCACAAACTTTCGCGGCTGAGTGCCCTAAGCGCTCGCCCCCAAGTCCGGTGAAGCTGTAAAAGCCGCAGCGGCTCTGTTTGACGATAGGGCCCCTAAGGCTAACAGTGTAGTCAGTTCAAAAAAAAAAAAAAAAAAAAAAAAAAAAAAAAAAAAAAAAAAAAAAAAAAAAAAAAAAAAAAAAGGCAGTACTGCGATCAGTTCGAGAAACACCACAACACCAGCAACAGCAAGCAGCGAATCTACAAGCAAACTACAGTCAAGAACGTTATTAAGAAACCACATTGTTACTACGAACTACTGTAACTTTGTAAGAAACAAGAATAAAACAAGCGCTATTAATTTAGCACACATTAAAATATTGTGGACGTCTTTTATTCACAATAGATGTGAAACATCTATAGGTGAAGGTAAAGCTGATTGTTGACGTGGCGATACAGGCCGTGGCGACACATCGCCACGCTATATGTTGGAATATATTATGTACTATTAATTATGAAATCATGAACATTCTATTATGAAAATAATTGAGTTGTCGCGATTTCAAATAAATTGTAAAACTTTTAATTTTTGTATTTTTTATTTAATAAAAATAATATTTAATATTTGCTTTATCTTTTCTTTATGCCAAATATCTGATTCCTGTCGTAAACTCTTCTTATAAGCATATAACTTATACAAAATAATTTCGATGTTTTACATCTGCCAGGCGCGGGCGTCCCGTGACGGATTTTTATTTTTATATACTAGCAACTACTTGCTTACTTGCTCTGCTACTTCTATGGTATTTAGAAGGACATGGCAACCTTGACCTGATGTTGCTGCATGGAATCTGCAGGATAGATAACTCCTCACTAACTTAAAGCTGAGATATCGTGTTTGGGCTCATTGGAATGATATCAATGAATTGGTACTTGTGCCGGGGGTTTTTGCACTTGATAGCTAGGCCAATAAAGCATGTTACCATCATGGTCAAATGCTAAACTTATAAAAGATTAACAAAAGTGTTCAAACAAAGAAACAATATTTTGAGCTTTATTATACTTTTCATGTAGGTACCTGTTTAGTATAGATTTATTGTAACAGTACCTACATACTTATTGTGACATTAGATATTCTGCAAAGCCTTAATATTATTATGTTCACGGATATTTATTGTAAAGGCATTACTTGCCCACTCATGTACAATTATTTGCACAGAAAATCCGATATGAATTATAAAACAAAGCGTACAGACGTCATTGTGTTATAGTTTTGTGTTTTTTTATTACTCGTAAAGCTTTGTTATGAATTTCTCTATATTATATGGTCTGATTTAAAAGCGTTTACGTTCGATACTGCATTCGGAGATTGGGCTAATTCTAGAATTTTTATTTATTCATACAGAAACGTCTCATCCGTTTTTACTTTGCTTTACTCGTGTCACGTTAATTACAATATAAACTAAATAGTTGTAGAAATTGAATTGCATATTGTAAAAGTGCATATTTAGTACGGTAATATATTTTTATGGTATTTTCGTTACACAAATTAATATTTACTTGAATTTTAATGGAGCATTTTCTAATGCTGGTCTGATTAACTATGATATTCGATTTGAAAAGTGTTGGTATACTTTTAAGATAATTTCATGTCATTACGTGAATAATAGTGATGTCTTAGAGATTTCCTCTTTGTACATTCAAAGAAAATTATAATAAGTACACAGATTTGAGAAAAAGGTAATATAGTGTATAGTGATATACTAAAATTTATAAGTTAAAAAATATATAGATAAACCCAATGATACTTTATAAGTAAATGCGACATTGACTATCCTTACATGCCATCGTTAATTGTCCTCTGTTCACTTTTGACTTGATACCGGCGTGAGCTAGGAGAAACTTTTATCCCTTTTTGACATCAGAGTTTACGCCTTATGCTGTGATTTCCTATCTCTTTTGTTTGAACATGCTGATAACAAAATTTATAACGTTTCCAAACTGCTTGTAGTGAGACTATAACGCTTTTAAGTCCGACTGAGTTTCTTGCAGGCTCTTCTCGATGACTGGGATGTCTTTGAAACCGGTAGCAATGTATTGACATGAGTACTTTTTTAGTGCCTCAATTTAATAAAGCATTTTGATTTCATGTAAAGGATTGTGGTTAGACGCAAGTTACTCAAGCTTTACAAAGCATTCCGTTTATCCCTTGCGCCATCTCGCGAATGCTTTTGTTAAAGCGATTTTATTGTTATCGATTCAATGAACGTAGTTTTTTGAATCGATTCACTACCAACTGTTGAGTGTTATGAATGATTTATTTTTATCCTGTGTTTACAAGGATGCCGTGCGCATACGAATAGTTTCATGTCCGATATAACATACTCTGATCGTCTCCGTTACACTTAACGGCCGTCAAGATTTCTGACTAAAAATTTAAAAACACGAACGTCGCTGTTTTTTTGGATCATATCTATGTCTAGCTGTGCCCCGCGGATTGAACTGCGTTAAATTTGGATTGTACACCATTACCATTGGATTGTTATCTGTACATATATTTTGTACTCGCCCACAGATTGCCAGATATTTGACTTTATGATCACTACTAATAATTCGTAGTGTGATGTTAGATACTCTATAACCTTTCTCGATAAATAGGTTATAAAATACAAAAATAATTTATTCAAGATTTGACTGGGAATTTAAAAGACTTACACGTACAAAAATAATTTTTTGAGATATATTATTCGTATACCTACTTTTTACCTTTGTTGGATTTTACAGCTTTGCCCAATGACTAGACACTATCACAAAATACTCAATCTCTAATGAGGAAGCAATATCTAGGAGATACTTGCCTACTTGTCTCGACTTAGACTGTTAGTACTTTTAGGTAACTAGCTGATCCACGCAACTTCGTCAACGTCACATAATGGAAGCGCTCAATAGAAAAAGTTTTTCCCCGTTGTGCAATATTTTTCATTCTTGCACCGCTCCTATAAACCTAAAAACATAGCAGGCGTACTGTGGGTGTATATTGGTACATCTCTGCCCAACCCTTTGTGGTTACAGGCGTGATAGTATGTTTACATTTGTATAAATTAGTTTTCGTAATAAGTCATACGAGTAACAAGATTGAAAAGGTTAGAAACCGCCGAAATAGAGTATGAACGCATTTTTAAGAATTATTTATAACAGGAAGGTCAAGGTCTTTGTGGCGGTCGAAGATACGTATGACAATGAGGCACTCATAACTCTTCGAATGAACTCGTGAGTGTAAAAACTACCCTCGTTTGTGTCATGATTGGTTAGATACAAACTTTGTACATCCTTGATTCGATTTCATTTTTCTTCTTTTTTAATAGTTTAGAACTATTTCATATATTTAAGAAGACAGTTTTGACTAAAACCTTTTAAGTGTTATATGGTAAGCAAGTAGCTGTACATGTTTCTATATTAAACACCCCGATAAAGAACTAAAAATTATGTTCATCACAAAAGGAAACAGTAACGATTCTCCACAATACAGTTCAAAATCAAAATCAAATTAATCTTTATTCAATTTAGGCCCTAAGAAGACACTTATGAAAGTCAAAACACTACTGCCGGTTCGGAAAATATCCCAGAGATCGAGAAGAAACGGTAAGAAACTCGATCGGGTTTATCTTTTTTTGTCAACTGTACAAAAGTTAATAAGACTCACTTACACGGTACGACTAGTTTATATCTATTTCTAGTATTAACATTATGCTGATCGTTGACAAAATCCAGCTTGACTAAGTTTTTACGAATATAAATTAAGTTATCGAGGATGTATTGGGAGGGCAAAGTTAAGATATTATATTCCTGAAATTTGTTCTTCAGTGATTCACGTGGTTTTACGTTGTAAATTGCACGAATTGCGCGTTTTTGTAATGTAAATATGGTATGTACCTCAGCTGCTGAACCCCACAGCCCTTTAACTATTTCGACAAAAAAACGTACTTTACATGATCTGTAAACGCATTGTCCGGCAAATTGTTAATGTAGTAATAATAATATTAAATATTATCTAACCCCATAATGAGAACCTCGTGAAAGTTGAAAAAGATAAGAAAGAAAGAAAGTACTTGGCCTTGGCTCAGGAGGTTACCACCATGTGGGATGTGGACTCAACAATAATTGTCCCGATAGTCATATCATCGAATGGTCTAATAGCGAAGAGTTTCGACAACCATCTTAGGAAGCTCTCGCTTGGCTGTTGGATCAAGGGAAAGATACATAAGGCAGTTCTTCTGGATACAACGTGAATTGTGAGGAAGTTCCTCTCTCTGGAGCCGTACTTACCGGTAGCTTGCGGTCTTCGCCCCGCTACTGGCGATGAACTTTTTTTGTATATAGATATTATTGTAAAGAATTAAAAAAATATGGAAATAATTAAATAAACAATATAATAATAATTAATTCGCCATAAATTACAAAAATCACAAAGTTACACAAAAAAATAAACAACAAAAAATACATGTTGTTGATTTTACTCTATGATGCATGTTGCCACCTAAACTAGGTAAAACCTGTATCTCAAGTGACAGTGGTAAGATTCCACTAAGTGTTACTGTCACAGTAAAACAAATAAAACAAAAGAAAGCACAATTTGTAAAAATTTGGTGATTTGTGAGCAGTTAGTTATTTATGTGAAATTAATAATGATTACGTACTAAACATTATATAGTGATTATAGAACTTTAAATTGAAATAATAAAAAATACCTACAAATATAAATTCCAAATAACAAATAGATTCATATTATACAAACAAAACCGCAATAATAAAATAGACAAATGGTTAATGGGTTCATAGAAAGTTTATTTATTATAGGTTTACATATAGGTACTAGCGGTAGCCCAATGAACAAAATTCGACCAGCGACTTATTAATCATAGACTATTTCCTGTTTGACATTTGCAGTATGAATCTAAACAATGAATATTATATGACACTGTCACTTTTCATTGAGTGACAATGTCAATATATTTTGGAGGTCTAATTCCAATGACACTGGTCGAGTTAGGATTCGCAGTATTAATTTATTTAATTTAATATATTAGTAATAGATATTAATGACGAATTTTAGCTTTCTGTACTCCTCCACATAAACTTTAACCATGCCAAATCCTACAGTCTTCCGTGCACGCAATACGTTTAAAAAGGGGTACAAAATTTTTGCTTCACGTATTAATATAATGATGATATATAAGTTCAAAATTACGTATATTATACTTCTTAAAAAATCGTATGAATATTCCATTATCTTATACACTGGCAACGAGCGATTTCTGTGCATACTGCACCTAGAAAATCTATTTTCAATATCCCAGTCATGTTTGATGTTTGGCAAGCGTTCTATGAGAACATTATCACCGTACTAATCGATTCGAACCCAACCCATTGTTATGTCGGTCTATCCAACCGTTTCATTTTATTGTGCCAACCCACGGTTCACTCTGACCCCATGTTTAACGCTGTAAACTATTCTATAACCCTTACGGTGTTGGAATAAGGGATAAGGGTACGTACAATATAGCTTAATTATATCATTTTAGGAAATAAAAAGAGGGCTTAACTGTGTTAAATAGGTATGAAGTTATTGTATTGTGATAAGTTTAAATTGATTATATGTTTCAAATGTATTTTATTTATTGGTCGTTAGAATCTCTCAAAAGTCAACGATTATTCTGTTATTAGATTATATATAAATAGTGAACTAAAAAAATTGTTAGTTTTAACTACGTCGCGCGACCGCTGATAACTCTTTAAGAACGATTGTCTTGTCGATATAAAATTCAAAAAAAATATAAGTAAAATAATTACAGGGTACATTATTAAAAAAAAAAAGCTATTGCAACGAAAATATTTTACTAACAAAAATATATTTTTCTATTTTCGCTTTTTATTTGATTCCCAAACGTCGTACTTAAATATTAAGCTTATGTCACTACCACAATTAAGACAAATCTAACGACAACTCTTATGCTAAAATCCATTATGACGTTTATATTTACGCCGGTTATGTTTTTCGAGCGTATATATATGTATACATGTATGTATGTTTATTTCTTTGGCACGCTCGGTAGCTCAAACGGTTTGATGGATTTTAACATACGAAATGTTTTTGTTAATTCATCTTAATTTTGGGAGTAATATAGGCTATATGATATTTAAGTACGTCGTTTAGGAATCAAATAAAAAGAAAATATAGAAAAAAAAATATTTTTTGTCGTTTTTTTTTTTGCAGTCGGGTTTTTTGTTTCTTTTTTAATATGTATCTTGTTCGCAATTGAGTAATAAGAAGAAAATTAACGAAACAACCCGAATAAATTTTGAAATTTATTTCATATGATTTTTGCGAATCTCTCTATTAATGCATTACAATATGTATTTTTAGTAGTACGACTGTACCTGGTGGTAATCGATAGATCAGCAATCCATCGACGGTCGTTGCTCTCATGCCAGCTGACCAGCGTTACGGCAGATGGCAACTGATCCTGAACGTGACAGATCAAAAAAAGATTCACTGTGACGGGTTTATATCACAATGTACATGATGGTTGTGACCCAGTCGAGTAGTATTATTAAAATATCCCGTTTCGACAAATATCAAATTACAATTAATTCTTTTTTTTTTTTATTTCAATAGAACTGGCTAGTGCGTCAGAAAGGAAAAAAATCCACCAATAATAAAATTATCGGGGAACCGCCGGGCTATTAAACGCAGACCGCCCGTGAAATATACGGACAGCCCCAAGCGCCAACGCAAGAGACGCGACTGCGGTCACAGTCCTTAGAAGAAGCGATTTATTTATTTATGGAAATCACATCAAAATCATAGTAAATGAATCAATGTAAAATTATTTCATGCTTGTTAATTACAAGTGTAGATAACATTGTTCTAAAAAAATGGTTAACATCTGAGATATTTATACAATATGATATTTCATTAATATTAATTAATGTATAATTCTAGACACCTATTCTTGTTCAAGAATATTGCGAAATATAATATTCCAATGTTCAAATGGAATATACATACCAATAAAATAAAATGAAATTATAAAGAATAAATTAAATCAAACCAAATTAAATTAATTGAAATAGAAATAAGGTCAATAATTCATGGTGGTCGAGTATTTTACACCGGCGGAATATCTACTCGATGTCCGCAGATTCGAGCTCCGATATGTACCAACGAATGTATGTATGTTTTAAAAATCCTAAATATTATGGATGAATTTGTTTTTTAGTGTCGATCGGTTCCTTTACTTTTTCCAGTTTAGCTCCCACCCCTCGATAAGTAACTTCGTTACAAAATTACAAACTCTAATTAGTAATATTGTCAGCTAAGTGAGACGGAATACACCGTGAGGAAACCTGAACACTTGAGAAAGGCTCTTGTAAATTCTAAGAGAATATAATAGTTTTATTATTTTAAATTGTAATATAGTAAATTAGTTCAGCAGTATATGTCGACTTTATGTGAAATAGTGATCAACTAGAATTCAAAATATATAATATGAATGTAGAAAGCATACATTTATTTTAATTAATTACTTGTCGTTTCGACAAGGTATCAAAAGGAATAGAGGTAGTAATATATTTAACAATCATCTTAGTCTTTATAGACAGATATTTAATTTTCTACAATCATGCACAGCTAAGCTTCCCAAAAATATTGATCTCAGCTTCAAGCGACAATTTTCTCGACACGGTGGACCGAAAATAACAAAACCTGTCAACCACTTCCAGAAGCAAATTAAAACAAATGTTGGACTTGGGTTGACACCTTACATCTTGTTTATCAGGTCTGCATCCTAAGCATGCTCTTATACAGAGTTCAGACTTAGACATGTTATGCCAGATATATGTAGAAGATAAAACTAAACAGCTTCCATATGCGCTGTCTTTGTTACATTCCGCACCTCTCGTGGAACAATAAGATAACTAACGAAGAGGCGCTCAGTATTGCACATCTGTCAAGGTGACTTTGCTGGCTAGATAACGTGCGCTGAATGGAGTCCTCCCGTTTGCTGTGAAAAACTCTGTTCATCGAGATTGCTAATGCCAAACGGCCATTTGGAAGTCCTAAACTGCGGTTCAAGGATAGTCCAAGTCATATTATATTTGCCTTCAACATTAAACCGAAATGTTGGGAGACAGAAGCCTATAATTGCCAAGTCTGGCGGAAGAAAATTGCTGATGGCGATATGGTCTACGATAGCAAATGGTTAGACCTCCTCTCCCACAGGCGTGAGCTAGTTCACCAATACGCTGTGATTCCTCGGAACTATCCAAGAGCTCAAACAGAGCTCTTCGTTCATTGTATGGACGTAACTATCGCTTTCGTATCGGACTTCATAGTCACCAGCGTAGCTGCTGCATTCACCAATTTAAAATCAACCAACGTTGTTTAAATGATATTTTTAGATTTTTAAGGCCTATGATGATGATTATTATTGTATTACAATAATGTAATTGCCTTTTACTGTAACCTAAGTATCTGTATTCGATGCAATATGACCACACCCTTAGCGATAGAACGCGTGATATTTATGCTTACTTTATGCAGAGAGCCTGCAGAATATCCCCGGCTACGGAATTTACCGAGCTTAATTCATTTAGCGGTGAAAAACTAAGCTCCATATATAACCGCGCCGCGCCGCTCAGCGCCCTCTATGCATGACTAGCGCACTATCGAGCTTGGCAAAAGGCATTTTAAAATCAATGTAAATTAAAATTCTGCATAGTAAAATGGTAAGCAATATCAAGGAACACGTTAAAACAATCTCCAGAGTAGTTGTACTTGTAAGAAAACATGTGTCTTAGCAGCGAGATAATAGTTTTCTGAAGTATCTATTCAAAATACGTGAAGAATAAAATACATGGAAAGATGTTAGAAACGCCGTGCGCTTGCAACAGTTGTGCCCTGTGGCTTATATAGCTATTTAAGCAGACGATGATGGGCTTAAAAAATGATTCTAGTTCGAGTCCTCGCATCGTGAACACCTCTGCTAATATTGGATCCTAAGATTATTCGAGGCTACCCACTAAGTCGGAACCCGAAAGATCATTCTGGTTGGAGCTTTTCGGATCGTGAGGACGTTCGAGATCAGTTACCAGGTCACCTACGAGCAGCGACAATATCAGACATGCGAGGCTTGGGATGGTTATTTAGGAGAGTTTGCAGGCCTTTGGGGACAACCCAAAATAAATGGACATCATTCTCAGGTACATTGGTCGGGCCGTACACATCTCTAGAGTGATTACGTCCACAATATCTGTGATTCCGTAATGAAAATATCAAAGAAAATCCTGGTCTCTCTGATAGTCTATTCTGATGTCACTCTTTCCGATATACTGAATATATTTTAAGTTTCTTTATAATTTTATAATAAAAATAAGATTATATAAAAAATCCAGCAACAGCCAACGGGACTTGTACCATCGACCACTCGCACTGAATATACAACAGTGCGTAGAAATCTAGTCATAACACAGCTCAGCCAAATCTATGACTGTCATAGTTTTAAAAATCCTAAATATTATGAATGAGTTTGTTTTTTTTATTGTCGATCGGTTCCTTTACTTTTTTCAGTTTAGCTCCCACCCTGCAATAAGTAACTTCGTTACAAAATTAAGAAAAAAACTTTTAGTTTATCAAAAGTACCGCAGTGTTAAATAAGAGAAAACCAGTCACTAAAACGTAATTAATTTTAAATATCCTTGTTGTTCTCACAGCTCCATTTGAATACCCTTAAATTAACACATTCCATTCTTTCATTTCCATTATTCTTACAATTGAAGTCGACATAATTTAATTTTACGCACAATTTTTCAGGATATTTTAAATTCTCAGAAACCATTATTTACAACAATAGAGAAAATTACATTTATCCATCGGCGTAGTCACACATGAGCCAAAATAAATTGCAACTGCTATATTATACATGTTTATATATCTATGGTTTTACAAGGAATCAATCTGTAAAAAAAAAACCAACCAAAGGTTTAAATACGGTGTTTGAGATATTGTTTATATTGTTTGAAGTATTGAGTTATGTGTTTTGGGTTTTGACTTTTGACTTTTCATGTACATTAAATTTAGTAATTAACTATTTGAAAGTAATTATGGCTCAGTGATTAAGAAGGTTACCAGATCAAAAAAAGAATGTCCCGAGAAAATTTCGAACACATTCTTTAGAAAATTCAATTAACGGAATATTTATTTCTTACTCACATAAAGCGGAATCTATCTCCATGTATCAATATGTTAATTTAAGAATTATAATTTTTGATACTTGATACTTGGTTTTTAATTATTCTTTCTTCATTTGTGTGAAAATTCCGGACGTTCTTGAATTCCCCCCGCTTTCCGAACAAAGAACCAATTTTTCCGGACATGTTCAAGAGGTATGGTAACCCCCTATTAGTGGTAGCGTATACGGACATCACGTCGATCGACGCGAGCTGAACCCTGCAATGAGCTTTAACTTTCGGTGAAGGAAAACATCGTGATGAAACCATATCATGGTGGAAATAATGCTATAGAGCTAATAATAGCTAGTTGAAAATTTATCGCCTAGCACCTATATGTGTTTTTAAGCAGCTGAACATTGAAAGCCAGTTTTCCTACTGGGCTTAGCGTCTCACAATTTTGTGCTACATCGTCATTTAAGGTGAGATTATGGACACTAAGCTAAACCTAGCGATCAAAAAATGTACCAGAATAAAAAAAAACTTCCTTAATTATTTGTGTTTTAATAAGTTATAAAAAAAACGCTTACTACAGAGTAGTTTAAACACAGAGTCTGTATGAACAATCAAAGAGTACAAGTACAGAATGCCATCGATAGGGCACACGCGCGAATCTTACTCCCCCGCTCCCGGTTATTTAAAATACAAAAATGCTTATTGTGGGTGTCCCATAAAAGATAGACATATACTCTCGCGAACTTTTTTGTATTTATTTTTAATGTCTACAGTTATCTAATACTTTCATTTACTATGTATCTTATGGTTTACTCAGCCTAAGCCATTTTCACCATATTTTTCTAATTGTTTTTTTTTTTTTTTTAATAAAAGTAGCGCAAGTTTATCTTTATAACATCAGCTATCTGCCAGTGAAAGTCACTTCAAAATCTGTCCAACCGTTTCGGAGAATTATCCGGAAGAATTAGACATACTGACAAACATAATTTATAAGAAAAATCGATTTTTTTGTAATAGGTGCCGTATACTTTCATATGCATTTAATAAAAAGTTGTTATTCTGTTGGTTGTTTTTTGTTACAAACAGACACTTAAATTTTATAAATTATATAGATTTTTAAGCAAAAATAAACACAATTGCCAGTTTTAAATACCAGTGTTTTATCACCTAATGCTGTGTTTCGTTTTTATAGCACAGTTATACTATTAGGTGTGCACAGAGTGTGTTACCCCTCGTAATAGATACCGCATAGATCATATAATTAAAATTAACTATATAGACACACCCTATATAGTTTGTCCAACTCCCCAGTGTCATAACACCTACGTAGTAGATCGTATAGCATTTATTGTAATAGTAACTTTCGGGTTCTGTGGACAAATGAAAAGTCGCTTTTTAATTAATTAGCAACGGAACCCTTGCGGCGACGGATCGTGAGAAACGGGCAGACAACCGTCCAAGTTCTAAACTGAAAACAAAATTAAAATACTTTTTAATTATTTAGGATGTACAACTTGCTAATATCAAAACTTTGAAGCTAATTTTTTGTTTTGGAAATCTTTACGATGACGATGATGATATACATAGTTATATATAATATTCTATATAAATAAATACTATTGAAGAAAAAAAATCGAAGGATTATTTGAAGTCCATATGATTATAGCCTTATTATTATTGTTCCTTCATTGTGATAGTTAATTAAATAATCTATCCGTACAGTCAAAGTCTGCATAAAACGGAACAAAACATACAGGTTTTATTTTTGGGTCAATTTGATTGGTGATTCGCAGTTGCCAACTACTTTTGTGTTCTTTGTACCCCTCAATCCCTTCCTATTTCGACCACCTCGCGACTCGCGCGCGCACCGGCACGAACATCATTGGCGATATAAAATTAAGGAAAAACCAGTAAACTGTGAATCTGGTGAAATCCAAGTATCCTGACCTTGACCTCACCAAAACTGGTGAGTAATTGTGATAACCAACACTATCTATCTATACAATTAATAAAATTGTATGGTCTGTTAGGAATTTTTGGCGAGATTTTAAAGTGACATGTTTTAGTTTTTATTTGTAATTCATTAGATTAGGTTTTGTGACCCTTTATATATTGTTTGATAAAGTTTGGTCGTTGTGCATATATAAAGTGCATTATAAATATGAAGTGGAATACATGCTTTTTGGATGCCATAAAAGCTCCCTGGAT
Source organism: Saturnia japonica (assembly GCA_033032175.1). NCBI lineage: Eukaryota > Metazoa > Arthropoda > Insecta > Lepidoptera > Saturniidae > Saturnia > Saturnia japonica. Next base: position 20,367,569 of record CM065309.1, on the reverse strand, counting down.
AGTTCTGACAAGAGTGCCACCATCTTGTCAGAAAACCCCAATTTGTATATTGAAAAATCTTATGAAGGCTTAAAACATTGACACTGGCAAATGCTTTTTGCGGCGCCAAAACAACAAGAAGAAGTGTCTGTTTGTAATGTCAAAATAACAGCTTTTAACTAAATGCATATGAAAGTATATACGACACCTATAGGTATCAAAAAACTTTTTTTTTAATCTGTCTGTTTCTTTGTTCCGAGAAATCAGCGAAACGGTTGAACCAATTTTGACGAGAATTTCACTGACAGATAGCTGATGATATGCTGAGTAACTTAGGCTACGTTTACTTAAAGAAAAAGAAATATGGTTTTGCGCAAATAATAAAAAAATATGGTCATGCCAAGTCAATCAAATCGGATGCTTAAATGGCTTACGCTAAGTAAACTATAAGAGATAAATCAAAGTAATGTACAACATAGTTGTGCATATTCAAAAGATATATCTATCTTCTAAGGATCGCCAACAATAAGGATTTTTATCTTTAAAATAGCCGGGAGCGGGGGTAAGACAATACAGTTAATACGCAACGACGACCACAGAGAGATCTAAATCCATCGGGGGTCACCGCTGTCATACCAGCCTGCATAAATATCTCTTCACGTTACGCTTAAAGGACCTGATGTCTTAAGAAGAATGGAACACGCTGGCCAGAAGAAAGTTGCACGGTTTCATAGTTAATATTAATATGGCTAGCAGTATAGTGAAAGTGCAAAGCCTCTGTTTTACACCACTCGCTGACAGAACCCTTGGCAACTTTATAATGAGTTCGTTAAAGTCTTTAGTTCGCTCGTTAAGCTATTGGAAAATTCTTATTGATTTTATGTAACTTGATATCTTTTTAATGCTTAATCTTTATTCCTCTTCCCAAAATAATTTTCTACGAATATTGTAATGTACATCATTTCTATGCTTATGAAAAGATATATTAAAATAATTAAGATGAGAATTTTATAATTAACTTAAATCAAATCTAATATCTAAAAATGTAAAATGTATCATAAGAAACGAACTTGTTACAGAGCTTAGCGTTTACTAGTACTCGTTATATACTAACTATGGATGTTACTCATCTGAATAAAAAATTATTATAATTTATTAATTTATTATAAAAACAAAAATTCGTTAGTTTGATTGTTTTTTCATTGATGACGCTCAATTCTAGACGTATTGTAATGACATTTTGCATAGAAGTTGATTAAATCGTACCTATTGAATTGAGTAGGTAACAACTAGTAAGTCTATTAACGGCCGTATTCAATAACCTATCTATCCGTTGTTTCAGTTAATAAGATAGAAAAATATAACTTTCTCCTTACTTTTTTTAACAACCTAACAATGGATAGTTTTTCGTATCTACATAATATATATCCTTACCCTGTAGCTTGAATAGATAAGAGGGAAGCCGATATCTGTCATAAGTTAAAGGTAGTACTTATTACAAATACTACCCATGCACGATAAGTTGAGACCTGAGCGCGGTGACGTCATGGTCGGGTCCTGGTACAGTGTACAAAAAAAGAACACAACTAGCTTAGTATAGTAATAGACTAAAAAACCTATATTAAATAATGGCGTTGCGCGCTGTACAACGCGGGTGTCATCGGGGAAGCGGGTGGGGAGTCGCATACCGCACCGGTCTTAACTTATCGCGCACGAGTAGTACATACTAATCGGGGATAGTAAACTCAGATATGTTATTGAAAACGGCCGTAAGTAAGATAAACCACAAGCAATATTGAATGTTCCAATATTTTAACATTTAGCCTTGTTCGATTCTAACCTATTATTTAAATATTAATTTCTAAATATTTTAATTTTATCCTCAATTTCTTTGAAAATTGAATTTGATTACGGTTTCAAATTGTAATTCCGCAATCACATCGCATTTTTGTTCATATAATAAAGAGAGATAGTTAACATTTATTTGCTTACATCTGGAGAAAAACATTTATTTCAATAATCTTAAAATCAAACCGATTACTACTCGGTCTAGGTATAATTCAAGTTTGATGCCAATCTCTTCTGAAGTAATGAAAACTTTAGTTAGAATTTCGATAAACGTGATTCCAATTATTCCTCAATTAAATTGAACATGGTTTGTTTCGAACGTTCTATCTAGTATTCAGTAAATTCATATTTTTTTCTGATGTACCTATATTCGATTAATCTCTGCTCCCTTTTTTATTTACTTATTCTTAGTGAAAGACAAAAAATTTAATTCGCATAATTGGGTCGTGACAAACAATAATAATATTGAAATAACACGGTTTGAACGTAGTGAATACTTATATATATACCTATTCAAAAATATCTTCATAACTTTCTGAATAATCTTGCCATTTATCTGCCGCACTCATACTAATGACCACGGCACACCAGTTTGCCGCTGCACACACATTGTGGAACATTGAACTAGACACGAGTCAGCTCTGTACGTACGTTGATCGTTGATCGACGATCGTACTGCGAATTCTTCTTTTGCTAGATAGTGACTAATTTCTAACAACACTTTTTTCTTCATTGACAGCCAAAAACATCAAGTATGGATTACAGTAAAGCAGGTGTCACTACACCAAACAAACCTTGTTTGATTAATGATAAACTTCAACGCGGACATTCGTTGCATAGAACCGCAAAGTCTTACGGGACGTTGATCTGCTAAACTGAAACCAACGTTATGCTTATGAACATATAGTAGAATCTCTCTTAAACGATTCCTAAATTCCGGTAGCACATGATGAACGTTCGTGTCAAAGTTGATAGCGAGATGTATCTTGTACCATTTCTTTTTTATGTTACTATAACTTATCGTTACGCGGTATTGGGAATAATGTGCAACGATACCGCATCATTTCTTTTAGGCATTAATATGATATGAAACGTTGGAAACTTCAAAGAATTCCTTTCTTACAATCAATCAAATAATCTTAAGCGTATTTTCATGTTAAAGACAAAATCTAACATGTCTTAACTGAGTGAACTACTAACTAACTAGTGAGATTGAACACCAAATTGAAGATTGTGAATATTCTTAAACGGAAATTGAAGATATAGTTAAGATTATAAGAGAGATCTTTACTCGAGGCTGTCCAACCAGTGGAATTTCCCCCACCATACAGAAGAAAGCAGCAAATATACTTGGCTTTCCAGAGCTCCTTGGGTTAAGAGGATTCAAGATCGATAACGTGCTAGTAATACCATTTATTTTTTTAACGTGGAGGAACCCGTCATGGGTACACACCCGTCCGGGGGGACGAGTGGTTATGTGAGACTCCTACTCACTAAAACTCCACGGTGTACCATCCGCCGCCACGATGGGGCGACGCGAGACCTGCAGGTAGCATACTACCGCGTCGGTGCTAGTAATACCTATCTATGGTATTACAAGCGTCCATAGCTTGCCGTAACCACTAACCATGGGGTAGGTTGTACGCTTATTTTCGACCATAGCTATATAAAAAAAATTGCTAGTAAAACTATTTTTCTCTCGACTGTATTCCGTCTGTGTGGTCACTTTATCGAATGCAAATAAGTTTATAACCGCAAAAATATTTTTTTCTGCTTACGTACATATTGCTTTTTGTAAAATTTCATTGTTCTAAGTCAACGCGAAGTACCCTATAAGTTTTGATTCCCCTTACGTATGTTAAAATATGCAGCATAAACGGCCGTAGCTTTTGATTTCGTTGACTTAGAAATTTGATTTTTTTACAACTCCAAAGGATTGCAAACCTGAGTATTTGATATAAATTTCAACTTGATACCTCCTCGCGTACCTGGGAAAAAGTGTCTTGACAGACAGACATACAGACAACGAAGTGATCCTATAAGGGTTCCTTTTGGGATACAGAACCCTAAAAAGCATTAAAATAGACCGAGAGAAATTCCTCGTTCTAAACTGTAAATCGGATAAGCTCAGCCAATTTTTTTTATATATCACATGCAATAAAATAATAACGACTTAAGTAAACAAGTAGCTTATCACATTGATAACTTATCGTACCATGTCGATCGCGTGTAATAAGCGCTAAGTGTGATACATCAGGCTGGTGTGACACGTAAATTGAAAAAATCCCGTTATCGTAAACATTATCTTAGAGATAAAATCAAAATTAATTGTCGAATTTCGGTCGGTCAACTTAGTGTTTTATTTAATACCCACTGCCGCTTTGTATAACATAGTATAACATACAATCACACCTGTATCCCCGAAGAGTTAGGCAGAGGTGTACTAATTTACACCCACATTTGACCGGGTATTTTCTTAGCTCCCATGTAATAGGGAGCTTGCCTATTACCATTAATCAGGACATTTGTATATTATGTTAATAATATATTAATTTTTAAAACACAACCTATATCTATAAAACCATCATAAAGAGGTAAATTTTGTAAATAGCCTTGTACATCAACTGAGCTGATTCTAAAAATTGCTTCACCGATAGAAAGCTACGGTCAAGTATTAACGCATTAAAACTCGCTTACAGTTACACGAAATAAATTGAAAATTTTGAAACCCCCGGCACAAGTACCTGTTCATTATATGATGTAAGTTGGTGAGGAGATACGTATCCTGCGTATTCCAGATAATAATGCTGCATAAGGTCAAGGTTTCCATCTTCTTCAAATACTTGAAGTAACAGAAACAGTAACAGAAAACCAACATCTGTAAGCAGGTGCAGACCTCTGGAAGATAGGCACATGCATTTATCAACTAGAAAAGAGCTGAGAATGTTCATACATCAGAACAGATTTTCTTGGATTATAACTAAAAACACTTTCGATGAAGTCACCTTTCAAACAAAATAATAATGAAATAAAAATCGGTTCAGCCGTTTGGGAGCTACGATGCTACAGACAGACACATAGATATACCATAGATATCCCAAAAAGCCTTTTTCGATTGATCTTAAGGAATTATTCAACCAAGAGGCTATAATGTTCTGGTACAGTTTGCCAGGACAAAATCATTCTAAAGAGCTTATTGGCACGTTTAACCAGCGTAGAGCACTCACTGGACACTGTTGTCTAAATAAAGATATGTACAACATTGAAAGAAAGAAAGAAAAATATTTATTTATTACAAAGACATTTGACACCGTAGAAAGTTTAAAAATATTTACAACAACATATTACATATCGAGCATCAAATGCCTGTTGCGACAAAACGGCCCCAGCTCAGCATAATGCTGGTTGTAACAACCAGCCCTAGTCTTCTTTGGTGTCCAGGGCACAAAAGATTGCAGATTCTGCAAAAGTGCGGACGAAACTCCACAGCACCTCTTGTGTGATTGTGACCTACTAATATCTAAACGTAACCGGATTCTAGGAAAGCACGTTCTGTTCCCAAAAGAGGTTCAGTTGCTCTCTGCCAAACAAATCCTGCAGTATATTAAAGCAATAGGACTTCATAGGGAGCTTTAGCAGTGTGGGGTGATCAAAATAGATCTCATTGGTCGCGGTGACACAGGACTGCATAAGCCTGCACAGCCCCCACTTAGAATAATAATAATAATAGATATACGGATGTAAAGATAACAGTTACACACGTTAAACTTATAGCACAGGGGGTGTTTGCATCGGGGGTTAATAAATATCGGCTGGAGGTCTACTATGTTGTTCCAATGGTCAAAATATAATGGGATATTAACATCCTATTTCACTGAAATTAAAACACAAATGCATTTACGCCACTTTCACGTCAAGTTCGGGTCCAAATTAAAAAGCGTGTGAACTAAATGCTCTACAAAACACTTAGCGAATCGCAAATCTCCAAATTTGAATTGCTCGTTTGATATTTTGATTCTACGCAACACATACTGCAAAATATGATTCTTAAAATTAAACTCAGTGTGAAAAAAATAGATTAATTCATAATAATAAGATGAAAGTAATAGAATTAATTCTATCAGTTAACTTTTATTTTCATTTACAGTTGTCGAATAGTTAACTTTGGAAACGTACTTTTCACAACTTTTTTTCAATACGCGATATCGGTGCTCAAAATGTAACTCTGTTTTAAAAGCTCGCGCTGGTCAGCGACACTTCTGTGTTTGATGGGATAATTACCAGAGGAGGGTTTTGTCGTTTTTCTAAGTAGAATCATTTTTCGGAGATATATAATTGTACGGAGTTTAAAAGTAATATGAATAATTTTTTTACGTGTTTTGAGCTATAGTAAGAAAGTGATAAGTTCGTCACAGTGACCCTCTTACGGTTTGTCGCGTTTCGAGATCAGCCATTGTATATCCAAATGTCGAGAGAAAGCCGTTGTTTTGGATTGGTTTTTGGATTGTGCTGTTCATATTGTCAGCCACAATGCCGTTACTTGGCTGCGCTACAAATTACCTGGTGAATGCAAGCTTAGAGATTAACCTTCAAGTTAAAAATATGCCGGTATCGGTTGTCCCGTAGGTAGAATCGAAAGCAAATCTCCTTCCTTAACTAAGTGTACAACACATTCAACCACATCAACCTTGATATATGGCAATTTGGTATAAACCTAAACAGAAATACGATTTAAAAAAAATGAACCAGTCGGTATGAAAATTCCTTGTTGAATTTATATCAAAAATAGGTGACACCCCATTCCGAGAATAGGTTATAATCGAAACGAAAATTACAAGGAAATATGGTTGCCAGTTTAGTGAAATGTCACAGTGTTAATCAACATCATGTCACGCTTCATATCGTGTCACGTCGGATACAGTGAGAAGACGTGGCAATTTGTGGCACGCACGTCGCGGGGTATTTTTCGCCTATTTCTGACAACTCCTCCGTTATCGGAACGTTTTGTTTAATGTCTCCTCCAGTACTGACAATGACAGAAGTAACCCTTTCTGACTTGACAGCGTCGAGTAAATGAAGCGGAATATGTTTTGAAAACGCAGAAATAGATTTTATTCTTGATGGGATTATTTTTGTTTTTATTTCTAACAGCTGTCATTTTGTAAATTGAATTGATTTCTTATCATTTGTTATTTCTATAATTTAGTCTTTATTGTTGCTAGGGTCGTTTTTTCAATCGTCAGATAACGTTATTTGAGGAATATTTAGTAATTTTGAAACATATTTAAAGAAGATCTGGTCTGTGCGGTTGAAGCTATGCCTGAATTTAACTTGAAAGCGGCTTGACCGATTTTAATGAAAATTTGTTTACAGTAGGTAGATATAATATGTAATAAAATTACCATACAAAAATAATTATTGCATAATAAACGCCTGCGGAATCGCGGGCAAAGCTGTTGCTAATATTATTCCAAAATTATTAAACACAATGGTGGTATTACTTATTGATTTAACTTGTTCTTAAATATGAATAGTCATTTAATTTCAACTACTTTTTGGAGGACTATAGTCCAGTAGAATAATAACCACAGATCACAAAAGATGTTTAGTAGAGGCCGAAAATGTTAACACTATAAGTCTAGAGAGGGGAGAAAGGCTGGATCAGCTGCCAGAATGCCCATAGGTGCTTAGTTCCAGATTAATTACTGTGATGGAGGGAGAATACCTAATGCATTTTATAATCCCTAATTGACAATCACTAATGTCAAATTTGAAAATAATGTTGCCACATTTATTTTTGTAGTGTTGTTCTACCGTATATTTTACGTAACAATTATTTGAGTCGTTACATTTTAAATACTGGATTGAGGGCTTTCATTTATTAATTGAAATGTTTTGTCTTATTGAATGTAATTAATAATTTACTATTATCATTACCTACATAATTTAGGAAACTATAAAATGAATATTCATGACAATCAAATAAAAAGAAAACATTTCAGTTGATCCACGAGAGACGTGATTTTGTTTCCCTTATTCGGCCTGTGGCGACATCTACATAGCGACATCGATCGAGCCACATAAGACTCATCCTACTATCCTACATTGCGCTATAGAAATTAACTCAATCGTTGAGTATATATACAAGAACCCGACTACACCCGTTGGGCAGCTGCCCGCCAGACATAACACCCGTCTGGCCGGAGGATCCTCCCTTTGCAATAGTTCTTCTACACTGGTGACCCCGACGTGATACGTTAGCGCAACCTTCTTCGCAAAAGCTACGTCATCGTAACGTCATCATCACTTCCTCAAGTTTTCGAGCAGCGAGTAATACAGCCAGCCAGCATCCACGGCTACTTCGGGTATCCTGACCACCAGCATGCAGTGGACGCGCATTCCTGGTCATCACACACAGCCTTCTCAGCGACCTTGGCACAGCACACTGCACTTCGGCCGGTCAGCAAGCAGAGACGCACTTCTCTTCTGGTCGACGCAGCAGCCAATCACTACGCAGCACTGCAACACTCCGACTCACTGGAGCATTCTTGCAGCATCACCCCGACTCACTGGGGCATCACCCCGACTCACTGGGGGCATCACCGTAGACAGTTCCGACTCACCGTGAACTATGCGGCATCTGGTTCCGACTCACTGGAACATTCCACTGGCCCGGCAAGCATCACAAGATGTATGGACGACTCAACCTGCTATCGACCTCCGGTCTCGGAGGGGAGTGATGTGGCGACATCTATCGAGCCACATAAGACGCATCCTACTATCCTACATTGCGCTATAGAAATTAACTCAATCGTTGAGTATATATATAAGAACCCGACTACACCCGTTGGGCAGCTGCCCGCCAGACATAACACCCATCTGGCCGGAGGATCCTCTCTTTGCTATAGTTCTTCTACAGGCCTTAACATTTGGAGGGTTCAATTATTATTATTTTTTAGAAAAACTTGTCATCAGGTAAACTCGTACGGTGTACGATTAGTTCCGATTGGTGACATAATTATTTTAAAACACAATAAACTAGCAACACATGAAATGTCATTTGATTCAGTGGGATTTAAAAACGCAATGTACATATAAAATATAGGTTTATTTTCTTAACATAACAAAGCTCAATAGCTTACCAATTAATTATTAATTAGCTCAATTGCTAATGATTTACCAATGTAAATCAGTATCTCGCACCGAAAATTTAAATCCATTTCACTTTCATGCAGTGTAGAAGAAAATACATAATCTAGTCAAACAAAAGAAAAAAATTATCTATCCATACCATCACATTCGTAACAAATTGCAATCTCCTTTGAATCCACGCTACCCTACCCATAAATTTGTACAAAAGTATCCACACAGTCAGACGTCCAAAACAAACATTGCACTTAAAAATCGGGGGACATACAGTGATTTGCATATGGAATATTGTCGCATATCTACAATCTACATATCTGGGTTCACTCCTACACAGTTTTTGTTTACCATTTTTACTATTTACTGTTGAAATCATGGATTTAGTTATAAATGCATAATTAACTTTACGTTTTTGAAGTGATATTTTTTTTATTTGATTTTTCGTAGTGGAAAATCTTATAGGTTCGCGTGATCTTAGCGTCACGTATGACCTCGACATAATCAACTAGCGACGCGTAGTATAGCGGCCTATATACATGTATACATACACCTACACCTACCAATGTATACACTAATATATTGTATATATTCGACTATATATTATGCATGTTTGACTTTTTGCATGGGTAAATTTTTGATTTCGCGTCACCGACATGCTCTGCAAAAATTCACACTGTAATAATTGGTTTAAATATACAAAATTGAGTTTTCAGTTCTGTCGGCAATCCTTATTTACTGCCTCTGATTTTTTATTAAACATAATAATTTTTATTTCACATTTTGAAGTCGCTATTGAGCAATTTCTAATATCGCTTTTCTCTTGCAAAATACGTAATTAGGGAGGCGATTAAATTATTCAAAATAAAAACGCGGACTTCTATTTTAAAAATAAAACTAAACCTCATTGTTTTAAATATATTTATAATTGCTTAAATTATAAGAGCTCTAAAACAATTCGTTATAGGAAAGTCAAATCATCTAGGGGACAAATAAAGGCCACACTTCATATTTGTTATTACGAATACAGAACCCGGGAGGGTGCCATTCATATTCAAATCACTTCTAAATCTACAACTATTATTATACCAGGCCCATTGTGTGGGTCCTTAGGGACCTATATCATTATTCCTCCGTGTCCTTCAAATCATTCCCGATGTAAAAGTGTTGTATTTAGTTACTATGGACGCGCGTGGGCCCCCAATTGTCGAGAGGGTGATTCGAAAACGCTTTATATCAATTTACTATGCATTTCCCATTCACACTGTCTCGATCGAGTATATTTTACGGTTTACAACGCCATTATCATTGCGGCTTGGACGTGGACCGTAATGATTTACCGATAGTAAAAAAAAAAAAAAAACAAATTACAAAATCGAATAATAAATTTTGGGAAATAAAATTATACAGTCCATAAAGGGCCATTAGTAATAAAACATTAGTATCGTGGATACGTGAATTCATCGGCTCCTTTACAGCTTAATTTATGTGACGCTAAACATTTTTATGTTTCGTTAATGTTTGATACGATAGTGGTATCGAATTGTCTAATGTGCCAGGCGCCTGAATTCCGGAGTCTACGAACATTCAGATAATAAACTACGTCTGTATGAACGTCAACTTTAGCACCCTCACTAACAGGTTCTTTTTTGTTTTGTTTTCGAAATAAGCATGTTCTGTTTTGTTAGGATCAAATTTCGATGGTAAGTTTCAAAATATTGACTGTATTCGTATGCGTTAATTTAGTTTTGTTTTGCTTAGTATTATTATTTTCTACGTCAACGATTAGTGAGTTATTGTCAGTTTTTTTATATATACTATGTTCTACAGATGAAAATATCCCAATTTTTTAAAATGTTAATAGTCTCTAAATGTTTTCATGTATTTTGTTTATTTGTTTTCTATTTAAAATGAATTTTAATGATATTATTAAGACCAAATTATACAAAATTGTTTAGTTCAAAAAAGATAATAAGCATAGGTAAAAATCAGTATACTTTGTTCTAGCCTAGTGGTCGTAAGCGCGACTGCTATGATCAAGGTCCTGGGTTTGATTCCCAGGTCGAGCAAAGTGTAATTGGGTTTTTTCTATGAAATTCTCAGTAGCAGCTCGGAGTTTAGCTTCGTGCCCGATTAATTGCAATAGGCTCGCCCCCTATTACATGGGACCTAAAAACATACTCTGCGAACTGTGGGTGTACAATAGTATACCTCTACCTAACCTTTCGTGGAATATAGGCGTGATGGTATGTTATAATAATCAGAAGAACCTTATTTTTAATAACAGATGAAAAAGAGAAATTCGTTTATTTACACCTTGGATATTATTTTTTATACAACAAAGTTGGCAAACATGCATACTGCCCGCCTGTTGGTAAGCGGCTACAGTATCCTTTCGACGCTTGTAATTCCCATAGGTATCACTAAATCGTCGCCAACTTTGGACCCCTTTACCCCAAAGAACCAAACCCTACTCACCGCAGGAACAAAACACTAGGTTAATTGACTTCTTCTTCTGTAGGATGTAGGTATTCCACCAGTCGGACAGCCCGAAGTAGAGAGAAATCTCCAAAGAAAATCTGTACTCTACCTCTCTATAGACCTAGTATATACGCGTAAACTAATTATTTCAATAAAATATGAATTGTAAAATGCTTTGTCATATTATCCTAAATGATATGCCAGTGTCCCTTTTTAAAGTCAGTAAATCTGTACGGTATGTAACTAATTAATTAAATAGATATTGTTTTATTATAATATCTGTTTTTATACTTTTTACGAAGTCAAAAAATATTTTTATTCCATTGTTTCATTTGCATGCATACAATGTACAATAGCATATGCTTACATCATTCGACACACAACATTTATGGCGTAAAAAGGCCATGATTCCATATTATAAACACATATTGCCCTTTCCGCTGATGGTGTTAGAATGATAAATCCCGGATATGACAATACTGAGCCCATTGTCTCTGAGGTAACAATGATCTCAGACGAACAAAAAAGGGGATGGGCAGAGATGAATAAATCTAAATCGCATTTAAGACTTATGAAAACTGGTTTATTCCTTTGTTTATTAAGCGCGTGATTATTTTTAATATCGCTGATACAAATAAAAGTAAGATAATATGTTTAGTATATTAATTTGATCTAAACTCAATCTAACCAATCTGAACACATCCTGTCTGTAGAAGTAAATGTAAGTTGAGTGCAAATTTATAAGAAAAAATGGTTTTGCGGTGGTGTTTCCAAAGTCGAACCTAGGACAGACTTTGTTACTTTCTAGATTACTTGAAGTGGAAATTAGTATTCACACGTCAACACTATCTAAACAAGATCTATATAAAGTTAAAAATTAAGATCTCTAAGATCCAAAGTACGATACAGTTATACTAAATTAATTGTTGGTAGCTTAAATCAATTTTATTAAAACGCAACTCTCTAAAATTACCTACTATTTAAAAAGCTATCAACATACTTAAAATTGAATTACACGTTGATGAAAAATTTGTCTTCACTCAGACTTTTAGAAAATAAGAAAAATAAACAAGTTAGAAATGAAACGAGATGAACGGATCACAAAAATAGCAGAGATAAAACTATACAAATATCCTTGTAGCAAAAATCGTAGGTGAAAATGAAATTGAAATTTTTCAAAACAACAAAACAACTACCTAACGGAATAAAATGCACAATTTTAAAAGAAGCGTTAAAAATATTATCTTTTATATGTTCACCGAAAAGCCTTACAGCGATGAAGCATACCTCTTAATTGAACATTCGCGCGATGGCGTCGAACTGATAACGTCACATTTGACATTCCCTTTGATAAAGCACGTTCGGTGAAAGGGTGCGAATCGTGCTGTCACTGTGGATTTAATTAAAATCACTGGATAAAAAATATGTGAAGTGTTTTTAACATTCCGCATTTGTGTATTGAACTGTGTATGGAGATAATGAGACATTCGAAGTATCAGATACGACTGAACAATATTATAAAAGGGCAGCATAGCATATAAATTCAGTATATTAGCTAGTTTTTAATCAATTTCAACAAAAGACGGGAGGGAGGTTACTCAATACGAATGTTTTTTTTAAATGGATGTTATGCCATAACTCTGTGTTCATGACTAATTTAGATGATTCTTTTCTTGTTGAATAGAGGTTACTTTAAGGTTAGATAACCTTTTAATTTTATTATCATTGGACTTACCGGAGCCACAATTATAACAGTAAACTCCATCTTGGCGAGAATAAAGAAGTTCTCTAGACTTTGTTTTTTCCGTACTGTGTGGCTATAGAACTGTATCTTATTTAGTGTTTATTCCTATAACATGGAATTTTTAAAAAATAGCCTGAAGAGACATTTCGTGAAGGCCGGTAAGACAGAGACAATAAAATAAAAGAAATTGTTTTGTTTAAAAAAAAGCATTTAGGAACAGACAATTGTCTAGACCTACAACAGATCGTTATTAACTTTATAGGCTTAGCGTTGTAGTCACAATCTCACCTGACGATGTGGCCCAAGTTGGTAGCACGCTAAGCCTAGTCGAACACTGGCTCTCAAGTGCAGCTGCCGGAACACACCTGTTGGTTTTTAGCGATAGATATTTAACTTGAGAGTGGTAGTTAACCAAACGGGTATTAGAAAAAACCCTACCACCATGCTATGGCTTCATCACGATGTTTTCCTCCTCCGAAATCTCCTGCTCATTGCACGGAGTTATTTAGAGCCCGTATACGCTACCAACTCAGCCATAATTGCTTTTACATTTGCGGCATGTAAATATTCAAGCTGTACCTCAGTCAACAATATAGATTTATATTTTATGTACAAACCAAAAACAGACGAGACTACCGAAATATATACAATCCATCGCCGGTCGAAGATATCATGCTGTTTTGAAAGCCTCTCGGTTTCACTCTGTTCATGATCCAGTCGGGTATATATCTACAGTTCCACCTTGCCTGATTACTGGATATACACTGACTGATCCCGTATCGCGATATGCTTAAGCGTGCCCATATGGCAGATGTTTGTTTTAGTGTTTGAGTTGTTCTTCTTGCGGACCACATACACTGGACACTACATATAATATAAACATATAATATACATAATGGATAATACGAGATCAAGTTACTAGCTCTTGCCTGCTCTCCTTGCGGAGCGAAGAAACAAACTATCGTATGGCGTATTACAATCTGGGTAGCTGTTTAATTATGTATTTATTTATTTGGTTTGACAACAGTCATTCATTAAAAATACATAATCAAACTTGGGGAAACCGTCGTAGCGTTTTAAAAAAAATACAAAATTTATTAAATCGCGAATTGAATTTAAATTTGTCTGACTTCTTAGGCGACTAATTACAGACTAAGTTTCTTAAACTGTAAAGGTTAAATGTAAGCTATGTATTCCCTTATCATATTATCCGATACCCTGCGTGTGGGCGACCGGCGACATATCGTCAGCATAACAATCCTTGTTGTTACAATGTTAAGAACACAGGGCGACCGGATGACGGTGCCATCATAACTACATAAATAATAGTAAATAATAAATAATAAGATTAATGAACAACTAATTACAGCCAATCACAGCATGCATGAAATCAATAAATTAATGGTTATAATTACAATTCAATTTACCTACCTAGAATTTTTTGTATTATTAAAAAAAACATGTTTTTTTTAAACATAAAATACACCAACCTGCAAATTGCACCCGTGCAAAGTTGGGGCGTATCGCTAGTTTTAGATAAAATACAAACTTAATGTGTCATAATACATTTTTAAAAATAGAACTATTATTAAAGAATGAGAAAATAATATTTAAGATTAAAATATGTTAAAGTAAGTTAAACTAATATACATAGTTAAAATACAATTGAAATTTTTGGATAAAAAAAATACAATAAAAGAAGCTCGCTCAACATAATCATTAAAATAAAAATCATGAAGCTAACAAAGAATAAACTTTTATTTTAAACTGAGAAGGTAAATTGGCGAATATATCAATAGTGTCATCGTTTTTAACCAGCTCGTTATATTGACGTGATAATCTAGCAACTATTGAGTAGTGTCCAAGATTGGTTCTATAGCATTTATGACCAAATAAAGGGACTGGATTTCTAGGTAACCCAAGAGGTACATTAATGTTAAATTTCTCTAAAAGTCCTGATTTTTATCCATATATAATATATATATTCAAACAACCTTCGCATTTATTTATAGGTTTTCCTTTTGGTAACACTTCAGAGAATTTAATTCACCGTATAACCTCCTTAGAGGATGAATTGTAAAAAATCCTATTATAGTGCAACTCATGTGTAAATTTTAATTATTCTAGAACAGGGGTGGTCAAATAGTCGATCAGGAGAACTTTCCAAGTCGATCACTGGTATTCTCGAAATGTATAAAACACTTTTAAAGTTTTACTGCGGCTAACAACATCGAAGCGATATATCCAAAATGAGGTATTTATTTTAACTTTAAAGTACACTGTTAATTACAGATCCAAACAAACATTTCAATTATGTAATTCGTATAAAGGGTGGTTTATTGCTAATAGCAATTTCTTCCAGGCAACCTTTCGATGTATATTATTCAGAAATAAAATTAGGGGTAATGTGGGTGTATGTAATAAGACCAACATGTTATAACGTTATGTATCTCAAGATAAGCTTATAGCTCAAGATAATAAAATTATTAAATATAGACTACATTATTATCATTTATAAATACATATTGCGGATAATTTCCGATACACATCTCAAAACCAGCGAGCATCTGATCCGAAATTTCATAAACAACATGAGTTTTTGTTTGGTAATATCTCCCTTATCAGCGTAATTGTATACCTACTACCTACACACATTTCCATTATACAGGAAATAAAAAGAAGTAGTCGGTCACTTGCTTAGATAGCAATATTTTGTGGTAGATAACCGACGCTATAAGTTTAAATCATCGCTGCTCTAAACCCATTGGTTTAAGATTTGTGGTATCTCTGTCAATCTATAGAATTTTATTATGCACAAGCCGAGCCGGCAGACGTTCTTTCCTATCCGATAATCAATGGATCAACCAAAGCGCCACCTATTCGATACTATGTAAATATTAGCTTAATCGGTCGGTATGTTCAGAAGTTACAAAATCACTAACAGACTCACACAAGATATTTATATAAAAGATGATCCATATATATATATTAAGTTACATTCGAAAATTATTATTATAATGTATTAAAATAATTTTGTAAACATTCATATTTGTTCTATTCTTGACATAAATCACTATATAATTATCAGTATAAAAATAAATGACAATAGCATTAAGATATAGGATACACGTTGAAATTATTTATAAGACGTAGGAGACCACCCACGAACAAATTCTGGAACAAAATCGTGGATAACGCACCCTTCAATCGACATTTCTAGAGATATTTATTCGTTTGAACATAATTTAAACAAAATATTTCAAGCATCCATGGATTAAACATTGATTATAAGATATATTATAGATTTTAGGATATCGTTATTAATAAAAATAGTTAAATTGACGTAATATTATTTTTTGTAGTAACAATTTCGTTAGTAGATAAACAGAAAATACTGTATTTTATACTGAATATTTAAAGACAGCTCTACACAGCCGTATGACGGAAATACACAATGCAACTGTATGTAAATAAAATTGGAGAAAGATGGAATATAAGCAATTTTTTTCTAAATACTTTCCGATATTTCGCACCCCAGTAATCTGTAGCGAGCACAATTGGTAATGTCACATGTCATAGAAAATTTGAGAATTAAGGATTAGTATCAGTTAATGACGTAAAATTACATTTTCTTCCGTTAATGTTTTGTGTATCTATTAATGTTGTTTTTTTTTTTTTGGGAAGCTCTTGCACTTTTACCAGTTTCAAGTCTTATTCCCATGATGTTTTTTTTTGTAATGGTGTATTACATGTATGAGTAGGTAAGCCTGAGGTTTTGTTCAACTCCCTCTTATATCAAATTATTAATTTATTTATATAATTATTATATATACAAATTATTAATTAAATAAGTAATAAATTAGTAATTCAAACAATCCACAAATAAGCTTACAACACAGAGGAACATACAAAAATGTAAGAAATTAGCATAAATTCTTTTTGTACATATTTGCAAAATATTAGACGTAAAAAACAGCACTTTGTAATATTAAGTAAATTATTACAGCAATACTTTCAGATGATACGGCTGAATCCACATCAAATATTGAAGTTCTTGGATAACATAGAACAGAAAGATATAAGTTATTTTAGGGAAATGTAAAGATTTGTAGAAATATTTAGATGAGGAGTAATACCCAAACAGGAACAAAATCGATCCAAAAACTAAAACCAAAATGAAATCAACCGATTGGTAGAAATCTAATCACAGATCACCCTGTGTAAGTAAGCTTGTAGTTGTAAACGTGACCTACTTTCATAATATTTACAACCCCATAAAGCATGGCATGGCGTATCGCAGTCAGGTCACGTTTGATTTGGTGCCCTTAGACGAATATGTCTGATTTTAAAGGCTTATCGGCTATCAAGATCAATTTTACTTTATTTGTTTTTGTTTTTGCAAAATATTTTAGGATATTCATCTAATATATCGCCTGCTTGTCATTCTAAAATAACGAATTATAAATCTTGCAGAGCAGAAAATAATGATCTTTTTTCTTAAAGTTTAAAATACAACCTAGGAAGTACACTATAATACTTATAAGCTAACACGGTTAACGTATTGCACGCATTATGTGATATTTTATTAGAGTATGTATTCTAGCAATAGACACTAAGACCAGCTAAGTCAAATTTTGCATTTTTCTCAAAACTCGTAATACGTTGTTACCAATGTAACTTGTCCTCAAAAGAAACATTTTCGAATAACGAGCACTATTCCTTGAGTTTATTTTATATATTATTTGACAACCGTTGTTTTATCTTAAACAGTTAATAACATACTTAACCATATTTCATATATAATGTTGGCCTAAAAATAAACCATCACGCCAGTATCCCCGAAGAGTTAAACAGAGGTGTACTAATGTACACCCACAGTTCATCGGGTATGTTTTTAGGTCCCATGTAATAGGAGGTGATCCAATTGCCATTAATCGTGCACAAAGCCAAACTCCGAGTTGATACTGAGGATTTCATAAAAAACTCAATAACACTTTGCTGTACTTGGGAATCGAACCCAGGACCTTGAGCATAGCAGTCACGTATACGACCACTAGGCTAATGAGGTCTATAAAGTACAACAGCAAAATAATCGAATTTTCCAAACCCATCACAACTTGGGCATTATTCGTTGCAAAAACTAAGATACTCAAGTAACGTGAGTAAAGTACGCTTCCAGACACGTCTAGGAACAAAACTGATTAAAAATGAATACTCATAAGCACACAATCCCGGACACGAACGATCGTCCCTATAATTTCGTTATCATTCCATCTCAGTGGGCGCCGGCGGAACTTTTTGTGTTCACCTTTGTCCTATCTCACGGACATCGTCTTTGTTACGGCTGTGTGCATCGTTTTATCTCATACGCCTTTAAATATCTTGTTAGCATTAAATTCTTGGGCATTAGGGGGGTCTTTTTGTGATGCGTAGGCAATATCTATCATTGTGTTACGCATAAAGTCAGTGTTACATTTGGTGATGGCAGACGATAAAAAATTATATTTAGAAGCATTATTAAAATTGTGTTTAAAAAACATTTCGTTAATATAGGCATTAAAACTTTCTAATTCGACTCAGCATTTATTATTAATTACAATTTACACTGGAATCAATTTGAACATTATAGTTCATACGTGAAACTTGCAATTTATTGAATGTATTACTATTAAAAAGCTATTGGATAAATATATTGATTCAAAAGTTTTTTATGTTTCAATCAACAATGTTTTTTTTTTTATTTTACATTGTAAAAATTATAGTTTTATATAATTCGCAAATAAAGAGAAGCAAAAAATCAAAAACAATCAAGACCTAAAAAAATATTATTATTGACACAAGTAAGATATGAGTGACTAGCGCCCGTATTTTGATACATTTATGTAGCTGTAATTTAAGTAAAATGTGGCTTAATTTAAACCACAATATAGCCAAAGATAGTAAATGCTAAACATCGAAGTAGATCTAGGTCTGAAGTGTGGCTGTTGAAGCATACAGATCCTTGAGTAACCTAAGAGCTATCAGTGATAAAGTGCAATAACATAAAATTTAATTATTTATTATATAGAAGAGAAAATAAAACTTTCACCACTCAGTTCAGATACTGACAAAGGCAAACCGACAAGAACCCGTCAGCATAATGGCAACGGTTTCCAAACCAGAATCCTACTGTTTGCAGAATTTCAACATTTGAAAGTATAATTGACAAAAATACATCCCGTCTCTCAAATTCCGTATACGGCGATGCCAGAACCGACAGACGAATTCTAATTTATGCCTCTAATGAAACCGGTGCTTTTTTAGCGTTCTAAAATTCGGAATGGCAGGTACAAAATAACACTGGGTGAGCGATAAAATGTAGCCCCATTATAAATATTCATAGAGTAAAGATCACAGCGTAGAGGGGATGGTCTTCAAAGGGAAATGTAATCATAATTTCCTTGAAGACTGGAAGAAAAATGTCGGAACGTTTACGGAGTTGATGAATGACGTAAGATTTAGATTACTGTGATGAATATGTTAAAACTTTTACCGAGTGGTTATTATTTTTTGAATATGTGCATTTTGTTGTTCAAATTACTTGCTGATTGGATATTCACATAAAACTCTTTTAAATATCGCGTTTTGTACTTTTTACATATTTAATGTATACTACTTAAAATGGGTTTACATTGCATCTACACTTATAATGCTAAGGACAGTTGTAGTAAATCAACACGATAGCAAATTTTGTCATATTTATTTTTCATCTCTACTCTTACTAATCAAGGATTGTATAAGTGATCTGTGGAGAAGACTTTTTGTTCAAGTGAAAAATATTTATTTGAAGGATTCTTTGAGTATGTTTTTAACAAAACTTGGTTTCAATAAAATAATTACCTAAAACATACGTTCCTAATACTTATAAGTGAGAAATACTTGTGCACCTTAATATATACCAACGAAATAAAAAGATTCTCTCAATATAAATAAATAACAAAGAACAAATATTTTTGTATGTATAAATAAATAAAATTAATTAACTAAGTAAATATAAACATAGAATTATTGTTTTAAAAAAGAATTGTACCTTATTATTTGCCATACCCTATTCAGAGACCATTTATATAGTTAATTTAGCATATAAGAACAAAATGTACATACATGACTGCAAATAAATAAATAAATAGTAGTCGTAATATTTAATTTGATTCCGGACAAAGGAAATTGGAAGGAAAATTGTATTTTGATAATGTTTTACTTTCGAAGCTCGATTGCTCAGATATTTACTTAAGAGACTGGAACAGTTTAGTTATAATAAACAGTAGCTGTAGAATATGTTTTATTTGAAAAAGTCGCAAAGGTGTCACTGATATCCAATACATATATGACTGATTCAAGAATATAAAATATTACAACACTAGCAACTTATATGGTCAGGGCTTAATTAAGTATTATGCTGTTTTCCTATTAATTGATATTCTATGTGTACCACAAAACTTAATAATGGTCAGAATAAAAACTCAGAAAAAGAGGAATAAATTAGGGTCTAATCGTCTAGCATGTCACATTCTTCACGCGCGTTATCCCGTGACTCGTGTAAGTTGACTTTACACCACATATGCTTACCAAACGTTGTAGCTAGTGACACTTCGAGCAGTAATTATAAATCAGTGATAAACGGGAAAAAAAACGGACAATTAATCTAAACGATAATTTCAATTGTTTTAACGTAGCACCTAGCTATTTTATATTTAACAACCTTGTATCTTGAATTGTTATTATTATTTACATCAATACAATTCTAATAACAGACGATCCATTCATAATTTTCAACTATATCATTATATCAAAAGTATAATTTATTTATTTTTAGTAACAGTAGTACTTTAATCTATACAACTAATATAATTGAAGTGTATATTTTTAATGTCAAAAAGACAGTTTTTTACTAAATGTATATGAAAGTATATACGATACCTATTACAAAAAGCCAATTTTTTAATATTTGTCTGTCTGTCTGTTTGTTCCGGGTAATCTCCGAAACGGTTGGACCGATTTTGACGGGACTCTCATTGATAGATAGCTAATGTTATAGAAAGTAATAAAAAAGATGGTCATGGTGAATCAATTCGGGCGGTTAAATGGCTTACGCTAAGTAAACCATAAGAGATATAGCAAATTATTGTACTACATAATTGTAAGCATTAAAAAGACCGACAAAAAAATATAGGAGAGTATACGTCTATCTTCTAAGGAACACCCACAAAAAGCATTTTTGTCTTTAAAATAGCCGGGAGTGGGGGAGCAAGATTCGCTGGGGCATTCTTTATTCCACATGAGCGTAGCCATGGACACAGCTAGTATACAAATAAAATTTCGGAATACCTACCTAAATTAAAACATTATCTTAGTTTAGTCACTTTAATAACTATGATAATATAGCTTTCTACTCTGAAGAAGAAATAATTTAAATGTTATTCAGATGAAGGGAAAAATCTTTTTGAAGTATTCGTAGTAAAAGTAAGTTCGGAAACGTCCTTTCAAATAATAAACAGGTTCACGTAACTTGCTGCATGAATAAAAAAAGCAGATCTCTCTCTCTCTCTCTCTCTCTCTCTCTCTTTATTACCTTAAAACAGGGGTGCTCAAACTTATAGTGACGGCGACCTAGCAAAAATATTCAGGTAGCTTGTGATCGACCGCCAAACTACAACTATGAAAGAAAAATAGCTTTTACTTAACATATAATTAAATAGGTACAAAATAAAGTTGCGAACTAACGAATTATAAATTTTCTCAGTATGTTGATGCATATTATCGGCGTAGTTTTCATAGGACGGTCTAAATAGAGTGCTAACCGTAAGTGAGGTGACAGATGATCGACAATTAGATTTCATTATTTTCATTCATGAAAAGTATTTTCTCGCAACAAATAAGTAAATCTGAGCAATCCTGTTACCGAAAAGGTTGTAAATTCTTTCACATGAGGATAATTTTCTTCAGCAAAAAAACACTAAAATTTCGGAAATTATTTACAATATTCATACTATTTGCTATAGGTGGCTTGGATTTAATTAACCACCGCAGACTTCCAAGACTTTAAATTATTATACTTTTCAATAATTCCCGCGAACGACTGTTCGAGCACCCATGCTTTAAGACATATAAAGAGACAAAACCTTATATACCTATATAATGAGTAATGACACATCACCTTGTACGATTAGAAGAGAAGGGCAATTAGTTATGCTACGGGTCAGAAGGACAAAAAACACATATCTAATAAAACCCCGTAAAAGATTCAATATAAAACAAATAAATCAATTTATTATTACTAGATTCCAAATACAAATTTTAAAATCGAACCGTGTCAGATGGAAACAATTCCACGAGGGCCCTGGCCACAAAAAAAAATATACAAGCTAAAACTTTTTTCAATCCCCAACTTTACGTGGGTCGTGTTCGGGTCCTTTTTTTATTTTTAGGGACATTGATTGATTGAACCTTATGGCACATCTATGAGAAACTTAGCAGGGTATTGTTTTTTTTACTCTTGTTTTAACCGCATTTTTTACCGAATTCTAAAACAGTTTTCAAGTTTATTGTATCTTCATTTAGATAATTCTTGGTCGCTTTCAACGCGATGAGGGTGGATTTGTGAGAGGTTTAGTAAATTGCTTTTAATTATTACAACTTTTTGTATCATTTTGATGTTTTAACATTTAGTACAAGGAGACAAAAGCACTTTCAAGCAATTATGATTCAGTGGCAACACACTTGAATATCACGTGGAAGGACAGATTTGAATCTTACAACGAAGTGTTTTCTTTTCTTTGTAGGTGTTTTAGGCTTTTACCCTCGCTGAAGGAAACAAAAATATGTAATTACAATATGGTGGTTAGACATTTTTAAATTTTTGCTTAGCTAACTATCTATAAAACAGAAAATCTGTAGCCAAGCACGTTTGAATGTAATTTAGCATGTATATGTTTAAATAGTTCATATACACGGTGCATCACGATCTATCCAACTATATGACTTCAGTGTGACACCTGTCATATTATTTACTTTATTCTCCCCTTATTTTGAAGATTTCTATTTCTTCAGAACTCCATTAATAGGTTGATATTTTTCAACAGAAACAACCGTCATTCTTTAGAAATAATTTATCTGTTGTTTGGTACGATACAATAATTTCCACAAATATTTCTCAATTAACTTTGTCTTCTGCCTCTGCTTCTGTCTCTTCTCGTGAACTGCCTCGCTAGCTTAGTTGTCGTAAACGCGACTGCTATGAGCGAGGTCCTGGGTTCGAATCCCAGGTCGAGCAAAGTTTTATTGGGTTTTCTGTGAAATTCTCAGTAGCAGCTCGGAGTTTGGTTTCGTTTCCGATTAATGGCAATAGGCTCGCCCCCTATTACATGGGACCTAAAAACATACTCGGCGAACTGTGGGTGTACATTTTAGTACACCTCTGCCTAACCCTTTGGGGAATACAGTCGTGATGGTATGTTGTCTTCTGCAGCTGATTTGTTTATCTTTTTAATTTCGAAAAATATACTGAGGTCTGAGTTGGAATCACTCGTGTGCCAAGCGCGAGCTGCTGTTTTGCGTTTTGCTTATCACTCAAGTAATGTATTTTATCTTAGACGAATTCTATGACGTACACTAAATCGAGTTTTGTTGCATAGCACTGACGCAACAACTATTAGAATAATCTTCTAATATTATTAGTATGTTAAGATATGTAGATAATTATTTTACATATATAACTCCGTTCGAATCCGAAACGAATGAATTTAAAAGAAACTTCACTTCATTAAATTAAACAAACACTAATGGCTATTCATATAGGCTTTACACATATTATTATGGGAGTAAAGGTAATTAAATCACATCACCAGAAACTTTGAAACCGCTACTGATTTATTGTAATTAGATAAGAATTTAGAGTTAATTAATTGGAATTTATTGTGAAAAGTTCTAAAACTTTAATCTATCGATAACGGTCTATGGTATAACTGACTGACATATGAACGCACAGCCCTACTACTTTTGTATTTAGCAATTCAGATAGAAAGTAAAAAAGATGTAACATAGCTCAACTATAACGTGAGCGAAGCCGCTGGCAAAGCACTAGTTCAATATATAAAAGTAGCCTCAACGGATTTCAATGTTCTTGTTTTAATGATCTGTGGTTGTAATTTTGTTGCTGTTAAAAGAAAGCGTTTGTCAAAACAGACTTTCTCTTACGAGCAAACACTAGAAAATCAACAGATTCGAAATTTTAGAGTGGTCATCTAGCTAAATGACTATACAATATCTGCCAAGAGCGAGTTTAACTCGCGCACCGAGGTTTCTTCCATTCCACCACTTATTATGTTAAGCTACCAATTTTTTTATTACTTCATTTAGTTCGGATCTTTAGCACGAGCACGGCTCCCACTAAGCCTGGTTCTTATTATTTGCTGTTTTACTTTAGAATTTGCACTATAATAACACCAAATTTGACACTTGTGTGTATTATCATTTTTACAATAGAGCAAAAAAAATGGTTCAATAAACACGTTTCTTGTATGGTGACCCTTTTGTTATTTTACTTTACGATCAGTTTGTTATTTGATGAAATAGGTATCTATACAATTAATAAAATTGAAGTGCCAGTTTGTAATGTCAAAATAACAGTTTTTTACTAAATGCATATGAAAGTATATACGATACCTATAACAAAAGCCCATTTTTAAAATTATTATCTGTCTGGCTGTTTTTCCGGGTAATTTACGAAACGGTTGGACCGATTTTGACGGGACTTTCACTGATAGATGGCTGATGTTATAGGGAGTAACTTAGGTTACTTTTATTTTAGAAAAAGAATAAGGGTTCAGCACAAATTAAAAAAAGCTGGTCATAGTGAATCAATTCGGGCGCTTAAATGGCTTATGGTGAGTAAACCTTAAGAGATATATCAAATTAATTTACTACATAATTATAGGCATTAAAAAGACTCACAAAAAAGTCTGGGAGAGTATACCCACAATAAGCATATTTGTCTTTAAAATAGTCGGGAGCGGGTGAGCAAGATCCGGGCGGGCATTCTGTAGTCCACGTGAGCAAAGCCACGAGCCCAGCTAGTCTACAATAATAACAGTCAATGAAAATTTTAACCGCTTACCTATTACGGTTCAGAAGATACAGTCATGATCTTACCGGATCTACCGGAGATAGATTGCCAGCCTCTCTATGGTGGCCATTGTTGAACTGTACTGGAAACATCACATCTAATGCAGGTAGTGAAATTTTAGTAGTATTGGTCATACTAACTGTGTCCTACGGTTTCGCCCGTGTTAAATTTATTGCATCAACTCTTTACTACACCGCCACCCAAGCTCCGTTTCTTAATTCCCGTACTTCTCTATAGCTCTGTTGACAGATTTCTTGACATTCGTGATTAGTACTTACCTTAGAGCCGCAGCGTGACATAGCTTTCTTTTGTAAATAAAATTTAAAATACATAAATAACTTTTCAAATCTATCTGGATATTTCAAAATTGAAACAAACAAAGAAACAATCTTTCGGACATCAAAAAAAAATATAGCGTGAATTATCCCAACAAAAAGCTCTCAATGAAAATATGTAAAAAACATTATAAAAAAACAGTGTCTTACAAATTCAAGAAACTATTTTAAAAACAAAAAAGGGTGAACCAGCGTTATAGCCAGCGGCTACAAGCGAATAAACCGACTCCTTGTCCCCTCGGAACATGCCGTAAAAACTCGTCGAATTCTGTTTGCTGGTTTTGTGTTTTTACGTTTTAAAACAAACAAGCAATTCTATTTTAGCTGTTCTGCGATTTAATAAATAAACTTGATTAAATTTATTAAATTAATAAATTAAATTTATTACCAAGTCAGTCCTTAGAAGTATTATTTTTCTTATTTTTGTTTTGGCGCCGCAAAAAGTATTTGCCAGTGTCAACGTTTATTTATAATTCCTTAAAATTAATTAATTAATTCGTCTTCTTAAAATTTTCCATTATACAAAGATTCATCTAATATATATCAATATCAAAATAATTATATATCTATAATCAAATATCTAGAGAGTTTTTGTGACATCTTCATCCTTTGCACTTGATATTTATAACCCACTTCACTTAAGCACAATAACCAAACTACATCACGCAGAACGCCACCAATATTACATAATATAGGGTCAAAAAGCTTAAGTTAATGAATTAAAAATAAAAACTACAACATGTCACTTTAAGATCCCGCCAAAAACTCCTGCTTGTAAGTCAATTAACTATAACATATTAGGGACTCACAAAAATATATATTTTGAAAGCAAACTTATAAGCATGCTGTTGCGGGGGTTGGCTGAAGGCGAACGACGAATATTTCAGCATTCATTTATTAAAAAATCGTATGCAGAATATCCTTTTTTTTACAATTGTCCATTGTGGCCCGTGAACCGTAAAGCGATAACTAATATTTTTTACATATTAACACAATATTCACAATAGTGAGTTAGATTTTTGATTTGTAACATCTTTCCTCTCGCTTTTCTGCAATTTGTGGGAGTGATCTTGTAAAAAGGGACAGAAGTGTGTAACTGTGTATGATGTTATAGTATATCATAATATGCGACTACATACTGTAAGGCTCGTTCGTTAATTATTTTTTTTAGTAATAATACATAAATAAAATACTACAAGTTACTCTAGTATCTAAGTAGGTATGAATGAAATTAAATTCTCGGAATCAGTTCTAACGATTTGATTAAATTTATTATTTACATTGTTTTGTTTTCCAAGTTATCAATACAGGTGTGTTTTAATGCTCGCAGCATAGCTCGGTCACCCAGATATTTTGACTTTATAGCAAAGTATAACATTTGAGATATATTTCCTACAATATTACAAAAAAGGAGACGATATAATTTACACAAAGCTAAAAGTAAAAAGGAAAATAAAAATTTTGAAAACAAAACTACAAATTCCAACTTACTGCGGCTTAAACTTGCGTGTATATTATTCATGCATAAGGAATATACGACTGTTAGAAACCAGTTACAGCTCAAGAGATGTGGTACACTCAATAATGATAAGCGATTTCCAAACACAAACGTTTCCATTGTATCTACAGGTAAATCAGAAACAATGCATTCTGTAAATAGAAAACAAACATATTATTTCCCTCGGACAACTTTAAAATAAACATCTAAATGATTCAATGAACATATCGTGAAGCTGACCTCATAGTTCAGGCTGATAGAAAGCAAGATATGCTTGCCACAAAACCAGACAAACACAAATAATGTTGTCAAAGCACCTTAAGGTCAACAGTTTCAATTCTTAGAAGCGTTACATAAGAAATGAGCACCCGAACTTGAAACAAACTTTGGGCTTTTTCTTGTACACTCTATAGTATGTTTACTTATTATCATTTAGCACTAATAATTTTTACATCTAAGAATATGTCTCACATATCTTAGAATTCTTCTTCCATGTCGGGTTTTGGTTTTGGAGTACTTACTCGGTTCAATATTACATTCTATCAAGTTTTATTAATCAAGTTTTGATCTGTTTTTTATCGACTCTTCAGCCACCAGTGGATTTAAAGAGTAACTTTTAAATAATAATCTGGAATGATATTTATAACTTCAGTTTTAATTTATGCCTAAATTTAAGATAACAAATGACTAAATGTTATATTTTAAAATGCCAGTTCAAGTTTGTTGTTCTGCAAAATTACTTATTATAGAATTAAGTAAATCTCTTAACCTAATCTTGTAATGTAGGTCACAGTGTTCAACAAGTTTAATAAGCAACAATATTTACGCTGCGCTGTAGTAATGCTCACGTATCCAGCAGCTTAGGTAACTTTGGACCTTTTCACCTTAACGGTGTGCAATTCGATTGCTACTAGTAAACAAATACGCGGCTTGAGAGCTAGGAAATGTCATATGGTATTTTTCATAACTATCCTCAAAATAGACAGCAGTCCCAAACGGAGAACAGCCAGAGGTTGATGATACTTTTGAAGAATGAGTTGGCACGTCTCAGAGGTCAGTAAGTGTCGCCAACAACGTATTTCAGACTGGAATTCAGCTGAGAGATCATCGCTGTAATTTAATATTTAATTCTTTAAACTCAAAGCGAAGAAAAGTCAATTATATTCTAAACTAGCTGTGCCCGCGGCTTCGTTCATGTGGCCTACAAGAATGCCCGCGCGAATGTTGCTCCCCCGCTCTCGGCTATTTTAAAGACAAAAATGCTTATTGTGAATGTTCCTTAGAAGATAGACGTATAAACTTACTGAATTTTTTATAGGTGCTTTTAATGTCTACAATTATGTAGTACTTTAATTTGCTATATCTCTTATGGTTTACTCAGCGTAAACCAATTAAGTACCCGAATTGATTCACTATAACCAGCTTTTTTTAATTTGTGCGAAACTCTAATTATTTTTCGAAAATAAATCTTGCGTAAATTACTCCCTATAATATCAGCTATCTATCAGTCAAAGTTTCGTCAAAATCGGTCCAATCGTTTTGGAGGTTACCCGGAACAAACAAACAAAAAGGCAAAAAATGTAAAAGTTGTTATAGGTATCGTATATACATTCATATGCATTTAGTAAAAAAACTGTTATATTGACATTACAAACAGACACTTAAATTTTATTATTTGTATAGAAGAGATTTTTAATGTCACGAAGATTAATTACTTCTTCAGATTAAAAAAGAAATAGACGCTAGCAGTTATTTTATTTGTTACAATGACTTTGAAAATTGATCACATCATGCTAAATAAGTAATGTATATGATGTCATTAAAAATGTATTTATAACAATTGTATTAATAACCCTTTCCTTACCTTCATCTTAATGGGGCAAGTATTAAATGTTTTTTTTTTCTATTTCCACTCAAAGATGTTCATTACTGTTCATTTTATTTTTCACTTTAGTCTCAATATAGTAATTACATAGGGGGCTAAAACAATGTAATCCAAAACACCTGAAAGTACATCAAAATTCAACGCCATAACAAGGTTTGTCTAGGTTATGAGAAATGTTAATTGTCCTAAACAATTAATTGTTTTATTTAATTAGTTTATTATAATTAATAATTATTTCATATTCAATTAAATTGCCTCGTTATATGACAATACTTATTCGCTGACCACGGTATTGGACCGGTCGACTCGCGAGTTATTTAGCGCTTGAAGTCTTCCGCTAAGGTAGCTGTTGCGCCAGCGCTCAAAAAAGGGACTAGAAATTGGGTCGGTGCTAAAATATCGACGTCGACCAACATCAGTACATAAGCGTCATACCGTCTGGTCTTTGAACTGGTCCAAACCGAATAGTTCCAGGCCTGGCGACATATTGAGATTGCTAAAAGCCCGACGTAAAACGCTATTGGAGCTGACGCGGTGCAGAATGCTACCCGCACTCTTAGAGCATACCAGATCGTGATGACCGAGAGAGACAACCGTATCACCACAATGACAAAGATATGGAGATATCCGAGACACTCCTAAGAACAAATAACGAGACAGCCTGAAAGTGGTGTTTTCAATTCTTAATATAATTTACGTTATAACTACATATTTATCTAATTAAATACAGTAGATTACTTGACTCATAACAAATATGGTACAATAAATAAATCTTTTCTGTAGTATTTTACTTAAGAAACCAATTTTTATTGATTTCAAATTTTAAAAGTGTAACATGGCTACATAGTAATTTAAAAATTGCTTTTTATTTTTTTTATTTTGAACTCTGAAAACGCTGTCGGCCATGTTGTGATATCATAGGATTCTAAGCAAATTTCATATCGGATCTTATACGAGTGAAATTAGCTATTGACATTGATATTTATTGACAAAAATTATCGAGATTTGTACAATGATGCTAAATGTCAAATGTTTGTTTTCGACCCATATGACGTCAGAGCAGCGATTATATATAGACTAGTAAGGCTGACAATGTATTCGCCTGTTTACGAAAAGATATCAGAAATAAAATTATTTTCTTTTGTTTGATGTCATGTAATGTCCAAGGAAACATTTTCATCGGTAATCTCATTGTGAAAAATGAACACCGGACGTCAAATAAGGCATCACTTTTAATCCCGCGGGACGGGCTTCCGGTCTGAATATATTATGATATATTAGGAAGGGTAAAAGCCAACAGGCTTGCGGTTTGTCTTATAAATTGAATTGTATGAATTTATTACCTCGGACTACAAATATTTACTGTTTTAGATTTTACCTTTTATGCGAGTCTTCTGTTTCTTTCATTTGTAAATAAATTAATGCATATATTTAAAAACACAGCCTCCAATACTATAAATCATTATATAGCATTTACAACTATGTGTCAACTATACCGGCATCGTATGTCGAGAAACTATTTAGTTCCTGAACAACAAGGTTTGTGAACTTCCAATGTGTTAGAAAATGTTATTTATTTATGTATAAGGATGACTAACAGCTAAATTATCAAAATAAAAACAGCAAAGGAAGAAAATCTGAGTGATATTCACTTCACCTACAAGCACAAGTATTTGAAATGAATGTTTAATCGAATTTGATGCTATGTTTTACTAGCTAATGCAAGAACTAAAGATATACCTAAACATAGACTAGACAGGAAACAGACCAGACGGTGTATGAGTGTGAATTGCAAATGAAAGGTACTTATTAGTTTTATGTATCCAGTAGGTACTCAGAATGTTCTTAATTCTTCGTAATATATTATGAATAATAGATTTGCCGGTTCATTAGGTTCTGTAATGCATTATTTTAATAGTAACGTCGGTGCAATTAATATGCCAGCAATCAAACGCTACGAAGTATCTGTGAGAAATGTGTTTCAAAATCAAAATGCATATTTTGTTCAATTAAAATCTATAATAATGTATTTTTTTATTATAAGTTTAGAACAATAATTTTTGTGGATATTGTGATTTTTCAGATTAACTTTCGTTTCTAGAATTTGGAAATTTGTATAAACTACATGTATATAAAAAATATTTTGTGAATTACCCTAATATTATGTAAACTATGATACGGGTGTTTTTAATGTATTTTAAAGAGTCTGCGCATTGCTCAACTCCCTGTGCTTTATAGGAGCACTATTGCCGCACCGACGCCGCGCCAACGCCATATCACGAGTGAACATAATGTTTGACGTCACGTGCTATGCCACAGAACATAGTTACGATAGTCGTGCTAACGTCGAAGAGAGTCTTGTAAGTGTAGTGCTACAACACATACTGTAATTTGAAAATAAACTACTTATTATAGGTTGTATAGGTATAGGTTGTATGGGGCACTATGTCTGGAACCTCCTCGTGGTGTGCCCCGGGCAACGGCGGCCGCTTCACGGCCGACGGCTAATACCAGACCGACGGCGTTCCTCCCCTGTACCCCTCTGCTCATCAGAGGAGACAGAGGATGGGGCAAGAGTGGACCTGCTTCGGCTCGTCCACTACGGACGGACTCGTCGTTGACGGCGGAGGAGGAAGAAAACCTCCTTAAAAAATTGAGAGGATACAACCTCTTTAAAAAATCGCTGACGGCGGTGGAGTAAACCACCTTAAAAAACCTTGGACGGACTGTGGTGGAGTAAACCACCCTTTAAAAAATCACGGACGGACGGTGGAAGACAACCACCTTAAAAATTACTGGACGGAGGTGGAGAAAACCACCAGTATAAAAAATCAAGGATGGACAGTGGAAGGAAACCACTTAAAAAAATAACCGGACGGTTGAGGATGAGCACCTCGTTAAAAAATCAAAGACGGACCTGACAAGGACGGACGGGAGCTCAATGACGGCAGAGGAGGAAACCTCTATAAAAAACCAACGACGGACTGGTGGGGGAGGGGGTGCGTTCATTCGCCTCCTTCTCCTGCCGTTACAGGACGGCAGAGGAGAAAACCTCGGTAAAAAATCATGGCCGGGCTAGCGGGGTGGGGATGCGTTCATTCGCCCCTTACCCCCGCCATATGCCAAACATTATGGCAGGGGCAGAGGAGAAAACCTCTATAAAAAACCCAACGACGGGTGGGTGGGGGACAGGTGGTGGTTCATCCACCTCCTTCTCCTGCCAGGCCGAACCAAGGGGAGATGGGTCGGGGGGCCTGTCTTCCCATTGCACTGGTTTGGCGGACGGGGAGACAGTTCGTCACCGGGCTGTCTCCGTCAGCGGGCGGCCCTTCCGGGCCTTGCCGCCGGGGCGGCGCGGCTGAATGCCAGCGCAGTTCCCGCGTCGCCCCAGTATGGCGGCGGACGGTGCATCGTGGAGTTTTTTAGTGAGTAGGAGTCTCACATACCACTCGTTCCCCCGGGCGAGTGTGTACCCATGACGGGTTTTCCCTCCACGTTAACAAAAAAAAAAAAAAAGGTATAGGTTGTATAATAGTTGTCGAATTACATGTTTAGCACTGAGACGCCCAGGTCAACCTCACCTGCACGTGGTGCACCCTGCTAAGCGACGAACGAAGAAATGACGATATATAGTACCTACTATGTGCGAAGATCATAAATTACAGTTAAGATAACGTAGCTCGGTTGACACCCGTTCGCGGCAACAATCACAGGGTCAGTGTTTTAAACGACCAATGAATGACTACTGTGTGATTGCTGCTTGCTCGGACGACAAAAGTGTTAACGGGATATGAGTCCGCATGAATCAATGGACAACGGCTACCTCTTTTATAAACATTCAATCGTATTACATACCTTCTTGTGACAAGTGACAGTAGTCACTTCATAGTGGGATAGTAATCCCAGCATTAAGCAACGAGCAGTACCGCAGTATTATCGTTAAGTCGTGCATTATACTGTTTGTTGTGTGTTCGTGAACGTGGTGTCAGTCAAAATATCGAAAATCGTTTACCCAAAAGAGCGTAGGCGGTTTGTTCTGCGCACATACCACCTACCACCAGTAGGACTGTTTTGCCCGACTGGGTCACGACCACTACGCATGTGGTGAAAGCCCGTCAAGTGACTCGCTTTTGCGTGTCGCGTTTCGGGATCAGCCTTTACATATCTAATTAAATTAATGCAAGCCGGCAGTGGTGACCGTCGATAAATTTTGATGATGCCGTTGTGCTATAATTGTACTGTAGTTACCATCAGGGACAGTAATCTGACTATACCGTGCTATTTTTAAAAAAAATAAGAAGAAAAAAAATCTTATTTCATTCGTTATTTATAGTTAAAACCCTGTAAATATTTATCAAAGTAACTGACAAAACCGTAAGAGATTTGTCGCTTCTATCTAACATCTAATCTTTTCCGTAATCATTTCCCAATGGTCAACCTTTTTGTCAGCTTCATGAGTGTTTATTTTTCGAGCGTACAGGGGAAAATATTACTTGTGCACACGGCATATGTTCGTAACATTTAATTAACAGTTAATTATACTGGTTCGTTGTTATTAGAGTTGTGGGTTGGATAAACACGGACAACATTTCTTGACAAACCTGCAATGCTTGACTAAGTGTTCGATGTTTTTCTTTCACAGAAAGTTGATGCTATTTGATTGTTTTATTGTGCACTCTACACACAACTACAACAAAGTCATGTCCAAGTTTAGGAAAACGCATTTTTTTTTTTTCGACTAATTTAACAATTCGTTATTATGGACTGATTGCATTGTTAATGGGTGAATACATATGAATCGTGTATTTATAGAAAATTATAGTCATTCATTTCCCCCAAAAATCACCACAACGCCCGGTCCTATGTTGCCAGCTTCCAGCGGTCAGCGGTCTACCGCAATATTTACTATGTGTTCGGTCCACCTTGTGACGTTTCTGCCTACGCTTCATCTTCTGGTAAGCGGCCGCCACTCGAGAACTCCTTGCCCTCATAAGCTATCCGTTCTACGAGCTACGTGGCCCAATTAATGCAACTTCCGTCTAGCTACTCTTAGGTATGACTTTGATTCTTCTGAGGATATCTTAATTTCTGATCAGATCACGCAGAGAAATTCCGAGCATAGCATTTGAGTTTCTTATAAGACTAATGAGCAATGGCTAGAGTTTTTTTTTTTAGATCTGACTATACCGTTAGCTTTAGGGGCCCTAAAGCCGCTGCGGCTTTTACAGCTTCACCGGACTTGGTGGCTAGAAACCACATCTCACCACCATATGTAATTACTGGCAACATATACTAGTGAAATACTTTCGTCTTGAGATACTTCAAAATTCTGGTAGTAGTTTTCAATACTTTACAACACTTTTACTATACAACAAAGTTTTTGAGAAAATTAAAACCAACTTAAATGATTTTGAAGGGTTTCCTTGTGTATCTTCGAAGTTAAAGGTCCAGTGCCAATGAGATTAATCCAAATCGATTCTTAAACAAAGAAGTCATGGCTGAACATCCATAAAATTGAGTAACCTTCTTTTGTTGAAGTCGTTTAAATCAGTATCCTAAAGTACTTTAACAATTATATTTGTAGGCTTAACTTTATAGTAGAGTGATATACTATTATGTTGAGGAATATAAATTTCTTCAGTGTAACTAAAAGTTGTTTAACATTTTTCAATACATCAATCTTTATTGTACCGAATGGTCAGTTCAGCTTAATCGTCTCACATACACGTAAGTTCAATGTTAATAAAAAGCGACTCACTAAAGTTAATCATAGTGATTATATCAGTTGTAGTTTTAATTTTCACGATCAATCTGATTTGAAAGACCATTAACTTTATGTGAAACAAACAAGCCAATTAAATAGATATAACATTTTACGATGATTAAAATGATGAAGTTGGAATGAGGTAATAAGTGTTCGTCAGATAACCTATAATTATTTCAAATAAATGATACTGTAAGTTATAAAAATTCAACAGTTTTTTAAACTAAGTAGGTAATTAATGTAATTTGAATACTATGAATGTTACACCACTATATTCCATTCTAGTTTATCGATTTTTATCCTTCTGTTATTATTTATGTAAATTTATTATATTTAAATGTATTATTTGTTAATACTATTAAGGCGTATATAACGTGCTTTATTTACATTGTCTAAGATATCCACTATAATGTAAAAGCAAGAAAAGTTTTGTAATATTTACATTTACATGTCGCTCGAAAAAGCCTACAGTACGTTATTTTTTTAATGAAAAAATCGAGAGCGACCTCTATAAAACGAAAGATGAACGTTAAAAATTCAGAATACTTATAATGTCAACCGTAGACTAAAATTACTTGACGAGAAAAAGACATGGTCATTTTTACCCAATTCGGATTTTTTTACATATTTTCTTATGAGAAGTAAAAAAAATATTATAGTTTTTTGGGCCACCCTAATATAGGTATATAAATGGAGATCTTGGTATATATTGATACCCCAACACCCTTTGACCGTTACCATGGAAGTTGGTACATCTAAGTGATTTTTCATGAAGATTAAGATTAAGTAATTCACTACTGGAAAAGGCAGAACAACGTTCGCCGGGACAGCTAGTATATTATTTATATATATAAATAAAAACAAAATTCTGTTCGTTAGTACCTGCATCACTTGAGAACGGATGAACCGATTTGATAAAAAAATTTAGTGTTAGTAATAATCCGAATTAGATATTCATGGGACCTCTGAAAAGTTACTCAGGAAGTTGATAAAATTCGGAAATACATATATTGAAATTGCATTTTTCTATCGGATTTTTTATGAAATCAAGACATAGGTAGCTTACGATTCGATTGGTGAATTTGCGTAGTTCTTCTTGAGAACAGTACAACGTCTTCGAGTCCATCTACTTTCATCATATTCATCTACATAATTAAACTTATAGAATTATTAGTATACTGTAGTACATAGCAACACTCAAAGTTTATTTTATTATATTGATACATTTACTATTAAGGCGTTTATTTGTTTAGGTATTCAAATGTGGAGGATTTAATCGGGTTTTTGTATTATTTATTTCTTCTCATTTTATACTGATGTAGGTATTAGTCTGTAAACCTTCCTAAAAATTATAAAATAAAATAAATAAGTAAATTGAGCATGAAATAATTTTCGGAACTACTGATAATATTTTAAATATAATTTTACTAATAGGAAGCTACAGTCTTCTTGAGTAACATAAGCGGTAATATATTCTTGTAAATATGAAACTTTATATTGTAATTAAACTGAACGAAAACGCGGGTGGTTGCTAGTAGTGATAAAAAAATATTACTGTAAAATAGGCTTAAGTAAATTTGTAACTTGTACCAATATATTCGAAGGTAAATACAGTGAGTTGAAAATAAATTATACTTTTTTGTAAATACGAAGTAATTCAAGAACCAAAGCTTTAACTGAAATATTTGTACAAATGTCTGCAGGGATTTCGTGATACGCGGTCGCGGGTTGCCCACGATGCAATTTGTCTTATGGCTTATACAATTTGCATGGCACACAGTGTCGGTTCGTGTATATTTTTCATTCAAATATAAGTATTTTTATTTGTTTGTTTAAACATAATTGTTTTGCAGAAATCGATGTCTAGAAATTTAATAACATTGACGATAATTGTGTTCGACTTTTTTTTTTATACAACAAAGATGACAAACAAGCATACAGCCCGCCTGATGGTAAGCGGCTACCGTAGCCTATAGATGCTTGTAATACTATAGATATCTCTAACGCAAGCCAACTTTGAACCCCCCTTCCCCAAGGAGATCTGGAAACACTACTCACTGCAAGAACACAATACTAGTTTATTTGGTTTCGAACTTCTGTAGGGTGGAGGTATTCCGCCAGTCGGACT
Source organism: Saturnia japonica (assembly GCA_033032175.1). Taxonomy (NCBI): domain Eukaryota; kingdom Metazoa; phylum Arthropoda; class Insecta; order Lepidoptera; family Saturniidae; genus Saturnia; species Saturnia japonica. Next base: position 20,330,601 of record CM065309.1, on the reverse strand, counting down.
GCTCCGAGTAGAGAGATAAAAATTTTCTGTGCCCTACCTCACTCGATGTGCGACCACCATGTGCGTCCGTTCCTCAGTGTGAAACCATTGAGTCGTCTGGCAGCCGCCCGCGCGATACAGGTGACACTGCACTTGCAATCACTTCCTTATAAACAATGTGTTCATCATTCGTGCACATCACATAAGTACATAGGTTCTGTAAGGAACCTTTTTTTTCTTTTTTACGCTAGTTAGTGTGGACCATATTTCAAATCACTAAATACATATACATATGTTCCTTCCTTCCTCCCAGAAGGCAGGTATATGTATATATGTACATGTTAGTTTAGCTCGAATCTTACGAATAGGGAATTAGTCAGATCGCGACCTCTATGCAATAGCACCCTTGCACGCTTATTGCCCACGCTTTCGCGGCTGAATGCCTTAAGCCCCTGTGATAGGATGTTGGTGAGTGGATAGGGCCCCTTAGGCTAACAGTAAGGTCAGTAACAAATAAAGCGACCACCATGTTTATGATGATATAATTCTTGTATGTAGTGTATCAGCTGTTTTGACTTTACTATGAACTATCGGTGCACTTAAAAACGAATTTAAACGGTTGCATTTTGAAACACAAATTGACCGAGTCCGAGGCTCGCAGGCGTGCAGTCCTATGCTACAAATATAGTCACGACTTTCATTACCTGCAGCAATCTACCACAGGTCAGTCGTATAAATGTCATGCGGCGTATGCCCTAGACTAGACATGAAATGAATGATCTTTTTTTGTCTGAGTCCTTTTATCTTTCACTACTACTATTTGGTGGTATTATCCTCAAACTACAAACATCATGATGCGTGCCCACTGCATTGTTTAGGCAGAGTGGAGGAAAATTTTCTAAGCCTAGGTCATACAGTTTTCCTAAATTTAAAAATTCATTGACTTAATATATTTATTTCTATTTAATTGTTAGATTTTCATCGTCAATTTACTATAAACAGTATTTGTTAACAATGGAAGTTGTGCACATATGTTATAGGGTATTAGATTTTAAGAGGTATTTAGAGTTAAGTTATTATTGTTATTTTAATATTTTTTTACTTTTAACTGTATTTGCCCCTTACGAAATAACATTAAAAAAAAACCGGGTTAATTTTAAGTTTAACTGACCATAATAATAATTAGCACTCAGTAATCCGGATGTATGCTTTTTATTGTGGATTGGAGCGTTGTATTAATTACTTTAAGAAGTACCTTCAAAGTGATGAAAAAAACTTCATACGATATAGCTGACCCGCGTAACTTCGTATGCGTCATATAAGAGAAAGAGAGAGAAAGGATCAGAGAGTGTGTGTCGTAGGCACTGTTTTTATAGGTACCGCCCGCCTCCCACATTATCCTGCATAATAAAAATGCGCTCACGATACTTGATCATTATTTTGCATTGCCGAGTTATTTTAAAACTGCTATATTTCCTAAGATATTCATTTAAATCAATTACTGTAAAGGTCAATTTTGTTCAAAATTAAATACTTGTCATGAATAACGTATTTATTTTGATAAGGATTAAACCTTACCATGGTACCTTACCATTTATGTAAAAACACCTTCGCAAATAATTCATTTTATAACAAATTTTATTACCATAATAAAGGTTATATTAAGTCAGTGTTTTTCAACCTTCTTCATGGCACGGCCCTTTTAGCATGAAGAAATATTTCGCGACCCCCCCTACCAGTTGCTTTTTTTTCATGTATTTTATTTTGTGACAAATACTCAATCCAACATATTTATTCATTTTGATAATTAGGGTTCGAATAAATACCTAATTATGTACGTAAAACACATTTTTTTACATCGAATGTCAACGCAATTTACGCGCATACGTGCGACCACGGCCAGTGCCGGCCGCCCCGCCGCGCCGCGAGTGTGGTAAGCGACAAGCATGCGAGTTAAATGAATGAGCGAGCGAGACTCTACGAGCCTTACGGGGGTGACGCGGGCTATGCGGCGCGGGCGGCACGTGCGATCGCGACTCGCGTGCGTTGCGACTTTGCGAGCGTCAGTTGGCTAAAGTTTGTCGAGCCCCTGCCATTGTTTTTACGTATTTAACTGAAGTGATTTGTAATGATTGAAAATGGATAAATTTCTAAAAAGACCAACAGAACCGTCAACTTCTAGCGGGAGTAATGAAACTAAATTAAAGAAAAAACGTCTTTATGACGACAGTTATTTGAAATTCGGATTTACTGTAATTGGAAATAAACCACAGTGTATTATTTGCTTTGAAACTTTATCAAGAGAAAGCATGAAGCCATCGAAGTTATTACGCCACCTCAATACAAAGCATCCAAATGAGAAAAATAAACCCGTGGATTTTTTTGAAAGAAAATTAAAAGCTTTTCAACATCAAAAAACTGCTATAATACAAATGTGCAACGTAAATGAGAAAGCGTTGCTGGCTAGTTATCGAGTAGCTCTTCGTGTGGCTAAAGCAGGAAAACCTCATACTATTGCCGAAAATTTGATTTTACCAGCGGCTTTAGATATGGCGGAGATTATGTTTGGCAAACAAGAAGTCGAAAAACTCAAAAGTATACCTCTCTCTGACAATACCATTCAACGCAGGATAAGCGATATGGCGACTGATGTTCGTGATCAAGTCATAGAAAAAATAAAAGAAAGTACTTTTGTGTCCTTGCAATTTGATGAATCTACGGATATTGCAGATTGTGTGCAGTTTGTAGCTTTTGTGCGTTTTGAATCCAATGAAAAATTAATGGAAGAAATACTATTTTGCAGAGCGCTTCCCATGAATACTACAGGCCTTTGCTTGCATAACATGTTTCTTGAAGCTACGCAAAATATGAATATCCATTGGGAAAAGAAATGTATTGCTATTTGTAGTGACAGAGCAAAAGCCATGACTGGTGCGAACAGTGGATTTATTGCTAGACTGAAAGAACAGATGCCAAACGCTTGGTGGGCGCATTGCTTTCTCCATCGCCAAGCTCTTGCGGCCAAAACCTTGCCACAGGAATACAGTCAAGTTCTAAATATTACCATAAAAATTGTAAATTCTATTAAAGGAAAAGCGTTGCAGACACGACTGTTTCGAAAAATTTGTGAAGATATGGGAGCACTCCACCAAAATTTACTTTATCATACAGAGGTTAGGTGGTTGTCAAGAGGCAAAGTACTAACCAGAGTTTTGGAACTTCGCGCTGAACTTTTAATGTATTTGCAGCAGGCCAAGTCAAAATACTCCAAATTCATTTGTGACCCGGAATTTCTTATGAAATTGGCTTTTCTTTCTGACTTATTTGAGCATTTAAATATCTTGAATAAAAGTCTTCAAGGGCGGGATGAAAATGTCATCACTGCTAAAGACAGAACCCATGGCTTTACAAACAAAATTGACTTGTGGTCATCGTCTCTAAATCAAAACCACTTCGATTCATTTTCTTCGACATGATATTCGGATGTGAGATAAACATCAAGGAATTTATACCTGGTATGAAAATGGTGTTAGAAAAGTTGAAAGAAGAACTGTGTCATTCTCTTCTCAATGCAAGAGATATCGAAGAATACTGGGCAAAGGTGGATCTTAAATCCGTTTTTAAATGCAGCTATAAATGAGGCAAATTTGGCAACTAAGCTAAAAGAAAATCTGCTGGATTTATCTGCCGATGGGATGCTGCAGTTGGAATTTAAGTCTGTCAATTTGGATACCTTTTGGTTAAAAAGGAAGTCAGAATATCCCGAATTAACAATAGAGGCTTTGAAGTGTTTGATTCCATTTGCCACCTCGTACTTGTGCGAGTAGACATTTTCATCAATGGCCCAAATAAAAAGTAAGGAAAGAAATCGCTTAAATTTGGAAAATGATTTAATTCTCAATGTAGCAAAAAATTGATCCACGATGGGAAAAATTGGTTAATGAAAAACAAGCGCAACCTTCGCATTAAGAGTTCTCATAAGTTTTTTTTTTTTTGTTAATTTGATACAAATGTTTAAGATTGAAGAGATCTCATAAATTATTATTTTAATTCTTTGTTTATTTGATACAGATGATTATGTTCTTTAGTTAACATTTACCTTAACAAATATTTTTTTAAATTTTTGTTTTTTTTTTACTGCAGTAACTATCCCAACTTTTTGCAACTCCGCTATAGAATATTCGCGACCCCCCTAAAGAGGCTTCGCGACCCCCATGGGGGTCGCGACCCACACGTTGAAAACAGTGTATTAGGTAAACCTTGAAAGATAGCCATACACTATCGCGGACTTTTTTTTTAGTTTTGTTATACATGATTGTTCCGTAAGTTTAACCATTCATGCAGCGCACGTAGACTTTGGACTTCAAAGATACGGTAGGGAATTCCTCAATACCATTAAAGTTGGTTTACTTTTTTGTGAAATATTCTCTTGTTATAATCCAGCAGTCCGTGAATTAGATCTCATTCATAAAATTAATTGTGGACTTTTACATGTATTGTTTTGATTCATGATTCGTTTTACTAAAAAGAAAAAAAATGTATTAATGGTAATTTATTATTATTAAGAAGCTCCATTAGTTTTCTGCCTTATCACAAGGACAGTAGACCTGTAAAGAAGTCGAAAGCAGAAACATCACCATATTATCCCATTGTGTTTTATAGTTTTAGTCTAAAAGGCTTAATACGTAACACGCAATGACTTATGGGAAATAATTATAACTATGTTTTTGTAAGATTATTTTTATATCGCGGATATATAAATAATCTAACACGGCGCGGCGTATCAATTTTAACATATCAACGTATCAAAAATCTTCCCTTGTTGTATCTCGACATAAAAAATGCAATTTTAACTCGTTGTCGTAGATATAAAACCTTAATATCGTAAGGTATCAAAATTCTATTCAAAAAAGGCGACTTCCACGTACAAAACCTAAAGGTAAGGTTTTTTGATATAGCCATATGTTAACATTTTTTCGCCAGGTAGATATGACAGCTGCGTGACCTTTTGACATTAGTGGAACTGCATTCTTATTTCCTGTATAGACAACCTGAAGAATCATCAATATTAGAAGATTTATATGGGGTTGAAAGAAACAAAATTATGTATACCATCTGGTCGCAAAGAGCTGTGGTATTTGTTCGCGGCTCGCGGCGGTGGTCGTGTGCTACCGGTGGATTGGAGCACGATGCTCAGTCAGGCCCGCAGGCGCGGTTCATGCGATTCACCTCGACCACGCCTCAGCGCTTAGTCTAAACATCAAACTATTGTTTCTTTTTAGTGGATAATCTGCTATTTAGGTTTTATTACTGCTTCTGTTCTCCTCGTAGTGATGTGATTGGAATTAGAATTTGATACGTAGCGTGTAAATAGATTGCATCTACGTTGTGTGTGATAAGGTTATTAATATTCGAGTAAATTGTGATAGATGTTGTGAGACGGAATTTGATTGGCTCTTTAATTAAGTTTTTTTCAAGAGAATACGATAGCAGTAATATCTAAATATTGACTTCTATATGTGCTATTTTGGAGCTGGTATTTAGCGATATCTGTTTATGGGGCCGATTAGTTGTAAGACATTTGACTGCACTTGTTTTTGTTTCACTAAATAAAAATATAGTTTATGATACATTATGTTTTCCAATAGTGTTATTTCCATTCCTATAGCCTATGAATTGGGGAATAACGTTAAATAAATTTCATCAAAATTAATAAAATTTATTTTTTAAACTTGTGATTCTTTAAAATATTATTGACAATTATCATAGCCTATCAATCGAGGAATTACATAAAATTCCTATGTGTAAAATTTCATAAATATCAGTCAATATACTATGATATTTCGATTATGTTTTCTCAGAATATTTTGTCGAGTAAAACAAAAATTTAGCTTTCGATTTACCATCAAAAAGTTTGTAGACGGTGTTTAGTGGAATTAGTCAGACGGTTATACTGACGTAGTACCTACTACTGTTTTAAACGGGCACAGTTTTGTTATTTTTGATAAAATAAATGATAATAATTCTCGATGACTGGGATGTTTTCCGAAACGGTGGTAGTATTGACGTTCATAAGTGCTTTCTTAGGGCCTAAATTGAAAAAAAGTATTTTTGATTTAATTTGGTCTGATCTTAGTAACTTCTTTTGACGCGTTTAATAAAAAGTCAAATCGAAAACCGCATCATGTGACGAATACCTCTATATTTTAATCAAATTGAAATAAGTTGTTTTTAAAATACAAAGTGAAATTATTTTTAAATCATTGTTAAAATTCATTACATGAATGGATATTATTATCATTTACAGCTAACCTCATCATCTTGTTAGCACAAGTGATACATTTTTTGCTAAAGTATCATCATTATATTAATACGTGAAGCGAAAACTTTGTACCCCTTTTTAAGCGTATTGCGTGCACGGAAGTCTGTGAGATTTGGCATGGTTAAATTTATATGGAGAAGGTGTGCAGAAAGCTAAAATTTATCTATGATATCTGTTACTAATTTATTTTAAAAAAAATAATACTGCGAATCCTACCCTGACCAGTGCCATTGAAATCAGACCCCCAAAAATATTGACATTTTTACTCAATGAAAAGTGACAGCAAGTGATATAATATTCATTGTTTAGGTTCATACAGCGAATGTCAAATATAAAATAATCTATGATTAAAAAGTCACTGATCGAATTTCGATCACTGGACGACCGCTAGTAAGTAATTACGGATTAAGAGCACACAATTTTTTTTTAATTATAACATATTGTATTGTAATGAAAGCGAAAAAGACGCGGGAGGTTGCAAGTAATTAATAAAAACTTTTTAATAATTATTCATATTATAAATTGTTATCAACTCTATTAATATTTTAATCTAGCCTTTTTCCAGCTTTAGTTAAATTCACAATTGGGCTTATCTACTCTTATTGGATTTGATAGTCTAAAAATAAGTCATTGTGTGGTTTTATGAAACCACGGTAAAATTGAAACTTTTTTTCACATTATAGATATTTAACTAAAAATGTTTGGAATAATATTCTATTAATTATTGGCCTTGGCTTTTTTTTTTTTTTTTTTGAACTAACTACACTGTTAGCCTTAGGGGCCCTATCGTCAAACAGAGCCGCTGCGGCTTTTACAGCTTCACCGGACTTGGGGGCGAGCGCTTAGGGCACTCAGCCGCGAAAGTTTGTGACGACCCGCACGAGGGTGCCAGAGTGGCCGAACCTCGGCTCGGGCGGTCGTCGCGAATGCGAAAAAGTCGCGATCTAGCTAATTCCCTAATCTTATGAGAATTCGAGCTAACTAATATATACTCATATGCACGTTCCCCTCCTCCTGGGAGGAAGGAGTGGACCATGCGTATGTGTATTTGTTAATCGGAATGGTTTTTCTACACTAACTAGCGCATTAGTCTAACTAGCGCAAAAAAAGAAAAAAAAAGGTCCCTTACAGAACCTATGTACCTGTGTGGTGTGCACGTGTGTGTGTTCATACGTGTGTAATGTTGTGTGTGGGTAACTAAGTGTTGCACGTATAGTGTCACTTTGTATCGCGCGGGCGGCTGCCTGACCCAAGGGTTCACACCGAGGAACGACTAGCTTGGGTGGCCGCTAGAGAGGGTGGACGTGACGGTGTGCGGGAGCGAAGTTGACCGCCCGTCCTCTGCGGAGAGAACGGTGGTTACGCGGGCGTGGGCGGTGGCACGCTCTGTTTGGAAGACGGTGTCGGCGTAGAACGCGTTAGCTTTTTCGGTTTGGTCGGGCGGGTCAGTGAATATATTACGCGGCCGGCGTTTTCTCGCAGGCGTTGGGGTCGGGAACATAAGAAGCTGCCGCTTTTATTAAGGGATTCGCGTGGTTCGACGCGGTGTCGAAATACGAGCGAGAAAGGTGTTTGGCATATGCATGTATCGAGGGAAGGTCCATATCTCTATGGAGATCCTCCATACGAACAAACCAGGGGGCACCGGTAAGGCGGTGAAGAAACTTGTTCTGGATGGCTTGTAAGCGTTCCCAGTTATAACTTGACATATGTGCGAACGCAACGCAGCTATATGTCATGATCGGACGGTTGGCCTTGGCTGCTCTGGCGAGCGCCTTTCACTTTATCCCTACTCCGCGGTCGACCGTCACGCGACATGCAACACACAGACCAAAAAGTTTGAGACGATCTAATAAAAGTTTCCCTTTAAAAAATTACGTAAAAATGATATTCAAACTTGATGTAAATATAAATTTACAGATATAGAAAATAACTTAAATTCTTACTTAAAATTTAAACGTAAACGCCTAATTGAATCTTTACAAACAGATCTGTTATCGACGAACAAGTCACGTAGTGTATTAGAAGCCCATAAGAACAGTCATCCCAGTGGGAATGCGATGTTAAAATCGACATTCGCACAAAATAATACAGTCAATGTTACAGTCAGGCAACGATTTAAATACAGTATTTAAAACAAGAATTGGTTTTCTTACATGCCCTCATATTTTTTTATCATCATAGATATATTTGATTTGTGCCCACAATCTTACCCGATCTTAAGTAACGATGTGGTCTAAGCTGGCTCTCAAATGCAGCTAGATGTTCGTATATATGTTCCTCATTGACTCTAAAACTTTACATCAACGTGTGGGCGGATTTGCCAATTAGCTATATTATTAACCATGTAGATCTGTTTTACATGTATTTTTTTTTTTCAAATTTCTCGTTACGTCTATTATAAAAGACACTAATCATGAATATGATATAAAAAATGGTTCTATTTGTATGTTTTACATATTTTTATGAAATTTTGTACACGGGAAGCTTACTTATTAATTCTCAATCGATAGGCCACAAAGATGGCTACCTATATTCTTAGAAACCGTGAAAAAAATTGTAAAATAAAATTATGTAATTCATTCACTAAAAATTTCGAAATGAGAACACTATGCCATTCCTTAGTTGAAAGGCTAAGTTGTTGTATTGTAAAATATGTTCAATTTTATTTTGTTATTGTTATTTAAACAACCTTTTGATTAAAATATTTAGATGAAATGGAAGACGTTAACAAGCTGAACCTACAGCGTTCAAGCGGACAAAGTATTTAGGTGCTCAGTACACTTTTTTAATAGGCCTGGATAACCTTTGGCCACAATCTCGCCTTGTTAAAAGACTGTGTAGTCTAATATGGTAACATGCTAAGTTTAGCGGGAGGATTGGATCTCAAATGCAGCTGCCGGAATAGATCTATATAGGGTGCTTGGCAACAGATTTTCAACTTGAGGTTGGTAGCTGACTAGTTGGGCAATGGAAATGCCCTCCCACCACGCTATGTTTCATCACGATGTTTTCCTTCACCGTAAGCTCAGACTCATTAGAGGAAAACCAACTCACGTCCGTAAATGCTACCACTGGGCCACCATTGCGTTCTTACTAACCGCGTAAATTTAACTACAATGATTATTATATTTAAAAATTTTGAATTTACTATTGCGGCGTGATAGGGTTGACTCGCTCATGCATGTCGCGTTTCAGAATCGGCCTGTGCATATGCACTTAAAATGGAGGTCAGCATGACAGCGGCAACCGTCGATGGATTACGATCTCTCGGTGGTTGCCGTTGTGTTGGGATTCGATTGTGCTTACCATCGGAGACAGTACCGTTATTTTGCCGTGCTACATAAAGAAAAGATCGATATCAACTTAATTTGACGTGGAATTCACACTTCCTACTAGCAAAAATCGTTAGGGCTGATATCTAAATTTCAACACATCATAATATTAACCTGTTAGTAATCCTGTATAAGCTTCTATAAAATTTGACAACATCTCATTATAAATTGCCATCCCTACGTCTAAGCGAGAAGTAAACGGGCGATTTTAAAACAAACAAAACTGTTAGCTAACTCAGTTAACTAGGGGATTAATTTCCTCTGTTTAACTTCGAGTTTGAGTGACGGACTTGCCTTAAGGTGGAATTTAATAGATTATTTCTTTGTATTACTTCGGTAAATTATCTACAATGAACCTGCTAACAAGTATGAACAACTCAAGAACAAGGGAAAGTTTAATGGCAGATGTTGTTATTGTACCACCGCTGGGTAAATGCCCTTATCCGAGAGAAGGCACATATTTAAAATGTTGCATTTGCATAGACCGAATAGATTCATATAGTCTGTGATATGGTATGAAAATGGTCGCGGCGGTGATGTTACAATAACAGCTACCAAAATTAAGTTTACTGCGTTTTAAAGTAAATCCAGTAAACTTAATATCCACACATCTTAACATTTATGGAAATCATCCTTCTCACCTAGCAGGTGCCTTTTCTATATATTTAAAGATACAGGTCCCTCAGTTAATATTTTAATATCATGGCATATTTTATAGATTATCAATACTCATAACAGCCTCGAGGAAGCTCAAGTAAACTTCACCTGTTCGCTATACAACTTGATGAACAAAAAATAAAAAAAAACTAAGATTGTTTTGTGTTCGGACAACAATTTCTCTCTAGGCTGCAAACTTAGTATAAGAAAATATTACGGCTTAAGATTGGTCTACGGTCGCAAGTGACAAACGCGTTTTAAAACACCCATCACTGTGGTTCCATTATGTGTGTCGGTCTTACTAATATTTACATACATACAATAATTTTCTATCACATTTATACAGACGTAAGTTTGACCTTGGCATTGTTATTATTAAATTCACAGCAATAATTTAACGGAACCCTTATAAAAGAAGATACAAGGAAAAAACTAAGTGCAAAAATCACCCAATCGAATAACATTACAATAGATTTGCTATCAACTAACAAATTTCATGAACAGAGTAAAATCCTCCGACTTTTTATCATTCGATTCGTTCGTGCGTCAAAGAAATGCATAGAACAGGCGGACGGATAAACCTACGCTTTCAGAATAACAATAAATTCTATAAGGGAAGCGGTCACGAGCAATCAGAAACGCGGTTAGTTAGTCCACCGCAAGCCATTTGTATGGCTTAATTAGTTAGGGAAAATGAGAAACATTGCAATCAAAGTGGATTTCTAATTATGCAGAGAACATTTTTTTTTTAAAGAAAAAAGGCAATTTAAGTGCATAACTTGTTACAAGTTGGTAAAATAAAAAATCCTGGAGATTGCGTAAAATTAGGGAGATCGTTGATTATTATCTCAACAGATGTGTGCATATGGCAGTTGGAGATTGTAAAAACTGTTTTACAAGTTTGGGTTTACAAGGTGTGTTTATTTATTTATATTTTTAATAGCTTTCATTTAGGCAAATATATTTGGATGTTTTTCGAAGCTATTAGAGATATTTGAGAGTGGTAGAGCACAGAGAATTTTTTTGGAGATTAATTCCTACTTGGAGCAGTCCGACTGGTGGAAAGATCATAACCAAATAACGACTACGGTAATTTACATCTCTATATAATCTACTACGAATCGGAGGGGTCATATAATTTTTTGTCAGCTAAGCTGTATTAAAAAAAATTTCGAAGAACGTTGTCAAATTTTAAAACGAGCTTCAATTTTGTATTAAGAAATAAAATCGTGACGCACTGTGTTAAGGGGGTTTCTTATGTCTGCCTGGCTAGATAGATAAAGTCGACCTTCAAATTATCAATCTGTCGGCAAGAAACTCTTAGTAGGTTTCAACATCTCCATTTGAGATCCATTCCTATTTGTAGGTTGAGCATATTATCAAACATCTTCTGCTGCATTATCATATATCATCAGCTGGTGGTGGTGGTTTAAAAAAAATATCAAAGCTATTAATAATTTTGACAGATAAAAAAAGTTTTTTATTTGTATAAGGTATTACTCCTGTTGAAACTTCTAAGCGTTCACAAGGCTTTCATAATGGGATTTAGGCTATGAAATAGAATATTATTTAAATAAAGTTTAGTCTATAAAAAAGAATAATTATTAAAAAATCAGCAAAACATAAGAGTAATATTTTTTTTAATTCATTATAGGATTTAGCGTTTGGCCAAAATCTCATGTGATGTAAAGTGACAATGTGTTCTTGTTAAGCCAAGTGAGGGGACTGGCTATTACAGCTGCCGGAATATACTTAAAGGTCTTCGGCGACAGATTGTAAACTCGAGGGTGGTAGTAAAACAGGCAGGCATTTGAAAATACCCTACCACCATGCTATGGTCTCATCACGATGTTTTTCTCCACAGAAAGCTCAGACTCATTGCAAGGCTTCGAACTCACGTCAGTTGAAGTGGTTTCTGTAAACACTACTACAATCGATCCGTAATTTGCTTCAATTGCTTGAACTGCCTCATTAACCTAGTGGTCATTAGCGCAACTGCTATGATCGAGGTCTTGAGTTCAATTCCTGGGAAAGCAAGTAAAAGCAAGAAATTGTTATTGGGTTTTTCTATGAAATTTTAATTAGCAGCTCGGAGCTTGGCTTTGTTTCCGATTAATGGCAATAGGCTCGCCCCCTATTACATGGGATCTAAAAAACATACACGGCGAACTGTGGGTGCACATTGTACACATCTACCTAAACCTTCGGGGACACAGGCGTGATAGTATGTTAATTAAGTTCTTCCTGAAACCTGTAATAATGTTAAATTTTAGCCAAATTACTGAAAATTCCAACCTTTATTTTCTTTTCTACAAAACTATTAATATCGCGGTCATGCGACATAACTAAAAAAGCGTCGAGCATCCTTCCCTTGTTTCACACTTTTTCAAACGTTCAAACCACTTGACAGTTTTCAAGTGAAGTTAGAATCATTATCTTTGATGGTGAGAACCATGCGACGTGCGACGACAGATGACGGCTAAACTGCGGGGCGTCGTGAGTAATGAATGACACTACATTACTCATTACCGCCGAGGTTCCTGTGAAGGACTTTTCATTTCTATCACTGTACGAAATGATTTATGTTAGTTTATTCGCAGCATCAGCTTTTACAAAGACTCTACATTAACTCTTCCTTTCGTTTTATACTCGATGTTTGTATATTTTTATTAAATTCATGTTACTTTGTAATGTTTAAGATCAGATTTACTTTTCAAGTGGTTTACAGCCCTTATTTAGGTAAATTATTACCTAGCTATGCTAGCTAGCTAGTTAGTTAGTTAGTTAGTTAGCTAGCTATCAGTGTGTTTACGCAGCTACATATAATTGTGAGTAAGTCGATTTCTAAGCGTGACGTAAGTAACATCAGATAAGAACACTTAGCTTAGTAATCAGTACAATACTTAGCTTATATTAGCTCAGCTTACAATCTATTATTTAAGAAAATAAAATAGGACAAAAAGATATCCCACCAAACGATTATATACGGCTTATGGTACGGAGAAAAGATAAAAAATCACCATGTACCAAATTTTAAGTGGTTTAAAATGCGAGTATGTTATTTATATATTAATAAGTGAAGCAAAGGGTTTCTACCTCTTTTTAAGCGTATTGCGTGTACGGAAGACTGTGAGATTTGGCATGGTTAAAGTTTATATGGAGAAGGAGTGCAGAAAGCTAAAATATATCTATAATATCTGTTACTAATATATTAAATTTGTACTTAGACCCCCCAAAATATTAAGATTGTCACTCAACGAAAAGTGACAAGTGATGTAGATAATACTCATTGTTTAAGTTCAAGAATACTGCAAATGTTAAACAGAAAATAATCTATGAACAAAAAGTCGCTGGTCGAACTACCTAATATTTAATTCGTTTCAATAATAATTCACTAAATTCAAGAGTTTGTTGACACTATTATTAAAAAGAGGCAAAACAGACAGCTGATTATTATTGGAGTTTTTTCATCATTTTTAGCACATGAAACCGAACGCACACCTTTTCTTCCAAGCTCGGCAACGTGTCTACTAGCACTTTACCTTATGTTAAATGAAATACACATACATATTTCATAAATAGAGACATCTAGTGAGAAATATAAACATACATGCAATACGCTATGTGAACTTAAAAGTTTAAATAAACGAGTCACAATGAGGATATTAGGTAATGTAAATCACGATACAGTTTGATATTATTACCTAGTCTATGATTAGTCAGATCGCGACTTCTTTGCTACCGCGGCAACAACCCAAGCTGAGGTTCGGCCACTTTAGTACCCTTGCGCGCTTGTTGCCCTCGCTTTTGCAGCTGAGTGCCATAAGCGCTCGCCCCCAAGCTCGGTAAAGCTGTAAAAGCTATCAGCGGCTCTGTTTTTGGATAGAGCCCCTCAGGCTAACAGTAAGGTATTTGATCAGGCTTTGGTTATTTCTGCATATTTTGTTGTTCGGCAGGGTCTATTGAATCGCCGATGTGTATGATACGACAGCTGTATGCAGATGAGGCTGACTTAGATATTTTAAGATTATATGCATTATATCGATACTGAACATTTTATATCCAATTTCCCAGATAGTTATATCAATTATACATTATACTATTTTTCTATAACAATACACTATGAAACCACAGTTAAATTATTTCATTATATAACTAAAGTACTAACAACACTTTTATAAAATATTCTCGATTATTTAATGAGCTTATAATGACATCATCAAAGTGTGATAGCAAGATTTAAAAATAAAAATAAAAATTCAGCATATAGCTCGGAAACGGAAGGAAGCATTACTTTATATAGATCCTTTATGAGAATCGCTTAATTGTGAATCGATTAGGGATCTCGAAGATTATTATTTCCTCAGTGTGCAACAGGAAACCATTGTTAATCTAACCATTGAAAAATTTACTTTTGTACCACTCGAAAATATTACAATATAATTATTTGTATTCTAGTTAACGGTACGCCCTCCAAACATCTGTACAACGATCATAGTATCCATCAAAAAACAATTTTGAATAGCTCTCGTGTTACTTGAAAAGTGAGAGAAATCATAGCTTAGATCAACGATAAGGTAATAACAGAAGCCGATCCTATCTTTGTATTCTTTTGTTAAAATTCGTATACAATGCAGTTGTAAATTTTTGGGTTCTTAACTCCACAATGTTCCCGTCCATTAATCTATGGTTCGTAATGTGAAACGGGGTTGGGGATCTTTTGTACCTGCTCCGTCCTCGGCCTTTTGTACCCTGACATGTGCAGGGACAAAAACCTTCTTGCGCAATATTGCCCGCCCCGAGACATCTACTATGATGGGAAAATAATAAGTTTTATGTTTCACAATACCTATCTTCGGGCTCGTATAAGTATGTAAAATTTTCTGTCATCCTGAAATTATTTCCAGATCTCTTGTCAGATAATTCGGATTCAATATTAACTATTCCTATATCTATTTATATAAATGTCACCCGCAACCTACTCGCCACTTTTTCTGACACATCGTTTCCACTGAGCCCTTGACATGCATTAACACTTAAATGCACTTTTTCTTACCAATCTCCAGATGTGCATCATTAAAATCTTCTATGGCACCAAAAAGATCAAAAGTTATCTCCTCGGCTGGAGAGGTTGCCCTCTCGCCCCGTACCTCGCATTCCCCCTTTCCCTGTTCCCCATTTGGAGCGGCAGTTAAACTCCGGCTTCGATAAGCTTTGGACGCTGCGCCGTTCGGAGCTTTGTCGAGTGAACGTCGTCGACCGCGAATTTACGGAAACTGTTTTTCTTCGTACTATATAAAGACGTGAAGTGAAATTTATTTTGTTTTTCTTATTTTGTGATGTGTTGTGACTGTATTTGATGGATACGTGGAAATTATTTATATCAAGTTTTAAGTGAAACTTATGGTTTTCGACTGTATTTTTGAATTGTAAGTTAATATTTTATAAATTTAATAACAGTGATATTTCTCTGATAATTTACTTCAAGTTAATTACATGTCATTCATATCAAGTATTTAATTAAATATAGCAAAACTAAAGCAGAAAACACTGATAAATGTCACTATAATAGAAAAGTCAATAATATGAAGATATGATAATCTGTATCTAAATGATACAGAACTAGCTATTACATAATTTTTTTTTGTGTGATAACAAAAACTTTAGGAATTTCACATAAATTTATATTAGAAAACTTATTTAACTACTATAAATAAACTACTATATGTATATACTGATTTACGACTGGGTTACGACATCATTCCTTTTTATGTGTGTAATCCCACTTTTTAAATTCAAGTTTACGATTATCTTAACGTCTTGAATAGGTGCTTCACTGAGTACTGTAAAAGTTTTATTAGCTACGTTTTATAAATCTATTTTTCTTTTATCTATATAAACTTAAGGAACCATAGTGGTAACTCGTATAATACAATAACATACTTCGACCAAAGTGATATTGTTATCATTATATCTCGTTGTTTATTGGATATAATCTATTTATTTCATTATCATGTTCTAAACAGGGTTAGTGATAAAAGCTTATTTATACTGATCATTAAAATGACATTCTGATATTAATTTTAAATTCAACTATATTATAAAAGCTATTTGCAATATATTTGGTTTTGAATTGACAGACAACGCATAGCTTAAACCAGTGGATCCAAAAGCATGAATTTTTTGTAGAGGAGTCCCTTATAGTATAACTTAGGTGAGCAAAAAGAGGTTTTTTTTTTAATTCATTACCTAAGGGGTTTTAAAACAAGATGATTCCTTAGTTACTACCGATTGCATATCTCATCGGTAATTTGGCTAGTTATTTTATTATAAATTCAATAAATAATTTATCAAGTATAATAGTAAAATAGAGATTTTTTAATATGAAAATGCCAAGGTTACAGCAGAGATTTACATTAAATTTAACATGAAAATTGCTAAAAATAATTGATATTTATGTTATTTTATAACCGGACGCTGCTAACCCTATTCAGATATAGGATATGGTGGCACAAGAATTATCGAAAATGGAAATTGAGTAAATATTTTTGAAATAGCGCACAAAGTCAACCGACATCCTTATCGAAAAGTTTAAAAAATTCTTATCGGTGTCCTCCATTATTTTTTGAACATTCAACTAAATTAATGACAGATGCATTTCTGGTGATAAAACATGAGATTTATTACCCTCACCGTGTATATTCTGATAGTGGAACTATGTCACGAAACTATCTCTTAGAGAGCACCAAGTTATTATTTTTTTTACGACCCAACGGTTACGTGCAGAGAGCTATTAAAGTGGAAAAGTACGAGATTTCTGCAAAATTATAGCTATAAAACCTAATCCTCGTAAATTAGATGTTGTTGTCCGTTTTATTTATACTACAAGCTATTGTTAGTGGCTTTGAAAGAGTTACAAAACTCCATATACATAGTAACTTGTTTAGATCCATTATTATCATCTATCTAAAATCGCATATATTTTATCGCATGTCTTTCCCTAGCTGTGCCTCACGGTTTCACCCGTGCTAATTTTATGTGACAAACACCGCGCGGCTAACGCATCCGTGTAGGCCTATCATAATTATTGTGCTCACTAAAGTACAAATTATTTTAATTTTGCATTATCTCTTAAATTAGTTATGCGTCCTAATAACATGATAAAAGGGTAAAGTTTTACTTTACAAAATTTTGTTCGTAAGCATTAACATGCCATGCCAAAAAATAATGCTCAATTTTAAATTTTCAACAAAAAAAAAAATCACAAAATACCTTATTGTGGTTTGTAAATAAGAGATAGGCATTTTATGCTACCGCAGAGATTTTTTTAGACATACTAAAAACCAATATTTTTGTGGAACATTATGTTTCCGTATCATTAATCATTAAGCCGGTGCATGCGGATAAATCAGTTCGAGTGCAGTTTAAATTTCAACTGCCGTAACAAAAATCAATATTTAAGGCTAGTCTAGAGGTTTGGCCTAATCTTAGATAGCCTATAAAATTTCTCGTGAATCTCACTAACATACAAAAATAATTTTTCGATTCCGACTGGTAGTTTCAGAGATTAGCGTATTTTTAAACAAACAAAAAAGAAAAAAGCTCTTCCACTTTATTATATTATAGTATAGATTATTCTATATCTTTCATAAGGAAGGGCTTCATTGTATATAATAGCCTATATCAAAAGTACATCGATAGTCCATAAATAATGCCATCAAAAATCATTGGCCAGGTTTTGCGTGATGCGCATTTAACATATAGTTTTCAAATGAGCCGATGTGGGGTTAAATGACAACTTAAGACTTGAGATATCCTAACAAACCTCATCTGCATGTACAGACTACTGAGTAATGAATGAGGAAATGGCCTGAGAGGGTTGGGATTCCAAGTAGTTATATGGTGAAAAGCGCACTTCAGTCACCTATGGGTGTCGCGTTTTGGCATCAGAGAATGCTTATCCAGTTTCTTTGTACGCAGGCTGGCATGACAGTAGCGACTGGCGATGGATTTTTAAACTGTCGACGGTCGCCATGTTTTTGCATTATATTATGCTTATAAGGCGCAAGTTTCGTCACTTAGCCATGCTTCTATTAAAAAAATGTAAATAATTAAAAACATACATTATTTTTAATTAATCATTGTATCATCCGCTAACTTACATATTAAGTAAATTTATTGTTTGGTTTCACTCGTGTTAATTTTATACGACAAACATCGCCAACGCACCCGTGTAGGCATTTGTTTTTACTTTGTTTAAAACTATCGACATTTTTATAATATAGTTTCTATTACTTGTTGATACTTTAGCTATATATTGGTGAAAGAATTATTAAAATCGGTCCAGTAGTTTTTGAGTTAATCCATTACAAAAAAAAAAAAATCAATTACGATGTTTATTGCAAGTATTTTTTCAAATGTGAACACTTGAAAATATTATTGTAAAAATAAACTGGTTTGTCAATATCATAAAAGTTAACGAAGTAAGTGGATAGTGTGCACTTAATCCACGTCATAGGGATTTTTGTCAGCAATTCAGTTCATATAAATTTTAGTACCTGAAATCGTTATTGCACTGCAAATATTACTGTTCTTTGAACAATGACTGACCGGCTTAACTACATCTGAACCACTTAAATGATAATCCTGTATTAATTAAATTATTGCTATAATACTATATAATAAATAATCTTTGAAAGTGATAGAAATAATGCATGGTTTGCAATTATCACCAGAATAGGTTTTTTAGATCACTAGTATTTTCTTTCTCTTTTAAGGAGGCATTTACAATTGGTATATGCTAGCCCCATTGGAGCATACCCAAATTCAACTAAAGAATTTATACTAATCGAATAACTAAATAAAAGGACTACTGCATAAATATAACAGGATAGATAGTGATAACTATTAATGATAAAGTTCCTCAGCGTACTAGGTGACTCGGACCTCGGTCTTAACAGTATACCTTGGAACATAACCAATATCAATAAAACATAACCCTAAAGTTAAAACGAAACAACTTCTGCTAATTTTATTCCCAACACAATCCATTAAGAAGTGTTGATGATCTTAAAGCACTAATTAAAATTGATTAATAATTAATTAATTAATAATTACACATTGAAGCACGGACTGATATTGTTCATATTTAGCTACCTAACTCGGACAACCCTTTTTTAGTTTGATTATCTGAAGTCAAGAGATAAAGGAACTTCTTATCATCAGGCGGATTGCATTTTGGTTTGCGCTTTCATAATGAAAATAAAAACCACATAAATAAAAATAATTACAAGCGAGCATTTGTTACTACGCAGTAGTTATTTACATCCCGTAATTTTTGTTTACTCATATTGTTGACAATTTATATGCCGCATCAATTGTGGAGTGGCATTTTATTTCCCGTGTACAATTTTCATCATAATTGGTTGATATTTTTTATTATATTCAACCATTTCTAATGTACTATTGTTATACGATATATTTTGTACAATTTTTATAACCTCTAAATTATGGAATGACATAAGATTCCCCTCTACAAAATTTTATCAGTATCGATTGAGAATTGATGAAAATTTAATTTTGTGAACTTCTTTTTTTCCGATTTTAAAATTCAATATTGACATTTCTTATAGCCTTTAATTGACCAATGACATATTATTGTTAATATTAGTATGCCTATCAGAAAATTTTGGTAAAATATTAAATCTATAGACAGAAGTACAGATTTTTAATATACATTTATCATTTAAATTATTTTAAACTTTCCCATACTTATAAAAGAAACGTTGTAAGCTCTGTGTCTATGCGTCTATAATAGCGGAGACGGACCAGATCAGATAAGATGTGGTAACATAAATAGGCTAATGTCGAACCCCATTACGAAGCTTTGTCACGTGAAGTTGATAACTTAGGAGATTAAAAGAAGTAATTTCGGTGATAAATTTGTAGCGTTGTAATGGTAATATCTTTCCCAGGCCATTTATTTAGCTTCGTCTCTAAAAGATGTTGATTTTAGACCTTTACATCTCGATATAACCCAAATGAAATACAGGCCAGGCTTGTACACAACAGTTCCTAATGGTCTTACAGATATTTACTGGAAAAAAAAGGTTATTTGCCATCAAGAAGTTCTAGTCACGATCTCCCGGCTACATCTTCAGATCCTTATCATCATGTATAGTGGATGGCACTCATAAGAACAAAAAAAAAACGAATCCAAATTGTCTGTCATATCATTTACCATCAAGGAGTTCCGAGTCCCTACATCCTTACTCCATCATCAGATCAGCTCTATAGTACCATAATATTGTACACATATGCCAAAATTCATCTCAATCAGATACCAAGAAGTAGTTGAAAAATGGTTTGCTAATTTTGATGTTAGGTATTTACCTACTAACGAAGCAAGTAAAGGTTGTAGAAAAAGCTGTCACCGTTGTCATTTTTGCCTAAAAGTGCCAATATAGCAGGTGTTCCACTTAATTTGTTTGGTAGTCGCGTTCCTATCGGATACAATTGTCATGCTCAGAATACCTCAGTACCCAGCGTTTTGTATCCATTACTTATTTGTATTTAAGCCAATAATATGTTACGTGGTAGCAACTGTTTAATACGAAAGTGTAATATTAAATTAATTGCCTACATTTTTACACGAGAGTAAATAAATAAAGAGTGTAAGCTTCAGCCTAGGTTTCATGAATATTACCTACATATTAATACGTGAAGCAAAAGCTTTCGGCACCTTTTAAGGCGTATTGCGTGCATGGAAGACTGAGATTTGGCATGCTTCAAGTTTATATGGAGAAAGAGTGCAGAAAGCTAAAATTTATCTATAATATCTGTTACTAATATATTAAATTAAATAAATGAATACTGCGAATTCTAACCCAAGTGCCATTGAACTTGGACCTCCCAAAATATTGACATTTTCACCTAATGAAAAGTGACAGCAAGTGATGAATACTGTAAATGTCAAACAGAAAATAGTCTATGATCAAAAAGTCGCTGGTCGAATTTCGTCCGATCGCTAGTCATAATAACTTTAAATTATAACATATCATCACGCCTGTATCCCCGATGGTTAAGGCAGAGATGTAGGTACTAGTGTACACCCACAGTTTGCCGGGTATATTTTAGATCCCATGTAATAAGGGGCGAGCCTATTGCCTTTAATCGGGCACAAAGCCAAAACCCGAGCTTTCACTGAGAATTTCATAGAAAACCCCAATAATACTTTGCTCGACCTGGGAATCGAATACCCAGGACCTCGAGCATAGCAGTCAGCGTACCGATAGTGCCTACTCTATAGCGCACGTATCGCGTATCAAAAGAATTTATTTAAAAGAAATCCTTGTATAAAAATATTACAAATAACAATAATTAAGGGCTTTATAAAATTATACAACAACGAACAGTAATTGGCACGTCTTGAATAAACATTGATTTAAATAAATGATTAGCAAATTTTTCATGTTCACTGTGACCTTTTATTTAACATAATTAACCCTGAAATAAATTGTATAACAATGAAATATATAAGCAGCAGTAAAAATAATAATTGCAATATGAAATATAAACTAATTTCGTCAAGGTTTTCATAATCTAAAAGCCGTATAGATTTCCATCCTAACAACTATTTAATTAGAATGAATAATTATTGTGGTATAAAATTTTAAAAAAGTGTATCCATATATGCTAATAAAATGAATTAAACATTTCAAATATTTATGCATACTTTTAAGAGAACTTTTTGATTTAAGTATAATTAAACTAGTGGTGAGCCCGCGGCTCTGCACGCGTTTGTTACGCAGTAATATTAACACACCGTAATTGTATTTTTATTCACTTTATTGACAATTTATATAGTCTAACAATTAAGTAATTACTTAATTTATAATAATTTTTGGAACCTTTGATCATGTTACAACAAACGCAAAATGTACGGTATTAGCTACATTATGTGAAGACTGTGCGTGACTGTGGAGTTATACTTTCCGTGTACCAAATTTCATCAAAATCTTTTACTACAATGTTTTTACGATGCCATGGATAAAGTATGCTTGCTGTAAAATTGCTTATTACTTTTTTTTGTGATTTCTGAAAGTAATATTAAAAATTGTCCATCAATTATGGGACTTTTACTTCTCGTGTACAAAATTTCATCAAAATGTGATTAGTTTATTAAAAAAAAAAATTAAACTATTTTTCATCAATTGACCAATGACAAAAGCTTCTCTTATACAAAATTTCATAAAAATCGGTGAAGCCGTTTTGGAGATAAATCCGAGCATACAACCAGAGACAAAAAAGTTATATGTATATTTTTAATCAGTGTCCCTTATGTAGTATTTTTATCGGGGCATTTAGAAAAAATATTACATGTACAGACATAACTACTAAGTAAATAACTAAATACTAAATAATGTAAATTAATTTTACTAACATTATTTTAATTCTGCGAAAATTATTTTACAGTGCATGAATAAATGTTATTTTAAATTATTTTTAGTAAAATTTTTGAAGTATATTTGGTTTTGTTATGCTATAATACATATAAGGAGGCACAACTTCATCTAATTTTAATTAAAAAATATTTGTTAATAAATGAAACAGAGCTTAGAGGTAGGGCATATAAAAATGTCATTAGCAGTAAATCGACTGGTGGAATACATCCACCCTAGAGATGGTCGCAGCCAAATGACGTTGTGTTGTGTTCCTGCGAGGAGTAAGGGTTCCAGAGCTCTTTGGAGTGGAGGGGTTCAAGGTTGGCAACGCGCTAGTGATTGCCACTTCTTTGCCACTTTTTAGTAAATAAAAAATCCAATTCTGAAGACCACGCACACAAAATCGCGGGTAGAAGTTAGTTATTAGTAAGTCTATTATTATTGTTAGGGTTTAATTATATAAAAAAAATAATAGAAATAATTTGAACTGTAGATTTTACTGAACGTTATTTATGTCCGCTTAAAACACTAGAGTGACTTTCAAATCGAGCTTATAGAAGTTTAACTTGAAAAATAATCAAATTCTACTTAACCAATAAACTGAACATGAAGTAAATTAACTAAATCCAAAGTAAAAACTTAATTAATTTTACTACCGACTCGCTTTATACGAGATACGATAGATTATTCCAAACGGTCCGAGGTTAATCCGCAGTTAACTTCGCGACCTGTCGGTTAATTAGTTTGATTTTCAAACAGATAGACAATAATGAACCTTTTCATTACTTGTTACAAAAATATCGAAATAAATGTACACACTGGTTTAGGCAAATTAATTATGGTATACTTGTAGCGTGTTCGGACACCACGTCGATCGACATGGGTTCGAATGATACGATGAGACAAAACTGCCATCGCGATGAAACTGTTGGACGAAAAGAAAGAAAAAAGATTAATTTTTAAGTAACTGTGCCCGCGGCTTCTCTCA
Organism: Saturnia japonica; assembly: GCA_033032175.1. Classification (NCBI taxonomy): domain Eukaryota; kingdom Metazoa; phylum Arthropoda; class Insecta; order Lepidoptera; family Saturniidae; genus Saturnia; species Saturnia japonica. The sequence goes on along the minus strand of CM065309.1, from coordinate 20,306,877 downwards.
CATTAACTACAGAATGTCCGTGCGAATATTGCTCTCCCGATTCCGGCTATTTTAAAGACAAAAATGCTTATTGTGGGAGATTTTTAGAAGATAGACTTAAAACACTCACTAACTTTTTTGTAGGTCTTTCTAATATCTAAAGTTATGTAGTACATTAATTTGATATATCTCTTATGGTCTACTCAGCATAAGCCATTTTAGCGCCCGAATTGATTCATCATGACTATTTTTTTATATTATGCGGAACCCTAATTATTTTTCTAAAATAAAAGTAGCCTAAGTTACGCCTTATAACATCAGCTATCTGCTAGTCAAAGTTTCTTCAAAATCAGTCAATCCATTTCGGAGATTACCCGGAACAAATAGACAAACAGACAGACAAAAATTGTAAAAATTGGTGTTTTGTTATAAGTATCGTATATACTTTCATATGCATTTAGTAAAAAACTGTTAATTTGATATTACACACAGACACTTCAATTTTATTAATTGTATAGACAAAGACATTTGACACCGTAGAAAATTTAAAAAATATTACTACATTACATACTAAAAATCAAATGCCAGTTGCTACAAAACGGTCCCAGCTCAGTATAATGCTGGTTGTAAATAACCAGCGATGGTCTTCCGTTGAAGCCATTTGGTAGCATGGTGGTAATACTCGCCTATCTACTATCATTCTTAAGTTGAAAATATGCCGCGTAGAACTAATATGTGTATTCCGTCAGCTGCACTTGAGAACCAGTTCCCCCACTAGACTTAGTGTGTACCACCTTAGGCCAAATCGTCACTTAACATCAGGTGATATACTGGCAAAAGCTAAAAACCTATTATAAATGATAACAAAAATAAAATGCTTTGTACATAAAAAAAGTTGTCGCTGGCTGTTTCAATGAGTGCTCTTAGGCCACGTAGACATAGGATAACGTTACACACATTAAATAAATTCACACTGATTGCACAACGAAATAGTTTTGAATTAATTATTATTTTTTTTAGTTCGTACAATGATTAGCTTAACACCATAAGGCATTTTCACCTAGATAACTAGTAATACTGAGGTAAAAAATTATTATTGTCGGTAGTACAAATAGATAAATTATAATAATAAAAATAATAATGAGCAGTCTAAAATATTATATAAAAAAATTACGGTACTAAAAAATAATGAACACGATATGCAATCACAAACTTTTTACAACAAAAAAAACACTTAAATTTTCGGATGACAGGAAAACTCATTTATTACGTGAAGCCTTTGGCCAATTGATTTGTTGATTCATTTATTCTTACCCGATTATTTCTGAGAACTAGTTATCAGCCATCAACCTGAATTCATCTTCCCAAATGTTATAATATAATACACGTTAAACTCCCCTTCACCAGATTTTTTTTCTGTCGCTCACCGAATGCCCAGCGGACGATTTTAAAATTGTTCCCAAATTAACTACGGTTCGTTTGATTTCTGTTGACGCGTACTATCTACGATCTTATCATGTTTTATAAGGCTTTATCGGCTACTGTAGGCTTATCATAGCGGTCATCTGCGTCGCTATTAATGTCGGCTTTGTTCACTTTGAAGTAATTACTGAGCCATTTGATTCGTCGCAATCATCATGAGTATTTTAAAAACACTTAGTAGGGTATTTGTGCTATATTTTTATAACAGAAATAGTTAACAAGTCGTAGGAGCTTAAAAACACATTAACTCACAAATCCCTGTTTTTTTTTTTGGTTGAAAACGAAAATCTTTCCTTTGCGGTTACTTCATTAAATTTTAAAGATCCTCTTTAACAGTTATCAGTTCTCCTCAAAGTCTACCGAAACACCCGGGTCTGTAATACTACTATTTATATTTTTTTTCTTCACCAAACGTCTGTAAAGTTCCAATTAGTCACGGTATTATGCTGCAGAATAACAGTGGTTCGGCGCACTTTGCCCAAAAAGCGAAAAATTAAAAAATAAATGAATTATTGTCGATATAGAAAAAATCTAACGTTCTCTTCCCAGTTTGTTAAGTTTCCAGTTAGTATTTATAAAACCGTAGCGTAAATAAAAAATAGAATGGTTTTTTTATATCTCCTTATCCAATAGATACAAATTTTTGCTCACAGTGGTGTATGTGAAATTGAAAACATACAAGAGAATCGTACGTGATGTAAACAATTCGAATATATTGAAGAGCATTTCGTTAATAAATTAAGTATTATTAATTTATATGGCTGTTATAGTATTATTACCATGACAATAGTGCTAAATATTTGGAGCTACTTTTACTATCAATGAATGGGTCGATTTGAAATCCCTATGTTGATTTATTTGTTTCCTCTGGTTTTTGCAACAACAAATAAACCATTATTTTAAAACATTTACATTTATAAACAGACCGCTATACCGCAACGATTCGTAGAAAAATCCATCAACGGTCCCGAGAGAAAACGAAAAAAATCTACACGGCAAACGAGCATCTTCGAAGCCACGAATTTTTTCAAGCGTCAATAAAAGTTTTTGCTCGGACCCGCGTCAGGTTTGGGCGACAACAAAAAAAAAATCGGTTTTTACGATGACATAAAACTATAATGTAGATACTTTAACAGCGCTTACAACGCACCTGAACCTCGAAAGCAGTACAAATATTAGTGAGCTTTCACGTGTTTAAATATGCTGTATTGTTTTAGGTGATGCGAGAGGTCTTGTGAAGTTATGGCGAGCGGGATCGCCCTCATCTTGTTATGGGTGGTCGCTGTCGTCGTCCATTGTAAAAATGGTAAGTAACAATATTTTTTATAGTAGAAAGATGTTAGCTTAACCTTTTTTATCTTCTCAATCCTTTTAGTAGGTACCTACATCACCTTTGTATGTTGAGTAAAAATAAGCACTTGACCATGGTCTCATTATTATAGTCAGTGTTGATGTGCTACTGAAACGTAACAATAGGTGATTGAGGTACCAAGAAAATTTTTAAAACAAAGCAAAAAATAATACTAGCTAAACTACACTTGGTCTAAATAAAATTGGATACTGATGTATTCCGCAAATTTCGTGGAAATTAGTTCATTGTTAGTAAGGGCAATTATCCAGCTCGTGTTTAGATTTTATAGTTAATGGCCAGTCAACAATCAGATTATCTCTTGACGAGAAACTCAGTGAATTTGACTCCCAATAGTAATTCTCGTTTTGAATTTATTATATATAGCAGTTCCTTTAAAGTTAGCAGTGAACTTAGTTTTAGACAGTATTTTTATACGTTTTCACTGACATCGACGGTGATTCTAATGGAATAAATAAATTGACGTGTACAACTTTGAAATTTAACCAAAGATTTATTACAAATAAAAACTAAAATTCCATTATAAATCCACACTTAATTACCAACCCTCGTAATTTACCAAAGTAAAATTCACTTTAGCGCATCTTTCAAGATTATCTTGAAACGTAAGAGGGTGATGAACAAAAACTTCAAAAAACTTTCCAGTTTGCACCTAATCTTAAATCAGATAAGTGGGGATTCACAAAAAAAAGGTGACTGTCATCGAGTAAAGCTTTAGAGATAATAAAAAAGGTTGAGCAAAGTTGCTAAAAAAGCTTGTCCGTCATGACTTAGTATACCTACTTTGGCCTACTTAACGGTTCGTTGAGTTTTATATCGAATTTTCTTTCAATAGAATATTAATGTAAAATTTTGAAACTTCAGTATCTCTTTTTTATATTTATCAGAAGAAGAAATTTGTTATCTTCTTTAAAATAAATTGATTAAAAATAATTCAAAAGTTAATCTCTGAACTGACTACACTGTTAGCTATAAGAGCCCTCGAGCCTCTGACGGCTTTCACAGCTTCATATGCTCAGGGGTCCCAAAGTGGCCGAATCTCGGCTTGGGCTGTTTTCGTAGTTGCAATTAAGTCGCAAACTGGCTCATTCCCTATCCGTAAAAATTCGTGCTAAACTAAATTATACATATATAAATATTTTTATCTCCTTGGAGGATGGAAGGAACATGTGCATATGTATTGTGGTCTGTCAATTTTTGTCTTAGTCTAACTAGTACAAAAAAAAAGAAAAAGAAATGTCCCTTACAGTGCAGTGTTGTCTGTTGGTAGCTAGTGATTACAAGTGCAGTGTCACTTGTATCGTGCGAGCGGCTGCTTGACTCAAGGGCTCCACACCGAGCGAACGAACCTAGTCTTAAGTTACCGAAGGAGTTGGTGGACGTGGCGGATCTATTGTAAATCAACATGAGTGCTTTCTAGAGTCCAATTTGTTAACTATAACTTAGTACTTTAACTAATGAGCCCTTTTTATCGTCTGATATCGCAGCACTTAATGAAACTGAAGTCCGCTACATATAGAAAACTCATTTATTTGGTTGAAATCCATTAAATGGTGAATACAACTTAAATAATCCTTATCGATTCTTATTAAAAATCTTATACAAAATTAAAATAAAACATTAATGAAATATAGGTCTAAACGCCTTATTAAGTTGAAGGCACGAAAGTTACTATTACTTACTAGATATAGCGTTGTATTGCTAAGAACTATTTCACACGCTAATGAGATGACGATAACTGGATATGTAGGTCGAAGCATATACGTGTGAAATTTACTGTTAGTCGTTATTAGAGAATTAGAACTCGTATGCAACTGTATATTACAAAATTGGGACTTTGAACCAGTGAGAATTTTATAAGATCAATTAGAAAAACTGTTTCGTGAATTTCATCAAAGTACTCAAAGCGCGGATATAAAATGTTGACGAAATCAACTTTCTTTATGATTTAGCTTACAAATCTGCAATGCTGTTAAATTTAATAATCAGTTAATCTAAGATATAGTCATTTAGACTTATATATTTGATGTATATTATTTTGTAGCTTCAATTTTGAAATCATCATTATCAAGTATTATTGAATAAGTCTCGTAAAGGACAGTAGCAGCAGAAAAATATCTAGTAGGTATTCTATCTGACCTACATGAAATCTCACCTGTACACCTCACGGTGACAACGGATGTCTGATAGTGAGAGGGGTACATATAAAATTGATATTGGCTTATTTATAAAAATATTTAAGTTAACTTCCAGCGCTTAAAAGCTAACGACAAAATTTAATACCAAAAGTCCCTTGACAATTTTCGCTAATGCAAAAATCGTATATCCATTAACTTAGAAATCGGAAACTGCCACTCGAGCACACCTTCCAGCTGCTCGCGTGAATGAAATGGAAAATAACAGTGAAATAGTCCCGGGAGACGCCATTATAACTCGACTAACAAAGGGATTATCTTGTTTGGGAACCTCTTGGCGGGATCTCGTACTCTCACAATGTATCGTGTTACCTTAGTTTTTGTAGGTGTGGTCGCCAGACAAGAGAGAACGGACGGTACAAAGAATTACTACAGATTCTTTTGCACCTTGTTAATGCTTTTTGTAAATAAATTTCTGGACGAATTGTTAGGGTCGTGTTAATGTGAAATGTATTTCGAAGTGTTCTTTTTTTGGTATATTTGTAATGTACTTCTCAACATGAAGATAACATGGGCTATTTTAGAATAAAGTAATAAGTAGATAAATTTTTGGTAGATTACCATTTTCGTATATACTAGCAACTTCGTTCCCATTAATTACAATACAATTTTCAAATATCACTCAAAGATCGTGTAGCGTGTAGCAATAATCAAATCAATAGATCTAGAGATTAACTCCCACAAACGTTACTTCTAATAATAACATATATTTATAAACTGAAATTCCTTTTTGCTTGTTCGTACATAGCTCACTATCTGCTAAATAAATTACAATTGCGAAGAATTATAGATTGTTTCGAAAAATATTATTATAAGATCCATATCTGATATAATAAATATGTTACAATTGTGTAATAGATACAAACGTCACCCCAAGCAATTATGTTATGGAAAAAAATTTAAGAAGTACTTCAAGCATCCACCAATTTGTTTAATTAATCAATACGCTTGTCAGAGTCTAAAAACTAATTAAGTAAAGTAAATAGCTCAATGTTCTCAAAACCCCAGCACTCGCTAATGTTAAACGAAATCAGTAGTGAGCGTTAATTTCTTGACAATTTTAATAATTCTTACGAAATTAAGAAAACTGACTCTTGAATACTTTGACTGACTTTTGAAATTCAGAATTAGGTATGTAATAATAAAAGTAATGGTTAAACTTTGAAAGCTTACAAACTGTATAAAATAACGTTATTATCTCATAATATAGGTTAATTAATTATATCAAGATTGTACTCTACAAATTTACAAATAACGTGTAATAGATGGCAACACGTTTAAAATTCAAAACCTCCCTAGTGCAACGGTATCCTTAGCAAAAACAACAGCAGCCCTTCACACACGCATCCCTTAACTTTTGACATGCGTTGGGGAGGGCCTGAGCGAATAACATTTACACTTACGATAAAATAGATCCAATACATTTTTTTTTATATCTCGCTTTGCTTTAAGTGCATTTCAATGTGAGACCAGCTTTTTACTGACTCAGTAAATTACTGCAATGCATTTTAGTCTCAGCCCTTTTATCATTCCAGTACTAAAAAACGGTTCCTCTACTCATTCTGAAAGAATAAATCAAGATATGTACCTATTGTACATTGCTATATAAACATATATACATAAACTTTCAACCACGTCTATAGAAAATTAAAAATAGCCTTATCGTGAGTAGACAGGGAAAACTACAAATTTCATTAGCTTTAGTGGTAACCAAAATCTCTTTTTGTGATTTTGCTTGGGTACCTTGATCAGTAAGCCATAGTAGTTATTTGTATGGTCCAGTGCAGGCTGAAATAAATGTTTAATGTATTATATCAAAGTTAAAAGAAAACGTATAATAAAAGCCGCAGCACACTATAACAAATTCAAAAATCTCACATAAATTTATTATATAATTTATATTAATACCACTTGCAAAATCTTGATGATCAAACTCTGAATTCTTGCTGCTAAAACTGAATTATAAACATAATTTTGACTTTCTTTTTAATAAATAAAAAACAATTGTCATATCAATGTTTAATTTTCCCTCGATGCAATATGATGCACCTAAATCAAAGTCATGTTTTAAACCTACACCCTAAGGAATAAAAAAAGGAATCCATTCGACCAGAGCAGTAGTATATACAAAAGATCTTAAAAAAGTGCTACAGCATTTATTTTAAATAGCCATCAATCAAAACGAATGCCGGTTGAAGCAACACTAACCTTACAAGAAACAGATATAAATGTAATAAATATTTTATTGCTCGAACAGAAATATACGATCGTTGATATTTTCGTGATTTATATATCTATGTACGTGCATACTGAAAGTGTTCGGTTATCTGTGCACTCAAATGCGAGTGTAATGTCCGATAGCTCTACCATTACGTTATACTTTCCGCATTCAGTGCATACCGATTTAAATGTTGCATCTTTAGCGGCTCACTGACAACTATGAGAAAGAAGTTTCTTAACGGTACATTATTTTATAAACTAAACTGCATATCAGTTATCTTTTTTGCAAAATTTTCAATTTGGAATTATTTTGAATTTAATTTCAGTATAATTAGTAACAACAACGGATAACGCTATAGAAATTGGAATAGGAACATGGAGATTTTCTCATAGTAATACTGTCTAGAGAGAAAATATAGAACTGTAGATTTACCTACGCTTGTAACTGCAAATTTGTAACCACTATGTCACGAGAAAACCCACTCATTTCCCGGAAAGATGCCTTTACTCAATAATGGGACATGATTTTTTTATATTTCTAATTATTAAAATATAATATAAATTAATTTATATTTTATGAATCTATTAAGATAAGTTTATTATAATTTAAAACACTTTTACCAAGGCAATTTATAATATTTCTATAATATCCAATTGTAACCTTAACTTTTGTTATAAAAAGTCCTAATTGAATATTATTTGAATTAGCTTTGCTATTGACCAATTTAAGAATTGCATAATAACAAAGTTGAAATTTATTAAACCAAAGTCATTTTGGTAATAAATTTCAGTATTAGTTGTACAGCTTAACACTAAAGCTACGAAACAAGTTTTATTCAACTAAACCACAAAATTTTTAAATATTGTTATATCAAATCAGGTCATTTCAATAGGTTGGTTTAAGTTCATTCACATCTCATATTTGTATGTTGACATATATCATATATTTCATAGTGTATTATTACTATGAATAAATTAAAGTCGGTTATTACGATTTAAATTTATATACCAGAGATGATTCACTAGATTCAATTGTAGCAATAATAAATCTTGTACAGTCGGCGTACTTGTAACAAAGCTGCATTCCTACAACGATTTCAAAGGGTAACCATCAAGGATTAAATAGTCCAAGTTCCATTTACCGACATTGATTAAGTAAAGTCGATCCATATCCTTTATCTTGACTAGAATCGATTGTAAACTTAATTATTCGAATGCCGGACGAAAAGATAGAAGGCGGTCTCTTTCATACTACTAACGACGGGATGACGCCAATTCGATGACTTTTCAGTTTGTTTTTAGATCTCGTTAGCTGTCCCAAGAATTCGTGCGTCCGTCAGAGCGAACATATTTCACTACGGTCGGAGATACGGCCATTTTCTCATTTATTTACGTTCTTGGTATTTTAAAACTAAGAAAATATTTTAATCTATTATGTTTCTGTTTAAATGGAATTCAGATGGATGATAAGTGAGCCACGGCCGAGAGCTTTTTCGAAAGCGAACACTAACGTTGATCGATCTTATGTACTTTCTACAATTGACATGCATGCTTATTTATGAGTAGACCCTCGATTGTGCTTCCTATGGTCATTTAAAATTTCTCATTTAATACAAATACATGATTTAGATCACAGCCTTAAATTTGTTTAAACAAAACAACTAATAATAGCAATTTACAGATAGTTGATGTTAACGTTAACAATGTTCTTAATTTTTACTATTCTGTTCTGAGAATTTACCAATCTTTATTTATGTACTTTTTAACATGTTTAAACACTAGTCTAAAAGGTGTTAAATGTTAAATATGTAGATAACTATATAATTTGTGAAAAGAGAATTAAAGATGAAGAATGATATAATAATTATAACTTATGGAAGCAAACTTCCCCCTTTCTAAGTAATCCCAGCTTAGGCAAAGACTACATCCATTCAGTCAAAATCTTACGAGACTTTACAAGACTAATTGTTAAAAATAATGCCATGTATTAAACAAATTCTAATCACCAATATTTTTTTATACGTTCTTACAACATCTTTTCAACATTCGATGGCCTGTTTTAGTGACACGACTGGTAACAGTAAATCTAAATGGAGTTTCGTCACATGCCAAGATAACACTTGTAAAGAATCGTGAAAGCTTCACTGAGGGCGACCCACATTAATAAAGTGATTGAAACCAGCGAGCAGTCGAATACGATAAAAAATGTCGAAGACGAAGGAACGTCAATTAAAAGGCGAATAAAGGCTAGCCTGTTGAGATGGTTACGAAATAAACGTCGATGTGCAACGCCAAATCGAATTACTTATAATGACCTAGCAGAATGTGTAAGGGAAAACCTTTGATTGGGACATTTATACAGTGTGGTGATGAAAAAATAATAATTATAAAGACGTTATATGTAAATATCTGGCTATTATATACAAAATGTTAAAGCCAATTTACTCATAATAATTATATTATATTTTATATAAAGTATTTTTTGTAAAAGAACTCCATAGAAGTAGACGATGGAAGTCTACATTTACAAATTGTATTTTACGGTATACAGAATAGTTTTTCATAATCAAATCAAATCAAAATATCTTTTATTCAATTGAGGCCCCAAGAAAACACTTATGAATGTCAAAACACTATCACCGGTTCGGAAAACATCCCAGCCATCGAGAAGAACCGACAAGAAACTCGATCGGGTTTATCAACATCTTATTATCTTTTCTTTTTTTTTTTATAAAACTGGTTTTACAGTATTTAATAATATACAGTGATTATCATTTTCTGTAGATGTACAGAGAGGGAATCACATCCAGACATCACCATCATTCACGTAATCGGCCCCTCTATAATTAATACCCCTTCGACAATAAAACCTGCTTAACATGATTCTTGAACTTATTATCTGGCAAATCCGTCATGTACTTAAGAAGTTTATTACAGAATCTAACACAATTACCTAAAAAACAAAAAACATACAAAAAATCAAATACATTTAAACCCGTTCTGAAATTCGAAAGCTCACTATTCGAAGTAAAATAATAAGATATGAAAAGTCATCTTACTGAATATTATTATAAATTTAAGTGTCTCTAAAATTAGAACTAGGTACATGTTTTAAACTTATAAATAATAGCCTTCTTGGGACCCATCACAGTCTTTATGATGTCATTATCTCTAGATTTTTATTTACTCTCCTCATTATTCTAACTTTTATAATTTCTGACCAAAGTTTAGCGAATTACGTAATAATCTGGTGAGTGTAGGTTGAACCTTTTAAATATATCCTAGCAAACAGAAAAACTTACCAACATGTAAGAAGTTGACATTGCTATTTTCTAGCGCACTCTTTATAATACAAAAAGAACTTATCTTGAAGGACTCTTCAACAAAACTAACGAAGAACACTTAATTAACACAGTTCAAGTACATACATCATTCGGTTCATCTTTGAACAGTTCATGAGAATATTTAACATTAAATTGCTCATTAAAATTACGAAAGCAATGTGAACAGAATTGTTAATCAAATCAACTGTTAAAACCAATTACTAAGCATCGCGGTTTCACAATCGAAAACTGATAAACAAATTAAACAGTCTCTTCAAAGTCACAGAGACTATCACAAAAATCAGATAGCTCACTCCATATAACTGAAGATGCAAGCAAAAGCCTACAATCAGTATTTACATGTACATGAAACATATTATTGACTGAAATAATCTCTGTTTAATAATCTTAAAAATAAATCCACTTCCAGGCAAGAATTCACAAATAAGTTAAAAATACACCAATTAGTCGCTTTATGGTAAATATACTCCAAATGCCAAACATTGTTGTATTATTGCATGTCAACTAAATAAAACTTGTTTCTTTTGTATACCATAAGTTGCTTGGTAACGGCTAATTTTGGCATTATTCAATTATTTTCCTTAAGTTTTTTAATTGCTTATTCCACACAATTATAGTACTAAAGTCTGTCCAGTACGTTCTATCAGTCACGACAAGTGATGCCGAAATGTGGACAAATAAAGGGACATAACAGGAGTGATTGTAAGAGCTAAGCTCAGGGTTTTTCTACACTGTAAGATTCGAAAAGAAATGTGTTGCCTTAGCATCAGAATCATCTACCTGAGTAGTACTGATAAAGTAGTAGGGATGGTCACGAAAATAGTTTTCGAGTTTCGATGAGTTTTCGAGCGCATACCACATAATTTTAAACAAACGTAATATTATATGCTGACTGAAATAGGCTGATGATGAAGTGAAGTAGCAGAAAGTTTAATAATACTTATTACCAGTAAAAGTTTAAATAAAAGTTTTTGTTAATTATACAATATAGGATATTTTCTCATTGTAATTTTGACTGTATTGTTGGACATTTTTAACTAAAGTGATACTTTCTGAAATAATTTTAGTTTATGACAATTAGAACTAATGCCTTTACAGAAACTAAATTAAATACAATTTCTTTTATTTTTAATGCATACTTGTATTACAACGTCGTCTATTGAATAGCGTTGATTGTCGAGAAATTCGTTTGTAATTTTATCTACATTTCCGAAGTGTACAAGCTGTTCTTACTTGTTTATCAAAAGGGCATGGAACACAATATAATTGACTCCCACTGCTCGTCAAAATAAATGAGGATGTGACAGGGCTTAGATTGTTTATCGATCGACGTGTTTTATAATTAAGTGGTCAGCTTTTTATTTTTTAATTTGGTTATGCTTTCCTCTTCGTGTTCTGTTTCCTGTAGGATGTTTAATTAATATTCTATAGGTTTGTATTTGTAATTAATGATGACTTTGATTAATTGAAGGAATCCTTCTTTCATTAACTACTCGTATAATAATAATGTTAAATATATGAGTATTGGTGGTATTTTTGTAACTTGTAATACAAATCCTTTTTATGGAATAAAACTTTATAATATATGTGTACATAACTGTGTAAATGGAACAATTACCAAAAATAATTTCCTTAATCTATACATCTACTGTATATTATAATATAATTAATATAATTGAAGTGTATGTTTGTAATGTCAAAATAATAGTGTTTTACTAAATGCATATGAAATTATATAAGATACCTATAACAAACAACCCATTTTAAAAATATTGTCTGTCTGTCTCTTTGTTCCGGAGGAATCTCCGAAACGGTTGGATCGATTTTGACGAGGCTTTCACTGGGAGATAGTTGATATGTTAAGAAGTAACTTAGGCTACTTTTATTTTAGAAAAAGAATTGGGGATCCGCACAAATAAAAAAAATCTGATCATGGTGAATCAATTCGAGCACTTAAATGACTTAAACTGAGTAAACCAAAAGAGATATAGCAAACGAATGTACCACATAATAATAGACATAAATCTACAGAAATTCAGCGAGACTATAAGTCTATCTTCTAAGGAACACCCCCAATAAGTATTTTTGTCTTTAAAATAGCCGGGAGCGAGGGACTTACACCAAACTTTTGCAAATATAGAATCATAACATATGAATTATATTTTAACGATTATATTGAGTAAAATTACTTCTCTATAGAATACCTTATAACTTAAGAATAAAGAACGAAGAAAGAACTGTATCGGAGCGGAAAAAACGGCGAAACAAATCCTATTAAGGGAAAATGAAATGAAGAAGGAAATATCGTTCTGTCCCCTTGAATCGGAAATAGAAATGATGCGAACGGAAGTCGAACTTATTAAGTTATCCGAGGTTTAAGCAACTTGCGGTTTATTTTCGTTCAATTCCCTAGTTTAAACAATAACAATTTTAGTAATACTGTCAACACTGAAATAACGTACACTGATGTGGAGTCCGAGCGAAATTCTAGAGGGAAATTTTCAAAACAATATTATAAAAATTAGACTTTAATAGTTGTTAATAAAGTTGGTTTTAGATCGTAGAAGAGATATATTTTCAAGCAGGGCGTAGGGTATCGAAATATCAATGTTTCGAGTGTAAATAGGTGCGAGTGAGGCGACATACCAGGTGCTGACTTTGAGTAAAATCGATGGCGAAACTTGGAGGGTACATATTATGACAGATGTTATTTATTTCGAGCGACAGGGAAATATTTCAGATCTCTTTATAAGAGCAATTTAAAATCTAAACCATATCGTTCTTATTAATATTTGGAATCGTGATTCGTAAAATTCTACAGGAAATGAAATATTTTTGACTAAAATATATGTCGGTCGTCGTGGAATAAATCACAAATATGTTTGATTTCTCTTTTATATAATAATCTAAATTTAAGTTTTCTTAAAATTTCTTATTTCTGGGGCACTATAATATGATGTATTATTTTAGAGCGCGTGACTACTTTTTTAATATGCCACATATTGGAGGACGTATAAACATAATATTTGCATTGCAAAAAGGCAGACAAATTCATATTTACTTAATTTATTTTTACTTATTGACAACCTAGTTAAATTTCGGGAGCACTGCCGAGGGTTTTTAAAAAGTCTAAGACAAGACTGATTCTCAAGAAGCTTTATTAAGAATGCTTTTATTTGTTACAAATGTCTCTTTTATAAACTCTTATTCTATAAACACAAAGTGGGGCTGTTTACTATGAAATAATGAGAAATATGTCGCAATACATTCAGTCAAAACACCAGGTGTCTATCAGTAGTTTGCAGACATAATATGGGTTAAAAACGTAACATCAGCATTTCTAACGTATGTACCAATTAACAAGACGTAATAAGAGAGGGTACAGACTGCATAACTCCTCCCCCCTCAAGTTCGAAATTATCAGAGGGATGATTATCACTATGATTATTTCGATAGCAATAATTTTTACAAAAACTGAGCTTATATACTAAGAATACAAGAATTAATAGAAATATAATCACATATAACAATAAAGTTCCGGCACTAACACTTTTTACATTAATAATTCTTTCACTTGATGTTTTTAGTTCACTTTCACTGATTTTTAAAAGATTATTTAAATGTTGAAGATTTATTAATTCACTGTTATCCAAATTGATGGGTTCACGTTGCAATTGTTGCTCAGTAATTGTTATTTCGGGAAGATTAATAATCGGTAATTTTGACATCTTCAAATTACTCGTAGTAATATGGTGAGCTTTTAGCGTAATTTCACCAATTTTAACATCGCAATGGTCATCTAGTACGAGGAAGTATGTCCCTTCTATATTTTCTTTCGTTATTTCGTCGTTACAAATTTTTGATAATATATTCTCAGCGTTACTATGAAGAATCCATCTCTCTTTTCCAATTGGTTGTATCTTAATGGTCTTGATTTCAACTGGTACTGGATGACAAGAACTCGTATTCGAAGAAAATTGAATTAATGCTGTTATGCAAGTGTCTTCTGAAGTTGTTCGAGAATCATCCTCGTGACACAGGAACATTTCGTCGTGAAGTTCATTACAAGGTAAAGTGAGCGAGACAAATTTAGACCCTTTTACTAATAGGTAAGGAAATTTAGGAATAATGATGGTGGTATGATTAGAAGGATTGGTCATAGGTATTGGAATTGCTCTGTAGTATGTATAAATTTCATCTCTAATTATTGGTATATCTAAAATGAATGTTATTTGACTTCCTTTTGTATAAGCTTTAAGCTCTATACATTGCTCTATTTTAACTAAACTGTCATAACTTACTGGATACACAAGTTTGTAGAATTTCTCTATCTTTTTTAACAATTCTAATAATTCATTTGAGTTTATAAGAGATTGGTGTAATATTTTTAATTTACTGAATGCCAGAGAAGTTTCAATTTCATTCAACCGAATGTAGAGTAGTTGAAAATTATGGAAAAATAAATTATAAACATTAATAAAATTATGGGTAGTTATATCAATATTAGTTTGATTTATTAATTTTTTTATTTCTCGTAACTCTTTATCTATTCGAATGAAATTGTCCTTCGTGAAATTTGTTATCTTTATCATTGATTCAGAAATATCTGATATTAAGGTTACCTTTTTAATGAGTGTATTTTGGCGTGTCGTTAGAGAATCAATCATATTTTCATATCTTAAAGCATCATTATGATCTAAGTTACCAGTTATAAGCTTAATAATAGATCCAAGAGGATTGAGAAGTCCACGTTTAATTCTAGTTGATGGAGATAACTGTTCTAATTTTTGAATACTAATATTCATTACATAATTCGTTTGAAGCTTTACATTAAAAAGTTGAACATTAGATGTTTCATTATCAAAATGTGTTTTTAAATATTGATTAAATTTAGTATATCTTTTTATATTGAATTCTAAATCCTCACGTATCAGACTTAAATCTAAAATCTTAATTATTGTCCACTTATCATAACTTACACTAGCTTGACCTTGTTTCACAAGGACTATACCGGGATTTTTATCGATTCTGTGAAGTTGAAGGGCGTGAATCCTGATGATCAGAGCCAGGAGCCCGAGGAGGTACCTGCGAAGGTCGTTTTATATCCTTAATAGGCACGTTTGTTTTTCGAGTTTTCATTTTTACAGGACAGATATTTCTGTCAATTTTACCATATACTTGTGCTTTTTGATAACGCGGTTTATCTTTACTTCGCCTTGTATTAACACCTTTTACAAATATAGTGTCCTCTTCTTGAATATCAAATGATGTTTCACCACCACGTTTTGTTTTAATCTTTTCTTTATTTTCAATTACTTTGTCTGTTAAATATTTATAAAGATATTTCGTTCGTTTCATATGATCGTTTACTAATTGTTGCGTATATTGTTTGTTAAAGTTTACTTCAAAAGTACTATTAGAATCAGTGTGTCCAAAAACTACTTCAAATGGTGTAAGACCAGTCGTTGAGTGAATGGTTTGATTGTATGACATAATTGCATAAGTCATAACGTTAGCCGCGTCAGTTATTTTATGTTCATATTTAGCGATACGATATATTTCTAAAATAGTTGAATGGAATCTTTCAATTAAACCCATAGAATTAGGATTATGTGGAGTGCTTATGTGTAATTCTATTTTATAAAATTGTAATGTTTCTTTTAAAAGTGTATTGTTGAATTCAGTACCAGAATCAGCACTGATCTTATTTGGTACGCCATAAAATGAGAAAAATTTAATTAAGGCACGAACTACTTCAGGTGTAGAGCGATTGGATATTTCAAAAGCCTGACCTAGTTTACTGAAAGCATCTATTATGGTAAGGAAGTAGCTTCCTTCTATAGAGAATATATCTATAAATATTTCAGCAAAAGGTTTTGTTTGAGTTTGCGTTAACATTAATTCTGGTTTTAAAGGTTTGCGATCATATTTTAGAGTTTTACAAGTTTCACAAGAATTAATTACAGAAGCGACTGTTATATCCATATTTGTCCAAAAATAATTACGCTTTAATTTCATAAGAGTTTCTTTGATTCCACGGTGACTTGTTTTACCTTGATGATAAGCAAGTATAGTGGCACGTTGCTCTTTTTCATCACCTAAGTATATAACTCTTTTAGTACATTCATATATTTTGACGGTATCTTTTTTAAATAGTTTTATCACGGCATTTGTAAATTGTTTACGGTGAATTTCGCTCTCAAAGTAAAAGAAATATTTAATTTTAGGTTTTATATATTCTAAAAGAAATTTCTTAACAAGGTTAGTGTTGTTTACAGGTAAATGTACTTCCAAAATTTTTTGTTTTTCATGTGATAAGTCTTTTATTGATAATTGGTTTCTGTTCCAAGTAAAAATAAGGATTTGATTAGGTTTTGTGTCGATGGCTTCTTCAATAATGGGAATACCATTCGTATCAATATCTTCAGCAGAATGTATGGTTTCCGGTAATGAACAGGCAGTAATAGTACTGGATGAAGGAGAACGAATTGGGTGAGTTAAAGTCTTATCGGAATCTGAAGGAATAGTTAACGTTTCTGATGAGTCTGAAATTAGTATTGGACTCTCAGATCGTTCAGTGTCACTCACGTTTACTCGTAAGGACATATCGTCCTTTAATATATTTAATTTAATTCGTGATAGAGCATCAGCATTACTATTTTGTTTACCGTTCTTGTATATTATGTCAAAATCGAACTCAGCTAGTCTCAATTTCCATCTAGTAAGTTTACTATTAGGTTCTTTCAGTGAATTTAACCATGCTAAAGGTCTGTGGTCAGTAAATATTGTGAATTTGCGTCCATACAGGTAAGGACGGAAGTGTTTTACTGCCCAAACGATGGCTAACAGTTCCTTTTCTATTGTACTGTAACGTGTTTCTGCATCATTAAGAGTACGACTTGCATATGCGATAGGTTTTTCATTTCCAACTGATCCTTGTGAAAGGACAGCGCCTAAAGCGTAGTTTGACGCGTCTGTTGTTAAAATGAAGGGTTTAGAAAAATCAGGAAACTGTAATATAGGAGCATTCACAAGTAGCTCTTTACATTTTTGAAAAGCTTGAACATATGATTCATTAATTTCAATTTTATTTTTCTTTTTCAAACACGATGTAAGGGGTTGTGTAATTTTTGAAAAATCCTTTATGAATTTTCGGTAGTAGCCTATCAGGCCAAGAAAACTTTTAATTTCAGTGGATGTTCTGGGGAGTGGGAAGGCAAGTACTGCCCTGATTTTATCATCATTTGGTTGTAAACCATGCTTCGTAATTTTGTGTCCTAAGTAGAGTACATCTTTTTTAAAAAACTCACATTTATCGAGAGTTACTTTAAGATTGGTTTGTTTGAGACGATCGAACACTTTTCTTAGCTTCTCTACATGTTCTTGTATACTACTAGAATAAATGATGATGTCATCTAAATATACTAAGCAATGTATACCTTGCAACCCACGTAACACGTTATCCATTGCGCGTTGAAATGTTGCAGGTGCTGTTTTAAGTCCAAATGGCATCCGTGTAAATTCAAAATGTCCCATTGGTGTAGTGAATGCAGTTTTGGGTCTATCTTGTTCATCAACTTCAATTTGGTGGTACCCACTTGCTAAATCCAATGTACTGAAGTAAGTAGATTTCCCTAACTTGTCGAATAAATCATTAATATTTGGTAAAGGATACTTATCATCAGTAGTAATATCATTTATACGTCGATAGTCTACAACCATTCTAAATTTCTGTTCACCGGAGGCGTCCATCTTTTTTGGAACTAGGTGTACGGGTGCACTCCATGGTGAAAACGATTCTTGTATAACATTATCTTTTAGTAATTTTTCAACTTGTTTCTGTATTTCATCGTTTTGCGATGGTGGAAGTCGGTATTGCCGTATGAAAATTGGATCTTCATTTTTAGTCCGGATTCGATGTTTTACTTGATTAGAAAATGTAAGAGGCAGTTTATCACAATAGAATATATCCCTGTATTCAAAACAAAGTTTTTCTATTGCTTCTCGTTCTTCTTGATTAGCATGATCTAATCGGAGTTTCGATAAATTTTGTGTAAGTAATTCATCAATCTCAAAATCATTTAATTGTTGCCCGGTTGATAAATTTATTTTGCAAGTATTATTATTAAGGCTGGTTATATTCAATGGTTCGTTAAAAGTTAAAGTCACACTATCTTGCGAAGCATTCTGCATGACTGTTGTTGCAAATGAATCTTTGCAAGTAACTATAGCGCTAGGCATACGTACTTCATTTCCAAAATTTTTAAAATTAATTATTGCTTCACCATTAATTAAATTTGTAGGCACCTTAACACGGGTTTCAGTGCGTGGTTCTAGCGTTATTTCCCACGGGGGACTATAAATTATTGGAATTTCTGTATTTTGTGTCCGTAAAATTAAATTTTTCATGTCTATAGTCGCGTTCAATATTTTTAATAAGTTAGAACCTATTAATCCGTCATATCTTCCATCTACATTATATATATAAAATTTATGATTCATCGGACTTTTAAAACTTTCCAATAAAGGTATATCTATAACTTCGTCATGTAGGCTACGTCCATGTGTACTAATAACTTCAAAAGGATCAATATATTTATAATCTGAAAAATATTCATCAGCTTTAGCGGGACTAATAAAACTTCTGGTACTTCCGGTATCAATCATTAAACGAGCATCAATTTCAGGAATATAAATATGCGGTAGTTTATTTATGCCGTCATAATTTAAGTGTACTATTTCTGGGGGTCGCTCTTGGAGGCTTTTATAGGAAAATTTACGCATTCATTTTCAGCTTCTTCAGTTTCAACAGGTTCTATGTTTTCATGATAATCGTCATAAGCAGTTTGTTGATTATCGTCAATGAAATAATGATTTTCATATTCTGTATAATCAGGTTGATAGTCTTGGTATTCAATTTCAGGGTCGTTCATTTCTAAAGACTCTATCATATTTTGTCTAATAGGACGAGCTGTGCGCATTGACACATCGCTTGCCTGAAATTGAGGTGGATTACGTTGAGGTTGATTTTGTGGTGGTATACCAAATTTAAATTGTTGATTTGGCATGTTGAAATTAGGTCGGTTTTGTGTATTGTTAAATTGTGGTTTGAACCCTTGTTGATTAGGAATACCGAATTTAAAATTATTATTTCCAAAATTTGGTTTATATCCTTGTTGGTTTAGGTTAGGTCTGAATTGTACATTTTGATTTGGAATACCGAATTTAAAATTATTATTATACGGTTTAAAATTATTTTGTGTTTGGTATGGAATTCCGAATTTAAAATTTTGTTGTCCGGAATTAAATG
Source organism: Saturnia japonica (assembly GCA_033032175.1). Lineage (NCBI taxonomy): Eukaryota > Metazoa > Arthropoda > Insecta > Lepidoptera > Saturniidae > Saturnia > Saturnia japonica. Next base: position 20,286,978 of record CM065309.1, on the reverse strand, counting down.
TATTTGGCACAAATGCAGGTTGAGGTTTGAAATTGTTATTAAAATTATTTGTTAAAGTAGGCGTGAAAAATTGTTGAACTGGTTTAATATTAGATTTATTTTTATTTTTAGAATTGTACTGATATTGAAAATTGACCTCCTCCATGACAACACTTAGTGCGTTTTCTAAAACGGTACAACCTTTAAGTCGCACAATTCGAATTAAATCCTCTGGTAAATTATATAAAAATACATTCAAGCACATATTATTATAGATAATCATTTTAGCGGCTTTGAGGCCTTCATCAGTTAATAAATTGACCTTGGAGAAGAGGGTGCAGCGTGTTTGTTGTATCCTGTTACAAAATTGCGTATATGTTTCACCAACTTTAATTTTTAAATTTTCCAACTCAATTGCCACACACTCTTCCGATCTAGGATCACCAAAATGTTGAATCAAAACAGCTCTTAATTGTTCCCAAGTTGTTATGTCTTCTCTTTCACTTAGTAGAGCAGCGGCTTTACCACATAATCTACTAGTTATAGCATGAAACACATATGTAGTTTGAACAACATTGTTTGATCCGCTAAAATTTCTGATTATATATTCACTTTTTTTAATAAATAAATTTAAAGTATTTTGATCACCATCGTACTTGGGAATTAAACTTAAAAGTTCTTTTGATACTAATTGAATTGTTGATTCATTGTTGCGTTGCATTTTGAATTGTATTTATTTAATTAAACACACACAAAGTAAAATTCACAAAATTAAAATTCACAAAATAATATTTTCAAAATAAAATTCACAAAATAAATCTTATAACAAAATTATCAAAATCAAAATTCTCAAAATTAAAATTATCGAAATTAAAATTATCAAATTAAAATTCTCAAAATTAATATTTATTATTAATATTTCTCAATATCTTATAATCTATGAAGTCAAATAACTTTCGACGATTTTTATTCGAAAATTATGAAAAATAATTTTCAACGATGTTTGTTTGAAAATTATAAAAATTTGTTAAATAATTTTCAACGATTTTTGTTTGAAAATTATAACAATGTCCAACGAAAAATACAACCACAGAAAATAACAAGGACGAGACAAGGATTGTAAAAATGGTCACTTACAGTCTGCTCGTTCCCATGTCTTGCCGTATAGCTGCTTTCGCTTTTAGGACAGGATCTCTCGGAAATAGATGTGGAACCCGACGTTAACTTATTTATTGGTTCGTAGATACTCAAAATCTGCACATGAGACCGATTTGTAAGACTCGAACACAGACTTTTATTGTTGATTGAGTATCCTACCGGCTGCGCCAGTTAAATTTCGGGAGCACTGCCGAGGGTTTTTAAAAAGTCTAAGACAAGACTGATTCTCAAGAAGCTTTATTAAGAATGCTTTTATTTGTTACAAATGTCTCTTTTATAAACTCTTATTCTATAAACACAAAGTGGGGCTGTTTACTATGAAATAATGAGAAATATGTCGCAATACATTCAGTCAAAACACCAGGTGTCTATCAGTAGTTTGCAGACATAATATGGGTTAAAAACGTAACATCAGCATTTCTAACGTATGTACCAATTAACAAGACGTAATAAGAGAGGGTACAGACTGCATAACTACCTTGTTGAATTGTCTATATTAAAAATAAATATCCTATATTTGTTTGTTTCAGACATTTCAAATTCGACAGAACCTGAGCACACAACATTACCAGCAACACCCTCAATACCGTTGCGACCAGAATACGCTCATCCAGCGGGAGTCGAAGCATTAGACCCTTATAACTCAGAAAAAAATCACCCACCACAACATCACAGAGATTATCTGGAAGAAGACTATGATCACGAATCTCATAAGGAAGATGAACACGAGAACCGAGATGATGCAGACGAACTGCCCTCTTTATCAGGAGATCATTTACTTCAAAGCTCTACAGATGACCTTCCGATGTTCCTATTGGAACCACAACACGCTTTTGTTGTCAGAAATAAACCGGCCACGTTGAGATGCCGTGCTGCTAATGCTCTGCAAGTATACTTTAAGTGTAACGAAGTTCGGTCGGTTGCTAGCACTCAATTCGAATTCGTCGATCCACAAAGCGGTGTCAGGATCGTGGAAGCGGAATGTAACGTAACACGAGACCAGTTAGACGAATATTTTGGTGAAGACAGATTTAAATGTACCTGTTACGCTTGGAGTAGCCGAGGTGATATCAGGAGTCAGCCGGCTGTCGTCGAATTGGCATGTAAGTAGATTTAAATAGATTTGTTTAAAAGCCAAGTGTCAATGTTCGTTGATGTAATCCCATTTTTTTTTAGATTAACGGTTACTTTTTACCTTTCATAAATAATAATTCCCTGCATCTCAAGTGCTAACGGGTAGGCTACAATAATTGACAATTAAATTGTTATAGGCTATTAATTATGGAATTGACATATTATGCTTACTTTGTAGTAATTTGTAGAAAATTATCACTTGAGAAATTACTTTTGTGTGTACTAAATTACATAAAAATGGTTCAAGCCGTTTTTATGTTAGTCTGGGCATACGAGCAGACATACAGATATATAAACAAATTGATTTCATATTCATGATCTGTATCCTTTTTATTAGATGTCTAATAAGTAATTAAAAAAAAATACAGACAGAAATTTAGATTTATCAATATAGATAACAAAAAATAATAATTATAAAAAAAGCTATTTAATTACATCCTTCTACTAAATCAAAGAAATACAAATCTTGAAAAACAAAAAATTACGCTATTAACTTATTTGACCTTTCGTTCGTAGTAAGCCATGTTAACAAAGTATTGGTTTTTACAAGTTGAAAATAAAAATGCAATCAATGGTAACATTGTATGTATACTCTTCATTAACCTCTGTCGGACGAAGCATATCTCTCATATTTCGTTTCTGACATCTCCGGTCGGTCGCCTCTATCCGTGGAAGTGTTAAAATAACTCTACCAAGAAAATCATTAATATTATCCGTCAATAAATAAACGTCCTATGATTCGAATAGCTATAAAAATACATAATTTCCGGTAGAAGTGGGACGTCGTGCAGTATTTCATCAAAATTCATAATTTGCTGGTTTCCGTAGTTTATTTTTGTGTAACCCATTTAGACGGTGACCAGTTCGCGAGCAAACAGTGGTTAGTGTCCTTAATGACTTAATGAGATAAAGCAAAAAAATAGGAATATTCCCTTTATGGGTGTTCTATTACTAGGTATATTATGAACAAGTATATATCTATACCAATATTATAAAGAAGAAAGATTTAATTTTTTTGTTTGTAATGGATAAACTCAAAAATTACTGAACCGATTTTAAAAATTCTTTCATCGATATAAAGCTGCTGTATCAGCGAGTAACATAGATTATATTATAATTTGAAAAATAATTTATTTCTCTTAAAATGTCGATAGTTTTACATAAATTATAAAAAAATGCATAAACGGGTGCGTTGGCGATGTTTGTCGTATAAAATTAACACGGGTGAAACGGTGGGGCACAGCTAGTTGTGAATAATAAATTTCATATCAACTCGGTGTAACTAAGATGTATTCTCCTGCAAAGAAAAAACCTGATTGGGGTTAGTTTTGCGTTTTGGTATCAGCCTAACCTTAGAATCAATTTTAATGCCGATACAAAAGATGCCAAATGGAATATCATATTATATATTATGCATGAAATATAATGTCATGGTCCATTCCATGCATATTATTTCCATGCACTGACGTTCTTTGTACTTCATCTTGTATAGGTTGTTTGAGTCGCCCTAAGTTGGCTGTAAAGTCTAACCAAGCAAACTATACAAGACGAAGTACAAGAAACGGCAATCAATGTAAACGGCACGCATGAGATGGACCTCCCAAATCATTCTAACCTATTTTACAATACACCGAAATGATGGCTAAACAAGAGGTATGATAGGCCATCGCGTTAAAATATATTACATTACATTTGAAAATTAATATTTTCAAATTAAATGATTCAAAACCGTCATACAAATACCGTTACATTTTATCCACACGGGACTATAAGTAAAAGCACGTATGATCATAAATATAAATCCTCTCAAATTCTAAATGGCCCGTAACACTCTGATGACAGCGATAACGTTGATGCTTTTCCATCAAATTCCCGAGTAAGAAACATAGCTCCCATAACACAAGCCGTTCTTATACTCAGTACCGAGCGTCCATTAAATTCAATAAGGTCATAGTTAATCTTAGGCGGGTATTAAATAAATGTTCGACTGTCAGATTTATTGAATGTTGGGTAATAGTTAACGGTCCATTTTGAATGGTGAAAAAACAGGTATACGAGTGTTTGTACTAACGAATGGTATGCAATGAGGCCAATGTATTTTCTAAGTGTCAACTTTTTCAAAGTTATTTCGTTTATGCACATTAATAGGTGTATTAAATGTGAAAATATTTTTTTTTTTATAATCAAACACTCTTCAATATTGATACGTTCAGAAAACTGATAAAGCCCAGTCCCAATATCGTAGATCAAAAATTATCTAAGTGATGGCTATGTTTGGAAGTTTACCTGTTATAATAATGACCAATAAAATTTCAAATACCGTGAGGCTAAGTAAAACTTCATCCGAATCTGATATTATATTCAAGCAGAGAGAAATAAACCTTTTAAAATATAATTAAAATATGTTTTATTGAGTATCCACAATTCATCATCATAAGAATTGGTTTAATTATCTAGCGGGTGCTGTAATTTCTGTTCCTTTTGCTCATCCGCCAGTTTCTTCTTCTATAAGTTTATCTCTGAATTTGCTCTTTTGTTATGTTTTATGTATAACTTCAGCTCTTCAATGCCCACTAAGGACTCATTTACAAACTAAGGCAATAACAAAAGCTAATCTACATCTATCATTTTGTAACAATTCTCATCTGTCACTTAAATATTCCTGATATATATTTTTTTAAACGGTTCTTTTTTCACCCGGATATTGCATTTATAATTATAGATCAAAAATTTGTAAAGCACTATTTTATTAAGCACACACTTCGGGAATCACTATTAACTTTAAGCAATAAATTTTCTTTAGCCCTTTACATAACCGACTGCCATTGCAAACGAGCCCAGTTTATTCTATGATTTACGTTAGCTATTGATAAGTATTTCATTTTGACATAAACTGTTACTAATTTTAATATATAATCTACCTCCCATAGCGCTATGCAGTATAATTTATTTAATGTACGGTATAGTTTAATTTGTATATTTATAAATGTTAATATCTTTCTGGTTGTTCACTTTCAACTCTGAATCTTCTGTAATGTCGAAAACTACAAAAAACATTAGTTCGTCGGGTTTCATAATGGGCCATCATTTGTTTTGATTTTCTAGAATTGACTAACTACTGTGATGTGTTCTTATATCTTCAATCGTATAATTCCTTTTATGCAACCTTGCCCTGGGCTTCATTTTATTCACATCTAATGGAGAAAATGCGATGATATTAAAATGTGCTTGTTTAATAAATACCGATCCACTCTTCTCCTGACTGTTACCATCTAATGCTAGAAAAATAGAGAGTAATTTCAACTCTTTTGCAGTTCTTATCATGAATGACTATTGGAATCTTTTTGTGCAATTAAGTGCAAAATCATCTGTATCGGATAAAAACCCCTAAGCTGTTATGCCGTTTTGAGGTAGAATAATCTGGTGTAACTTCTATGTTTCTAAATGTAATACTAAATTCTTTAAAATTACTGACAAATATTTTAACATTTACATAAATAGTTGAAGATATTTCTTAAAACTTTAGAGCGAACGGAACCGCGAATATCCATTTTGCATCATATCGTTGACACTTGTTTCAGCTTTCATGCTGCGGATATAAATATTTACTTCACCGCATAGTTTCCATATGGTTGAAAATTTCTATTTATTTGAATGGAAATACTGCTAACTTATAGTTACCATATTGTGAGTCGTATTTCATTCAGTATTATGAAATAAACCTAAGAGAATTATTTTAAAACAACTCGCAAGTTTAATTTATTTTATGCAAAATAAGAAAATAAATAATATATCTGTTTCAATAGAGATTTGAAAGTTTAATTGAATAATAGTAATATATGTTTATCAATCTAATAATAACTAAACCGGGGTAATTAATTTTCTAAAATATCAAATAAAGCATTTGCATTTCTATAATCAAAAGGGTAATAATTATTATTATCATGCTTATTGTCTCTTCATCGAATGTCATTAATAATTTATTTATTTAAAAAGATGGTTTTTTGAAACATTGTCCGTTAGTATTTTACCTCTGATATAGATATGTATGTATACATAACAATTTATTTAAAAAAAAAAAAAAATTATTGTGTATATTTGAACGAATTTAACTTAAGAACTGATCTAACATTAGGCTACACCTTTCAGCTAGCCTTTAATATTGATTTATGTTAAGTAAGACGAAACACAAAGCGCTCCCGAACTGCTTTATCCGCGTGTGCTGCCGTAATAATTAGTGATACCTAAATACAATGATCTAGAAAGATATTGGTCCGTAGTATATCTAAAAAAACTGTGATAGCATGTGCCTATCTCTTAAACATAATACTTATACAATAAGGTACCTACTTTACGATCATTTTTTTTGGTGAAGATAAAAAATTGATTTTTAAACATTATTTTATACATTATTAATACTTACGAACAAAAGATACTTCATCATAAAGACAATTTTCTGAAGTGAAATTTTGCCTTTTCTAGCATGTTGTTTGGCCACATAGTTTAGGAAATAATGAAAAATTTAAATAATTTGTAGGTACTTGCAGGAAGTTAGAACAATTATGTTGGGCAACACGGGTGCGTTGGTGGCGCGGTATTTGTCGGATAAAATTAACACCGTGGGTGAAACCGTGTGGTACAGCTAGTATTATTTAAATAACACAGTTTAGAGACTTCATTACGGAGTTGTAACACATCACTTTAAATTTAGAAATACGATTCTTGCATCAATCCATTAAAACGTAAGAAAGCTCTTATTCAAAGATACGTATAGTAAATTTTGAACGAAGAGATTTAGCACTGACACTTTTACACTCACTTACTCTCTATACTACCGGTAATAGTAGAGAGTAGTGATGTAACAAGATGTGATGCAATCTGATCTTCGGTAATCGAATTTCCGGATACATTAAAATTATTTAGATTTCAATAAATGAAATTTGTGATGGCATCGTCCGATTTTTTAAAGTTTATTATATAATATTATAACTAAATATAGAAAAATTTCGAGACTTATTTTATATCTAATACCACATTTTTTTGTCCTTAGTATTATATTATTCTATTTTTAATTTATAATAATACGTTTTAAAATAACGCAAACTTTCATTATTTTACAAGGTGACCAATAATGTAACATCAATATTAAATATATAAGTAATGTTATAAATATGGTATACTGTATAGACTGTTTGAGAATATATTACTAGTAAGAATGTATTTGAAGAAATATTTAGTTAGATATGCAGTCCGTCACCGGTTAATAGCCGGATAGAGGAGATATCCCTATTTAATAGCCAAGACACTCGTGTGTATATAAAGTACAAGACAGTTAAAACTGTCAAGTTTTGGATTTAAACAGCACTCCTCTCACTCTCAGGTCAATTAACAGTAAGCGGGGACCGTCTTTGAGTTCGTGTATATTTAGACGTTTATGAGTTCCGCCGGAGTGTTTATACAGGGCGTATTGTGTTCTCGTGTTGTTTGTTTTGCGTGTTCGTTATTAGGATAGGTATATTTGTGCGTATCCATTTGGATTTTGCATATTTGATGTTGATAACCCTAAGGGTTTGTTTATTGTTTCTCAATTAATTATGAGTGAAAAAGCTGAGTATTGGGGCAAATATGCTATCAAAGATATAGAGAGTTTTACTCAGTGGTTTGAGGTGTTTGAGCAAAAATTTGCGAAAAGTAAGACAATTTTGAGGGATTTGCATATTGAAACCAGCTGTTCCTCACGGTGTTACTTTTATGTAAATTTTTCTATAGGATTTCAATAAAATCCCTTCTTAGAGAGCGTCTACATCAAAAAAGGAGTGACTATGGAGTTCACATACTTCAATTTGAAAACATAAATAATTCTTCTTTATATGGCATAATAAGGTCATTATAGTAATAAAGTAATAAACCTGTATGGGTTATATATAAAATGTACTTACACGTGCAATTTTGATATTTAAATGTTGAAAATTGAATAAGAGCAAGCGGATAGTCTCTCGTGAATATAATTCAATGTTAACTGCCGGTAAATCCCTACCATGTACCCGAGATATATTTTTGGAAACGAAGACGTAGATTGTTTCTATATTAAACCCTTTTTTTAAACTATTTATTTATCTTAATGAATTTTGTTTCTATGCAATAATAATATACTTTCATATAATATTCAAAAACAAGCACTTCGATAGAGTTAAGGTTGTGTACAGAAATCGTTTCAATCGACGTGAGTTCGAATCCCTGCAATGAGCCTGAGCTTTCGATGAAGGAAAATTGCGTGATGAAATCATAGCATTGATAGCAGTGAGCATTTTCCAATGCCAACATGGCTAGCGACCGCCCTAAAGTTGATAATCTGTCTCAAGACAACTATAAGTGTGTTCCGGCAGTTCCAATACAGGATTTAGCGTCTTACCATCTCAGGCAACGTCGTCAATTATCATCAGGTAACATTGTTGCCAAGCGCTAAATCTATTAAGAATATAAAAAAGACAGTTCTAGTAAACATATCTCGGTGTCGACGTAGGTACGAATTTCGTAGCGGAAATGAAACGTACTCAGTAATTTATGACTCTACACGAACTCTCTCGACGCGACGCCGGATATACCTAACACTTATCATTTACGCCCATCGGTGGGTAAACTCGAGAGCTCTATGTTTTTTTTTTGTTTTCAACATTCGAATTGGAAATGAGAATTTTTTTAATGAATTTATCAATATCTCCTTTTCAGGCCTCCTAGTGCAGTGGTAGTAAACGCTACTATTGAACCGAGACGTCACGGGTTCGATCCCCGTCCATGACTGACATTGTGTGATGAGCATAAATGTCAGTTGTGTGTGTCTGGGTGTTAAATATCTATATATGTATGTATATCAGCTGTTTAGTTACCATATTACAAGCTTCCCGTAGTTGGGAATTAAATGGCCGTGTGTGAAATTGTGCCCTCATATATTTATAACATAATATGTTATTTTGGGATATATTTTTTAATTTTATAACAATGTGTTTTCGTCGCACAAGAGTCTATTATCGATCACTTTCAGCGTGAGTTTGAACTATATAGTTCACAAGCTGACCCAAAAGAAATAAATTTTTACTCCGTTTTTGCAACATTTTTCACTGATGCTCCGCTCCTATTGGTCCTAGCGTGATGTTATATAGCCTACAGCCTTCCTCGATAAATGGGCTATTCAACACTAAAGCAACTTTTTCATTTGAAGCTGTAGTTTCTGAGATTACCGCGTTCAAACAGACAAACAAACTCTTCAGCTTATAGATTGAAAGAAAATATGTCAATAAAACCCCAGTGATAAGGACTAAGCTAATATTTACCTGGCAAACTACGATGTTTCGATGTGTTAAATTAAATTGAAAAATGTATATACTAACTGTGCCCTGCGGTTCTCACTTATATTTAATCTCCCCCAATAGGGCACCGTGTTACAAGGCCTCCCGCACTATTACTTCGTTCTCGCTTACCAACCATATAGACCTAACTTTTGTATGGTAATTGCCTCAATCCTAAGGATCATAGCATGATCATTAGTCTAAAATTCTCAAAGTTTTATTATCAATACATAGTATTAGTATAAAATAGTTATTTTAATATTATAATAGTAAATCTAATTCAGATATTTCATTATAGACGCCAGCGATATTTACAGCAACATAGAATAATAATTGTAATCTTTTGGTGGTATCTATAGATCTTGCGTAATATTTACAATGATTTTATTGTTTCGTCTTCAACGTCGGTCAAATTGATACAAGTCAAAACAAATGATACCTAACAAATCACACGACAAGAAAAACTAATAATAGTTCTGTGTAGAGTTAGCTCAAAGCGAAACCAACCCCAGAGTAGTTCGGCGCGGAGAGAGACCCCATAAATCTGTTTCAGTGAACGGTCCATTACTTTCCTGTATATTCTACGTACAGTTGTATAGAGTCGGTTTAAATGAAACTCAAGGTTTTCATTAGAGAATTGGAAAGTACATTTAGGATTTCACTTAAAAATGGTGTTCTTATTTTGTGTTACGGTATTTATGTGTTTCTTATGTAATTGCATATAGGAAGAATTATTATTCATGTTTACTATTTTGTATCAAAATTTGTGGAATAGAATTTTCCAGTAGTTGAAGAGTGAAAGCGACACTAAAAAGAGATAAATCTGTAGGATTTAGCATGCGAAAGAACGAGATACCTATAATACAGTAAACAATGTTTCCTATTATCTTGATCACGTCTTTCATTGAGTGTGTGTGTGTGTGTATTACGAAGCCTCGGCGAAAGGCGTCATAGCCAGCGTAGTGAATTATTCAAGTGTATCGTTTATATGAATATTTTAATGTTTTGTGAAGGTTTCACTTCTAAAGCGTTTGAACTGAACATAAGTTTTTATATTAATATTAATACGACAAAGTGACGATCTGGTAGAAATATAAAATTATACCACCCAGCAATAACAAGCAAACAGGTTATACGAACTGTTGACAATTGGCAAACAAATGAGGATTATGGTGTAGAATAACTATTGCAAAGGAAGGATCCTCCGACCAGACGGGTGGTATGTCTGGCGGGCAGCTGCCCCAACGGTTGTTGTCGGGTTCTTGTATATATACTCAATAGTTGAGTTAATTTCTATAGCGCGATGTAGGATGCGTCGTATGTGGCTCGACAGAGTTTTGGCGAGAGATGTCGCCACAATGGTTTTGTTTTTTATGATCTATGATTATTTAGTAGTTTAATAACCTATGTTTTATCTGGCACAAAAATCATGTACGCATCTCATAAAAATCGTGACATTCGATCCGTTACACAATTTTATATGTAGGTTTTTTTTAAAACACGCATTTTTATCTTCCTATACGAAGTTCTGATTTAATTGATCGTCACATTTTTAATTACTTAAACCAAACGCTAAATGTTTTCTAAGGAAATATGTTTAAACGAAACTTGATTTTATGTAAATGACGTTAAAAATCAACAATTTTCGATATTCGTTAACAAATGTCGTAAACACGATAATACAGCGTTAAATTGTTTAATTAATAGCAATTATCGTTGTGGGACGCCACGCGGCCGCGGTTGAGACGAGTCGTCCGATACGAAATTATATAATCTACGATCCCGTTGCGTTTTTTTTTTATTAAGATCGACGTGAGAAGTTACAACCTTGTTGTGTGGTGCAATGTAAACAAATTAGCGGGTATTTGTTTGAAAACTTAACACTACGTTACTCTATTAACCGAATTCAAGAAAAGTAGGTTTAAACTTCTTAAAAATTTAGCTGGCACCGACTTCAATAATAAGAATAATTGTATATTATTGTGCTAATAAAATATGTGGCAGACGAATAGTTCGTAGGAATATCAAAATGAGGAAAAATAGAATATTTTTAAGTAAATTAATAACGTAATTTATATTTTTAGTGTATTTTTCAGATTAATTTGGAGTCGGTTTTATTTTGGAAAAAAAAAAATATTTACAAACATTTATTTAATTTTTATATGTAGATAGTTATTCTATATTTTACAAAAGATAACGTCAAGAATGATAAAGTGAGAGATGAAACATTTTGTATTTCGTTTTATGTGCTTAATGCAAGGTTGTTTTTAGTTTTTATAAATATTGGCGTATATACTAAGCACTGTGAAGTCATTGGTAGTTTTTATTTAATGTTAAGAATAATATAACCAGGCTATAAGTGTCCCCATAGCTGGGCAATGAGGTATCTTCGTCAGAGAAAGTATGGGCTCATTCACCACGCAATCCCACGAGGTACTGGTAATTTCAAACCGCGAGAAATCCATATTTATGCTTTTTCTCCACTTAAAGTGGTATTACACGAACAATCTTAAATATTCAGGTTACCTCCCGATGATGTCTTTCACCGTCAGCTTTTGAATTAGTAAATGTATTCGAATTCCGAAAAATTTCCAAACTATACGTATCGGCTATTTGGCTATACACTTTGTTGAAGAATATTTTATGTAATTTAGCATACATAGAAGACTGTTTTAGAATCTATATATTAATACGTGAAGTAAAAGTTTTCTACCCCTTTTTAAGCGTCTTGCGTGCACAAAAACTGTAAGATTTGGCATGGGTAAAGTTTATATGGGGAAGGAGTGCAGAAAACTAAAACGTATCTATAATATCTATTACTAATATATTAAATTAAATAAATTAATACAGCGAATCCTAACCCGATCAGTGACACTGAACTTAGACTCCCCAAAATATTGATATTGTCACTCAACGAAAAGTGACAGCAAGTGATATAGATAATACTCATTGTTTAGATTCATGAATACTGCAAATATCACACAGATAATAGTCTATGATCAAAAAGTCGCTTGTCGAATTTCGAGCTTAGTGCGATCGCTAGTAATTACAAATCGCTCTACGCCTTATACACAGACCAAACAAAATTGCGCAACTCACCCGATGTCGTTTAATTGAATCAGTTGAAAACTTTTTGGCATCTTTGTTAAGACGTCGCGTTTTATAAATTGTTATTGACGTCGATTGTTAAGTTATTAAAGTTATTTTGTTATTGTGTTAAATGCGGGTTCATTATTAATTTGTCCTTTCGATTTGCGGGATTTCGATTTTTATGTCAACAATTTGTAAGCATTTTAGATTAAATTAATAGGTATTTGATGCTTTCTGCTTTTTTACTGTTTTAGCACAGATTGTTAAGTAAATGTACTTTATAATACATTTGCTAAAAATATATAAATAGTATTTGATGGTCGAAGGTATTACTTTGCGGGAATCCATCGTAAATAATTAATCCGAAATTTTCTTAGCCACTTCCGCCTGCAATAAATCAACAGCAGTTTTCATCTTCCTACAAAATAAAACGTATAATTAGTAAGACCATGATAATAATAATTAAAGAAAGTAATAAATAATATAAGTAGTGAAATATGAATACTAAAAAAGCTACATTTTAAATAAACTTAAATATTTTTTGAAAACTATCACAGATCTGAAGAAGCCTTTTGCGGTATCACCAACTCCTGCATCGGTGGAAGCAGGATCAGCAGCGACACTACGCTGCACCCCACCAGCCGCGGCCCCACCTCCACGCATCTCCTGGCTCAAACACGGATCTCCTTTGCAACAAGACCACAATGTCCTCATTTCAGCCGAAGGAAACCTCCTTATATCTAGAGCTACTTTGCAAGTTAGTATATTGTATTTTGTGATTTTTTAAGCAAATTAATTGTAATTGTTTACATTTGCTAAAATCGAACTTAAATATTTCTTAGTTTCTTTGTTAACATACAAAGTAAATGATTTTTTTTATCTTATTTAAAAGAGTATAATGATTGATTAGTTATTGATAGATATGAAAATACAGTTCTAAAATCATTATAAAGAAAAAGGGATGATATTTGTTAATTCATAGAAATATGAAATTTTTTAGACAGCAAAAGTAGAGAAAATAATACCAGTAAATCCAATCGTGCTGAAGCCATTTAGCATTTATTGGTTTGAGCAAGATTTCAAATAAATCGTGCGCATCTTCAAAAGAATCTAATCTACGAAACTGTAGAAGCATTCAGATCCCTACAATAAGCCTGAACTTTCAGTGAAGAAAAACATCCTGAAGAAAGCATAGCATGTCGTAGGTAGGGATTTTTCTAATGCCCACCTGGGTAGCCACTACCCTCAAGTTAAATATCTGTCACCAAGCACCTATAAGCGTTATCCAGTAGCTGTACTTGAGAGCCAGTTTTAATCTAGGCTTAACTTGTTGCCATCTTGTGTCACACTGTCACTTTAGATCAAGTCAAATTGTGACCCTACTCTAAAAACGATTTTTAAAAAAATGTGACTTATGCTTAACCAGTAGACAAAGAGCGGAAAGACAAGTACAGAAACTCTCTTCGTAAACGTAAACGATTTTCATGAAGATATTTAGTTTATTCTATGTTTTGTTCACATAAAAGATAAAAACCATTAATGGATAGCGCATGCATTTACTATAGATCAACATCTGGCATGCAAGTGCAACATCCTCATCACCACTAAGTCATCTGTAACCACACATAGTGTTTAATTAAGTATTCATTACTTAGGCAACACCGGCTTACATTAATCCCAGATATGTCTTGCATCACCTAACATATGGATTATAAATTATTAATAATCAAATATATAATTTCAAAATTAAAGGAAATCTCAAACAAATGCCCATTGCCGTAATTCACCAATTTTATCAGAAATTAATAAATATGTGTCTCATTGTTTATATTCAAGGGCTATTTGTATGCAAATTTCAGTAATGACAATAACTCCAGTGGAGTCTTTGTTGTGTTACATTTTAGTTTTTTTTCGTTTATAAATTTGGCAATAAGTTAAGAGTGAAGCGTTAAAAATAAAGAGAAATCATTAACACGCTCAATAAAGGCAACGCTTGATGATCATTCGAAACACTGTCACAGACTTCCGAACGTCCATCGATCATTCTGAAAGATAAAAATAATAATTCTCAACATGAGAGAACAAATGCCAGATGTCTAAAAATCAAGTGCTCGTTTTAATAAAATAATTTAATGGCCTATAAATTTCGTATAAAACATTATAACCCCATGAACGGAGACCACAAGTCCAAACAATTATTAAGGGCATTAAGTGCCCGCGCAATACTTAAAAACACATGTCAATATTACGTCAGCTTTATACTAATGCCCGATTTCTATAAATTATGTTTATCGACGCGATCCATGTAAGAGAAAGTCATCGTGAGAACAAGTTTCATTTATTTCAAATCAACTTTTCGGTATTCTTTGTCAATACACAATGTTAATATTACCGTTAATCATGGAAGCTTTGTTTTTCAATTCCTAATTCTAAATTCAAATTACGAAAACAATCCAATATTTGCCCACGATTAATCGTGTCTTGATAACGTCGTGTGGTTTGCAATGACTTTTACACTTCATTAAAATACTTCTGGAAAGTATCAGTACGCTCAACCACGTCTTGTGGCGAATTATTTATTTTCACATTTTGCGACTGCGACTAATTATTCGTGCGCTACTGACGTATATTAATTGCGACACAAGTCGCTGTCGACTCGCGTTGTCTTTTTGCCACAAGTAGGTCTCAGCTTACAAAGGACAGGAACAGTCTTATGTGCTAATTTATACCATAGGAACAGAGGAGATTATTTTCACCGAATCTATTTCTCTATAATTTAAAGCAGAAATAAAAATATTTTCCTGTACATGTTCCACTATTGGCCGTAGACATATTATCTTGAAGTAATGATGATAAATGATAGCGTTTTCAACAATTATTATCATCAATTTAATTTCAGCCCTACAACAAGATCTTACGTTTAAATAAGTTATCGTTATGAAACTATAGCATGCTGATGCGGTGGTTCATGTGGAAATTCAATGAAAAGCTACTTTTAGTTTATCTCCGAGGCTTGGTAACCAGTTATAACCTGAAGCTTAACGCTTCGCCATCTTCAATCATATTATCTTCACTTAAAATCCAATTAGATTGTTGTCAAAAGTTGTTCTATATGTTGAAAAAGAAGTATTTGAAATCTCAATCTCGTAACTCATTTATGTAATTTGTTGTCAAAATAAAGATACTCAACAAGAGCTACTCATCAACACATTCTAAAACCTTACTAAATCGCGACAACACTAAGACCCTCCGCGTCCTTAATATCGCGTATGCTAAAGTTGTTTAATAGAAAGCCTAAATACGGGTTTCCCACAGACCAATGACATGTGGTCCTTCAAAAAGATACTTAGAAACGCCTTCAAATTCGGAAACATGACAATAATATCCCTGGTTACTCCTAGTCAATGGCATGTATTTACCATCAATTCGGCCATCTGCCTTTGTGCTCCTCTTTGGCATTAAAAAAACCCTAATCAATCCTGACCTCCATGATTTCAGTTAATACAGACTTATAGTTCATGAGCTACCAATTATCTTTGGAGAATATCTGCTTACATTGAACAAGACAAAGGGGTGGTATTAATTAAATTAGTTTATGCCATGCAACCAGCCCTTGGTAAATCAAGTTGGTTCTAAATTAAATTATACAATAATATAAATTTACATCAATCAAATCTATTATCTCCGAAAATACCGCTGACGATTACGTTAATTAAGAAATCTCCAACACCTACCTGTATCGCGTTACGCGGCCACAGCGTACGACTCCACTGTCAGCAATTAGTACATGTCTGGTACTACCTTCTAATTAGTGGGCGCTGTGTAGCGGAAACGGGAGATGTAATGAGTTGTTTGTGATTGAACCTTGCATGCGGTGCTGATGTTCTGTTTAAATAATTCATCGTACTTCCGTATTGTTCATAATAAACTTCACTGATTCGGGAATCATGCCTGACTCAGTCATCAGTCAATAGATATTCAGTAAATATATTGTTTTCTTCACCATTGACATCATGTCAACTACTATGTACATGCGATTTCAAATGCAGAAAAATAAATGGTATTATGAGAAATATTCCTTAAGTGTTTAGGTTTCCTCAAGAACTTTTTTTAATGTCAGCCGATACTGTACCTACCTAACTAGATAAATCAAAATTCAGAAATTTTAAAGAAAGTCCTAAAATAAAAAAAATATATTAAAATATATTTTCCAATATAATTAACTCGGCCCATAAAGTTCATAACGACTTCGTAGTTGAACACAATACCACTGGTTTAGAAAATCAGAACATACCACGATACATGGCCGAAGTTTCTGGTGAGGACGAATAGTTAAGATCAGAGGAATATTGATCAGTTGTCCGCAGATTCGAATCTCGGCATGCACCAACGAATTTTGCATAATTCGTGAACAATTACGTATTTATTTTATACTGAATGTAAAAATATTAAAATGGTACCACTTACCAAGAAATATATTTTCAAACCATCGCACAATAATTCTACGGCTTTTGGCAATCTGAGAAAATAGTGAAAATATTTCTTAAAAGCGTCGTTATGTTATAAACTTTACTTAAATAAACTAACTCAGTCAGATGACAGTGAAGGAAAACATCTTGGAGGAACCTGAAAGGTTAAGAAATATTACCGTTGTACGATCGATGTAGTGAAAAATACAGAAATGTTGATCTCTCGCAATTTCCTATCGCCACTACATCACATCATGGACAAGCGTGATAATTTAGCCCTTTCCTTTCCTTGGCATGAGTTCTTTGTTTAGTTGTAGAGGGGATTTACAAATTGCCATTATTATATTAAAACATATTAAAATAAACTTTTTAATGTTTATACTTTTATAGATATTCGATATATTTTTATATGATATAGTAACTATTTTTATTATAATAACTTATTAAATATCTACCAACATTGTAGTAAACTTACGAGGTCATATTTCACACTGCTCCAGAAGCAAAACATTTAAAACAGGGAATATTCATTATACACGCATAAAACCATTAATTCTTGGCCACAAAGCAAAGAGACAGCGTATAACTTATCGCTGTGTCAAATTTATTCCTTCCGTTATTATCTTATATACAAAAACACGGAGAGGTAAGCATTAATGCCAGTTAAATGTATCTTTGTTAAACACAAAGGATTACGAAAAAGGTAAAAAAAAAATTATAGTAATTACCACATTTTAATTATTGATATCAATTATTGAATTTAAAGCTAATAAGACTTGTATGAATCAGTTTGAAAACACAAAATACTAGAAAGATGTTCTTATTTTTATATCGTTGTATAGGATTTATAATAGTTTTTTAATGGTTTTGGACGAATTTAGATTGATCACTCAATGGTAGTGTTTTTGGACGCGGCGTTGATCGACGTGAATCCGAATCCCTACAATGAGACTGAGCTTTCGGTAAAGGAAAACACCGTGATGAAACCATAGTTAATTTTCTAAAACCCGCCTGGCTAGCCTACAAGTTGAAAGTCTGTCGAAGGTAGCTAAACTTGAGAGTAAGTTCCCCCACTAGGTTTAGCGTGTTACTATCAAAAGAATATATATTAAAAAAAGACAATTAAAAAAAACCAAAGAAAAACAACTTCTGGTGTATCTTCGAAGTTGAAATTAATGAAATTAAAATGGGGTCATTCTTGAAGTATCTCCTATCAAACAAAAACAGAATCATCCAAATCGTTTCATAAACCAGTAACCGCTGTCTTTTATTAAAGTCTGCTACAAAAAGAGTTATCGTTCTTAGTTGAAAAGCAGAAACAAATTGGGTTATTAACATTGATTTAATAATATATTATGTATGAGACACGTACCTCGCTGTTTATTTTAATACACGCTTCATAATACATGGGCCTTCCAAAAACTAAATACTCATGTACCTACTAAAACTAATTTGAACTTTTGTAACTGTTATCAGTAATGAAACATTTAAAAGGTGAAGTAATACGAGGTTTTTTTTTATCAGGATATGGCGAATTATAGTTGCGTGGCGGAGAACTATCGCTGGAAAGAGGGTTTCGGAGCCAGCGCTACTAACTGTTTACGGTAAGTGTTATAACATTGTAATCTTCAGTTAAACCTATACATCCTAAGATAAAAAACTAGTAAATTTATTCAAAACTAGCTGTGCCCCTGGCTTTGCTCACGTGGACTACACAATGCCCGCGAGTAAGTTGCTCTCCGCTTCCGGCTATTTTAAAGACATAAATACTTATTGTGAGTGTTCCTTAGAAGATAGACGTATACTCTCCCTGACTTTTTTGTAGGTATTTTTAATGCCTACAATCATGTAGTACATTAATTTGCTATATCTCTTATGGTTTACTTAGCGGAAGCCATTTAAGCACCCGAATGGTACCCATGACCAGTTTTGTTTTACCTGTGCAGAAACCTAATTATTTTTCTAAAATAAAAGAAGCCTAAGTTATTCCTTATAACATCAGCTATCTGCCAGTGAAAGTCCCGTCAAAATCGATTAAACCGTTTCGGACATTACCCGGAAAAACCGACAGACAGACAAAAACTTTCAAAATTGGTTTTTAGTTATAGGTACCGTATATAAGACTAGGTACTTTCATATGCATTTAATAAGAAACTGTTATTTTGACATTGCAAACAGATACTTCAATTTTATTAATTGTATAGGTACATAAACAGCTAAACATAAACATAGCTTTAGAACTGTAGCTCACAGTGATCTCTCAGCTTATCCGCCTACGCTGGAACGAATAACAGGCGTAAATGGACAGTCATTATTATAGTATGTCCACGGTTTAACCTCAGTAAAGTGCTAAGTACAAGTTCATGTCAAATTACAGTCTAAAACCGATCAGACAATATAACAGCGAAATGAGGCTTTTCATTATTTCACATACAATTTGTAAGACAAGCGTACGTTTAAACACCATTTCACCCTCGCTTATGCCTAATAACCATCTTCATGCCGAGATCAAAGGCCAGGCGCCGATCATTCGCAATTATATTATGCGCGGGCGCATGGGAGCGTTATTAGAGAGGTGATTCAAAACATTTTTTTTTTAAATAAATATAATTTTAAAATTACAATTTTAAACGGGCGTGCAATTTTTAAATAACTTTATAATTATAATAAATACATTATTCAAACTTATTCATTTGCAAAATTTTGTAATAATTTCATCATGTGAATCATATGCAATTTATAATTCATTTAGATATACCAAAGTAGGGTACAGGTCGCATACAAAGAAAAATGTTTACAAATTTTACTTAACATACATTTTAGCAGAACATTTACCCAAAACTTTAAACCGTTTCTGATAAAAAAAGTGTTTTAGCATTTCAACACTTGTACAGATTATGAGAAACAAAATTTAATTATTTGCAGTGAAATAAAGTCACTGTGAAGTTACATTTTTTGATAGTTAATATTGACTTAATCTATGTCGTATTATATATGTATATATACTTTACATAATTGCAGTTATTAAGTGCAAATGATAATTTATGTTATTATAAATATTCCGTATCATTTCTATTCGAAATTTTCAACTGCATGATATTGTATAATATCTAATGACTTATTCAAAGCATTGTAAGAAAACCTGCTGGCACTTATTTATTTATCATATCTATTTAGAATTATGCTCATAACTTGTTACATATATTATCTTATTGCCAAACTGTATACTATAACCTGAGCAAAGGATACATTTACGATTTAAAAACCAACATGTAAATCGAATCATCGATTCACGAGCTATAATCATACTAATAGACAAACAGATGGCTTTTACACAAAAACATAAAATAATACAAGAGGCAATTGTAATCCGAGTTACATTCAATAGAGTAATAAACAACTTTAGTGGAGAAATATTAAATTATTATTTTGTGCAGAATGACCCAATCTAGTCCATTTTCGCCCACGCGCAGCCGTGGCGCCCTACCGATAGCAATCACCACCTATGACTTCGCACGTACGAAAATTATGATTTCCAGTTTGCACCGTACAATAATAACACAACTGAGTTTATTTGTCATATTTAATTATATGACTCATGTGAAAAGGACAACGGCTATTTATTTTACTGGAATAGCTTCTAAACTTTTAAAGAATAAACTTATACTAACTATTTTATGTACTAGGCACAATGGCTTTATGGCTGTGTTTGAGATGTGGTGTTGGAGGAGGATAGGCAACATCAGTTGGACAGAAAGGATTACGGACGAGGAAATGTTAATAATAGTTGACTAGGAATGACAGATGTTTTAGAAACATAGATAATATATTAGAAGAGGCATGATGATTGAATACCTGATATGGCAAGACAAGTTTATTGAAACAATTCTGGAAGGAAAAATTGAAAGAAACTGAGAAAGAGGAAGAACTAGACGAAGCTTTTTCCAACAATTTATGGATAAAGTGGGAGTCGTGTCTTATCAAGATGCCACAAGAAAAACAAAGATCAAGTAATAATAGCACCTGCTCCATTTACAAGAGCTTTTTCAAACTGACTATGCTGTTAGCTGTAAAGGCCCTAGAGTTTAGAGGCTTTGACAGCTTCACCGGGCTTGGCGGTGAGCGCGGAAGGCAGTCAGCTACGAAATTGAGGCAACAAGGTCAAGGGCGCAAAAGAGGCCGAACCTCGGCTTGGGATGTTACTGTACATGCAAATAAGTCGCGATCTAATACCCTATCCGGAAAATTCGATCTAACTATACATAAGTATATACGTGGGGTATATATATATATGTCTCTTCTGGAAGGAAAACAGAAACATACGTATATGCATTTAGTAATTTGGCAATTTGGTTTAAGTCTAACTATCCCAAAAAGAAATAAAAAGGTCCCTTATAGAACCTATGTACTTGTGTGGTGGTGTAGTGTAATGGTGTCTGTTGGTAGCTAGTGATTACAAATGCAGTGTCACTGTATCACGTGAGCGGCTGCTTGGCTAAATAGCTCCATGATGGAGGAACGGACCTAGGCTTGAGTTGCCGCTGGAGAGGGTGGTTGTGGTGGGTTAAAGAAGAAGAAGGTTAGGGCAATTCTATGTACAATCGTTTCCGATTGTATCGTGACTACCATACATAAGGTGTATTATGTACACACACCTACAATAATTGCACGCATAGACGGGTCGTGTTCTAGGAATCAGCCAGTGTATATCCAGTAATGAAACGGGGTGTTAGGGATCTAAACCAGAATCCACTTGGTGATAAACCTATCAGAGTGATTCCTTTTTGGTTTGCTTTGGTTTGTTTTGGTTTAGGACCAGCCAGTATATATCCAACTGCCACGAGGCTTGACATGACAGCAACGACTTGGCTGGATAGCGGATCTCTCGATGGTGGCTGTTGTTTTTTAATTGTACTGTGATCACCATTAGGCAGAATACCATTACTTTAACCTGCTAGAATGAAAACATAAATTTAATAACCAATCTACGCAAGCGACAGTTTCTTATTTTAAGTTGATTTAGGTAATATAGGAGACATTTAGATTTCAAAATTCTTATTTGGATCGTTTTGCTAATTCGCTGGTGCAAACGGTCAAACGGTATTTGACACATGCTTAGCAGTCCGTTTTGCTACTATGTAAAAAACAAACTTACGGATGATTTTTGCTGCTCCTAAAATTTACATTTTGTAATCAATAATAAAATATTTTGTTTAGTTTATGACATTATTGTTTATTAAGAATACGGAAATAAGCATAGAAATTGCAAATTAATAAAGCAAAGCTATTATAAGCGTATGAGATTTATATTTCCATTTCGTTTATAAAATAAACGTAGTCGGACTTCGCTTCGCTCTGCTGTAACGTACATGTACGTTGTAATACCTTACAACGTCACCGAAAGTTTATCTCTCCACGCTACTCTATAAGACTTATGGTTAAAAAATATAATAGCTTTACGGCTGGGCTGATTACTTTCAAAATAGACCTTTAAATTCCTATTGTATCTTTGTCTCCGTGACCGTGGCACTTACGTGCAAATTGGGCCATATATCGTCATTATCATGAACTCGTGGGCGGGTGTCGTCTACAGCGCTTTTTATTGCTTCACACAATTTTATAATAGCTACGATTGTCGATTGAAAGGCGTTGTTCATTATTGTTGACAGCGCTTGTAAATGATAACTTTAATACAAATTCCTTTTAGATACCGTATTAACGTAAAAACTGATGTCTGATAACGTTTCCAAAACACATAAATAACGTTATGTAATGTTATTATTACCCAACTACGGTGAAGCTGAAAGATGGGTTATGAATTCAGCACACTATAAATGTATGTTAATTTGTTCCCCCATATCTTCTAAACTACCTATAAGAATTTCACAAATGACATATCGTTAGAAGCGTCTTAATCAACCTCTAGTAAGCTATGTAACGTTATATATAATTAAATATGGCATACTCTAGACAACAGAAATTCCTGTAGTAAAAATATATTTTTGTAATGTGCCATGTTAGGTATCAAATTAAATGACTCAGCACATTTACCACACTTAGCACATTTCAAAATTATACTTTTTACTTTTTAGAGCGCGATTTTTTCTGTAGTCCGGTTTTAGTTTATAAACTTATCTATTTATTAAAACACTGCGGAACCGTTGTAACTGTCTTAACTACAAAAAAATGTACTCAATTCATATAATATTTAAATAACGCTAAATAGTAATGTTCAAAATGGTCAAGAGATATCAAAACTTAAAAAGATCACTTGCGTGTCTCATTGAATGCCATTCTGTCGGGCAGCCGCTGCATGACACGTGTGTGTTTATGTTTTTAGCCTTCTTTGTTTTTATGGTATTATGCTTACGCGATCACAGTTTTTCTTCTTCAAACTTTTGCTTGATGTTTGCTACATACGCGGAGAGAACCGACCATAGTAACAGTGATAGGACGAGTGAACATTTAAGAATGTTGACAGGAATGTAGGAATTCTTCCCTGTCTATTTTTAATTATTACTAAAATTGTTATAATTAAGTGAAATGTGTTTCGACTTAGTGGTAAGTACAGTATAATGTAAAAATAACGGCGACAACCGGGAAATCGGTCATCCGTCGACAGTCGTTCGCTGTCACGCCAGCCTGCAATCCTCTCGGCAACTGAATTATGCTAGTTGACCCAAGAGAAGGATACTGTGATGGTTAATCACTAGGAGCGTGGTGGTCGCGAACCAGTCGGTTAAATATCTCTACCACTCCCTTTGATTACTTGATTAACACTGGAAGATCACGGTAGGTAAGCGTATATCTATGGCGTATCTTATAGCACCCGGTATATGGTAGTCGCGTTTCAGTCGGACACTTTTTGTGTTGTTAGACAAGGTAAATTGATAATTGTATAAATCCCCAACACAAATAACTATTCATTGAGATCATTACAATCAGCCCAAATACGATATCTGTGCTACAAGTTGGGGAGGAGGTTAGGTATTCTACGGAATCCAGATGACGCTGCAGAATCAGGTCAAGGTTTTTGTAACATCATTGAAGTAACAGAATACCTAATCTCGACTCAATCAAACCTGTGGAAGATACTCACATCTATGTATCAACTATAAAAAAGCTGATAATCTTCAAACCGCTTAATAGATTTTATTGAATCATAGCTAAGAACACTCTCGATCAAGTCGTCTTTCAAACGAAAAACTCATCTTGTTTTGTCGGAGCTATAAACAAACAAGAAACTCTAGCAAGTAATACTAGAAAAGCCGAATTTCGTTTTACTGGCTATTTCCAAATTATAGTTTCCACGATCGCCATTACTATTCGAAGTATTTTATGAAAATTAACTGTACTTTAATAGGTTAATAACATACAACGTCTAACTCGCAATTAATTCTTATTAAAAGTAGAATCACGTCATAAGTAACAGTATGACAACATGGATATTAAATTCATTTTAAACTTAGCCGTTAATATAATTGTAAAAGTCGAATTACGTATTTAGTATTAGTTTAGTATTTAGTCAGTAGCCGATTTTAAATGAATTCTACAACATATCTTCGACGTCGATTGACGTGAGTTTCAAATCCCTTCAATGAGACTCAGCTTATACTGAACGGAAACCATTGTAATAAACCATGACATGGCGGTAGATTATATCAAAATCAAACAATTCTTTATTCCATTTAGACCCTAAGAACCGGTAATAATAATAATAATAATTGACTGGGAGCACAGAGAAGGAGTACAATGATTTACCCTACAAGAAACTTTTTACATTACATTTTCTAAGGCCTGCCTGGTTAGCTACCACCCTTAACTTGAAAATCTGTCGCCAAACACTTATAGTTGAATTCGGGCAGCTGCACTCGAGAGCCAGTTCTTCTCTAGGCTTAGCGTGTTACCGTCCTATGCAACATCGTCATTTTATTATTCTATCAGTTTCGTTGACATTTGGTATTTATTGTTTAGAACATCTAAATTTCCTAAATAAATCTGCAAGTCATATAATGCCACTGTAATTCAATAAATTCTCCGTTTGTGCAACATTGTAGTAACTATCTCAAATTCTAAGCTCGATCAAAACTAAAACTATAAATTTACTTCATATTAAAATATATCTACCACAACTTGCAGCGCCAAAATAATTAATCCTATTATATTGGACAATTACACTAACAAACTACATCAAGATTTTGCAGAGTTCGTTGAACTACACGTCACTAAACCAAAAAACATCAAATACATTAGAATGATGTAGTGTAACTTTGCTCGCAAATGCGTGAGAAATAGCACACTAAAAACTACTATGAAATAGTGAAACATAATCATTCCTTACTGTTCACTTCCTATAAATGTTTAATAATTAAAAAAAGACAATTTTAACCCACGTGTGGTCCATAAAATTAGAATCATAGTTTCCAATCCAAGATGATTATATTCAGCAGTTAAAATAATTATCATATTTTTTAAATTAAAATCTGAATATAATTTATGTGCATTCGATAATTGATTTCGAAATTGAGTTATCATATGAATTGACGGCAAACGATATGACCGTGGAAGTGTGAGAAATGGAAGGTATTAAGTTTTATTGGCGTGAAGGTGCTAGAAATTTTATATGAAAGTCAAATCATTGTTTATTCCCTGTATTATATTTCGTTTATAAATTTATTTCTACTATCACCTCCAAAAACCGTTTCGAATTCGTCGCATTGATTCTAAAATATAGTATGTCAAATTGTTTTTAAAATATGTTTCATAACATAACTTTTGAAATAGTTACCGTATATTTTAAACCAAATTGTTTATGAATTTATTAAACATCATTCTGAAGACATATTTATTCCTAGACACGATCAATCGTTAAATAAAATTTATATGTAACTACTTCGTAATTGACAATTTAAAATTATATATCCTAATGTTATAAAATTTCTATAAATGTGTTGTAAAGTTCAATATCAATAAATAAATATCTCATTATCATAGGAGGGGAGGATAAGAATTGTTAAAGTTTTCAAATATAAACGTTTCTTTTTCAGCACAGTAATAACCGATTACTGAGTAAGCAGAATTCACATACCTAAGATGGGATACAATTTAGTTTACATACAAATAATTTTTATTTGGAAACATAGGCTAAAGAAATTATTTGAATTAACGAAATTTTAAAAAATACAACTACTGATATTTTCTATACAGTAAATAGGTATTACAAAAACATAAAAAAATAAACCGAAGTTATTTTGAATTTGGTTGCGATAATTTTTTTTTATCTATTTTGTAGCTAAATAAGTTGTTAGTTTAATCTGTTTTCTAAAATTCTAAACCTTTTTCAATTTATCTGATATCGTCTGTATCTATTATCTTAATTGGGAAGATTAAAAATCGCGTAACTCCGGATTCACGTAAACGTAAATCTGCAAATTTGCGTGCCTCTACGATTTCACTAAGGAAACCGGTTAGTAGATTTATATCTTTCAAAAGACTTCAAAACTTAAAGATCGAACGAAAAAAATATGAAAACATGCAATAAACTTCAGATGTTTACTATCAATAGGTTTCCAAATTCCTACACAGTAACGGCTAAGTCTAGAAGGAACAAGTTTCTACCATTTATATAAAACTATAATATGAAATAACAGCACTGTAAACATGTTTGTGGTAACATAAAGCTTTGTCTGTACCTTCAGTGAAGTTATACCCCACGTTATGCCACTGTCCTCCATTAAGCGTAATTTAGCTAAAGCGACCGCAGAATATATTTGCATAATTGCTATACATATTAGCATTGTGGTAAGTTATTTTTTATTATGCTCTGTCACTTAACACTAATCTGTCACTTAGCTTATATCTATGCCCATTCCAGAAGTTGAGCTGAAGTGTCCGTCTTCTTTCTGGAATGATATTAAAATTAATACCAACTTGTAGATATTCCACATTGTAACACAATGTATTTACGATTTTTTATTTCCTACGAAAGATTGCCAAGTTTAGTATTCTGCATTTTTCCTATTTACCTCTAGTGATACTAAAAGGATTATTTTCAAGCATTCAATAGAGTGAGAACACACCGATTCTCTTCGCCTAATTCAAATTAGTAATTGCAAACAATTATCGTTAAATTGATATAAAATTATTTGATATAAACCTAAACCTAATTTCGTGGACATTGAAAAGATACTTCGTTACTTTATTCTACAACTTTTAACTTTTTCTCCACTACGAAAAACTACGTTCTTTTTTATAGGGTAACGATATTCTGTCTTACTTGATGTTGAAAACGTTAAACAGTAAACCTAGAAAAGAAAGTTGATAACATATTTTCAAGTTAAAGGTTGTGCTAGCCAAGACGAGTATAAGAAAATACCAAACAACCCTGTAACTGCAGGGCTTGAATCTACGTCTATTGTCGCCGTGTTTGGGCCCATAACAATCACTTTAAAAATTGTATCTGATAGAAAGCACAAAGGATTCCAACAATATCAGCGACCGTAAAGAATCTAGAATTCATTGTCAGTCGCCACTGCTACGCCGACCTTTCTGCTGATATGTCTCTTTACGTTATGTTTTAAGGACCCCATATTGTATGAATGAGGGAACACACTGGCCTTGATATTACCATAAAGCTGTGGCTTCGCAGCTCAGTACGTGTGGTTCCATTATGAAAGGGAGAAGAGGTAATTAGGTTAAAGAACTCCTCAGTAGACTCGCAATAATTCCAACGTTATTCCTGTGTTACTAAGCTTTACTATCTGCATAAATGATAAAGGATACCTAAATTCCAGTTAGGTCAGTTTAGTCTAGGAGTTAGTGCGGCACGCGAACTCGCGTGTCCGTCTGTCGGGCACGCGCAGATGTTAATGCTGATATAAAACCCATACAAGCAACTTCCCTTGTTCTCCTCATGTTTCATTGTTTGGATCTTGATTACTTTTCTTTTTAGAATCATTGCCCTTATTTGTAGAATATTTTTATTGTTTGCCAGACTCACCTATGTATATGTTTTGGATATGAGAGCTAATTGTTAAGATAATTATTTGTTAACTTAAAGAAATATATTGTGACATGATAACTCAGATTATTTTAATTTTAAAATGGCAGTGTTTGGATTATTCTGTAATTAGTCATAATCTTATGATATTAAAATTTATATTAATTAGAAAAAAATCTTTCAAAACTATTCTATTACAATGATAAAAAAAATCCACTAATTAAGTCCTTTAAAATTGGCTTCTGCATTCATAATATCTTGACCATATAAACCAATTAAAATCTAAACATTTAATGTAATATTTCTATCTTTAACAAAATATTGATCAAACAAAAACATTGTGCGTAGGTACAATTAATTTTATCCCTTGTACCAATAACATGATGAAGTTAGCCATCAATTATAATGATGTGAACGAATTTTACTGACTTTTTGTTTTTAACTGATTTAAAAAGGGGAGGTCCTCAATACGATTATATGTTTTAATGGATGTTCAATCATAAATTATTTATTTTTGAACCGAATAAGATGATTCTTTTTTTCGTTGGAAAGGGAAATACCTAAAGGCGGTTTCATTTCATCGGCATTGAGCCTTAAATTTCACAATAATTGAAGTTAGTTTTCTTTTTTGTTAAAAATGTTTTGTAATTTTGTAAAAATAATTTAACGTTGTTTAAACAAACATGATTTGATTCAAATAGTAATATGAATTTATTTACACATTTCAATTATTTATATACGATAAAAAAAATCTACTAAACGCTTCACAAGTACAAGATTGCCTGTCCACTGAAGTGGAGCCGAGCGGAACTACAAATTTCGACCAATAGAATTGCATAAAAATCTAAGGATGCAATTTTATTGGTCGAAAATTGCACAGTTACATTCCGCTCTGCTTCAGTAGATATGCAGCCTAACTTCAAAATTTAATGCATTTTTTACAATCCGTCCATGGTGTCAATATTTAGACCAATAATATTATAAAGGAGTAACTATCACTGGCGTATATAGCAGCAATAAGCAACGTGATGTTATTATAATCAAAAAATATACAAAAAAAGTAATAACTACAAACACAGAACACTATGGCTATTATCTTACAATTATTACGTTACTAGAAATTCAACGAAACACCGTAACGTTTGCGTGTCGTAAATTATACTTGTTTCTATTTATATAAAACTTGTTTATTTTTCTCCCTGCCTCTTCACATATCTGTTAAATATTCAAGTGTAAATGAAAATCGATCATATATTTAATGGTAACTTTATTTGTGTTGATAAAATTTAATTAAATGACAATTATCTTTCGGTTTTGTAAGAATTCGTGGAACGATATTTCAATCATGATGTTAATAAATTGATTACGCCTACTGCTGTGTTTGCTATTTAAAATGTTTTATTAATCCCTATACGATGCTTTTCCCTTCAGATAACACTTATTTTACAAAAAAATTTTTTTTAATATTCATTAAAAAGACACTAAATATATGACTGAATATAATAATCTCAAGAAAATATAGATAAAAGGTTTTTAATAATTAGAAAAAAAACGTGCTTTTTCCTGCCTAAACTACTGCCAACAAGCTAAACTATAGAACACTGATCGCTAATACGACATTTAATATTTATGTCTGTAAGTTTGGATATTACCAATAATGGCATAACTGATTTCAATAAAATATTGTACACGGGAAGGGTATGTTATACCTCAATTAATAGGTTATAAAAATTATTAATAATAGTTAAAAAAAACGTAAAATAATAGGTATTCAAAAAATTATATTCTTATTAAACGATTTTAAGAATATTATGTACTCTCATTCCAAATTTGATAGGCTATAGAAATTATTAATATATCCTCAAAAATTAAATAAAAAAACTTGTGCGTCTCAGGACGCTCGACAGAAGTGATAACTTAAACTAATCAAAAATAAAAAAAGAACTAACGAAAGAGCGAAAGGGAAGCCGGCGAGATTCGAACCTAGGACTTCGGCCATAGCAGTCATACAAACGACCGCTAGGCTACGAGCGTGTTCAAGTTACCCATAAGAAGTTATCACTTCAAAAGTGAGTAAAATTAAAATTACGAGACGGAAATAAATACTGCGTATAAAACGCGTAAATATTTTTATCATTGATGAAAGAAATTTAACAAAAAATAAAACTTTCTGATTCGTAAAATAATAACATTCATAGATAATATAGTAATATTGATCTCGATATCGTTAATGTCTTAAACCTCGTATCGGATAACCTTAATGGATCATTCAAAAATTAGCTTGTATTTTATGCATTCAATTAAGCGGATAAATCTTTATAGAACTGACGCAGTGCAATCAAGTGAGAATAGGAAAATTCTACGATACAATTCAATTACGGTTTATCGCTGGCCTGTGACTTTGTTCAGTTCATTAAAATCATGCGTAAATTAA
Organism: Saturnia japonica; assembly: GCA_033032175.1. NCBI lineage: Eukaryota > Metazoa > Arthropoda > Insecta > Lepidoptera > Saturniidae > Saturnia > Saturnia japonica. Next base: position 20,256,369 of record CM065309.1, on the reverse strand, counting down.
TTAACCAGTGTATCTTGTGCTTTATTTTTAAATCTGTAACCGAGTCTTGTTTTCTAGCAACCTTCGACAGATGTCACTTTAGAAGGTGCATTTCGATAAGTGTTAGCGAATTTATGAATTTTAATTACGAGATACCTAGGAGCTTTGAGGTTTTTTTTTTTTTAAATCGACTAACGAAATCTAAGTTTATTTGTTTTAATTTTTTCATATGTTTTTCTTAACTCAGAATTTAATCTCGATTTTTCGTAAATAATTTACCAATATGCAGTAAGCATTAACGTGCTCCGGCGCTGCATAGAAGGATTTCGTCCGAAATTCTGCAATAATCCTGAGTGCTATGTGAAGCAAAATATAGTTCCTAGTTTTTACCATATGGTACGGTTATGTATGAAGGTATAGGAAGGCTTAAGAAGATATGGATGAAATGTGTTACTAGTTATATGTCATTGTAATAAAAGGCTTAAGTGCTAAGTGGACAACTGATAGAGAAGATAGAAGAGAAAAATATTTTATACCGACCTTACTTAGGTAGAGAAAGGTTAAGAAAAATAAGATAGTGCTGATAATGCTGCCAGAATTTCAGTTAGTCGTTTAGCTAGTTAGAAATCTCCTTCTTATCAATGTGTTCTAGCAACGAAACTCCAAACCAGTCTTATTTTAAATCTGGCGTGTTCACTGTATTTGACCAAGTTGTTAGATAATGTAATATAGCGATTATCAACGAGTCTAAATACATTAAACAATTACAAATAGATGCCTAGTGCTTCATTTGTTGCACTTAAATAGTTCTGGCAAATGATTAGCTATAACCCAATAGAACTGATGAAACTGTAAGAATTTTCAGTATATCATAAGTTGATTTTTTTATCTATATTATTTGATCGTTTATTTAATTTACCAATCTAATGATTGATTTACTACAATAATTGATGACTAGTTTTTGATTTTTATAATAATTATAATTATGTAGTCCATAGATCACAAGTGTCTGGGATCTCAAAGCGGTTCGCTTCTAGATAACCGTTATTGATCAATACTCCACAGAACTTCCGTAGTTTTCCCCTTTTCAACCGGTATCTGCTAATGTCAGAGACAAGATGAAAAATTAGTTAATTCAAAATTATAAGCTACTAATATTGAATGAATAGCTGACTAAATAAAAAAATCTTGATCGATATTTACTTTTCTTAAAAATGACTAGGCATTTCTTTCATGAGACGGTCTAAATTTAAAAATTAGTAAAAATTGACAGAAAACTTTTTGCCTTTTCTAAGTCTCTATCGAGATAGGTTATCGGTACTATAAAGACGAAAATGGCCAGTAAATGGGATGAAAAGTCCGAAATATTATAAGACTAATATTTCTACAGTAAATGGAGGTTGGAGTGGCTGGGGTCCGTGGACTCAGTGTCGCTGCAACGGTCGAGCTTCTGGAGGCCAAAGACGCACCAGGACTTGCACTGAACCGCACCCGCTGAACGGTGGCGCCCTCTGTCAAGGTCAAGCGGTGCAGAGAACTTCGGATTGTATACCCTGTCAGAACGGTAAGAACTAAGTTTCGCAATATTACTGTTTCCCACACATTCGCTAAACTAACGTAAAACCTAACATTTTCCAATATAAAATCCTCTTATGTATTTGTCTAATTTTTCATTTTAATATCAGTAGATTATTTGTCCAAATTACGTCTAACACTAATTATTTGACCTAATTAAATTGTTATACATTTTACATATTTTCTCATTTATATAAATTATCTTGTATGATTTGTAATGTTGATTGGGTTGGAATTATCCAAATAACACTAAATTTATTTGTAGAATCTATATCAATCTACACTTTTTAGCAACATTTATAGCTATTGTAATGTATTCCTTATTGAAATTTTATAAAGAATAAATTTAGACACATTATTATAATTTTTTAAACGTTCATAATTTCTGCCACGTTGCTTTCGATGAAGATGGATATGTGGAGCTACAAGGTTATGATAATACACAACAACTGCTCGTCGGTGAGTAAAAATAAGTATCTATTTGATGTACTTAGTAATTTTATATCAATGTAAAGATATCTGTATTAATCATTATATTTAATTTTCACTAGCTATTAACTGCGATTTCCTTCTCGCCGTCTTCAAAATGAAACGACTCGCGCGTCACCTGTTATCGACTGTTTGTACTAAAACGACACATTTGCGGGTGTGCGCACAACAACTCACCAAAATTAAGTTGCAATCGGATGAATAGTTTAGAAAGGCGTAGGTAGACTAAGTTTTTTTTTTAAATTGGCAATCTAGGTCTTAGTGTCTGATATTAATTTCAACTTTATATCTCAAGCCATTGTGGAGACAATAATGCATAATCCGTAATATAAATTTATCCTGTAATAATTTCCCACGGGGTTTGAAACGGGTTCATTATTTTCTGATTTATATCTTAACCCAAGTCAAAAAAAAAATCATTCTCGTGCCAGCTTTTAGGACTATAGGTTTGAATAATCATTCAGTGAGCGAAATTTTTAGTATCCATTGACTTAGAAACATGTTTTTAAGGCAGTCAATATAAGATCATAGATTATAGGTATTCGATATTAATTTCAATTTTCTACCTTAAGCCATTCTTGATAATGCCGTTTTTCATTTGAAGTTGGTACGAAATCCTAAAAATGAAATAATACACACTATCATAAACGTCTATTCTTGCATTAAATCGTGGTATTCAATGCTAAGTATTCAAACCGTGACTCGGAAAACATGAAAGTTTAAGTACATCATAGGGACTAAATTACATGAGGAATTAAAGAAACGGTACTGCGACACACAGACGTGTGGGTCGTCGAACACAACCGACTGTTGACAATTACAATGGCTCTCAGGGATCTTATTGGTTTATGCTTAATGCACCGCGTGGGACTGAAGGAACTACCTTTGAGTGGAATGTTTATATATGTTTGATTATTCATCAAACATAAAGACTCATTCACACGAGGCCATTTTCTTGCCTATTGCTTACAATAAAATTGAAACAATTATTGAATTCCTTCATCAGAACTTCTTGGGTGACACAGAGGAATTTCTTTGAAGATTTATCTCTACTCGAGGCAGTCCCACCAGTGGAATACCTCCACCATACAGAAGATTCTTGGAGTAGAGGGGATTCAAAGCCGGCAACACGCTAGTGATACCCATAGTATTAAAAGCGTCCATAAGCTACAGTAGCCACTTACCATCTGGTGGCATCAGGCAAGCTTGTTTGTTACCTTAGTTGTAATCAAAAAATGTAAACAACAAGTAACACCCTTTATGTATATCTCTATAGGAGTCAAGTTCCCATTTAAAACTTTTGTACGTTGAGCACACAATAATTTCTGACACAATTCTGTGTCATATAATTTTTTAAACATGAGTGTACTGAGTGAGGGTATTTTGATATTTTTTGTTTGTTATTTTCTTAAATCCGAACCCTTCAACTCCAAATTCGCGTGCAAATACTACAAGTGCATCATTCCATGCATCACGATTCTTAGAAATATTTAAAATTTTCGTTATCCCATAAATATTCATGATTGCGATAAATTTCAATGAAATTTATTAAGTTAGTAGAAGGAACCACGTTGAGCAAGACACGTTCACACAAGACGTTGAATACTTAAATTAATCATGAAAAAATAGTACTACCACGAACAAGTCTATGTTTAGACAAGTCCAACCTAGAAAGCAAACATTCTATAAACATAATTTCCTTGGTGAAAACAAAAGATACAGGTGTCAATGTTTTTTTTTTTTGCTACACATACATGCAATAAACACTTTCAGATATGACTCGTGTAAACAACTGCTTACAATTCTTGAAGGGTTATTATTGCACTGATTTAATTGTATTCAATTATTACTATTGTATGAATAAGAAAATGACCTCGTGTAATTAAGCCTTAACTTTAACAGTTGGATTATACTTTCAAGTTAGATAACTTAAATTGCTTTGTGTATTTACACAAATACAATATATTAACAATAGGTACGTTTTTTATGGCGTTTCATTTGTTTTGTATTATTATGGGAACTAATTTTTTACGAGGTAACATAGATAATGTCACTTGCGCCTATGAAGTTATTGTACGATTTTGTTTTTTTTATTTTATAATTTACCTTTTGATTACAGCTAACCTAAAATAAATAAATATGAACAGGACGTCTGACAAAGACATCTGCGGTATCATATTGAAAATTATGTTCTTATATCCCATACATTATAAAACATATGTTGAAATATACAGATTTCAGAAAAAAGAAATCTGTTTATATTATAATGATTTTAACACAACTTTTTTAAAGTGAAAACTTCTTTTAGCGCGCTACGCTTATTTTTAGATAAGATAAAATCTCTGGACTCGTGACACCGTTACGAGACGCAGCTATAGTGTGTGCATATATGTATGTATATATAGCAGACCGCCAACGCGTATTTTATAAAAGAATATTAAATGTATTTTAAAGTTTCTAACAATTAATAAAATACAATTCATAAATAAAATGCAATTCATAACCCAATAACTAAGTTTTCACTTTGTCGGCACTCCCGGAGTGCAATTCGTATTTTTTTTAATCATTTTTACTGAAGCTTTTACATTTTTGACATTTTTGCAAATTTACCAATTCAGCAAAATCAACTGTACTTTTAACCGACGTCATTTTTCTTTCCATAACACCTTTGTTTATGAACCGATTTAGATAATTTTTGTTTTGATACCTCAAGACTGGTTCCATTTTAATTTCATTGGCATTGGACCTTCGAATTCAAAGATATACCAGAAACTTCTGAAAATCATTGAAGTTAGTTTTCCTTTTTGTTAAAAAATGTATTCTAGTTTAATATACATTGAAACTACAATATTCAGGTTATTATCAAATTCTAAACAATAGTATAATCAAAATTTTATAAAACTCTTTAAAACTTTAAAAACATATATAAAATGAATGCCAATAATGCTTAAGAACATCCTTTTAATAAGGATATAGCGCCTTGTCTTCGCTTTCACGTTTAGATACCAATCAATTCCAGTTACTCACGTTTTTTGCCATTGCTGTCTGCAAGCTGCTTGATAGCAACCACATACGATAGTTTGCCACCTCTCGACGGCAGCCTTTATTTTAATGTACTTTCCACAAATTACGTTTCATAAATATAAGCGTTATAGTTATATTAAAAGCAATTTGAAAACGGCACAAACATTGTTATCAGCATGTAACAAAATGGATAGGAAATCAAAGTGTAAGGCGGAAAATCTGTTGTCAAAAAAGGATAAAAATACCTGCTTAAATTTGTTCAGCGGTATTGGCTAGCCGGCCACTACTTTCTTATTCTTTTCCTGTTTACACAGAATACGAGTATTTTCTCGCTCACGCCTGTGTCAAGTCGAAAGTGAGCTATGGGCAATTGCCTCTCATTTACGATGCCATCAATATACCGTATCTACTTATAAAATAAAATTCCTTACCACCATTTATATTGTAGTTGACCCAGTATTTTTTATTATATTAATATTTATAGCTTGTCATTTGATCATAATCTAACTTACTGTTAAGTGATATAAGTTGTAATATAACCAAAGATGCGATACTAAGCCAAGAAAGGGAGATAGCTGGCGATAATGTTTCAGTGGTGACATGTTCGGACATTACGTTGATTGATGTAGACTGAGATTTTACAATAAGCCTGACAGCATTTGAAAGCAAACCTCGCTAGATACGAACCTCAAGCAGAAAATCTGTAACCAAACACCAATAAGTGTATTCCAGCAGCAGCGCTAAAAAAACAGTCCTCCCACTAGATTTAGCCTGTTACTATATTGGTCCCCATGTTCACTTGTCTTCTGATGAGGGTGTAGTGAAAATGCTAAATCTACAAAGTATAAAATTCGGCTCCCGTAACGCATTGAAAAATGTTTCAGTTTTCAATTATAGGATGGTAGCTATCCAGACAAGAACTACCATAGGTCTTATTACGATGTTTTCTATCACCAATAAGTTAGGCTTCTTATGACATTGGAAACCATATCAATCAATGCAACGTCAGAACTCGAATGTAAATAAGGTAAATTGAAAATTTAATAAGCCCCCGACACACGATATCTCTGTTGTAAGTTGTTGAGAAGTTAGATATCCTACGGATTTCAGATGACACTGCAGCATCAGGTCAAGGTTTTTCTAATATCATTGAAGTAAGAATACCAAATCTCGACTCAATCTGACCTGTACAAGAGACTCACATCTACTTATTAAAAGAGCTGAAAATTTTCAAACGGCAGAACATTATTTAAAAAATCATAGCTAAGAACATTCTCGATCGATTCACCTTTCAAACAAAAAAAAAAAAGTTATCAAAATAGGTTCAGCCGTTTCTTAGCTACGATGCCACGGACAGACACACAGATACACACGTTAAACTTACAACACCCCTTTTTTTGAGTCGGGATATAAATAAAAGGCACGTTTTTATCCTTTAGAATTTACTGAATTTCGGTGAACATCCAATTATATTGAATTAACTATTAAAACACGCTAGTAACTTTGTCCGGTCTTGTCCTCATCAAACTTCCTAACTGTGTGTATCAACAAAATAAAGTAGACCAACCGGGTAGACAATAAAATCCAATCAAGAGGCGGTTGTTTCAAACCGTGAAACGTTGGGTGATTGTGCGCGCTAATTGGTTACACATGTCGGTCGGCATGCGTCGGCTCGCTTGATGAACTACACGGCCGTATGTGTTATATTAAAGTTCAACGAGTAAATATGAAACCCTTGAAATTACGGTCGGAGTTTTAGCTTTTATGTTCTGGTTTAAATTGTTTGAAATAATTTTATATCTTGTCTTAAAGTTACTAGTAGGTATAAACTATATGTGGAAGGCTTAACATAAAAATAAGTTTAAAATCCAACAACAGTATCTTTAAAACTTGCCAATATTTTAAATGAAATATAATATGTTTGTACCGTTGTTATATTGCAGATTGACAAGACATTTATTTACAAAAAGAAAACCAACCGCATTGATCTTGAAAGTTCCCTGGTATATCTCCTAAGTTGAAGGTTCAATGTCAATGAAATTAAAATGCAGCCACCCTTGAGGTATCTCTCTTATCCAACAAAAAAAGAGTCATCCAAATCGGTTCATAAACAAAGAAGTTATGGCTGAAAATCCATTAAAAAAACAGACATGCAAATTCAGTAACTTCTATCTTTTCTAAAGCCGGTTTAAAATGTCTCGTTACTTCAAATCTGAGAACAGTTTTAAAGTTTTTAAAGTGAAACCTTTATTATCATTGTTATTGGAACGCGATGAAATGGAAAAGCGACACTAAAAAGAGACAAACACATCTATAGGATGCTGCGAGAGAATGAGATAGAATGCATTAAACACGGTTAATATAAGTCCTGATTTTCATGACAATGATCGTCGTCGAATTGGCCTAGCAATGTGCCAACCAGACTTGTACGCACTATTGTACGTACAGTATGAGTGGTCGATAGATCGATTCCCGCTGATTTAGTATTTTTAAAAACAGATTTTAAAGACATTTTTATGTTTTCTGAAGGTCTCACATCTACCGCGTGTGAACTGCACACATGTTTTTGAAGTGAAAACTTCTTTTGCTGTGTTGCGCGATTTTTGGTAGTGGAAATACTTATGGATTCACGTCACCGATGAACTCGACATGCTCGTGACGTATTGCGCTTGCGTCAGTCTAGCGACGCGTGGTATAGCGGCCTGTGTACATGTATACGCATATATACACTAATACATTGTATATACTCGACTGTATAATAATACGTATGTTTGATATAATTTATAATTGATTTGATTCCATTGTTTGGAGTTTTCACTTCTGTCGACAGTCCTTATGACTGCCTCTGTTTTTTTATACCCTTTACAGCATTGCTGGATTTTATACCTCTTCCTGAAAGAATAATTAAATATTGATTTAATTTGATTAATATAATGTTTATTTATACACTGCTATATTATTTTTAAACAATTAAAAATGCATTAAAACGTCATATTTGTTTTATTACGCACGTGAGAAGTTTATTTTCTAGCTTTTTATTAATTTTTTATTTTTAAGAATTACCTGCACAGTACACACAAGCTTTTTATACAATTTATTTTGTCACTACGTGGACATTTCTCAAGACGTTTTTAAGTTTTCGTCTCTAATACGTATTGTCCCTAGGTCAGTTCCAACTAGAAAATATACACGAGTTATTTAAGAAATTGTTAATACACGTCAATGACATTGAATCGGCTAAAATGACATACATTTTTTTAAAATCCTTTCGTAGGAAACATCTTATTTTCAAACCCTATAGGGGATGAATGTTTAAAAATCATTTGTTAGTGCCACCTACGCAATAGATGGAATTCGTGTGCAAAATATCATGCTTAGTTCTAGTATCTAGAGCCACTGGTTTAATTTTTGCGTTGTCTGGCGACCCGTCTTAAGAATTGTATTTAGTAAATTATTGGTTAAAATCTAAAATCATCCGCCAAATAATTGTAATCGTTATGTATGTAGGATTTTTTGTCTAAAAAATTACCTAGCTGAGGAGACGTCAAGGGAAGCAATTACATACAATTTATTTACATTCTAAGCGTTTTAAAGTAACTTAATGGATAATATATTGTATGTTCCGTGTTGCCAGATGTTTCTTACTTCGGGCACTTATGGTATATTTGGTAAAAAAAAATATTTGTGTTCACATATTGTACATCATTAAGTTTTTTTTTAATTAGACTCTCGGAACTGGCGATTTAATTTTAGAAAATTTTTGACTTTCATATGTACCTCGTTATGGATATAATTAAATATAATATAGTTTTGTTATTTTGAATTGTTTTCAAATAAGGTTAGAGTATAGTGTATATATACATAATGCAAAAGTTTATTTTTATAATATTGTAATAATTATATTCATTTATTATTAATACAGATATTATAATAACATTTTGAACAACATAATTTATAAGATAATAAGTTGAAGGTCCAATGCCAATGAAATAAAATGGGACCACTGTTGAGGTATCCCCTACCAAATAAAAAAAGAATCATCCAAATCAGTTCATAAACAAAGAATTTTAAAATATATATTCGAAATTATTAACCTTCGTTCTTTTGTTGAAGTCGGTTAATAAAATTTATTTTTAATCTAAATTATTTTGTAATGAAATTTTCTACATAATTTATGTATTTTACAACAGATAGATACTACAATTGTATTTAGGGGGATATATTTTAAGAAAACTGTTTTTTTTTTAAGTAATTACATCATCTATAAATATTAAATAGAGCTTATTTTTTAAATAACTTATTTTTAAGAACGCACTCTGCATGGTAGGGTATCTGGCAACCCTATTTATGTCCGTTGTTCTTCTAACGAACCTCGACTGATTTATGCGTACGCGCATTAATTAATACGAAATGTAACACACTGTCGTAGTTTAATATGCATTTATGTTACACCCACACATATGAGAGAGGGGAGAAATATTATATGGCGCAATTTATAAGAAATTAAACAGATTTACTTAATTTTTTCGAAATATTGCATTTAACAACCAATTGAAATCTAACAATAACAGTGACCACTGCTAACGTGAAAAGCTCACGTGAGAACAGTCATCATCACCGCCAAAACGTTGAATTTCTTGGTTCTTTCTGAAAATATTTCAATTTACATTTTTATCATAGAAAAAAGTTCAAAAGTATCTCATCTCATTATGCAATTATAAAATTTGATTTTAATTAACCCTGCAAAGTAACAGACCTGCACAAGATTCAAGTTTCGCAGCACTACTACATTACCACATTATTTTTATTATAAAAATGGGGCAAACGGGCAGGTGGCACACCTGATGGAAAGTGATCTCCGCCGCCCACAAACATCCGCAACACCAGAGGGCTCTTAGATGCGTTGCCGGACTTTTAGGGAAGAATAAGCTCGCTTCTTGAAGGTCACCAGATCATAAGGGCTTGGAAAGACCTCAGGCGACAGCTGGTTCCACAGAGTGATCGTGCGAGGCAAAAAGTGTCCTAAGAAACGCATTGTTGTGGAACGCTGGATATAACTGAAGTGATGTTTGATTTTCTCGCGCCGTTATGTTTTGTTCAGAAAGTCTAATAAGGGTTTTCATAAGCAGCAATTTTTACGGTGTAATGTAATACTGCCAATTTTGGTTCCACCGCGTGTCTTTAAGTGAGCAATTGTATTCGAAATCCATAAAGTGTTGTGACTTAAAGTAAGTCACTTCCAATATGCACTAGCATATTAGATGATTCAACTTAGTCTTTGATTAAAGCAAGTTACTACTGCGTGATGATTAATGATATGGTGGTCACTTATATCAATCAAATTAGACCCTTATTTGTTACTTCCGTTGCAAAAAAATACTCTAAATTTTATTAAGTCGCTACCTCACATACCTTGGGCCATCACCCAAACCAGTATAAACGTGGCCACTCTATTATTTCTTTTTGGAAAAAAAAACTATGTGATTTATGCTCCACTCGCATGTAAAGACTGTTACGGGCTTAGCTGCAACGTAGTTTAATTTCAATTTATTGGACGATACCTCGCCGGTTGATGGAACTCTCTGTATTATTAGATACGCGATTAATAATCGAAAACGATGCGGTAATTGGATTTCAAGTGTCGTGATACTGGTTACATTAAATTTATAATATGGAGGTTTCGTACATACATACATGCCATCACGCCTGTATTCCCGAAGGGTTAGGCAGAGGTGTACTAATGTACACCCACAGTTCGCCGTGTATGTTTTTACGTCCCATGTAATAGGGGGCGAGCCTATTGCCATTAATCGGGCACAAGCCCAAACTCCGAGCTGCTACTGGAAATTTCATAGAAAACCCTGATAACACCTGATAATGACCTAGGAATCAAACCCAGGACCTCGATGATAGCATTCGCGCTTACGACCATTAATTATATTTTAAAAGGACAGACTTTCCAAAGTCTTTCTTTTTTATATTTTTGAACCCTCTGGGTCGCAGATTAGTACTACAATGATAAAATTGCGAATTGTTTCTTATGTTAGAGTATGTCTGATTATTTTTTAGTAAAATTAAAAAAAAATCATAATTAGAAGACATCCTTGATTAACTAATCAGCACTTCTGATTCTGAGTCAAACTATTCCGAACGGAACACATCATAATGAAAGCAAAATACCACACCGCCACCACCACCAGGAAGTTCTTCTGCGAAGTAATAACCATTACACAGACTGTTAGTATAGAAGAAAATTATTTATTTTAAAATGGAACTGAGAACAGTAAGAACTTCACTATACTATACTATTTCCATATCTTTATTTTCTCGATGACAGTTCTAATTTGATAGTTGTACAGTGTTGTGACCAAATAAGTAATGATATCGATCGCATATATTTATTATATTTTGAACAAAGACAAATACAACAAAAACGTTGAAATATAAATAAATAAAGATTACGTGTCGTTATTATTATTTAGTTTCATTGTCGAGTACCTACCTATACTTACTTATTTTGAAGAAGTTGGCATTATCAATCAAGAATTAATACGTGTAACATCTTGTAATGAAATGTAATATTAGTTAATAAATTTGTACTAAAGTATCCGGCAGTAGTTTAGTTTCTTACATTTTGTAAAAAAATATTGGTTCTGTTATCGTGTTACGTTTATCGATATAGCTTCATCCTTATCAGTTTCTCCGACTCTGGTATAACCTTGTACGTGTGTAAACGTCATATTTTTATAAAATAATGCATACATAATGTAAAAACGACGCTCGTTCAAGTTTTCACAGGAGCTGTCATCAAGAAAATAAAGAAATGGAAATGGTATAAGTATACTTATTCAGTATACTATAAATGTAGTATACTGTACTATCGATATACTAAGATATCTTCAATCGTGCAATTTTCGTAGTAACATTATTCGTTTATTCCATTTAATGAGCTCTGTAATACATTTAAAGGTTAAAACGGGATTTTCTGAGATGGTCAGAATGAAATGGATTTTAAAATCCGAAAGGAAAAAGTTTAGCGTTTCGTACGAATATCTGACATGATTTTGAATTCATGTGTACTCTTTCTTTTAGATTCTTAACTTTAAAAGATCACATCTTCAATAGTATAGGTTTTTGTCTTTTGAATTACTTTTACATAACAATTATCAATGTACCTTCACAGATATATGTTGTTACATGTTTATAGCGTTGAAAATGTGTAGAACTAAAGGACGAATAATAGCGATCGTCTTCGTCAAAGAGACCTGCATATACAACACCGCAAAAGCTTATTAGGTAACTGGAAGCACTTTGTTTCCGAAACACAAAGCAACAAAACATACAAAGGTCTAACACATACATTATATTCTCAGACATTATTGAGTTTACCTTCAATTCTGCAGCGTAAAGCAGAAAAGGATGTTATTTATAGCATCATACTTCAGTGGTTAACCTCAATCTTGTTGTCGATATGGGATGATTCCGATTGCATTCTAACCGTTTTAGCATGTAAAATTGATAGGTTCTTTTTCCATGATTAGGCATTAAGCAATACTAAAAATTTTATCCAAATAAATAAAATTATTGTGAAATTTTTATTTACCATATAGCTGCGATCCAGTAGAGAACAAACACTCTAAACCACTAATACCTCTTTTTGTCAGCAGAGTGAGTATAGTTTTAGTGAAGCCGAAATTTGTTTGGTAATGAAAAATACATGCCACCTCTTACTTTCCATAAATACATTTAATATAAAAAAAAATTAAACGAAATTCCTCTTACAGCTTTGCCTGGGCGCTGGGGTGCTTGGACCGAATGGTCAGTCTGCGGGGCCGACTGTAGGCAAACTAGACGGCGATCTTGCACTGGCGATACTCCTTGTTCCGGAGCTCACACGCAACATGCTGACTGCGTCGGTGATTACTGCGGAGTACACGGTGGTAAGTGAACAACAAGCGTTATTTAAAAACCAAAGTTGATCCAGAACTTGACTCCCTCTCTCTCTCTTTCCTGTGCAATTATGAATCCCACCTGATAGTTTGGTCTGCCTTCCTTATGTTTAGCTTCCACTTCGCTCTATCGGATGTATCATTTTTGCTAACATTGCAAGAATTTAGAACTATTTTGATTACGTATGTTCATTCAGTTTTCTATCGTCCTCCGGGTCTGGACCCCGGTATGATCACATGCAGATTTCTGCAGTCCAGTGAAAGCACAATCACTAGCACTGTTTGAAGGTTCAAATACTGATACATACATAACGCAGTCAACTCGCTTCCAAGCAATAGCTTGTATTTGAGGATCACGTGGGATATGACTGTGATGTTAATGAAGCTAGTTTATGTTCATGGCCTGCAGTGTTCAATTAACATTAGATGGACTGCATACTTATTTACCACATCAATCAATGATCTATCTAGAATAAAAAAATCTCTTATCTACATTAATTTTTATTGTACAGGTTTTTTGTAATAAATAAAAACATGTAAAAAATCAACATGATCGCTTACTTCATTATATTGTTTACGAGGTATATTATAAATCTCTTACATTTAATATGCTGAAATAAGAATATTTAATCATATAAAATGTGTTTGAAGAACTAACTGCCCCATTAGCCTAGTAGTCGTAGTGTAACTACTATGCTCTAGGTCCTAGGTTTAATTCCCAGGCCGAGCAAAGTGCTATTAGGTTTTTCTATGAACTTCTCAGTAGCAGCTCGCAGTATGGCGTTAAACCCGATTATTAGCAATACGCTCACTCCTATTACATGAGACCTAAAAACATGCCCGACGTACTGTGGGTGTACATTAGTACATTTCTACCTAACCCTTCGGGGATACTGGCGTGATGGTAGTTATGTTATGTGTTTGAAAAAATTAAATATATTAATAATTTTATTCAAATAAAATTTAAAATTAAGAACCGAACTGCCATGTTTCCTTTGAAATTTAAATCAACATATAATTCAAAACGGTCTCCCCTTCCGTCTGCAGTTTATAAGCTCTTAGTGACAATATTTTATCTGTTTAATACCAACACGACCCACATACGAGACAAACGACAAACTTAAACAACATTTCGGGCAAAACTTTATGATTCCCTTGTCACAAGGGAATTACAAATTATGAAACTATACAGAAAGGGACATGTTAATTAGTTCGGATTCTATGAAACAAGTTTCTTGCCAGATGCCATACCGACTAAATATATACTTCCTTTTCCGCGCCCGTTCATAACTATGAAATGCTACGCTGGTCGCTTCATAACAGGCTATCGGCTGTAATTCCATCGTACCACGCAACGTTGACCTCCCCCGCCTCCCAGAACCTTAAGAAGATAAAGGTGTCGAAAAGGTGAAGCATGGTTCCGAGTTAGATGGACACGTTAAAAAGATTCGAGAGATACTAAAATCGGGAGCCGTGACCATCTGGGTCGTATCATATCGTCTAAATATAGACGAGGGACTAAAATTTTATGGTGGCCTTACGGACTTTTGAGGTAAAGTTTTATGCGTCATAGGCGAAATTGGGTTATCTCTTATCGTTCTACTATCTTGTCTAACTTTTGAAACTGTATTTCAAATAGCGCGTAATATTAATGGTCCGCTTTTAGGTGGTTGAGCGATTTATTGCAAACAATTACTGTATCCATGGACTGCTACAGTAACTTTGATAAAGACTGTTAACCGGTCCCCTGCAATCCTACTAGGAAAAAAAAAGCTGTCAACTGCAAATGGGCAATCCCCGCGAAACGGGAAAGTTCCCCGGGATTGCAGTAATTTAATAATTTATCAGCAATTTTGTATAGTACCTATTTATAAAACTATTATTTTTGTATTCTTTATGAATTGTACTAACTGATAAATAAACAATTTAACGTATTTGCTGTTTCTTTTATTTTGTAAATCTAAGCTAAACATAGAAATAAGAAAATATTCATTACGATTGCAATAAAACTCCAATAATTTAAAAAACTCCCAAGGAATATCACAAATATTTATTTTATTAACATTACAAATAATCTAACACTAACATAACATTAACAACACACAACTTTCTGAGCAAATTATTCTAAAAAATTATTCTAAAAAAAATAGCATTCAAAAAAAATCAACACTCTCAAGAGGCCCCATAGGGGTGGAGGGCACTAAATATTGAAATGGTTAAAATTACACTCTGAGAACAACGACAGTCAGGAAGTCCTTTTGTAAAGTATTTATTTTAAAATAATATTAGATATTAATTATATTCCTACTGTAAATATAGCTACTTTAATAAATAAATAAAAAAAAAAAAAAAACTCACCATGACGTTTAGATTACAACTTGAGTTGATGTGGTAATTTTACGAAAAAATAAAGTAAAAACTTCACAAATACGTAATGTATTATATTTAAATGATTTAGTACTAAATTATCCATTGTTTTCAATCGAAAAACCCACTTAAACACTAAAAAACAACACTAAAACAACACATTTACACGCACACTTAACGGTCGCTGACTGACGCTAACTGTAGTTCGCAACAGACTAAAACGGGCAACGAAATGCCTTCTGGACGATATTATATTACTGTTTTAATAGTTTGTCTCTGTCTTTGGCTATATTAACAAACTAGTAGGAACAGGACAGAAAAGTCCGAAAGCGCAAAAACTGGAGTGTAAAAACAAGAAACGGTTGCGGACCGATGCATACTGCTCTGCAGTTATGTCATTTTGGCGGCGGACCGGCGCATACAGTTTATGCAGCAGGGCGGTTAAGTAATTTGATACGTTTGTGATTGTCTTACATTTTCAACTGTGAATAGTGGTTAAAATTAATATTTATAATGCATCTGGGAGATTGCTTGCCCGTTAGTACAAAGTACCTGAGGGATGACTTTGAAAATTTAAAAAGCCTAAAGGATTCTACAAAGTTGTTTTTGTAGTCCCAATTAATAGTGATATTACCAGAATATTATGTTATACAATCAAGACTCTTCAAAATGTTCCATTCATGTCAGAATATGATATTAGTGTTATAAAACTGAAATTAGTCAAATTACACATTTAGCTTAATATTTCTTGATAAATACATAGAAACTAACCATAATCCATTGTATCTGTATCTAACAGTTCATAAAGTGTATTCCACAAAACCCAGAGGTTTCGGGAAAAAATACCTATCCAGAGTTCGGCGAATCAGTCATATTTGTCACAGGATGGCTGAATTATTTGGCCGTAAAGTTACTCCACCGTCATAATTGATATATTATTCAAATTGCATTATTTGCAATATTTACTAAAAATTTTCAAACAGTTGCAGTAATTTATCTATAATAACGGTTACTAATACATATATTAAATTAAATTAATGAATACTGCGAATCGTATTACAATTAGAACCATTGAACTTACACTCCTCAAAATATTGCCATTGGCACTCACCGAAAAGTGACAGAAAGTGATATAGATAATACTCATTGTTTAGGTTCATGAATACTGCAAATGTCAAACAGAAAATAGTCTATCGTCAAAAAGTCGCTGGTCGAATTTCGAGCTTAGGGCAATCGCTAGTTATCATAAATATACCCTGTGAAAGCTTCATCATACACAGTTTTTTTTGTACCAAACAGCTGATGTTTTAATTATACACCCTAACAATGTATATTTTTCTTAATATCATAAATATTTGCCCTTTAAACTGTACTCGTAAACATATCCACCCACAAGGCACAAACAAACCATTTGTATCGTGTCAACCCATTAAGTATGATGTTAACCGATTAAAGTACGCTTAATAACAGGCCTGCACATATCCAACCGTGTATCTCCCTCGGCGGTCTAAAACCAATCTCGAAATGGAAAATGATCAGTCCATATTTTGTTTATAATGGCAATAAATCATTTTCGGTGGTCCCCGTTGACTCGGTTTCAATTTCCTATTTCTGTTTACCGTAAATTTGATAAATAGCTCCGGGGCCGGTGAGTTGTTTCGTTTGTTCAGCGATTTCTTCTTAGACGTGAACTTGTTCCATTTTACGCTAAATAAATTCGCTATGTCGAATATTGTTCTTGTTTATCAATTTATATTGTTTATCTTTCCCTTGATTTAGTTCTGATTTATTTGCTATCGTCAGTTCCTAGCTGGTTTGGATTTCATTCGACATTTGTTTTGTTTTTGCCGATTTCTGTTATAAATGTTTTCTGATAATTAATTGAAGTCAATTGTAGAATGTCTATTGATTGTTCTTTTTTTACGTTTCTTTAATTATACTATTAACTATTACTCAGTCAGTTTACTCGAACTTCTTTAATATTTCAAGAAGTGTTGGTCAGTCCAGTCATACATTAAGAAAAAGGGATCCTCGTAAAAAAAATCTTAATTTTATCTCACTCTTCATCTCAATTGAATTATAGTGTTATATGTAATATATAGCTCAATTTTTGACCGCAGGTTCTGCTATGGAAAAAATATCCATGCTTTATACACATGTATATTTACATATTTGTTATTTATATCAGTGAATTCGTCAAAATGAAAATTTTATTTCAGAGTTCACAACGAGACCTAATTAAAAAAAATAGTTCCAGTTACATTTTTTAAAGTGAAATCGCTTGTCTAAATTAGTAAATATATTTTCTCAAATTAATAAACTATGACATGACATGACTAAGATGGGTGATCTGATAGAAGATTTTTTTTACGTGAAGTCACAAAAATGTAGCATATTATTTCATTTGCGAACAGAGTTACCTTAATATATTAAATAAACTGTATTTACTTTTAATATCCTGAACAGGAATCTCTTTGAAATAAGAAGATATGAAATACGGACCATCAGTGAATAACACATGAAAGGTGAATGCGAGGAACGTCGGCACTGTTGGTAGGTCCCATTCATTCACGCGGCACCCACTGGAACCACTTCATTAGCCTAATTGCCACGTACAAAGGGGAAACTGTGGAATTTTATAGCGCCTTTTCATCTTTTTTGCGGGTCGACTTCGCAATGTGTTGAACGCGTTAAGAAATTTGGAACTGCATACACGCAATTCATACTATTTTTGTGTGTTAAGTAATTTTTAATTTTGTTTTATCTTCTTTGTATTTATTAGCGTCCGTTAGAGTTACGCGTATATAATATACAATGGAAATGATTATCTTAAATAGTCCTATAAAATAGCCGCGATAGCATATATATATATTTTTATGTGTAAGGCATTTTCGTCCAAATAGCTCTACAAATATTATAAACGCGAAAGTTTGTGTGGATGGATAAGCTACTCGAAGTACTAATCCTGCGCAGACGAAGTCATGGGCAGCAGCTAGTTATTTACAATTGAATTCGTTTATGCACAATAACTAAACTGTATCACATAAATTGCTCCCAATATTATATAATATAGGTCCAAATAATGTAAGTTTATGAATTAAAATTAAAAACACAAAACCGCCAAATCAACATCCCGGCAATTACAAGAATTATTTGCTATTCGCTTAACAAATTAAAGCGATAAAGCATGGTTTAGAGGTCTATCACTCGATATGACATCGAATCTTGCAGCGAAACTTAGCTTTCTGTGCAGAGAATATCGTAAAACAAGTCATAGAACGATGGTATCACTTATTAGATGTTGTTTGACTACTACCATCAACTTAAAAACCTATAGCACCAGTTTTCTATGTGTTTCTTAATATTCCACTCTATTTAACAGCGATTGCGACTGTTTGGTTAAAATTTTATTTAGGGTATTTGTTATACCAATAAATTTGTGTACATTTTCATTACGGTAGTATTGTTTTCCAGTTTAATGATCAATTATGAATGTTCTGTATTTATGATAAAGAAATTTGAAATTGGTCGTTAATATCCTTGTACTTAGTAGCTGGAATAATCTATGAGTGAGATGTTTACCGCCCCGCCCCAACGCACTCGTTTAGCTCATCGTTGTTGTCACTTTCTGTACTTGCCTACAGCCTGCCCGATTCATGGTTATGACTCTGCTCTTTAGGGTCGTAGTATGAATTTATACAGTCCATAACCTTTCTCAATATTATTAGCGTACACAATTCTAATCGATTTTTTTCATATCTGACCTATAGTTTCAGAGATTAGCACGTTTAAACAAAAAAAAAAAAAAAAACAAACGATTTCTTGTTCTTTATAAACTAGTTATCTGATATTTTGGACTGAGATGTTTTAAGTTTTATGTTTGTTGCTTTGTTCTGTTTAAAAATGTAAATTTGTATTATACCATACTTTATTTTAGTATGGAGTTTATAACGTTATGTTAATCCACTATCCAATCTGCGTGTGAACGGAGTGTCAATGTGTTTTCTCTAAATGGGAGGAAAAATTAATCAACAAACTTTCTTCAAATGATATTATAACGTCATTTCCATAAGAATTACACACATAAAATATTTATGGTAGCTTATTCATTATTTACATGTCATGCAATATTAGATATAAATATTTGGGCGCATCTTACAAAATAAAAGAAAAGCACATATCTAGGTAAACATAGAATGTAAAAAAAAAAAACATTATCCAAATATACAGTTTCATCTAAATGGTTGGGACCATTTCTGTGAAACCAATTTACACATATGTATATACATACAAGAATTGCTCACTTAATAGTATTAGATTAAATTAGATTTTTTTTTGGTATATCATAAAAAATAAGTTTCTACTACTTTTCGTAAAGTTACTTCAAGTTTTTATTTATTATCTGTTATAACAAAGCAAAAATAATCATGACCTCACGAGTAGTTAATTGTGTTGTTTGTTTTCTGTTTTATTATAGTCCCAGATTAATGCATAAACAAACAACAGTAAAATCCAATTTATATGCGTTGCGGTCATCATTACTGGAGGTGGTTCTCGTAAATGATTTGTTGTGATTTCACCGACTGAGCACAGCGGGTGATCGCAAAATGCATTCACATGTCCGTTTGCATCTCCAGTAGTGTTGTCATCCTTATTGCTATGATCTAAAGTAAGTTTTGCATTGTTTTAAGCAGTTGGATTATTTAATTCAACCAAACCTCCGACAACGTTATAGTTTGCGACAAGGGTTTGTAAATTCCGATTAGATTTCCTATCTGCATAGATGTGCTGGCGCTGACAAATGTTGTATGGAAAACTAATTTAAAAATTAATCTTACGTTGTTTAATTGTGTATGCAAAGTTCATGGCCCTGTATATATCAATTCCGTGCAAAGCTTGAATAAGTTGAAAAAGCGATAATGCAAGTCGGCCATTTTAAAGATTATATTTTATTAGTAAATCGTATCAAAATTTCCAAGATACAGTAATAAGGTAAGCCTATCAACTTACTCGATTATTCGCTATACAAATTAGGTAACCTAGACGCAATTGTTCGGAATTATACTGAAAAATCTGTACATTTCTTTTGATGACATTTAAAATTTTAATATAAAAAAAAAATTGGATTTATATCGATAAACCTGATAATTTTCCAATTTTACTATACTGGAAGTTGAGCTGATTTTTATTATACCAGTACACCTTAGTAACCCAAGCATACCTTTCGGATCAGAGAACGCCTGGTGTGATTCGCAAAGCTTTTGGCAGAAATGGCTGTGGCAGTCAAACCTTGCATAGGCTCTATCACTCCTCAAAATCATTCTTATAAAGTTATAGTACAGTTTTTATCGCCTTAACTTTATAATATTGAATATACGGCTTTGACATCGAAACATATAGGAGCTATAACGAACCGTACTCAACTCTATAATACTGTCGTCCAAAGAAAGATGGGTACATCTTTAATTTTTGCTAATTAAGTTTTATTTATATATTTATCAGGAAGAAAAGACGTACTACTATTACCTTCTGTTCTTTAATTACACTTAATATAAAACTAAAATTTCTCCGGTTTGGTTTTTAGGTTAAATGCACCTCTTTGCCTTATGAACGCAGAAATATACATTCACATTGGTAAATGATTTTCTGAAGGCAATTGAAGAAAATAAAGAAATAATTGTATACTGATAGTAAGCGAAATAATATAATAGACAAGTTGATACAAATTCTAGAAACGTTTTATGTGAGCTAACGGACTACAAGTAGCGGATGTTAATGATTTATTGGATTTCAAACATCGGTCTGCTATAAACTGTACTGGGACTTGAGTTTATATTACAAATTTATTTATTGATACGTACGGCTTAGTGCGGTGTTGCACCATTGCGTTTAGTTTTACGATTACGGTATCGCTTCGTTCATAGCACTTAAAATATTATGTATGCTACGTGTTACACTGTTACGAAATTATCACACTTTTTTACCTTACTACGTGCTTATTGTTTATACTTTAATATCAGCCTACAATCATCCTAATGCCAGATGCCAGCAATTTCTATTGGAAATTTTATTTAATTAATTTATTTATTTTATCATATTTAAGATGGCTTACAGATTAATATATCAGTAAAATAGATAATAAATAATTAATAAAATAGCTAATTAAACGCCTCCACCTTTGAATACCTAAAAAAATAAACGCCTTAATAGTAAACATACGCCTAAAAATCTATTATTTAATATATTTCGTACTCAATTATAATACTACAAGTACATTTCTTAAGATGTTCAAGTTTCATCACTATGACTTCTTACTGATAAAATATTAAATTCAAATTAGCGGAAAAAAAAATTCTAGTCGCAAGCCAAAACTTGCATCGCGCACATCAGATCGGTATTGAATCTGTCTGAATCACCAAAAATATTTCATAAAATTTTTAAATTACTTATCTTCTTATTATTCTATATTAATTTAACATTTGGCCATAATCTCCCTTGATGGTAACATGCTAATACTAGTTGGGAAATGGTAGCTATTAGAAAAGTGCCCTACTACCATGATGATAAGGGTGCATCACGGTGTTTCCTCAACTGAAAGTTTAGGCTCATTACTCACATCAATTGACTCTATGATGAATAGTATGAATTTAAACTGTCAAAATAAAGATATTTTTCACAGCATTTTGGCCGAACCTTGTTCGTTGAAGCAAGATGTTGTATGACTTGGTAGTGCTGTCTCATCAGCGACTCTCCTGATTTGATGCTAGTATGAATTGGGCAAAATGGATCTGATATATTCAGTAGAATAAGTGTTAAAAAAAAAAAACAATCGTAACTGTATCCATACATTTTTTACCCACTTAGCCATTATAAAGTAAAGTCTTGTGAAGTAATAAAACTGACATTAAAAAGATTTATATTGTGATCTAAGTACCAAGAAGTGAAGTATTTTTTGAATTTCGCAAAATTGTCTTAAATAATTTTTAAGTCGTACTGAGAACTGCACATTTATTATTTATATGTAAATAAGAAGTGAAACATTTTACAAGCTTATTATAATATATAATTCTAGGTATCTATATAACATACGGAAATATAATAACATAATGTTTTTTAAGAACGTTCATTTTTATAAAAAACGTAAGCTTTGTAAAATTGACAAATTGCTTAGTAAAATTACTTAGATGCGTCAGAATGTTTGGTTGTATAAATGCTATTATTTATGTATACATGTGCTATTAATGTCTATTTTGATTTAATGTGTATTATAAAATATATTTAATGGCGTTGTGTAAGCTCTCGTTGTGAATAGATAATTGTTTTGTTACTTTCGTGAGACCAGAACGTTTTTAAAACGGAGTATAAAATATTTTAATCGTGAGAAGTTATTAAAATATGATTGTATTTTATTCGGCTAAAATCATAAAATTAACTGAATCTAAATTTTTTAAACATTTTCTAGGTTCGTGAAGGCGAGATTGTATGGGGAAATAAGCATGTGGACTCAATGATGTTAAATGTTCCAATATTGCATAACGTGATAAAATTCGAAGCCTAGAAATGAACTGTGTTTTAGGTATGTCAACTGCCGGAATACATCTTTAAGTGCTTAACGATTGATTGAGGGTGGTAGCTAGCTAAACAGGCATTAGATAATGGTCTATCACCAAGTCATGGTTTCATAATGATGTTTTCTTTCACTGAAATCTCAAAATTTTCGTAGGAATCGAATAAATATATATCGATGCGAT
Source organism: Saturnia japonica (assembly GCA_033032175.1). Classification (NCBI taxonomy): domain Eukaryota; kingdom Metazoa; phylum Arthropoda; class Insecta; order Lepidoptera; family Saturniidae; genus Saturnia; species Saturnia japonica. Next base: position 20,233,235 of record CM065309.1, on the reverse strand, counting down.
TTACAAAGATGCTACGCTTTGAATAATAACTTCTAATGTTAACACGCTAACTATAACTGTGCGGGATTGCACGTTTAACTCTCATAGAGCTTCAAGTCCGTATATTCGAATTCGTTTTAAATAAAAATGCACTCTTATGTTCATAGTGGGGCAGCTGGAGGCGAGGCAGAACTTCTCAAGTGATTAAAATATGGTCGAATTCCATAATAGAATGGCAAAATTCTTTAGGATGGCGACGAGTCGCTAATCGTCTCGCCTTATATATAAATTGTATATAAAAGTTCTCACCTTGCCCCCAAAATTCCCTTATTTTTTTAAGTTTTTACAATTTATTACATAGAACCGTTATTTTCCGTTAATTTCGAAACGTATAATATTATAAATTTACATTTACATACTAGTTATAATTAGAATACAACTTGCCAACTCTTATAAGCTAAGAAATGAAATAAGTTTATTCTCGTGAAATAAATACATTTATTCCACGAGATAAACATAACATTGGATAATTACGCTATTTACTTCTAATGCAGGTACATAACAAAATTAATAATTACAATTACCTTAAATATTTTAATATTTCAATAATACATTGAGTCGCGCGCTACGTACTAGTTGTGAGGACAACTTTGCAGGGTTTTTTTGCTATGGTCGTGTACAATAACTTCAAAGTCACAGCTTTAAAGTATCCTTCATCTCGACACGAACAAAGAAGTTCGCTGTATCATATATTTTCCATATTTTGAAGCTGTAGAACTGTCCCATAACCAGCGTGTTCTCTCTTTACTACAACATGGAGTCCATCAAGCATAACGTGGAAAGACATTTCAGCAGGCCGGCATAACAGCCACGACTGACTATGGATTGTAAATCCCATAGTAGTCGCTGATGTTTATTAGGACTGCTCTATTGTTACTATCAGGTACAGTGATGTTACTTTGCTGTTTTATGATTTAAAAAAAAATAGGCGACGGTTTATCAACTTAGTAGTTACAGGTAATCAAGTGAACACTAGATATAATGTACGCAAAGTTAGGCATAGCTTAGCAGAGACACACCGCTACGTGCCTCGTTTACCAATGTATCAGAAATGTTGATTCGAATGAGAATTAACATTTTAATAATACATTCACTATACTTTGATGGTATAATTTACGGTTTTTATATCGGACATCCGTGTTCGAGTGACGTGTAGCGTAAGAATTGTTTAACATACAATACTTAAGAATTTTTACTTTTATATATACACGAATAGCTAAATAACTAAATATTTCAAAATGCCAGAAAACGTAAATTTTCTATTCAGTTACAGCGTGATGCTTGGAGGTTATTAAGCACAAATGTTGGACTCTCTTTCAAGTATTACTATCAGAACACTTTAACAAGTTATTGGCGACAGGTATCCAACTTAAGATCGTTAGTTTTTTAAACGAGGACTAAAAAATATCATTCAGCATATTATTATTTCATCCTTTCGTGATATAGTATTTATTAGCTTCAATATATCTTTCATCGCAAGTTAAATCATAATGAATTATTAGAATTCAATCGATAATATGAATGGCGGACGATCCTTCGCTTCTGAAATCATCTACCCACGTTTATTGGGAAAACCATTAGACTATCGATTTTAGAGATGTTTAAAATCCCGAGACGCAAATACAATAATATATGTCGGATAGATTAATTAGTGATTATGCCAACCAACTCCACTCGAACAGGCCTTAATGCACTAGAACGGGACGTTTACATGTTGGTAAATCTCCCATAAACTTAATGTAAATAACTCCATACCTACTACCGTTAATCATTTCCACTTACATATTCTAAATTTGATCAATGACCGAATGTAAGAGTGAATGGACGAATATAAAGCAGGATGTTATGCGCAGGCGCCGATTGTAATACAATACCGCGACTCTCGCATGTTTTTAATTATGTTCGCGTCGAGATTGTTATCGAATTATCGATACAATGTTACGAATGCATTCATTGAACGTTTCCGGTGTGAATTAGAATGTGTTGTAACACATTTGTATGCCGATCATATTTATGGTAATATTCTAAAGAATCCAATGTGCTTTAGATCTTGTTTTAGATACGATTAAATTTGTCCTTGTTATTTATTTTTAATAATCAATTACTTTACAAACTTTCATTAAAGGCATCCTATTAAACCTAAGGTTTTATTCAACGCACTCTTCTTTGTAATATATTATGTATGGTGTTAAGTACTTATTTCATTAAATTTTCCTATTAATACTTATACTACTACTACTAATAATTATTTACCTAAAATTATAATTACGTCATAATATGGTTTAAGGTTGTATTTAATGATAAGATAAGATGATAAGGAACACACAGAAATTTTTAAAAGTATTTATTGAGTTTTAAGTGTAGTTTACTTGAGGATAGTAGGTAGTCAGGCGAGCATTAGAAAGAGCTCTACCACTATGCTATGGTTTCATCATGCTGTTTTTCTTCACCGAACGCTCGGATTCATTGCAGGGATTCGAACTCATGACTGTCTACGCGGTATACGTACAGCTAGTAAATTATGTAATATCAAATCGAAGCTAATTTTTTTCCATTTATTTATTTGTGTAGAGCATGCATACAACTGTTTTTTTTTTAATGTTAAGCACCACCAAACAAGTTTCAGTTGAACCTACCACGAATCGAATTGACCCTCGTGGTTATATTCAAATCTCTTAACCGTTACAGACTGATTTAATTTGTAAATATTATTATGTCGATGCATACAAAATGTATAATTAAATGTATTTATCCATAAACTCGGTAACCCTGATCCGGAATATCTTTGAATAAAGCGGCTCATTCACAACACGACATTACACAAAAAAAAAAATCGTTAAAAAGCGCCGAGGGTATCGTAAAGTTTGTGATGCGATGACATAAATAATATGAAGGCGCGATCTCAGAAACTTGTAACGATGCTCATTTACGTAAGGATCGTGTCACATTGAGCACAATTTTATACTTCTTAGGCGACGACGACTCGATTTGGACGAGAATTGATAGTAAAATTTCAAAAATGCGTCACATTTGGACACATTTCATTAATCAGAGAGAAAAAGACATAACATAGAGAGAAGAAGAAAGACCGCTGTATATTGTATATCTTTCACTTCTATGTTTCGTTGCCGATCTTGAACCCCTTTCCCTAAAGAGCTACGTATTGTAGGAACACAACACAAGATTATTTGTCTGTGACCTTCTGTAGGGTGAAGGTATTTCACCAGGCGGGCTACCCCAAGTAATGAGAAATTTTCAAAGACATTCATTCATCTGTGCCATACGTCTCGGTAAACGTTCATTTCGTATATCGATGCATACAAATTTGATATTCAAACACCCTATATTTGAAATATTTTAATAACTTTATAGAAGATAAATAAGTTATTCCCAATTAGTTATGTAAGTTTTTTACAACTTAGTATAAATATAACTACATAAAATAAACTCGTCACAATGAATTCTTTTAGTTTGTCGGGTTTCGGGACTATCCATTATATGTCTATGTATCTATCGAGAGGTTTATAGGCATGGCAGCGAAGACCGACTATAAATTAACGATTTTTTTTTAAATTGTACTAGTTACACCTTCTGGTTTACTTTTGATTTGAATGATATCTTATGATTTCATATTCCTGCTTAGAAAATGCGTTTTAATAGTCGCTCGAAGTATCCAGTATTATATAATATACGATCATTCAATAATGCTAGTGTACGAAAACTCACATATTAATAATATGACCTTAAATCCAATTATTTTATTATGCTTACAACGCTCACATGACTAAAGCATTTTTAGATTACATTATATACATTTTTAGAATCTAGACTGGTCACGTGTTTACAATTTAGCATCGTATAGCAATTAGTATGCCACAAGCCTTATAAAACAAATTTAACATTCAAACAAAATCAAAACCACAAACATTTTTGTATGTTATGGCAATGACGCTTTTTTTAATAGTGACGTTATTTTTGTAACCGAAATTCGTTTTTATTAGTAAAACGTTATCACTGCAGGTGTTTTATTTTTTCTTTCAATTTCTTACAATGATGCTCCCGCTGAGTATTGAGAACTTTTTTTAATGGGCGTACGGTGTTCTCACGTACTAAAAGTTTTGAAGGAATTGGTGTTTTTGGGTAATTTTTAATTTATGGTGCTTTGTCAGAATGTCGCTGGATTTTTTTTTTATTTATTCAACCTTTTACTACCTACTCTTTCGATTTCAGTAGGTATAATTTAAGCAATGAGCACCCCTTTAACAAAGTTTATGAATAAAATATACATTTAGTATTATAATTTATATATATGTTTTACAAAACACAACTTCTATAAGTCTGTTTATCTGTTAGTGTGCTCAAAACTTGTGAACTTCTTCTCCATTTAGTTAATTTTTTAACATATATAACGTTCCCAGGTTTGGTTTTTTTTAATAATAAGTCATATAATAATTACTTTTATGCAAATTAAAAGTTATTACTACATAATGTGATAGGGGTGAAACAATATATATTATTTTAATTGTTTTTGGGTCAAAAGATTATAAAGAGATAGTGAGACATCGAAGTTAAAATAGTTGATATTTTTAAGATCTGACTACATTTTTAGCCGTAAGGGCCCAAGAAAACTTGAGCCTCGGACAGCTTTTACAACTTCACTGGGCTTGCAGTTAAAATAGATATGAGGACCTTTCGCCTCTTATCCAGAAAATATACCTAAAATAAATAGATGCAATGAAAGTGTTTAATTTGGCACTTTCAAAAAACCATAAATTACAATGTAATATTATAGGCTGGACAGAGTAGAGAAAATTAATCCACGGCGATATATCGATTGTCAACTGTTCGTACATTCTACAGAGTACCTCCCCACATTTGTATAGAAGAGAATTACAATCGAAGCGTAAACTTGTATTTGTTTGATAAGTAATATATTAAAATCATAAAGAAAATGAGGGTTTTATTAATTACGATGCTAGTATAAATAATTTCGAGAACAGTATTAAAGATTCGAATGACATAACATTTTTGGTATGAATATCTTCATAATAGCCACTCAATATATATTTTGGACAAATAATCAATCATGATAATGTTATTTGTTTTATTTCTTCAACAGTAGCAGCTCATAGCGACGTTCCATTGTACATCGGGATAGCAGTGGCAGTAGTTGTGTTCCTGGCTGGCGCTGGGGTCGTCTACAAACTGCTGCAGAAGAAAACAAGAGACCACTCCCTTTACACCATGACGAGAACAGGTACAACTTATAAGATACTTCTGCCTTATCGAATCGTGCAAACTACAATTTGGCTTTGGTGTGACTGCGGAATTTAGGAAATCTTGAAAAAAAAAACAAATGCAGAGAATCATTTGGTCATGAAAGTCCACAAATTAATTTCATTACAGCGGTTTTCAAACTGTTTTAAGCACGCAATGACCTTTTATACTACAAAGAGTCAAAGGAGTATAATTTTATACATTGAAATTTGCGGAACAACAATTCCAAAACTTGATTTAAAAAAAAATAATAATCAAAGAAAAATATATTTAATCAAAATGTGTACTGTGGAAACCAAGTAGAATATAAATCATACAGATTTAGATTTATAAAACAAAGATTCTTAAAAGATACTATAATAAATGGAACTGTATCATTTGCAAACAGATTTCCAACCAGAGATGTACCCTACTGTTGAGAAGCAGTCGCTCTCTCTAGCGCCTGATCTAATGCAGCACCGACCACCGAGATACGAGCATCCTCAACCCGATACTAGAGCTGAGCATCATTACGATGTGCCACATCTTACGAACAGGTACGTACGTCTTTATGTCCATTCATTGAATTAAATGTATTAATTCTAATTGAAGAACTGTTTCACATAGGTTATGATTAATTTACGTTTTCTACTTCCTAGAAGTCAAATTTAAAACTTACAGTGTTATATATGTGCCTTGTGCAAATAATAATATAAAACAAACATTGCAATTAAAGATAACAACGACGTTCAATGATGGAAACACCAAGTCGCAGCCCGTTCCTAAACAACTGAGATACAACATTTTAACGTTTAATTAAATTTTTGGTATATTTCATTGCCATCGCTTCAAAAAGTCATTTCTATTTATCCTACAATATAAAGATTAATCGCACTCACCTTATAATACCATAAAACATATGCTGAATAAATTTTAAAGGTGTTCTGAATTTTTACCTTCTCGCTTTCAAAGCAATTGGTTTCTAAAGATTTTGACCTTTAAAATTACTTAATCCCAATAGATCTATTAAAATAGTTGTAAACAATAAATACTTAAAAGCTTCCTACAATAAAATGGCCTATCATTACCTAAATCACTCCTGAGTAGTTTGCATAAACTAAGACTAATTAATAATAAACAAAATAGAATATAAATCAAAATTAATAATGGGTATAATATTTTCTTCCAACGCTATTAAAATTCGATGTAAAACTAAATTGCTACCTTCCTTACAGTTATGCGTCACCGGTAGACCATCAAGTTACGCCCTGTGCCTCGAGCAAAGGCCACAGCGACGACTACGATAGCAAACCATACAGTGAATCTGAACATTCAGCTTCCAGTTGTTTTACTAGTTGTAAGTATTTTATTAAAATAACGTACGTTCACGCCTGTATTGCTCGAAGGGTTAGCTTCGAGCTGCTACTGTAAATCTCTTAGAAAACCCCAATAACACTTTGCTCGACCTAGGAATCGAACCCAGGACCTCGAGCATAGCAGTCGCGCTTACTATCACTAGGTTAATGAGGCAGTTCCTTTAATAATCCCTTCTATATCCAAGCTTGTCATTTATAATACAGTAAACATGAGAATAGACTTGTTTTTAAATGTAATATTATTACGCAGTTTAATCCCTGATCGAAATTAGCTTGTTTAGACGAATGATAGTTTTCGGGATTGAATGTTGTTCTAAATCTTGGTTTCATGGTATAAGAATTATTTAAATATGGGATCATAAGTATGTAACCATAAAGTTCCTTTTTTCTTTTCAAAATAAAAATTCGTCTCTTTTAGCCGGTTCAATGTATGACGCAGCTAACGAATCTGTGACACTCCAACTAGCTGAACTCGTTTCCAACTCGCCCACTTCACAATCGATGTCGGTCTCCGGTGCTGGAACGAGATTGACATTACCGGCTGCTGGTGTCGCATTGTCTGTTCCCGAAGGAGCCCTTAGTAGGGGTCGGAGGGAACAAATATACGTCGCAGTAGTCAAAGACGACAGATATCGACCGAGACTTGGAAAAGGTATTATAATTATGTACATAGAATAATGTTTGTTTGACATTTGCACGTTAGGCTAATATCGATTAGATTACATCCGTGAAGTTTCAAGAGCACATTTTGCGCTGTCCTTTTTTAATAAATTACTTTACATAACAAAGTTACCAATTACAAGTAGAAAGTAATCAATTCAAAAGTACATTTATAGTAGGTACATTACAAATATATATAAAAAAAACCATTATAAGATTTAATAACAATTATAATAAAGGTACGTTTTAAATATGCAAAAAAAATCACATTACCCGATTTAATAACAATAATAATAAATTATATCTCAGTAAAATTAATCTGAGTATAATTGGCTAAAGTTAATAACTATTACGGTCAATAGCCGAGTATTTATTTAATCCCAAACCATCAAAAAATATCATGAATAATTTTGTACCGGTTTATAATTGATTTTGCGATACGATATAAAGTAATTTTACAAGATATGTAATTACGCTATGAAATCGTGATATAATTTCTGCTATAGAAAAAGTCTTGTGAGCCCGAGGCACACCGAGCCGTTAAGACGTAGCTTATAGTATATTCAAGCACAAATTTCCCCCTGCAGGTATCACGCAACTGAGCCCTGTCGTTAAATGCGGCCCACCGCGTCTTCAATTAAACAAGTCGCTCATCCTACAAATACCACACTGCGCCAGCCTCAAGCACGGCTTCTGGAATCTCTCCCTGTACGCTATCGATCATAATATCTTGAAAGACAACACACAACCTCAGTGGAAAAAGGTCGTCGGTCTCGGCCAAGAGACTATTAATACACCTGTATTCACACAGCTCGACAACGATAAAATATTTCTAGTAACTGACATGCTATCGACTTTCGTATTAGTCGGTGAAAGTTTCAATGGAAAAGCTGTAAAAGCACTCCAATTAGCGATATATGCACCGGCAACTTTAAACGAAACCAGTTCTGAATATAATATAAGGTTGTACGTTTTCGAAGATACACCTTGTGCTGCTTACTATTGTCAGGACCAGGAGAAGAAGCTCGGAGGAGTTCTATTGGATCGCCCTAAAACCTTGTTGTTCCAAGACGGAGGTTCCAATTTGTGTTTAAGTTTGGAGCACGTCAGCCCCGGGTGGAAAGCGAAACCTGGTATAGGTTACCAGGAAATTCCATTCAATCACGTTTGGAGCTCGAACTATAACGCTTTGCACTGCACCTTCGCACTGGATAGGACCCATGATTGTGACAACATTGATTTTACGGTATCCGCATGTCAACGCAGCAATCCATCGTATAAGCAGACATTCCGGATATCGCTCGAAGACGTCCGCAGTCGGTCACCGCGGGGACGTTCCCCACGTGCCGAGTCCCAACGTGGTTTCAACATCACTGAGAATCTTTTGGAGGCTCGCATGTGCCGAAGCGAGGAAGGTGATGGCGCTAAGAGAAACGTCACTGTCTCCGACGCGGGAGTAAACGAGTGCGCCGGTGATAGCCCATTCAAATTAAGCGGTCGAATAAAACGGCAGTTATGTTCTATATTGGATCCTCCGAACGCTCGCGGCAACGATTGGCGAGCGCTCGCATCGAGGCTAGGCGTGGATCGGTATACGACTTGGTTCGCCACAAAGAGCTCGCCCACAGAGGCTATATTAGAATTATGGGAATGCAGGGAGCGAGGGCCCGGAGCGACCGCCGCTCTGGCGACCGCATTACGCCAGATGGATCGCCACGATGCAGCGGATATGCTCCAAGGGCGGCCGTCTTGGTTATGAATTCACGCGGCTTGTAATCGGGCAATTAAATATTAATCACGTCGTGGATATTTTATCTAACATTCTAATGAGACTATTTGCAGTTCCGATGTATGTAAAAGTATGTTATTGTGTGGATGATTTATTTGTTGGTGGATATAATAAATGTTATGTTAGATAGAGAATAGTTTCGTAGGCCGATAGCCTAAGTTTGTAAAATCTCGGTAGTATATTTTGTATAGAATAATTCTAGGCTATTGTTAAGCGTTGAATGAATAAATTATAGTTATTATTATGGTAGCAATAATAGTGCCTAAAAAATCTTTTAAAGAAATACTGATTATAGTTCGGACACGGTTTGTTACTTTTGTTATTTTTTATAATAGCATTTTGGAGTGTTTATTGTGTGTATGAAAATTGCACCGCATCAAATATACATGAATGGATTTGGTTTTATTTATTTGAAAAATTGTGTGCCAAATGTTTGAAACCACAGTAAAATATTTTGGCAGTAATTTATAAAAAAAACCGTTGTGTTTAAAAAAAATTGAGCTTAATGTTATAATAGTTAGAGCTTAGTTGCCTAAAAAACGAAGATATGAACATCTATCAAAATAAACCATCAACATAGTTTTTAAGTATAAAAAATAATTCCAACTGGCTTCTACATAAAGAGTGACTGAAAAGAAAACAGTTTAAGACTTAAATTGCATTTGTATTGACTAATTGTTTTTCAATCTAAACACCTTTATTTAAGGCAATACTATTTCATACTGACCAATTAGAAACGCTAATTTAATTGGTTATTAAAAAAAACTATAAGTTTATCAGAAAATTCATACGAGAATACTTTACCTTCAGAAAATTATACGAAAAATCTCTTTCGCGCTTTCATTTCTTGAGTACACAAAATACATCTGAGAGCATTTTTAAATCTAAATCACAAGTAATGTAATTGTTCGGAATGTGTAAATAATAATTTATATTTTGGAAAATTTTTCATTGCCTACTTTCAATTCATAAAATCTTATGCTAATATAAACTTAAAATTTACAGATACATGTTTATGATAAAAAGTTTAGTATATACTGGAAAATGGCATCGTCGCTAATAAAATGTTTAAAGAATCTGTACTTATTATTAATAGAAAAACACGCTACGATAATCCATTTTTCAGTGAAACTTTGACAGTTCATTTATAGTCTTTCAAATATAATATAATATGCAGTTGTCGTAGATTGAATAGTATAAAAAATATAGAAAGGGTTTAACACACTGTCAATCGCCGCAATTAAAATTTATACTATGTTTAAAATAAATGCAATATACTAAAAGCTCTATACTACAAACACCACCTTAAAAAGGCTTGCATTAAATATCCACAGAACGTATAATAAATTTTTACGTCGTGCAAATTATGACCTATATTTTTACTGCTGCAACGCGCAACGTCTTCGTTATTCCCTTTATATTCCCTGGAAAAAAGATCTTGTTGTTTGACGTCAGACATTCAATAATTTAGTTGTTCCAGATTACGATTTCAATTATGTATTATTTAGTTATATGTTTTTTTTTTTAATTTGCACAGTTTATACACCCTTCAATTGACTTAAAGCATATCTGTAACATCGATTATATTTCGCTATAAAAAAAATCGATAATCGTAAAATCAACTTTTATAAAACTTGTTTCTTTAGAGATGTAACAAAATTTAATTTAGAATATTTTATGTATGCTACATATATAAAGTAAACATTTGACATTTGTCATTCATGTCTTATTAGGATGAACCAAGTATAATGGCTTACATTCAGTTGCTATACATACACTAACTGATATCAGATAAAACGCAAGTCATCACCAATGACGTTTTATAAATAGACGCGTTATACTCTCACTAAAAGCAATTTGAACATGACACAAATTTTGTTATCAACATGTTGAAACAAAAGAGATAGAAAATTACGGCGTAAGGTGGCAACTCTTTTGTCAAAACAGGACAAAAGTTTGTTCTCGCTCACGCCGGTGTCAAGTCGAATGTGAACTGAATCGCTCATAAAATCATTATGATGGTTTATGACATATGAGTGATTTGATATACCAAGTATATAGTGTTGTGTTTTATTGAAGGTTGGCGATGCTGTATAAAAACATTTCTAAATCATTAATGGTTTATTATGATCTTTTTCCCTTAGGAAATTCAGTTTATTTAGGCAAATTCTAAAATATGAATTACTTAACGTCATTAAGCGGATTTAATTACACTTTACATTAATTTGTTACTGAAAATTGTAACTATTTATAACGCACCTGAATATTTGCACAATCCCGATTAACACTACCAATCAATCATAGGTTACCCATGAGGATAAGTTTGCTCGCCTTATTTTCCATTGCGTGTTACACAGCTCTTTTAGCGCTAGCGATGCTTTAAAGCACAGAAATGTACATCTGCCTTTGGTGTTTTCACAGTTGAACCTTGCAAAATGTTGAATGAATACATTAATAAATAGTTATAAGTAATAAAAATCGTGCGCGTCTAACGAACAGTGTGTAAGGCCCTTTATTTAACATTTTAACTATCAATGTATATAATCAATGTATCACTATGTAAATAGTTAATAAAGCATTTATAATTATTTGAAGAACAAGACAATGTAACCATTAAAGTAAAAAGGGGGCGGTGCGCTTCGCACAACGTAATTTAGATTATAATTATATTTTTGTTAAATTGATGACTATTAAAATAAATGGATCTGTGATAATTAAATAATATGAGAATAAATTATGTTTAACTGTGTATTGTTTGGTGTTTTATTATTTTATTCCACTATAGGAGCCTTTTACCCACCAATGAAACTCATATTCTGACCGAAGACCCATAAACATTTTGAGATAGCAGTCCTTACGGTTTCGTTTAGGAAGATTCATTCGAATCCCCTCGGCCAACACCGTGTGACGTCAAGATAAACATAAATTCTTAATAAATTATAAGTAAATTAGAATTTAAAAATATAATGCAAAGATTAATATAAGTACCAACATAAGTATATTATCGAGGCGTGAATTTTGACTATGCGTTTAGAAAATAAACTTTCAAAGCTATACAAGACAAGCGTGAAATCGTTCAAAAGAACGAATCACTATAAGGTACCGTTCACATAAATATTTTTGAGCGTTACATCCGCGCGGTAAATTATAGTGAACAAAGGCTTAGTTAGACAGAAAAGTAAATTTTTAAATAAATGTGCAATAGTTCCTTGCTTGAAGCGTCTGTTTTTGTGTACCAGAAGGTAAAATAAGGCAACTATTTGTATTATAGTTTTTTTTTTAAATATTGACTAGAGCCTGCTCGCTTCGCTGGAAAAGAAATAGTATCCTATTAACTTTCTTCTCTATGCTTTTCATAAGAATCGGTATAGCCGTTTTCGAGTAAAATTTTGTTATACAGACAAATAAATAGACAAAAAGATTTAATATCATATTTGTGATCAGTGTGCTTAATACACGACTATTAAGAAATTTTAAAAAGAATTATATGTACAGACAGACCTACAGATATATACTTGTAAAGGGGAAGAGTTTTTTTTTGTTTATATAAACACTTAATCTCTGGAACTAACAGACATATTTGAAAAATATTTTTGTATATGATAGCCAAATTCACAATCTAATATTGGGCTACAACTACTATCAGTTATCTTTAAATATTGATTTTTCTTAAATAAGTCGGAGGTGGAAGTGCTCCTGGACTGCTTTACCCGCGTGTGCTGGCTTAATGGTTAATGATATGTAACTACAATATTTTACAAAAATATTGGCCCATAGTACATAAAAAAAAGTCCGCGATAGCATATGCCTATCTCTTATAAATAAGCCACAATAAAGTATTTTATGACTAAAATTTGTTGAATATTAAAAAATAATTTATGAGCACTATTTTTAGTCATGTCTTATCGACGCTTACGAATAAAAGCAACTTCATCATAAACACAATTTTATCAAGTTAAATTTTCCCCGTTACAACATGTTATTTGGAAAATTAAAATAATTTGTATTCGCAGGAAGTGATTTTCTGTGATTATTATAGACTTAATTGGCGATGTTTGTCGTATAACATTAAAACGAGTGAATCCGTGGGGCACAGCTAGTTTATTAATGTATATATTAGATTATGAAATTTAAGGATTTGAGCTTCAAAAATATCAAAGACAGTGAAGAGAGCCGCTGGCAGAAGGTAATATGTAAAGCAAGTAAGCAGGAAACCTATACACAAATAGATGAATGCACGGTCCCCTTCCAAAACTTCCTGCTTCTACCCCATAGTGACGCTGACTCATCCGTATTACTAAGTCTTCGGTAATAGAACCCTCTAACTATACTATAATAAAAAATCCATTTCCTTCCACCTATAAACCATGCTAAATATTATAGTTTGATATTCATAAAACTGAGTATATCAATATCTATAAAATCATTGATTTATTTAACCCTTAAGGGGTTGCATGTTTTTAGACATGAAGGAAATGAAGTTACAAAATTAGGTGAAGCATTATGTAACATCAAAAGAAAATGGAATAAAAATAAATACGAATTTATTGAAGCAGAATAAAGTATGCATTTTTGTATGTGAATTATGATAATGCATAGAATTAAAATGTCTAGTATATTCACAAAATAACGACAATCTTAAACTGATGTAGCAATCAATTTTTTTTTATATTATCAAATTTTATCGAGGTCAATGTTTACTAAATCGTTATTACATAATGTTAGTGAGAATAATGAATACATATTAATGTATTCACATAGTTTAAACCAAGTATGGTGAATACAAGTCGTGAATTCGTTGATGTAAAGACAAGTCAGATAATGACATTGCCTCTGTTCTCTGCTCAACCTGATACAAAGCGCCGCTAAATGCTTATTTACACCATTCCATCACCTACATACCTAAACATGTTTTTTATACTTTATAAGTTTAAGATTTCGCCGCAATCTCATGACGATTTTTCTTCAACGAAAGATTAAGCTCACTGTAGGATTCCAACCTATGTCAACAAACAATTAACATGGTATTCAAACACGCCACCACTGAGCTATCATAGTCCCATTAACTTATGCTATATCTATAATGGTAATATCATTATTCGGTTTTTTTTTCTAGCTGACCCGCGCAACTTCGTCTGCGTCACATAAGAGAGAAAGGGTTAGAGAGAGGGGGACGTAGACAGAGACAAATATCAATTGTGGTTGAACAAATTTTTTATTACCATAAAAACAGTTATATTGCGTCAACCTTAAAAGATAGCGAATCGCGAATTTTTTTTAGAACTTTTCAAGATAAATAATTCTTTCACACATCTTTGTTGCTAACTTTAACCATTTACGCAGCGTACGCAAGGGAAACTTTCAAAAGGAATAAATTATCCCCATTTTTGCAACATTTTTCATTGGTGCTCCGCTCCTATTGGTCGTAGCGTGATGTTAAATACCATATAGCTTTCTTCGATAAATAGGCTATTCCAAACAGTAGGTACTTCCTGAGATTAGCGCTTTCAACCGAACAAACAAACAAACAAACTCTTCAGCTTTATATTATTAGTATAGATTATTTCGATTATTTAAGTGAATAATTAATACTTTATTCAAAAATTCAGTACCATTACAATTTCATTTAATTTAAAAAAGAACATGCACTAACACATATTTCCTGCTTCTAAGGAAAACTGAAAACATTATGCACTGGTAAGTACGTTTGCACCTATAAAAAATTAAATCAATACTACTTCGTTAAATTCAGACCCTAAGGAGTTTTGAACGTTAGGGCACTACTACCAGTTTGGAAAACACCCCAGTCAATAAACTCAATCGGAATAAATAAGTGAAAATAAATGACATTATTTATTATTAGCTATTTCCAGACATCACTATCAGTTAGGTCATAATCCACCACATAGTTTTTGACTCTTTTGTCAGTAAAACCAGCTTATAGGCTGATGTAAACACCCATTTGCTATCCTTATAGGTTTAGCACTGTGGCGACAATCTCATCTGATCTTAATTGACTATGTGACCCAAGATGGTAGCACGCTAAGCCTAGTGGAAGACCGGCCCTCGAATAGATTTATCGGAACATACCTATTCGTGTTTGGCGACAGATTTTCAACTCGAACGTGGTAGGCAGACAAGCGGGCATTAGAAAAATCGTACTCATTTTATCAGAGCTATCGTTTATTGTGATATTAAATTACTATTAGGGATATCAAGCCATTTGCAACTTTACTAAATGATACATCGATGTGAAAACAGCCTAAGTATAGACAACGTAACGTGGTTATGGTAACACAGTGTGAGTCTCGTACGAGAAGCGGTATTGTTGTGTTTTGTATAACACATCAGTGGGCAGGTGCGCGCTTACCTTTATGCTTGTTTGACTCTTGACATACCGCAGGACTGTGACCGATTGATCGTATGGTCACAGTATTAGCGACAACCAATATAATATAATTAACCAACTGACCCGTGCAATAAATTTTCCCTGTTTTTGCAACATTTTTTAATGATGCTCCGCTCCTACTGGTCATAGCGTTATGTTATATAGCCTAGCTCTCAATAAATGGCCTATCCAACACTAAAATAATATTTCCATTCGAAACAAACTCTTCAGCTTTATAATATTAGTATAGATTATAAATATTAGAATCACTGAGCCATAATGAAAAAAAATTACTTTAATTCTTATGTGGATCTCCTTATTTCTGATTTTATCACGTAAAAAAACTCCCAACATAGCCTTTTCAATTTGGGTGACTGACCACGTTTCAGTGCCATACGTCATCACTGTCAACACATACCGATCAAAGACTTTCGTCTTGAGAAATTGCAGTATCTTAGATGAAAAGATTTTACGTAGCTTTCCGAACGCTGAACGATCTTTTTTTTTTGAAGATGGACTTACCTAACTGAACAGCATTTTCCAGGTAGACAAAGTCATCAATAAGTGTAGAGTCTCCGATCTTTATGGAAGTTGGTGCTTCATGGCCGTTCGTCTTGTCCATGTTCATTTGAATTTTCATAGAAGGAGGATTTGCCGTAATCGCCACGCTTGGCAGGCGGGTTGGCGATCGCAGTTTGGCTAAAATAATACTCAAAAGATGCTGTTTGTCGTCCCTCAGCTAATCCCTTAGTCGCCTTTTACGACACTCAAGGGATGAATGGAAGGGGTGCTACTCTACACCGACACGCATACGGCAACGCGCTAGTGATGCCTATAGCGTGAAAACCTAGTGATAATAAAGTGCCGCTCAATTGTAACCAAGCAAAAGTCTCTGCCAAAACACGCAGGGGAAGTAGCGACGATGGTTGTGGCCTGGCTTAAAAGATAAAAGGTAAAGAAATAACTAATATTACTTAATTTTTATTATAATCAACGATGTGATTTACTTTTATATTATTTGATTAACAACAATAAAAAAAAATACAGGTTATAACTATTAATCGCTAGTTTACACTGTGGCCATACCCCATTGGACACATATCTAGCATATATTTAAATGCATTATAATGTTGTTTGGTGGAAGGGTGGAAGGCAGGTGCTCACTATAAAACACAAATCAACCGTCGTCGGCTACCGACGTTTTTATCACAGAAACTTTCGGTAAAGTTTTCGACATTGCTCCCACGTTTTTCTGGGATTTAACGGGGTGAGACCGATTTTTATGTGACATTAAATTCGTTTAATTTTGAACTTAAAGGAATATATCAAAAGTAAAAAATTTCACACTTAAAGTATCCAATGAAGATATTTTTTGTGAATTATGGGAGTAAGACTAGAATATATCTCCTTTATCATAAGCGTGATAAAACTTAAGATATTTCTAAAGGCCATTATAGATGCCATTTTTATGTATTATCATCTACTACAATATGTATACAGGGTGGAAAAGCCGAATGTAACATATAGGAACAGTATATTTATACTAATATTATAAAGCTGAAGAGTTTGTTTGTTTGTTTGGTTGAATGCGATAATATCAGGAAATACTAGTTCGAATAGAAAAAATATTTTAGTGTTGGGTAGCCCATTTACCTAGGAAGTCTATAGGCTATATAACATTACGCTAAGACCAATAGGAGCGGAGCATAAATGAAAAATATTGCAAAAACGGGGAAGTTTTATTCCTTTTGAGAGTTTTTATTCCGTGCGCTGCGTATTTACGCATGGGTAAAGTTACGCAACAATCATGTGTGACAGAATTGTTTAAAATAATGATCGAGTAGTTATGTATAGCCGTATCCGACTTTATGAACGTGGTGAATAGCGGTGATTAGATTTATATGCAGACTGTCGACAAATACTTATATTTCGACAGTAAATACCATTCATAAATTTTACCCAACTTTTTTTTATGAGTAGCGAACATGTTTACCGTGCACCTTATGCTAACTAGTACAGTATTTGTTGTTTGTAAGTAACCTGCGAAAGACCGGTTTCTTATTCATTGCCAGTCATTAAAACCAGCAACTCCTGAGAAATAAGTAGAAAACTAAGGTTCTAGTACATGTTGCTAACCACACTATTCGAACTGGAGCACAAATGAACAAACAGTGCAGTTACGCGTCAGAAATAAGTGTAGAGATGGTGATTATATACCACCAGATTGAATGTAGTCATTTTCCTGAACTGTTCATAATAAAAAGAGATTTCTTACTCAATAACTTCCACCGATAGGAGCTGGTGTTTCGGGATTTATATTTAGCTGTATCTTGTACAATTTTAGAGACATTTGGTCATGCCTGGTGATAAAAATAATTTGTTCAAAAATTAAATTGAACAAAAATTTTGTATCCTTTCATTTTGTTTGGGATGCTTAATATGAGCAAGCCTAACGCTTGGCCAGTTTTATCGTTTGTTGTTTTACTTTAGGTCTTGTACTACATTCATACCAAGTCTGACATTTGATACCATGTTTTGCATGAATGTCCGCCTGGCTAGCTACCACCATCGAGTTGTAAATCTGATGCCAAACACCAATAAGTGTGATCCGACAGCTGCAGTTGAGGGACAGTCTTCTACTAGAACAAAAACACACACGAATTCGAATAAAGCTAAAAGTGAAATTGGTTGTGTGTTCGCATATAACATCTATTATATTACTATTTGATTTAGATGTCAGTAGAACATTCTCGTTTCGAGTGATATGATATTTTTACTTAAAGATATATTCTCTATATACTTTTATCGCTTTGTGTTCGGTATAGATAGAACTAGAGTTCAAAAACCAACCGTAGCCCCTAAAATTTGAAACTACCCACCAACTATTTGTGCGGCTTCTGGAAGACGGCCCTTAGTCTGAAGGGGCTGAAATGTCGAGTTATCAATCGCAAAGGGCGCCGTTATGCGACATAGAAATGTACGGTGGCCATCTCAGATTTCAAAAGGGATTTTCTTCAAATAAAGATATATCATTATTTTCATGCATGATAGAATTTCAAATATTATTGATCATCGTTGTGAAATTGGACACTTATACTCAGATCTTAAGGAGTGATGACTTAGAATTAGCGTATGTGGACGCTATTGAACAAAGTTGTTTTCAATTTTAAAATTAGCTTGATGTTTTAGTGAAACAAGATATCATGATGAAACAATAAATATAGAAATCTGGAATGGTAGTTTTTTTAATAGTAAGACAGCAAAGTAACTACAAAGTGTAAAGTAAATTAAAACACAGTACAAACCAAAAGCAACAGCGACCACAGAGAAATCAGCAATCCATCACCCGTTGTCGTTGCCATACCGCCCATAGGCGCTTCGGTAACTGTATAATTTATAAACTGGTTGTTCACGAAATGCGACATACTAAAATAACTCTGCTTCTTGTGGAGTTTATTTTTGCTGGGTAAAACACAACATTTTTGTCCGAAGGGTATTTTTAATCGTTATAGGTTAGCGATTTGGTCACAATCTCATCTTATGCTATAACACGCAAAGCGTAGTGGAAGACTGGCTGGTAGTGCAGCTGCCGGAACACACCTATATATATTTGGCACCAGATACACAACTTGAGTATGATAGCTAACAAGGCAGGCATTAGAAAAAGCCATACCTCCACGCTACATATTTATCACGATGTTTTCCTTCACCAGAAGCTCAGGCTTATTGTAGGAATTGGAATTCACATCGGTCGACGCGATATCATTGCTTATAAAATTGTGACTATCATACACCACAATACCAGTGTATATCCAGCAATCAAGTGGGGAGATATGGGGTCTATCCTCGAATGGGACTAGAATACACCTGGTGATAAAACCTTCATAGTGATTCCCATTTGGTTTGTTGCGTTTCGGGTTTAGCCAGTGTATACAGCTGCAGAGGGTCATGAATTGTTGTTACCAATTGTTCTTGGATTGCATTATGTGTACTGGCTCAATGCTGTTAATTTGCCGTACTAAACTGTCTCATTAGCCTAGTGGTCCGAAGCACGACTGTTGTGTTTGAGGTCCTGGTTTTAATTTCTAGGTCAAGCAAAGTGTTTTTGGGGTATTCTATGAAATTCTCAGTAGCAGCTCGGTGTTTGGCTTTTTGCCCGTTTAATGGCAATAGGAACTGTGTATGTACATTATTACACCTCTGCCTAAGTTTTGAGGATACAGGCGTAATGGTATGTTATATTGTATTAATATAAAATACTGTAATTCTGTGGTTCAGAGTTGAAAGGGTTAAGAATAATAAAGATTATGGTGGCCCTACACATGAAGGCGTCAATTCATCAACCGTTGTAAGGTCAAAGTGAAGGGTTCGAACTATTTCCTTTCACTGGTAAGGGTTCTTTTTGTGTGATAAATTAATATCGTTGCACGTCACGTGTTCAATGTTGGTTGAAAATTAATGTTCTAATACTATTGGAGTTTCTACGCTATTGTTGTTCTTAGAGCCTTTTTTGATTTATTTAACCTGTCCTCCAAGCTTTATTGAACATGTTCTCTTAAAATGTGTAAATGACAAGTTGAATTCATAAGATATTCGATTTATTTACATTTTTTATGTACGGCCACGCACGCGTTTATTACTGAACAATTATTTTCAACGTGTAATTTTAAATTCACAGCAATTTAGAAATGACATAAGCTTGCTGTGTGCAAAATTTCATTAATATCTGTTTAGAAATATACAATTTCATTAATTTTAATTTAGTTGTATTTTTACGATTTATGAATGTATCAAAATTATTATAGCCCATCACTTGAAGAATGACAAGGCTTCCGTGTAGTAAAAAAAACTATAATATTCGATTAAATCGTTTTTGAGTTAAATCCGTCCCCTTAATACGTATTTCGCAATTGCAAACCGATAGCTGAAATCGCTCAATATTTGCTTCGAAATGGCAAAATCATATTATGTTTGGTACATTATAGGTGTTACATAATACGAATTTGCGATTTCTAAGCAAATATTATATTATATTATTAAGCAAATTGTTCTGCTATCGCTTTGCTATTGCGAAGTACGTAATAAGGGGGATGAACATGGAAACATATGGATAAAATAATGTTATATTCGTCTATCATGAAATTTGAAAAAAATGTCCATTAATAACTACAGATTTATTAATAGAAATAATGAAGGTACATTATTATTCATATTTAGGTTAATTAGAAGATTTTAATAATAAAAACATTTTACAATTCATTTGACTCCCCACGTGTTGCTCAAGACAGAGGAGAAAGAGTTAAGTGTCCTTTATTTTAATTCCTATTTTAGCTTCACTTTCACTTTCTTATTATTTAGACTCTTCTTTTTTTACTGAGCCATCTTTTAATTCATGTAGGTCTATCTTGCTCGACCACGACTTTCGGCTCCATACAAAGAGATGTAGGTAAAATATGTGTTCTTTAATTACTAAAAATAATAAGTGAGTCCTACCAATTTTATTTACATAGTACAAGAGGCTTTATTACTCAAAAATTGAAAGACAAACATGGTCCTGCTTACTCTGAGGTCCACAGGGGTCAAGCGGATAAACGGAACGATACTATCAGACTTTGCTTTTGGCTCGGTGGCCAGTCGTGACTTGCCTTACTCGCCTACGGTTCCAAGTTACAGGCTTTAACCTGATAACCCACATATTCAACCAGTTATGTTATTATACTTTTAACTACTTTTATATTTAATGTGAAAAGCTACTGATTCACAAAATCACAAAATGTTTATTTCATGAAACTTATGGGTGCAAATTTACTGGAATAATTTGGTTTCCTTTTCTCCATAATTTTGCAACGAATTTCTAATTTCAGGTTTATTTATTTTATTATTATATATAAAAAAATAACATACAAAAGGCCATTTAATAGTTCTCACGATATACAGTAGTATAGGTAGTTATATAAATTTGGTTGGTAAAAATAGCCAAATATTTGACTGGTTAGAGTTTTCTTAAGTTTGAGAGAACTGGTTTTAAGAGATCAATGTCAAGTTATCACAAATGTGATAAAAATTTACCTTTCGAAAAAAAAAATTTATCTAAGCAGGAACATGACATTTTAAAAATCGTGTACTAAGTGCTTTAAAAACATTTAACATTTTATTAAAACTTTTATGTCCTAAAATAATCAATATTAAGGTTATTTACATAAATTCAGTAAATCCGATACTATTTTCATTCACACTGAAAAAGATTGTTTAAAAAACAAAAATGATAATACAACTGATTTAAAAGGTGATCACTGATTTTAAAATTATGGATTTAATGGTAACTATACGCAGAAGGGCGTTGATATAGACTATAAATAAAATGGAAAAATACTAAATATTTAGAAGAATATTGTAGTTTTCAAATGTTTCCATAAGTGGTTTAAATTGTTGTAAGTATGAATAGTTTATTGGACCAAACGGATAAATAGCTTGGACAAAAGAGTGGGCGAAGCGAGAATGATGCGAATGCATTAACGATTGTTTTAATTTGAGAACGGTCCCCGACCGAGTTTAATGAGGCCCTAGATGTGAATCGTGATCGGTATATCATTACATTTCTCGTGTCAACTATGAAGGCTTTTCAAATAATGAATTCGAAAACACAAACTTCAACCTCCCATAGCGTCGTTTTATTTAACGATTTTGTCTAAATTGGATTTTATAGTACCTTTTAACATATTTAACGGTTTGGGACTATTTCCCTGTACATATTTAAAATAAACTGTTTTATGATTTAGAAACTTATACAATTTTTGTTTGTTTTGGTGTGTTATTTTTTTTATTGATAATGGTAAGTAGAGTACAATCCAAAAACAACGGCGACCATCAATAAATCGGTAACCCATCACCAATCACCGATGTCACGCTGCCCTGCAATCCTATCCGCATCTGGATATAAATTGACTGACCTCATAACTCAACAATACAAAAGAGAAACTCTGTGACAAGTTTATCACCATGTGTATGGTGGTCGTGATAAAGTCTGGTATAGATCCCTATCACCCCTTTTGATTACTAATATACACCGGTTAATCCCGGAACGCGACATATCTAATGCCACTATAGCATGTGTTGAACCATGTCCTAACACAATTCTTTATTAATTTCATGTCATGTATATTTTGTGATACTATTTTGTAGTTAGTATTTCTGAATATAATTTTTCATAGCATTAAAGGTGCTGTCAGTAGAAGAAAGAAAGCAAACTTATTCTTTATATGTTTATTATTTGGCCAGAATCTCTCTTGATGTTACACGCTAAGCCTAATGAAAAGGACTGGCTCTCAATGCAGTTACCAAAACACACGTATTTTTAATTTGATGGTGGTAGCTAGCCAAGCGGACATTAGAAAATGCCCTACCAACATTCTATGGTTTCATCAGGATATTTTCCTTCACCGAAAGCTAAGGCTTATTTTAGGCAATTGAATTCTCTTTGATCGACGTGATGTCCGAACACACTACTACTGGATCATAATTGTTTTATTCGAACTACTCGATTTCTTGAATTTCGATTGCTTCATTAATTGAACCCGAAAACTCATACTAGCTAACACACGAGCCGTTCTAATATTATTCCTCTGGAACAATTGGTATAATATATATTGTGGTGACATTAGTGGAACTCTAAATCTGCTAATAGGGTTGAAAGAAATAAAAAATATTTCTACGTGTGCAGCGGAAGCGGTTGACTCTTTTAAAGGCTGCACAATAACTAATCTTTAATACTAATCCTTTAATAAAATTCCTAAATTAACGAGTCACGTACTTAAGTGTCTAGTGAAGAACTAAATACAAACCAGATGCCATCAACTCTTCCTCATCCCTTCGTCTTATCTCATGCCTTTAGTTACCACACTGTATCTTATCTGATCGTTAGTAATATATTACTGATAAAATTGCTCTAATTTTAAACATTACCGTCCTATAAATGGTTATCACATCTTAACGATCCATCATGTCTTATTATACATGCTAGGCTTCGTAAGAAAGCGTGCGAATTGTGTGAGTTTGTGTATATGTGGAGGATTTTTTGCATTTGATATAGAGTTGTTCGAATAAATTTAAGACAGGCACAACTAGTTTTGTATGAAATTGATAAAATATTAGATTAATTTGAACCACTCGATAAATAAATCAACATTTAATTAATTAAATTTAATAAGGTATAATAGTATAACAAAGTGTTAGAATAAATGTACATGTAGTAGTCGAGAAAATAATTAATCCAAAGGCAGCTGTGCGGCAAAAGCTATATATATTAAAACTGATGATGATGTGAAACACAAATGTCTCCAAGCTTCATATTCAACTAATATTATAAACGCGAAAGTTTGTGTTTATGGATGGATGTTTGTTACTCTTTCACGCAAAAACTATTAAATGGATTTTAATAAATTTTAAAATAATATAGCTTATACATCAAAATAACATATAGACTATAATTTATAAAGATATTGTATGAATTGTCCAAAATATAATGACAAGTGTCAAGAAGTAGGAAAAAATTCTGCCATCTGCGAGTTATTCTGGTGTTCGTTGCAAAAATTGTTACTGCGAGTTACACATATATAATGTATATAATTATGTATATATGTATATATGTATGTATATTAAATAGTCCTACAAAAAAGCCTGCCACATCATATATCTATCTTTTATATGTAAGCCATTATCGACAAAATAGTGAACCATAAATACACTAAAAATTGATAATTTATTTCTAATGCACATTTGGTAGTAACAAATTGATTCATATATAAAAATAAATACTTTTATCGCTTCTGGTATTTAAATTAGATAAACTTTGTCTTTCATAATACATCATTTTGATAAATAATTTTGCGTCCGCTTTGCGAATTTTCTGAATTTTAGTATAGATAGGACATTGGAGAAAAAAAATAAACTACTTGGAGTACTAATACTACGCAGACGAAGTCACGGGCACCAGCTAGTATAATATACTTTATGTATTTTACTAGCTAAAGCAGTAAAATACGCTTCAAACAAATAATTTATTTATGATGTTAAAAGCTAAAAAGTAAACAGTAATTCAATTTTATCTACATAAGACAGTAACATCAGTTAATATCTTCCATAAACATCTTAGATTAAGAAGATAATTATTTATAACATTGACTTCGTACAATAAAACAATAAGTTAAGTAGAAAACGTTACAAGCTCTTCTGACACAACCAAACTCCATGTAGCTAATTAAGCCCACCCTAACAATGTTTACGATCACACATCGTAACCCTTTCGTGAATCGTTCCATCTTGTATTGCTCGCTTCATTTTAACCACACCCCAATCTATCAGACCTGCGGTAATTAATCAACGAAGCGATCCCGTGTTATACTTGACCACCTACAGAGACACTGCTTCGAGAATGTTCGATCTAAGTCAAGTGTGTACAAAGATAAGCTATGGTAAAACAAACATTTAGTAAGGAGAGAAGCGGTGTTGTAAGAAATAGATTTTTTTTTCATTATTTCTACCGTGTCAAGGAAATGTATAGCAACTAAGTTTAGTTTGAAGAAAAATGTCGAAAAAATTAGGAATGTAGAATTGGTTGCACAAAATTGATCCTGACTATGTTCGTTACTCAATCATACAAAAGGGCTAAACGGATTCATATGAAATTTGGTAGACATATGATACCCTTTATCTCGGTAAAAACATTTTTAAAGTAATAACTTCTTATGGGAGGGTAAACCGCTTCGGAACGTAACGCGTTACGGCACCATTAATAGTAGCATAGTTTCAGTCGATCCTAAAAACACGCTCGTAGCCTAGCGGTCGTAAGCATGACTTATGGCCGAAGTCCTAGTTTCGAATCCTCGCCGGCTTCAATAATTTTCAATAATTTTTTTTCGTTCCCAGGAGTGGAGCCACGGGCACAGCTGGTAATATATAACGACTATAGTAATATTAAATGAAATTAGTGTTTGTATAAGTTACAAAAATATAGGGGTAAGCAGAATAAATAAATATCGATGAACTGTTTCCAAATGTGCAAGTAACTCATTTACGACCAAAAAATTCAACTACTAGATTTATTTAAACGCTTCCCTATATAATGTAAAGTATACCTTAAATCCCTAATCCAATCAGTATTTGATACAAAAAGTAAGTCCCCTTTACGCCAACGGAGGACTGATAAGACGATATAAATACTTTAACCTGTGTGGTATCATCAAAACGGATAATTTGGTGTTTCATTTTAAGAGGGTACAAACTGGAGAGAATGTGGTTAAATGTTGGATATTCATTGTTATTAAGGGCAGTAAATAAAAAATATTGAAACTTTTTCATAGTATTTCTTGATATAATAACAAGCAGTGACAGAATTAATTTTTTTTATGAACGAGTAAAAAATAGTAGAGATTTTCAAAAGATGAATTTTTGAGGTGTAATTCTTGTCGAACTTACACTTACACAAGTAATAAATCGCTAATAAAACGGCACAGATAATGTATATTATGCAATAACAGCAAACAGTTGTACTTGTGTGAAAATGTTGTCGATTACGATTTATAAGAAAAACTAAATTTCAAAAAGATTAACAAACTGTTAGAACTGCCTTCGTCCAGGTCATGCAGCCACCGTTTGTAAATATGGTCCATGTAAAAAATGCGGGAATAAGCAGAATAATCTAAGTTGTGACCGAAGTATAAGCAATCAAACATTCGCCATGGTCACATGGCACACACACCAATTGCAATCAACACTGCAGCATGTAGCTGAACAAAAAGCTGTTGCTGGGCATTTCTAACAGATAATATAGGATTTGTTATTTGATTTTTGATTATTAATATTCAGAGTTTTATTATTATGTTTCATTTATTATAGTATTTGTACCAGCAATAAACGTATATTCATTCTATCTTTCAATTATGAGTCAAGCAATGATGGTTCAATTGGTAGCGTGTACGGACGTCGCGTATAAACCATAGCGCGGTGGTAGGGCTTTTTCTAATGCCCGCCTGGCTAGCTACCACCCTTAAATTTAAAATCTGTGTCAAGCACCAAAAGGTGTATTTCGGCAACTGCACTTGAGGGTCAGTCTTCCCCTAGGCTTAGCGTAGCTACTTCCATTTTGGGTACCACGTCACTTAAGATCAGGTGAGAATATGGCCACAACGCTAAACCTATAACGATAAAAAAACTACCCCACTAACTGCTGTGAGGTTATTCTATACAATTGGAAAACGTTCATAGTAAAAATAGTAAAATTCAAAACTATTAACTAGTTCTTTTATTCAGTGAAATTGTCGACGTAATTGATGATTCAGGTAATTTGCACTGTGTACAATGATAGATTTCGTATGACAAAATCGTTTTGCACAAAATTAAATCCGCAACTAATACAGTCCACACAAAAATGTTGAGAGGTTCGTAATATAGTCCCGCAATATAAACAGTCGTTTAACATTAAACTCAGTTCTCTACGGACATACGTTTAATTCACACCTACAATTTCTAGTTTTATCGAGTACTAATTACCCAACCACGCGTTGCTATGACTCTGAAAATATTTTCATCAACTGCTGGGCTAATATAAATTACCTAAGAATCATCCCCCATACCATATTTTTTTAAAACCAACCAAGAGACGTCCTGATATGAGCAGACTTATTCTGAGATTTGCTTTAGGAAGATTAAATATGTTTATCGAACGGACTTTTCCTCTAGAACACTAAACTTAGATTAGGTAGTTACAGGATCCGTTAATAATTTCTCAAAATTTGCATAATATAATATATGGCGTCATTTCACGCAAACTACAACCATGGAGTCTATAGACATTCAGATACATAGATTTTAGGAGCTGAAAGAATTTCCAGCTCACCTGAAGGCAATTTTCACAAGTAGTATAATTTAAATTTATGTAAAAAGGTATTTTCTCAAAAGACTATACACGTAGTAGTAGCTAATGATGTTTTATAAATTAATAGATGCGTTATACTTTCACTAAAAGTAATTTGAAAACGTTACAAATTTTGTTAGCAGCATGTGGAAACAAAAGAGATAGAAAATAACAGCGTAAGGAGGGCAATTGCCCACCATTCACGATGGCATGTAAAGTGCGTCACGACGTATCTACTAATATAATATAATTGATCATAGCAGGTTCTTATGGGCATGCCGTTTAAATAATCTTTCAGTATATTGGGTAAAGCATACCTATAAGCGGAAAAGCGTTTTTACGAAGTAGAAAAACGCCTACACCCTAATCAAGTTTACAAGAAAATGTACACAAATTTATGAGTGCATTTCGTTTAGTCACCTAAGTTGTGTGCAACCTTACAAGAAACCCACACTGTTTTATGCCACGTCGTGGTGTATTTTGTGAACCATCTACGACACCTAAAATACGCGGCAAATTGATTGTTCAAGTAAGGTTATCTCATAATAAGTTAGCAGCTAAAATTCTAAACAAAAGACGTAGGTATAACAGATTTTCGTAGAAAATCGCATATTCCCGTTTCAAAATATAATTATATATTCAAAACCCAACCAAAATAGATTAATAAAAGAATCCATTACAAAAGGTACAGATTATAAATACATCTAACGTGTAATTAAAACACAATTTATGTAAATCGAAGGCATTATTACTATCATAAATAAAACTTGGGATACAATAGTATTAAAACGATATAAATAAATAGGTGTGGTCACACTGCTAGCGAGGATACTCAGTAAAGGTATTTTTACATTCCAAAAGCTAAAGGTAACTCAGTAATAATAAAAATATTTATAGATACAAAACCTTTGTTATGACATGAAATAGTAAAATACTAGTTATTTTTAGATGTCCCCAAAATTCTGACTAAAGGCATTGGGTTCAGAGGATCCTATGTTTAGCACATATTTACTTGTGTTTTAGAGCATTGTTATCATATACCTATATAGTTATGTTATTTAGCACATTCAGTGGGACTGATTTAAAAAAAAATTCTATCTATATACATCTAACAGTTATCTAGACCACCGGTGTAGATTGTTATGGTTAGCTCATAAAGTAGAATTAAGCGTAACAATTTTCGCCAGCTTTTAATTTATCCCAGTTCTTACTTAAGTTAATTTCAAGCTTTTTAAATAAAGAAAATTATAAAATTTACGTACGTATAAAAGTAGTACAAATTAACACTTACAAAAAATTTCGGTGTAATCAGTAATGTCACTAAATATACAGAAATTTGACCCCAGAGTAATACTCTTGACAATCTCATTTACTTTAAATACCAGCATCCATCTTAATGATTCGAAGGTTTATTTAACTCCCCGCTTACATGACCACCAAACCTCAAGCGCGGTACTTAGATATGATATATTAAATTTTATTGCTTTTAACTCTCACATAATAATTGAGTCATGAAAATCGAACAGCCATAATAACAGACGTAAATGTTTCAAAATTCGTTATAATAAATTATATTTTATTGTTTATATTAATCCATGTTTTGAATGCTTTGAGTTCGGTAATCACAGTCGTTCCTTTGAACGTTCAGTCGTCTACCCTACCACATTTTCGGGAAAAATATCACTAACTGAATATACGTATCCTAACAACTATATAATATTGCATAAAAAGAGTTACCTTTTTTCTAGAATATCGTGCCTGCGTGCGGACCGCCCCAGCTTCGCATGTGTGCACTTTACAAAGACGTGTCATTTATGTTATAAGCATGTTTGGTAGATTTAGAGTTTATCGCGTTAGTGCTGATAGTTCCTAGTTTGAGCAGCTTAGCTCGCGGCGTGGACGCAGGCGCCAGCAGCGGCTAACATAGGCTCAAAATACCTAAGTAAATAAATTAAAAAGAAAAACCACAACATGTCACTTCAAGATACCGCTAAAAATCCTAATTAATAGTTGTTTAGCAAAAAATAAATAAAATTATAATAGCTACTAGAATAGCGAATCGCCACGGACAAGTAGGCAACACCTCTAAAACGCATCTTTTTAAAGTCACAAGTAGCAGAACAAGATGGGTTACTCTTATTTACATCTTCATCTTCATCGTGGTAACCAAAAGGACGTCCAATGCTAGATATAGGCTTCATCCAAAGATCGCCACAACGACCGGCCCCGCAACCTTCATAAGGTCATCAGATCACCTTGAGACGGATCTGCCCACGCTAAGTTTTCCGGAAAGTGGCCACCACTCGAGATCTCTACGGCCCAATCGGCCGTCCGTTCTACAAGCGATGTGCCCCGCCCACTGTAACTTAAGTCTAGAAATTGTGAAAGCTATGTCAGTAACTTTAGTTCTTCTGCAGATCTCCTAATTTGTGATTCGATCACGCTGAAAACCCCCTTTATTTACATCTTTAAATGTTTAAATTGTTATTCAATTTTAAAGTAATTCTCGTTTTATGTAACATTACTTTATATTAAATTTGATTCCCATTCATCACATTAAAGTATTCTGAATGTAACATTTAGTACGCTGTATATTATCGCCATTTTTTAAACAACTAAAATATACGATAAGCGAGTTACATGGTTATTTAAATGAAAAAAACATGAATTTATACCGAAAACGATATAACTTCTTTATCTTAATTATGCAATAAATACAAATTACTTTTAAAAAGATTGGAAGCCGTGAATTACTTTGATCGTGCCATTTATTTCGATGTGCAGTAAAATTTTTCAACCTGATAATCTGTTTACTGATAAAGATTTTTCGGTGCGTAATTTTAATGCAATTTATTTTGTGTTTACATACTTTATTTTATAATAAGAAGTGTAAGGGTAAATACGAGCATATAATGAAGGATGGAATTATAATGAGAAAAGGCTAATTTTACCAAGTAATTAGGAAATTTATGAGTTAAAGACATAAATTAGTTTATTACGTCTTGTGACACTTTTATTATATACAAACTGACCCACGGTTTCATCCATGTTAAAGAAACATACAAATTTCGAACCTTCCCTTTAGGGGTTGAATTTTTAAAAATCCGTCCTCAGCGGATGTCTACGTTATTAAGGACTACTTATTTGCCAAATTTCAACCCAATCCGTTCAGTGGTTTGAGCTGTGTTGATAGATCAGTCAGTAAGTCACGGTTTCTTTTTATTTGAAATTAGATAAATTAGATAATGTTTTAAGTTCTTCGCAATCTTTCTTCTATTATAATTACGATGGCCGTGCACTCGTAAGACCGATAAATAAGTCAAAATTATTACGTTTGGTTACCTTCTGACGCGATTTTCCAAACATCCTGCCTGTTACATACAGTAAGCGAATTTCGAAATAAGTTCTTTGGTCGTATAAGCTGACATCGGGTCAGCGTTCAACTGATCGGAACCAAATAACTTTTTTTTTTTAAATAAAGGTGGACCCAACTTTTGATCGTTTGTAAATAATAAGTGTCATTAGCGCATTGCCGGCCTTGAACCCCGTACCCCAATGAGCTACTACAAAAGAGCCTCCAAAATAACACAGGGTTCTTTGACTGCGATTTTCTGTAGGTTGGAGGTATTCTGCAAGTTGGGCTACTCCAAGTAAAAATAAATCTCCAAAAATAATTTCTCTGTGTCCTAGCTCTCTTTAACTTTGCTTTTAAATACCTTTATTAGTACTATTGGTTGATGGTGAAGGTAAAATATCGTGAAGAAACTTGAAAGCTCAAAAATGGTTCTTGTTTTAAACGCGAAAAAGAACTATCAAGTTCTCGGCACTTAAAATTCCCGAAACATCTTGACCTGACGTAATGATGACATCCATATCTTCTTCACTTGGGTTGAATCTCTTTGCCCAACTTTGTGATAGTCTGATATTATTATTAACAATTACACTGTGAAAGGATGTCCAAATATCAGTTGGCTGCTCTTGACTCCATTGAGCGCCGAGCTCGTCGACTTTTTCCCATCCACCCATCCACCTATAACTTGGGAGTCTTCAAGCGAAGAATGAATGGACATTTAATAGGTAAGCACGATACATCGTCGGCCTCATCTTTACTTACCATCAGGTAAGATCGAAGACAAGCACATACCTGAATTGCATAAAAAAAATAATATATTACTTTAAAATGTATACTTAATCCTGACATTTTATTCTTAATATTTTAAGTAAATATAGTAAACAAATTTTAAATATAATTTTTGATGTAATTAAACTTAACAAAACTACAGGTACAAGCTTTAGGCGGTACGTAACTTAAACAGTAACTTAATGTCCGACATTTAAATACTTAATTGCACGTAGGCGGCTAACATAATGCGACTTCGCCTTAACCATGTGTATTTATTGTGGTATTTAACTGTGTTGCCAGATTAAAAAGAAATAACCATATCATAGGTACTTTTCCATATCTCTTCATAAGTAATTTATAATAATATTCTGTTTAACCTGAAATATAACGCTAGTATAGCGGTAGGGTAATTTAGGTAACTATTCACTTTCCAGTCTCAAGTTTAAAATTTTAAAACTTAGCTTTCATTTGTTTGTCTAGTTATGACACAAAATAAACTTAAAATTAAAAAAACGTGTAACTACAAAACAAAACAAAGTCCTAAAATGTTATCCCCTTTCCCAATAATACGATTTATTTATTTTTACCATGGATAGACTTGCATTTGACCACTATCTCGCCTGAACGTAAGTGATGAAGCACGCTTGCCTAGAAGGTACCTATTCACTCGAGACTGAAAGATACCCAGGTTATAATTATCGGAAAATACGAAAACCGGCAAAGTGTTCCACTCTTTAGCGGTGCGCATGATAAATGTGCTAGCAAAACGCTTTGTGCGCACTGGTGGAATATCTATCATAAACCGATGACGCTTCGCTGTATCTCTTGTCGTTCGATGGTGGAAAGGACGATGCTAACAGTTAGTTAGTTGATAATAATGTAAATTCGGTTTAGTAACATATTTTATTAGGTACAATAATATCGCGGTGTATCTATATACTTCTGGATATAGGTCTCCCCCAAAGATAACGACTGGACCTGATCTTCGGTCCTTCGCAGCCAGTCGTATCCAGCCACCCTGTGCAGGTCGTCGCTCCCTTTACACACATCGTTTACCTAAATGCGGTCACCACTCCACAACTCATCTTCCCCATCGGTCATCAGTTCTTCGGCATACGCTAATTCTTTGAGCTATGTCAGTTATTCTAGATCTCTGACTGATTACATCATTTCTATTTCGTCTGTGTTTAAATAAAGATTACTTTAATTTTGATTAATTTTTAAAATAATATGTATTTATAAAAATTAAAAATTATTGTATACGCAACAAAAAACTCAGTAATGCGAATTTACATTTTTATCATTGATGCTTAACTTTATCATGTTATACTATCGTCATAGGATGCGCGCGCAGTTTTCCCTTCTACTAAAAGCACTAAATCTATACAACTTCAAAAAAAAATTATATCTACTACCTCTATAATTTTATTTAGAATTGATAACCCATGAATAACCGGGATCATAAAACTATCAATATTTAACAATCACGATTTATCCAAGATTATTGCGATAATAAAAATATTATTAACCGATCGTAGTGTGATTTATTACTTGGCAACCTCGGTCTTTAGCAATCAGACAAACATGTCGCCGAACTTTATGGCGAACAAACCGCTTTAAAACATTAACGAGTAGCTTTACTGCAACTTGCTTTAGTAAAATATTATTTCGGCTTTGTTTAATAATCGACTTAAAAAAACGGAGGTTATGTACTCAATTTGAATGTATGTTTTTTTAATGGATTTTGTGTATAACTTATTTGTTTTATGAACCGATTTGAATGATTCTTTTTTGTTGGATAGTGTGGTTCCATTTTAGTTTCTTTAGTATTGAAACCTCAACTTCGAAGATATACAAGGAAAAAAGATTGTCTTGTAGGTACTACTATTGATTTACCTAACTCGATAATGAATAAAGATGTATGTTTATCTAAAAATCAAATTCTGTTTGTTGGTAAGTACATAATTTAAGAACGGCTAGACCGATTTGAATACTTATCATTTTAAAATGTTTGTAATAGAGCTCAAATTCAGGAAAAACTGAACGTCGTTTTGCTGGATTTTTGTATTCAGAATTCTCAAGACCATAACTTACGATTCAAAGGGTAAATATTCGTAATTCTTTTTTGTTTTGTTTATGTCAATGAAAAAGTTAAAAAACAAACATGGTAGGTGGCGGCAGTGGTCGAGTTATTGACTATTCTGTAGGGCAGAACAACGTCTGCTGAGCCTGTATGGGGAAGACGACAAACTAGAGCTATGTGGTGGCGCAAAAAATTTTTTAGATCAAATGTTTACATATTCTTACAAAGTGTCTATAACTTAAAGTCGCTGGTTAAACCTCTTTTTATAATATAGTGAAGATTGTTTACTTAATGTTATTATTTAATAGGTATACTGTATCAGTGCCAACTAGGAGTAAATTACAAATGTTAAATTCGATTAACCGTTTTGTTTTCATTCCTTCTATGATTTTATTTCAAAAATTACCATGTCAAAAAAGCTAAAATTCTAAAACGCGTACTTGGGTACTCGGACTCACTGTTTACCTGACTGCGAAAAAGGAGGGTTATGTTTTTCGATTATATGTACATGTTAGATTCATGTTAATTGTGGAAATTACATATTAAGCTATATAATATTTAAGTACGACATCTGGATATCAGATAAAAACAAAAACAAGTATTTTTGTTGCAGTCGGGTTTTTTTTTGTTTCCTTTTTAATAATTTAGCTTTTTTAATATTATTTAATTTTAATTTGACACCTCGAGAAATTTACCAAACAATTAATCCCATAAATTTACAATCTCAAAGGTAATCGTTAAAAAAATCATTTCATGTGTATTTGTTTATGAACAATAACAAAACAAATTTATCTCAAGTGAGAATAATGCAAACGCACGACAATTCAACGTAAAGCGGCGCTCACACCGCCCGAGGTCTCGTCGCGTCTCGCGGCTCGTCGAGGCGCGCTACGTACCTACGTTCCCGAGTCGATAAATCCCAACGTAAACGTATAATTACATGTCGGCATACATTAATAATGCATAACTCGATCAAACGCGAGACATTACTTCGATTTTGATACTGAGTTATAAATACAAAAAGTACTGGCTTACAAAAATATTATAATGGATATTTTTACGATGTAAAACAAGACTGTAAACGTACTTACGTAAGAAGTTATACTTATTTAGCGTACGAAAACTAAAACTAAGAAGTTACACCATCAGTGATAGATAATAACGTAAATATATTTTGTAATTGTGAAAAATAATTTAATTTTATATAAATAAAAATTAATTGTAATTTCATTTTAATTAAAAAAAAAAATTTGATTAATGTAATGTTTATTTTTCCACGGTTAAATTATTTTCATGCAATTAAACGTCAGTAAAACTAATTATTAGCATTGATGGCTAACTTCAATAAATCGCATTTCCGTCATATTATGCGCTGTGACTGCTTAAGACTCTCAGTTGTACAATAAACTAAACGAAAAGTAAAAATATATATTTAAAAAAACTGCAGACCATAAATTAATTATCATTAAATTAATCATAAATTAAGTTTTTTTTTTTGTACTTTGCTATTTTTTCTTACTTTTCATATTATATTACATGTGTTTTTTTTTTAGAACTGATTATACTGTTAGCCTTAGGGGTCCTGGAGCCTCTGACGGCTTTTACAGCTTCACCGAACTTGGACATGTTGTGTATATGTCCTGTATCTTTTATTTTTTTTAAATGACACACATTTGTGTTAGTCAACTCAGTAGTTAAAATATTTAAAAGTTATGAAACAATAGGTTAGTGTGCAAGTCCAAGATATCGTACCATATTATTCTGTTAATTCAAATCCACCTTCGCTCGTATAATCGAGTAAATAAATACTCAGAGACTACTATAGGTTTTCGATAAATACGCAGTCCTGTTACTAAACCAGAAAATTAATGATTGTTTAAGAAATATAGAATTATATTTCGCATAAGCTGAATAAAATTAGTTTTTGCGTCACTAGGCAAAATGAAGTCTTTAAAGTTTTGACCAATATTCTAAACCTAGCTTCTACAATAGGTAGCCCACAACGCTAATGCGATTTTCTCAGCACACATTTTTTTTGCATATGAACATTTACTTTTTTTTTAAACTCGACTCTAATTCGATGAACGAGATTAAATCGATAACATATAGTAGTAACAAATTGTTTCGCATTTAAAATTTTAATAAGACTCTCACTCGGCACTCAACAATGCGCCCTATCGACCTTTTACAACAAACAATAGCTCAATGGGACATAATGTTGTTGATTTTATATACGTATAAAAAGTAGGATCGATTGTTCTCGCATCGAGTTTTTTGGGTTCGTGCCGAGGCTCGTAAAATTATTTTTATTTTTTATCGGTTCGATAGCCGTGACGTTGAGATAAGTAACTTAAAGCGATTCGCAAAACATTTTTATGAAGAAATATACAAAGTACTATTTATTATGTTCACGATGTTTTGATTCGAATTCAACTTTTTTTTAAATTTACATTTCGATTTTTAACGGCTACGCTTTTTAGTTCATTAATTAATTGTTCGAAGATTTCTTGGTTTCTACAACAAAGCCAAGTTAATTAGTTAAACGTTGTAAAAGGTTGATTCTCTATCCGTTATTTTAGGTTTTTGTTGTTTGTTTAATTGTTTATTTTCTATACTATATATGTTTAGAATTCCACCAGAATATACAATGTTAAATAAATGTGGCCTGAGATGGTAACACGCTAAGCCTAGTGAGGCTACTGGCTGTCAAGTGTAGCTGCCGGAACACACCTATTGGTGCTTGGCGACATTGTGGAATTTGAACCTACGTCTATAGATGCGGTATTTTCTGTTGAACCACTGAACCTTCAACATTTCTTTATACGGTTCTATGATGCCTATGAGTTATTTTACATTACTTATTGTTTTATACATACTGATGAAATAAACAACAATAGGAAAACTAAAAAGTACCTACTTGAAACCAGTTCTAAACTATGAAGGGCCTAATGAATTTGAAGGAACATTTGCAAGTATAGAGGACTAAAGAGAAGTGGGGCATGACTTGATAAAAGATAATAAGTTAGACTATTATTAATTCAATTAAATTAATTATGTATTTTATAAGCAGTTTTCATAATATCGCAAACATTCGCAAAGACTGCCGACTGATATTATGCGGCTGAAGTCCCAAAACTAAAATTAAACTATTCCTTTCTCATTTGATGAGAGAGAAAATAGATAACAATTAATTAAATAGTAATTCTATTCAAAGTGAAAATGGGTCTGAACTTAATTCGAGGGTAGATAAGGGTTTTGGTTTTAGGTAGCTTTTAATGCTACTATTCAGACAAACGAGATATAAGTGAGATATATTAATAAATATTTTATCACTATTAAACTTTTGTTTATTTATTACGTAAAAAAAATTACCTATTTTCTGTAATATTTTTGTAATTTAAGTATTATAGAATTACTATTATTTTTTGATGAACTCCAACTTGTTATGGCGTATAGATTTACAGTTAAACGGCAAAGTTAACTTACTAGTTAGTTTTTAATATTATTTGACCAAACGATGATATAATAGAGTACTTTTTGTTAGGCCTTGTGGCGCTGTAATATGATTCACTGAACCGAGAGAACATGGATTCAATCCCAGGAACTGTTCTTTCGGGCAGTATTACTATTTCGTTAGATGGAATACTAAACTATGATTTGATTATAATAGTAATATTTATTAGCCGTCAAAGACTTCCTATCTTATATCATATCGTTATAATCTCAATACTCAAAATAGAGCTAAATACCTACAAAATTTTCATTTAAAATGTAGGACAGAGGTAGTAAGGCTACCAGGTGATTCACTTGAAATTTCCGGATTAGGGACGGTCGGTAATGGCACAGTTTTGTTGTAAGAGTTTTTAGTATTTCCTAATTCAAGGGAATAAATCATTTAACAGACTCTGTATAGACAAAATACGATTTTTTTAATAGTCCTGCTATTGCGTACGCTATAATTACAAGGAATGGAGTTTTAAGCGGGATCTTGAAGTGACGTGTTGTA
Organism: Saturnia japonica; assembly: GCA_033032175.1. Classification (NCBI taxonomy): domain Eukaryota; kingdom Metazoa; phylum Arthropoda; class Insecta; order Lepidoptera; family Saturniidae; genus Saturnia; species Saturnia japonica. The sequence continues at coordinate 20,195,604 of CM065309.1, read as the reverse complement.
GTTTGTATTTTTAATTCATTTACTTGGATTCTTGATCCTATATTATGTAATATTGGTGGCGTTTTGCGTGATATAGTTTGGTTATTGTGTATAAGTGAAGTGGATTATAAATATAAACTGAGAGCATGCATTCTGAGATCCCACACAAACTACCTAGAAAGTTCTAACAAGGGAGCCACCCCATCTTGTTAGAAGTACTGAATTTGTCATAAGACAGGACACTATACTCATCTGATAATGGCAGTAATGGTCTTCATTGAAGAGGTCTAGTTGCCAAGTTAAGAAGAAGAAAAAGTAGAATTATAATATATTCTTTGTAAGTTTAATCAACACGCTGAGATAAGCTTTCGCCATGATGAAATCGACAGACTGGACTAACAGTTTACAATCAGCAACTGTGCGTTGTTTTCAATTTCTTTCTCATGTCACGTTTATGACTGTGTCTTCATCTTAATCTTATCCCACCTAAGTAGAGTTGGCACAACATGTCTTCAACTCCTACTCTCCTCTAGCAGCTTTTATCTCACTATACGCAGGTTGAAAGTATATTTATTTAATTCCTCCTTCCGATTTTTTTAGTCAATGAGTCACGTGATTGGAAACGCCGTACAAAAATGTGACATCATATTTCAATTATTACACAGTAACCGCATGAGTTCAGTGCAGAGTCTGATAAGGAATTGGATAGTGCTGCGGCTAATTAGAATTATTGTTGTCGATAAATTTCAACGTTGTTTTAAATTTAACATTTACATATTGGTTGACATAATGAGTAAACCAGGTAATAATTTATGAAACATTGAAAAAATAAATATCTCAAACTTAATCACCATCAGATTCATTTCTCGTTATTTCCCTCTTTGGTGATGAATAAAAACATGTTTTTTGCAACGGAAGTTAATTCGCACATTGTTTAAAAAAAAATAACAAGGGGCCGCAACTTGGGCATTAACGCGATCAGTAAGCGTACGATAGTTTGTCAAAAACACATCATTACAGTAAGGGCGCTCACGCCGGTAGCAAGTAGAAAGTTAACTGAGAGCAATTGCCCACCATTCACGATGGCATGTAAAGAGCGTCAATGCAGTATCTATCTATTTATTTATTAAAGTAGCGCAAACAACGCTCATATTTTACTTGAGCCATTTTTACAATTCATTGCAAGTCTAATACAGATAAGCGAACCTATTATAGGCGCCCAATACATTGATAACATAAAGTATCGCATATGTAATTTAAAAAATAAAATAAAGTATCTTAAGTACAAGTAAGTTATTGCAACGTATGAAAAACTACTACTAATAATAAATATTAATTTAAATTAATACTAATATAAATAACAGAAAACTAATGTAATTAACATTGTTTACGCCGCTTTGTAGTTTTATACATTTACACATTCACATCATATCCAAGGTGCCGTTTAAAAGTATCCTGTAAGCCAATCGACCAATTTGGTCAGAGTATTGATAGCTCATCGGCGCTAGTTCCGCCATCCGCCGCACGCGCGCTGTGCATAACTCCCGCACGCACATGCGCGACTCATTTGTCTTGCATATGTAATTTTGAAAAACGCTTTAAATATATTTTTCCGATGATATATATCTAAATATTGAAGAATTTGGAAACCGCATCGCAAGTACGTATTTTGATTTGGTGCCTAAGATTTGGTGACTTTTTCTTTTTTTGTTATTTTTTTAATATTTCATTTTCGCATCCGCATCCGCATTACCAATTATTGTTACATTAAAATATTTCATTGAAAGGACCACTATGTTTTAATTAATAATGGGAAAGAAAAATAAATAATAAAATAGAGAGACCAGCGATTATGAATATGGATTAATGTAAATTAAACTAATTCCCTGAAGTGAAATATAATATTAATCTTGGTAATAATGTTCGGTAATTTCTGTGCAAATATGTCAAAATTCTCTATTAATCCATAAAACTCATTGTATTTTCTGCACATTCTCACGACAGGCGAGTTATATCCGAGATTGGTTCTACAGAGTGGTTGAGAGAAAAATGTATCTACTTATAAAATGTCATTGGTTATGCCAGATGCCGTAGAAAATGCGAGAAGGAGCGTAGGTTTGCCGTTGCTACGGTTCAAAGACTTTATTAAGCGTGACATTGCTGCTTTTAACATAAAACACACAGGATGGAAGAAGCTCGCTAAGGCTAAGAACTAATGGTGCAAGTGTGTGTATGATGACTGAAAAATGCACGATGAGACCGGGTTTGTAGTCTGGAGAACAAAAGACGCCGCATCTAATACCGCTCGTATAAGTCGACAGTAAGTAAGTAAAGTAAGTAAGTCGTAGTAAGTTGCGGTCCACAATACTACTCTCAAATTGGCTTATAAAGTCACAAAGGAAGTGCTTCAAGAGACACTGAAAAAACCGCCTGACAGACGAAAAAGCCAATGCGGATCTAAAAGAAAAAATGATCACTGATTTTTTTTTTACCTTTTTTATGTTGGTTTCAAATATTTATTACAAGAAGTGCATGTTGGGTTAACAATGGCAAGTGATATGGGACTAGTGTTCTTGCTTGATTCATTTATTATTATTATTATTATTATTTCTTTATTATTTTTATATGTATTTGTCTTTGATGATTTTACATTTCATATTTTCCAATACTTACCTAGTTAATTGACATAAACTGTAATAAATCTGTGTTACCTGAAATATGTTAAATTTTTGTATTTTTTCAATTATTCACGTCTACTAACTAGTGCATGTTGTGATTACCTTAAAAGGCCTAGTGCATGAAACTGTTTTTTTTTTGTTTTTGTTTGTAATTGTGTTTTATGCACTCACCAAAGCGGTCCACATAAATAAATTTTCACTCATAAAAAATTTATTAAAGTTATAAGAAACTACGATTTTTATAAACACTATGCGAAATAAATATAAAACAAATATCATATTTATATAAGTGAAGGAAGAATTTAATCTACGAACGTTCTAGAAAACAAGATAGCATTAGAAAAAACACTTACACGCTTATTGCTTAATCCCTGATACACGGGATCCCGGGGAGGCTTTTGTGATGAAATTAATTGCATTTTCCCCCAATGCACCCTCATGCACGCTCACACAGTGGCAACCTGAGTAAACTTTTCATAGCGATAAGGAAAATTTTCGATAACAACATTCTCCTTCCTTTGCTAAGTCTTTAATTATCAAAATAAGGATATTGTCGCATTAGCGAGAAATATACTGGGACCTTATAAAATATTAACTGTGCCCACGGCTCCGTTTGTTTGGTTTATAGAATGCCGTCGATCGAATGCACACGCGAATCTTGCTGCCCTCGCCTCGGTTTCTCTCCAACGGCTGTCGTCCGCCGGTTATATTTAGAGAAAAATGCTTATTGTGGGTGATCCTTAAAAGACAAGCAAAATTATGTCGTCGCAGATTTTTTAAGGTCTACAATTATGTAGTACATTAATTTGATATATCTCTTATGGTTTATTCAGCGTAAGCGCCCCAAAAGCTTCTGTTTCCAAATTGATTCACCATTATTGACACTGTTTATTTCGTATGTTACTTTATTGAACAAAATATATATCAATCAATATAATATAATATAATTCAATATATATCAGCATTTGACAATGAGAAACGGTTGTGTAAAATTCTTGATAATTGAAAAGAATATTTAATTAAAGATGGATGTACTCAAATCATTTTTTTTTTTAAATGATAAATGTTTATCAAAATCTACAGTATTATTATAATGTGTATTGTTAATCGTGGTCGCTAATTACCTGAGATGTTGAAAAGCTACCTAAAAAATCCTATAATCCGAGCAGATATCGTTGCTATAAAATAAAAAAAGTCATAAGTATATCGGATAAGTGGTTCTCGCGTAAAAAGAACATGAACGAATATAAAGACGTAATATGTAATATATATATTTACATAAATTCTATAGAGGTAAAATTCTGTGTGTCAAAAGGTGATCTCCAGAACTACTACTAGTCTGATTATAAATTTTATTTAAATATTTGGAAGTTATATTATCCCTGAGAGATTATTGCTTGATTGGCTAATTGTTTACATTTTTTACCTATATCTAAAAATTCGTATAAAAGATTTCTAATTTCGAATGTCGTCTCCCAAAGAATTTTATAGACTTCAAAAACCGCATAACTGTAATCAACAGCAAAGAGAATCTAATTTCTAAAACTTTACTCAAAAAAGGAAATACGATTACGCTTAATGTGTACGATCACCAGCAAAAGTCAAAACTAGCTATTTTCCTGAATAGAGTGAATTCTTTCGGGTATACGTATTGCTGCGTAGTTGTTCGCAATTTATTTGTTTGGAACAAGACTTGTATTTATTGCAGTATTCAATATGAAAACATTCTTTACAAAATAGTTTTGATTTAGTGATTTTTATATTTTTGAAGTGAAAAATTTTTTAGTCGTTTTGAGTAATTTTTTGTAGAGCAAAAACTTATGGGTTCGCGTGAGCTATGCGTCACCGATGACCTGAGCATGCTCGTGATGTATTGCTCTTGCGTCAGCCTCGCGATGTGTAGTATAGCGGCCTGTGTACGCATATATACATTAATATATTGTATACACTCGACTGTATTATATACGTATTTGACTTTTTCGATGGGTAAAATTTTATGATTTCGCATTACCGATATGCTTTGCAATACTCTACGATCCTATTATTTTAATTAAGTTTCTAAGTTTCCCAATATTGGGAAATAAGGGAAGACACGGGTGTAATCACCACGCTACCCTACGAAGTATTAGTAATCTGAATCTCCTAGAAATCTAGATTTCTATATTTTTCCCACTTATATTGGTACTTCAAGAGCATTTCTCAAGCGTTTAGGTTTAATATCTCATAATTCGTATAAAAGATTTCTAATTTCAAAATGCTTCTCCCAAAGGGTTTTATAGACTGAGAAAAATCAAAAATATTTCATCAATTTTATTGAAATTGAAACCATTTTTTACGGAATATTCGACATACGGATGCCATAAAACTTTCTGTATGAAAACCATTTTAACAAATGTACTACTTATTTACTTTGATATTTTGGTTTTTATCAGTTGGCTATGTAGTACTAATGAGATGGTTTAATTCGCGAAATACTTTTTCCTGTCTTTCAAATTAAATTTTAATGATTTAACATAAATTGAAACCATGTGGTATAAAGTGTAATAACTTCAATAAAACAATCATCCAATATACATTTCTATTGAGCTTTAATATTTAATCAGGAAAGATCAAATTCCCTTAATCGATCTATTAAATAGTTTGTCAAAATTCAACCATAACCATAACATCTGTCGCATTTAGAACCCAAGCACTCATAGGTACTAGAAAATTGATTACTATGTGAGGCCCTTAAGCGGATTCCTTTTTAATAGTTTTCCTTTCGAAGGGATCCTCAAAGGATCGGGAGCTTTTGTTATGATTCGATTGCATGATGAAATTGAATTCAGTTCACAGAATTCCTTATTATAGGATTTTTCTGCATTATGTTCAAGTTATTAATTATTAATAATTTGTGTAAATTTGTACACATTTCTAACAAAAGTTACTTAATTCGAATGTATTTTTTTAATGGATGTTCAACAGCCATAATTTCTTTGTTTATGAACCGATTTGGATAATTCTTTTTTGTTGGATACGGGATACCTCAAGGGTGGTCCTTGGTATTAGACCTTCCAAATGTGAAGACATACAAGGGAACTCTTCAAAATCATTGAAGTTGCATCTTGTTGTAATCCCGGGATTTTGGGATTGTCGAAAGATAATAATATAATCCTCCAGGTATCAGGTTTACATGTACTAGCTTTTTACAACTCGTCGTTTATATGCGTCTATTTTACATTATGAACTTTATGATAGTTAATTTTAATTTAAGGTTTTATTAAACTTCTTGAAGACCCTTGTCTTTGATTTGCAATCCCTGTATTGAGCCAGTTCCATTCCAAGAGTGCATATGTCTAGCTGTTTCTTCTTTACTCATGCATTCTGTACAGAGCAACATTAAAATTATTTAGTGGAAGTATGTGGAAGGGATTCACGACTGTAAATTTCTCGGTGATTGAAATTACTAATACACTATGAGCTAACATATTGGTCAAACACGTGCCTTCCCTCGGGAAGAAACCCACCACTTAGGTTTTCCGCCTGTATCCCCGAAGGGTTAGGTAGAGGTGTACACCCACAGTTCGCCGGATATGTTTTTAGGTCCCACGTAGAGGGCGAGCTTATTAAACTCCAAGCAGCTACTGAGAATATCATAGAAAAATCTAATAACTCTTTGTTCAACCTGGAAATCGAACCCAGGACCTCGAGTATAGCAGTCGCGCTTACGATCACTATGCTAATGAGACAGTTAAGTATTATAATTTTAATTGACTATAGATATTTTATAGTAAAAAATATATCACACGCTAATCCTAATAATGAGCCATGATTAGTCGCTTTGAAAAGTACATCTACCTCACGCCTATAAGAAACCATATCACATAGCGAAATGTAATACGAAATTATACCGATAAAGGTAAAATTACTTTAGATAACAGAATTACCGTTTGATTTCATCTCCGTGACCTCGATTCTCGTATTAATATTTATAAGTCAATATTCGTTGATTCAATATACTGAAGTACCATCCTACCGCAGGGCAATCAATTGATTTAATACACATCCTATTTGCTTAATAACGGAAATGATTCGACGAGCAGATTGGGAACGGTAAACATTTTTAATAATTTCATTGATAAAAATAAAAATATATACAAACAAATTTATATGCATATAAGCTAAATTATTAAAAAGGAAACAAAAAACCCCGACTACAACAAAAACATTTGTTTTAAATTTTACTAGCGTTCGCTCAATGATCGAAATTCGACCAGCGACTTTTAATCATAGACTATTTTCTGTTTGACATTTTCAGTATGAACCTAAACAAATGAATATTGTATCACTCGCTGACACTTTTCGTTGAGTGACAATGTCAATATTTTGGGAGGTCTAAGTTCAATGGCAACGGTCGTGTTAGGGTTCGCAGTATTAATTTACTTAATTTAATATATTAATAACAGATATTATAGATACATTTTAGCTTTCTGCACTCCTTCTCCGTATAAACTTTAACCATGCCAAATCTCACAGTCTTCCGTGCACGCAATACGCTTAAAAAGGGGTACAAAGTGTTTGCTTCACGTATTAATATAGTGATATAGTCCATGTCACTCCCACAATTATAACGAATCCAACGACACCTAACATGATAAAACCCCTCAAGCCGTTTAGGCTACAGAGCGTGCCAAACAAATAGACATACATACATACGATCTAAAAACATTACCCTCGTTTTTCTCGGTCTGGTGAAAACACTAAAATGAACTGGATTTAAATAACTATAACTATATATATAACTGATATCCCACTTAAATAATAAATTAACCAAAAAATATTAGCCTCATTAGCCTAGTGGTCGTAAGAGCGACCGCTATGATCGAGATCCAGGACTCGATTCCCTTATTGAGCAAAGTGTTATTGGGTTTTTTCTATGAAATTTATAGTAGCAGCCCGAAGTTTGGCTTTGTGTCCCAAAATGCTGTATGTGACATGTCCCGTGGGACATGAGACCTAAAAGCCATACCCGACGAACTGTGGGTGTACATTAGTACACCTCTGCCAAACCCTTCGGGGATACAGGCGTGACGGTATGTGTGTATGTAAAAAGTCAATTTCATTATCAATTTCTCGTTGCTAAAAAGTTTGCGAGTGTGAGTTTACTCAATTCGATTTTTTTTTTATTTACGTTCATTTACATTTTACATTTTTTTTTTTTTTTTCGTTTATTTACTTCTTTGTTTATATACCAATTTAGAAGATTTTTTTGAAGTGAAACTTCTTTGCGCGCATGAGGGTATAATTTTTAGGGATGCAACGCTTCATGAAAATGTGAAACGTTTGATTGCGACGTCACGAGAGCGATTGTGACCGATTGAGAGAGAGTGAGAAAAGGCGAACGTAGCATGAATCACGTAGCTATAGAGACAATGTGTAAACAGTGAGTTAAATTTATAAATAAATATTTTGTGATAAATTTGTAAATCGTCCTGTACTAAGCAGTTTTTCAGAGTAAGTTATATTTTGGTAAAATATTTTTTTTTGTGTTAATTCGTTTGAAGGTTAGGACGTTTTAGTATTTACAAATAACATGTGGCATTTTAATTTGCCACGAGTCATATAATAATTGAATATATTTATTAATATTTTAATGACAATTAAATTAATTAAATTCCTAACATATCTTTCTTTTTCCCCTCCCTAAAGATAAAGCTTTATATTAGTATAAATATAATCGAGTATTAAAAATTAGTTTGCCAATGAAGTTTCACTTCTGAACTGTGTACTTTGTACGCACGCACTTTTATTTTTATTTTATATGGTTTGATACCTCAAGGCTGGTTCCATTTTAATTTTATTGGCATTGGAGCTTTGAATTCAAAGATACACCACGAAAGTCCTCAAAATGATTGAAGTTGGGTTACTTCTTTCAAACATTCAAACAGATTGATAATAGCAGCTTTTATATAATATGCTATGTACATAAATTATATATATGTTCATTATCGGATATTTTTGATGCTTACTATGACTATATGGATTAACCTTTAATAATCTCTGACAAGACATAATATATAAAAACCCTGAACAAAGCGGTAAGGAATGTTCGAGATAAAAATAAGAACAATTCTTTATCAGTAACAGTTTATTGCTACCTTGAGTATATTTTACATTTGTAAGGTTTATATCGAATATAAAAATTTATTACAGCCGATGGTTACGTCTTACATATTTCTGCAACGGAAGGCAACCACGCGCCCTACGAATACAGATAATCTCATAAAAATATTCAGGTCAAAAAGTAAAGATCGGTTTCTATGAAAACATACCATGCGTAAAAAAGCGCTGGGCCGTAGCGTTTTCAATGATTAAAACATTATAAATGTGTCCTACGAAAATACTACAGTAATTACTAGGTATTTAATATAATTACTTCTTTGTGTACTATATTTTAAAGCATTTATAATTAGTGTGGTTTGTTTTGCATGACAATAATATTTAGTGAAAAATTGATTGTTTTATGGACTTTTGTATAACTATAATAATAATATTTGTAATAAAATCTGTATCTTAAAGATTACATTTAAAAAAATTATTTTACCTCGGAGGTTACTGTATTTCATAATATATAGGAAATAACGTTACAATTAAAAATAACATTAGAAATCGCATGTACAAAACTATTTTTCCAATTTAGTAGGAATCTGTTCAATCTTCTTTCAACATAAGAACCACACGCACTGGACTGTTTTACAGTAACCTTCATCTCAACACGAACTAAAAAGTTCTTTATAACTTATCTTTGACGTACCGTGAAGCTATGGAACCTTCTCCCGGCCTGTGTGTTTCCTCCTTCTTACGACATCGGGTAACGTGAAGAGATATTTATGCAAGCCAGCATAACAGCGTCGACCGCCGATGGATTTAGTTCTCTCGGGAATCCCCGTTGTGTTTAGATTGTACTGTACTTTCCATTAGGAACAGTACTGTCAAAGTGGCGAGCTGTTATAAAAAAAAAAACAACCGCAACGTTTAGAAACGTGATATAAAACGGTGTGTTACATCGATAGGAGCTCTTTATAATTACCAAATCCCAATTAATTCGTTGAGGAAACGCGCTAATCCGGACCGATGTTCTTAACGTAGACTTAATTGAGTTTTATTAATGAACTCGCTTCAGGCGCTGGGTAATTTAGATCGGAATGTAAGGGAACTGACATTTCGCTAATGCTATATGGCTTGTAGGCTTTTACTATCGCATTATCAGATAATTACCAAGTGATAACAATTATTGTTCACGATGCTAATGTCGAATGATTAAAAAAAATTTGCTGTAATGGTTTTTATAATGAGCATTGTCTATTGTTTTACACTTTATATTTTTATTTTTATTTTGTATACTTACTATGAAAAATTTCGAGACACTAATTTGAATATCTTACTATTTTATGGATTATTTCATTCTTTTTTATGTTTTTGAAAACGGTGGATATTATTTTGATTATTTTTCCGGTTATTTAAATATTTACATTTTTTTTTTTGCAATAATATCCATATAAAATGCAATATTAAAATAAAAAATACAAGAAAATAGTTCATCGCCAGCAGCGGGGCGAAGTCCCAAGCTACCGATGGCTAGAGCTCCAGAGAGAGGAACTTCCTCACAATTTTCGCCATTTCCACAAGAACTGCCTTCTGTATCTTGCCCTTGTTCCAACAGCCAAGCTAGAGCTTCCTAAGATGGTGATCGAAGCTCTTCGCTGTTAGACCATTCACTGATATGACTATCGGGACAATTATTGTTGAGTTCACATCCCACATGGCAGTAACCTCGTGATCCAAGTCCAAGTACATTGAAAGATTAGTTAGTCGATGGAGTCGGTTGCGGGGAACATGGATGTGATTGAATCACTCAGCAGTTATTGTGTTGAGTGATTCTTATCACTCTAGGTCTTTGTATGGCAAACAGCCACTAATATCTAATATGACTCAGGGCTCAGTTTCCATTCAACCTCTTTCCTCTGAAATAGTTCATACAGTGCTTGAGCCTGCTACACCAATCAGTGAATTAATTTTTACAACATCCTCCAGTTGCAATAGTCATAATACTCTGTTTCATGAGATTGCTGATGTAAGTGCTGTAAAAAAAACGGCAGTTTTTAGTGACGCAATCGGTAAAGGCTTAGGGTCAATGTTTAAGGTCAAGTACATGAGCAAGTAAATAATCCAACCATTGAAGGCTCGAATCTTACTAAAGACTAAAGGCAATTAAGTACTATTCTCAATCGACCAAAGAAACGTTCCACCACTGATTGTTTTATGTCCCCGTCAGCGATACTCAATGACTCCGACATACCAAGATATTTATAGGTTATACGTAACCTCGGAGAGAGATCTAAGAGAAATTATTGCCTCTGAAAGCTGTAAACTATTAGAGTTTACACCTTACCCCGTTCCACGTGAATAACCGCGTATTTGTCAACACCAAACTCCACACTAATGGAGTTACTGAAATTCTCAGTCATTTTCATTAACTCCATCAAGTCTGGTTTCTTTTTTTAAAAATAAATCAAATTTATACACGCGTACTTCCTTAACATGTACCACAAACAAGTTTTGATTTGCGATAGCTCGATATTTCCGCACGATAACACGGCAAGCGCGAGTTGTAATGCAGCGATTTTATTTACTACGCTGGCCCCGATCGCGATGCTACGGCGTGACGATATATCGCGACATTTTCCCGATATCAGGTAGCTTACCTGTGCGATTCCCGATACGAATGAGACACGACTCTTAATGCTATGAATTCTCGCATTATTAGTGTCAACGTGAACCGCGAATTACGAGTATTACCGCGCGTTTATTTTTCCCACAATACGTGAGTTTACGGTATGTTTAAAAATTGAAGTTAATACGCTTAAAACAAAACAAATCTATTTTTTTTTACATAATTATTAAATACATTATTGGGTAAAATGAAGAGTTTTTATCTGTGACTCACGTGCTTGGAAACTCAAAACGTAAAACTTGACATAATTGTTCAATGAATTTATTTAAAGAGTTATTGTTATTTGGTTCCCTTGTGATATGTTAATCTAAATTTATTATTAAACTTGAAAATTGTGACTTTAAAATTATATTGGTGTCGAAGAAATTTCATAAGTTTCCATAATTTGAAAGTTTATTTCAAACTTTATTTTTTTTTCACCTTTAACCTTGGTTTCTTTTATTGAATGATAACGTCACACGATGTTATGTAACCATAATGCCGCGTATTTGAGACATATTTTTAATTTAAATTAAATTAATTTTTATACCTATTACTTTTAGATGTGTGATAGCGTATACGTATTAATTCACGGATATTATTTTGAAATTATAAAGTACTTTATACAAATTTTCAGAAGTTATCTACTCCCCTAACAGTAATGTATGAATATGCATGGAGGTGTGCACGTACCGGAAAGCTATTTATATATAGATACATTTAAAACAACGAAGCAGTTTATATTGCTGAGGGTGGTTTTTAATAAATAAGTGAAATTTTGGTTTAACACTTTTGCCCCCGGGGGGTGGTATATGTATAGGTATGCCAATTTCACGTACATTTATGTTATGTAAGGGAGCCAAGGGATTAATTATAAAAAAAAAAAACAAAAATGACAGCTGACAATACTAAAATTTTCGCTAAATCTCATCTGCAATGCGTGTTGATTATTTTATTTAACCTAATGAATTAACGTCTAGAATCAAATAAAAATATCGCACCGGAGTTGAACAAAAAAATTGCCAATTTAAATAACTTTTTACTCATACATTAATGATTGGTCTCCGCGTTGTTTCAACCGCGAGCTACAACTTATCATTAATCTATATTTTTACTATTGTTTAATTGTATGTATTAGAGCTAGGCGATGTCAATATTGAGGAATAATAACCTCAAATATGTCATTCGAAGATTTGTATTTTGACGTTGACTTTTCACTAATTTTGTGTCTCGTATTAATTTTAGTATTCAGGTTTTTAACTCGAACTCCACCTAATTTTTTTTTAGTACTGTCCTTACTGTTAGCCTTAGGAGCCCTATCCAAAAACAGAGCCGCTAATTGCTTTTACAGCTTTACCAGGCTTGGGGGCGAGCGCTTAAGGCACTCAACTGTCTACCTACAGTGACGTCAATGAATAATATACATCGGAGAATACATAAGATTGTTATACGGAAAAATGTCATGAAGATAAAAAGGTCCAATACCTCGGAAGCTGGAATCCTCGCCCGACTGCATCCTCTGTTATGTGCTGCAAGCAAAATGTCCACGAGACACAAGCTTACGCTCTACAAGATGTGTATCCGTCCGATCATGACATATAGCTGCGTTGCGTTCGCACATATGCCAAGTTATAACTGGGAACGCTTACAAGCTATCCAGAACAAATTTCTTCACCGCCTTACCGGTGCCCCCTGGTTTGTTCGTATGGAGGATCTCCATAGAGATATGGACCTTCCCTCGATACATGCATATGCCAAACACCTTTCTCGCTCGTATTTCGACACCGCGTCGAACCACGCGAACCCCTTAATAAAAGCGGCAGCTTCTTATGTTCCCGACCCCAACGCCTGCTGGAGAAAACGCCGGCCGCGTAATATATTCACTGACCCGCCCGACCAAACCGAAAAAGCTAACGCGTTCTACGCCGACACCGTCTCTCCAAACAGAGCGTGCCACCGCCCACGCCCGCGTAACCACCGTTCTCTCCGCAGAGGACGGGCGGTCAACTTCGCTCCCGCACACCCGTCACGTCCACCCTCTCTAGCGGCAACCCAAGCCTAGGTCCGTTCCTCGTGTGAAGCCCTTGGGTCAGGCAGCCGCCCGCGCGATACAAAGTGACACTATACGTGCAACACTTAGTTACCCACACACAACATTACACACGTATGAACACACACACGTGCACACCACACAGGTACATAGGTTCTGTAAGGGACCTTTTTTTTTTTCTTTTTTTGCGCTAGTTAGACTATTGCGCTAGTTAGTGTAGAAAAACCATTCCGATTATTAAATACACATACGCATGGTCCACTCCTTCCTCCCAGGAGGAGGGGAACGTGCATATGAGTATATATTAGTTAGCTCGAATTCTCCTAAGATTAGGGAATTAGTTAGATCGCGACTTTTTCGCATTCGCGACGACCGCCCGAGCCGAGGTTCGGCCACTCTGGCACCCTCGTGCGGGTCGTCACAAACTTTCGCGGCTGAGTGCCCTAAGCGCTCGCCCCCAAGTCCGGTGAAGCTGTAAAAGCCGCAGCGGCTCTGTTTGACGATAGGGCCCCTAAGGCTAACAGTGTAGTCAGTTCTAAAAAAAAAAAAAAAAAAAAAAAAAAAAAAAAAGGAAGCTGGAATATGACAAGCGCACACAATAGCGGTGCGAAGTAACGTGGGGCGGGCATTGTCGACAACACCCGACCGGAACACTTTGACTGTGACACGCATTGTCAACCGCGTTCACGGGGTATATAGAATTTGTTAAGTAATATTTATGTCACATCTGTTTATATGATATTATATAAAGTACTCATTCATTTAAATTACGATACATTTTTGTAATACACGTAATATACGAGAGACTTAGGTAGTGAACAAACAGTAAGTAAAGAAAGAACTATACTTAAATCATTAAATTAACTATTCCTTCCCACTGCACTTAGAGCGCAGATACTCCTAATTCCAATTCTAAGAAATTTAAAAAAGTTTAAATTCTTCTACCACAGATTGGAGAAAGGTCTTTCGCACGTTACAGAATATAATTAACCAAGAGCCGCTATTATAATTGAATAGTTTGTTAATAGATGGCGCCTTGAATTTTCATTAACGTTAACAGATGGCATTCCTAAATAAAAATATTTTTAATTTTTTTTTTAACGAAATCATAAATTTTGAACTATTAACTTCTACGGTTTCTTCAATAGCGTTAAATGATGAACGCACCCATGGGAAATAATATATATGATCACCATCAATTTTGTTATGCCTATAATTCAACTTTTGTGTAACATAATTTTCTTGGACAGTTCAAGCATGAAGTATCGAAGCCATGTTAACCAAACTAAAAACTAAATTACCTACAATATATTTTACTGCCTGTTAATTATCACAATTGATAACGTAATCAAAATCAAATATACTTTATTGAGTTCAGACCCAAAGATGGCACTTATGAACGTTACAACACTACCTACCAGTTCGGAAAATATCCCAGTCACCAAGAAGAGCTGGCATAAAACTTTTTTTTATTGTTATAATGTCTTTAGATGATGTGGCCCAAGATGGTATCACGCTAAGCCTAGTGGAAGGACTGGCCCTCAAGTGCAGCTACCGGAACACACCTATAGGTGCTTGGCGACAGATTTTCAACTTGAGAGTGGCTCTCATTGCAGGGATTCGAACTCACGTCGATCGAGGCGGAGTCTGTACACGCTACCAACAGAGCCATCAACTGCGCACTTGATTTAACTGGGTAATTATTATAAATAATGTTTTGTTGATGCACAAAAAGGAAGTCACTTCCAGACGTCACTGTCATTGACTTAATGATCCACTCTATAATAAACCTTTCGACAGTAATACCTGCTTGACATGGTCCTTGAACTCATTATCCGGTAAATCGGTAACGTGCTTCAGGATCTTAATATAAAACCTTTTATTACCAAAAACACTTTTATCGGTTTTACTAAGTCATCTTTTCTCTCTTATTAGTCATCCTAAAACGTATATAATATAAATAAAAAAGAGATGAGAAATATTTTGCAAATGAAACAAGAAGGAAAAATATTCCGATCAAGCTAATATTCGTGTTATCGACGAACTAACTTCGATAATAGCCTCACTGATACACGGTTCGTCCATTTACAATGACATTTTGTTAATGGTCCACCAGGTCGTACATGAATGTGAAACAACTGTACAAAAAATGTATTTATGTTTCGGATAAGTATGTATTTATCTATAACACAAATCAAAGAATGAAAATAATTAAATTTACAAAGAATCCAAATAATTAAAATAAACACGGTGGACGAAATTTATAGGAATCGACTTAGAACCAATATTAGGCTTCTTTTTCAATGTTTATATTTTTTTAGCTCGTTCTTTCTTCCATCACCATGGCTTTATTATAATACGGTCTGATAAGTGTGACTAATAATACACACACTCAGACACACACAAACACACACTAGTAGTGTACACGACTTGTTCCACGTCACGTTTGAGAATATAAACTTATCTATAACTGAAAACAACCCCTACCGATAACTAACAACATAACCTACCTATGAATCAAACATATCTTACCAATAACTCATAACACAACCTACCTACCTATAATAGTAACTGATAACATAACTTTTGAACTGACAACATAACCTCTTTATAGCTAACTAGCTGACCCGCGCAACTTCGTCTGCATCACGTAAGCGAGAGAGAGGAAGGATTAGAAAGAGTGGGTCTTAGGCATAGCACTATATTATTAGGTGCCGCCCGCCTCCCAAATTATTCTGTATAGGTAAAAAAACGCGCTCGCGGTGCTTGATCGTTATGTTGCAGCAGAGTTTTTTTAAAACTGTCATATCTCTTAAGATATTCATGTAAATGGCAATTTTGTTCAAAACTAAATACTTGTGATGAATAACGTATTTATTTCGATAAGAATTAATACCATTTATAATAACATGGCAAATAATTCATTATTTTAGAACAAATTTCATTACCATAAAAAAGGTTATATTGAGTAAACCTTAACCTATCGCGAACTTTTATTTAGAACTTTTTAAGAGAAACAATTCCATTACACACGATTGTTGCGTAACATTAACCATTCACGCAGCGCACGCAGTGGAAGCTCACGAAATTAATAAATTTCTCCCGTTTTTGCAACATTCTTCATTGATGTTCCGCTCCTATTGGTCGTAGCGTGATTTTAAATAGCCTAAGCCTTTCTCGATAAATAGGCTATCCAACACTAAAACATTTTTTTTCTTTAGAACCAGTAGTTCCTGAGATTAGCGGATTCAATCAAACAAATTCTTCAGCTTTATAATATTAGTATATACAAGGTGTCCAGAAAGGGTATCGGGTATTTGTTTTCGCGCCACATTCGAAACGGGGCGTCTAAAGGGTGCGGGGAGGGGTTCGTGGCGTCCGCCATTTTGTGGAGTTTTAGTCACGATGGAACAGTACTCGGGGACGCATCGCGCATTTTGCGTACGAGCGTATTATAGTAATGGTGATTCAATAGTGACTGCTCAACGTCTCTATCGTGCGGAATATCGTAACCCGCCACGCGCCAAGTGACGATAGCATTAGGAAATGGATCAGGATGATCGAGAATACAGGTGCAACAGTTAAAATTCAAAACTCTGGTCGTCCTCGTTCAGTTCGCAATGAAGAAACAATTGAAGAAGTTGAGGCGTCGGTTCGTCAAAATCCGTCTTTATCCATCCGAAAGCGAAGCCAAGCGTTGAACATCAAAAAATCGTCTTTACGTTCGATTTTAAAGAAAGACTTACATCTAAAAGCCTATAAAATTCAATTGGTTCAAGAATTGAAGGATACGGACTATGCTAATCGACTGAATTTTGCGAACGAAATGCTGCAGCGATTTAACAACTTTAACAACATACTGTTCAGTGACGAAGCAAATTTTCACCTGAATGGTCATGTTAATAAGCAGAATTATCGGTACTGGGCAGTGAAGAATCCGAGACGAAAGCATGAACGACCCCTGCATAGCCCAAAGATCGTTGTTTGGGCCGCTATGTCTGCTAAAGGCATAATTGGTCCTTATTTTCATGAAGATCAACGAGGCCGAGCAATTAATGTGAATAGTGACCGTTATTGCGATATGTTGCGAAATTTTTTGGTCCCAGAGTTGCAGGAGTTTGCAGGTTTCAACTCAAGAACGTGGTTCCAGCAAGATGGGGCCACTTGCCATACCTCAAATGACTCAATGGAAGTTGTTAACGAATTATTCCTCAATAAAGTCATTTCGCGAAGGGGTAACATCAACTGGCCTCCCAGAAGCCCCGACCTTAGCCCGCTTGACTATTTTGCATGGGGATACCTTAAAAGTAAGGTTTATGAAAACAATCCGACGAATCTAACCCAGTTAAAGCAAAACATCAGGTCAGAAATGGCAGCAATATCGATAGCTATGTGTCAACGTGTTATCGCCAATCTTCGTTTCCGTTTAGAAGAGTGCCAGCAACGTAACGGTCATCATTTGGATAACATCATCTTTTCCAAATAATTCTCCAATTCATATGCTAATAATAAACAATAAACTTTTTTATTGCATACAAATAATTTTTGTTTCATTGAACTTACAAATACCCGATACCCTTTCTGGACACCTTGTATAACATATTGGACTACAGTCGTATTTGAAGATAAACTGCAGTTGCCTATCGGTCGCTTTCATTGTCATATCCCAGTTAACTATCCCCGATTAGTACATATTTGTAATAATTACTATCTTTAATTTAAGACAGATATCGGCTTCTATCTTATCTATTCAAGCTAAACGATATGAATATATATTATGTAGATACGAAAAACTATCCACTGATAGGTTATTGAGAAAAAAGTCAGTAAAAAGGTTATATAAGTCTATCTTTAGTAACGGAGACAACGGATAGATAGGTTATTGAAAACGGCCGTTTATTGTCATTAACGTAAGATTTTTTGTAATTAAGAATCCTTATTCATATTGCTTATTTTTCGCACCTTTTTTCATACCAGCGCGAATGATTTATTATCTCCAGGGCTTATTTTATTATGTGCTATAGAGCTTTTTGCCAAATGAAGTAAACAGACACGGTTGACGGCAGAACAGATGCATGCAGACAGTATAAATCGCATTGCTCAGCTGTTTTCTCTCGGAACGATACAATTTTCCGTGTTATTGAGCTGCGTTACGCCCAGCAATGTTCCTGTTGACATTTCCGATTATATGACAAATTTTTACGTCAAGCTTGTACGCCAACATTATAGTTATAAGAAGTATTTAATTATATTATTCAATTTGTGATAATAATTATAATTATTTAACCGTGAGACTTAGAAGTATGTTGGTTAATAATATAGTAATATGTAACTTTATTAGCTACTTAGAATGTGTAGATTTATCACTTATTTTGCGATCTTTATACGATGTTACATTTTTTGACTACTTTAAATGACTTTTTTTTTCAATTTGTCGTGTTTCAAAACTTTCCCTAGTAGATTTTTTTCTCTTTGTTTTCTTACAAAGTCCTTTCACTTAAGTCGTTGGCCTTCAACAACATGTACACACTTTTATGGTTTATTGTAAAAAAATTATAAATAATGGAAGAGCACTCGACAAGTATACCTTCCTACTACTACTAGAAGCTACTTCTTCTAATCTTTTAGTATCTAAATATAAGAGAGGTAGAGGACCACCTACGGCTATGTGGGGGACTAGCATGACGAAATTTCTATTGAAGGTAGACACTATCCGACCCGACAACCCATGACAGATTGACCTGGTGCCAAAAAATCAGGAGAGCCAACTCCACCTAAAATGGGAAAGAGCTAAAAAGAAGAAGAATAATATTATAATTCAATCAACTAAATAGTACTGGTAGTATAATAACAGTACTGGTAGTATAATAATAATGAAAGATCAAAATTACCATTTAATATTTATAGTTTGACAAAATTAACGTCCGTATGTATACAGAAGTAAAGTGATGGCCGGATTTGTTCCGCTTATTTCCGGCACCACGTTCGGAAACACCGTCCGTCCGACGGACACAGTTCCGACACGACGTTCGGATATTTCCGGAAACATAGACGTTTTAATTCGAATCTAGTTTTGAAATATCAAATGATTGAAGTGATAATGTATTTCTACTTGATAAGTGTTATTGTTGTAATGCATAATTTGGATATGAACTTAAAAATCCGATATAACAATTTCTGAGGTCAGTCGAAATACAAGCAGTTACTCTGATGTCGATTGAGGATGCTCACGAAGATGGTAAATCTATCGTCTACAAGTTTTAGTGTTATGTCCACAAACTCACCTGTGATAATATGGCCCAAGTTGTTACCACGCTTAGCCTAATGGGAAATTGGCTCTCAAGTGCAGCTGCCGGAACACACCTATAGGTGATTGGCGACTGACTTGCAACTTGAGGGTGGTAGCTAGCCAGCCGGGTATTATAGAAAATACCCTACCACCATGCTATGGTTTTATCACGATGTTTTCCTTCACCGAAAGCTCAGGCTCGTTGCAGAGATTCGAACTCACGTCGATCAACGCGGAGTCCGTACACACTGCCTACTGAGCCATCACTGCTTCAAGAAGCAATTGCATCTAGAAGGAGACTGGCTCTGTATTGCAGCCGCCTAAATATGCTGATAGGTTTATTGGGTTGATTTTCAGTCGACCAAATGACTAACCACCAATTGGAGGGTGACAACCAAGCCATCCTCATCTGTATATGGTACAGCCCACTGAATAACGAACGAGTAAATAACGATATCGGGGCGGTAGGGCTTAAGGCCCTACTGGGTCGCGAAAACTATGCATATATAAAATGCTTATTATTTGTCATTATGAAATCGGCGAGGACGTGTGAAAGGATTAATGGATCAGAGGGTAGAGTAAAAGTTTTGCAAAAGTTACCCTTTTTAAACGTATTGCGTGCACGGAAGACTTTATATATTAAAGCTAAAATTTAAAATCTAAAAAGTTAAAATTTATCTATAATATCTGTAACTAATATATTAAATTAAATTGATTAATACTGCGAATCCTAACCCGCCCAGTGCCATTGAACTTAGACCCCCAAAATATTGGCATTGTCACTCAACGAAAAGTGACGGCAAGTGAAGTAGATAATACTTATTGTTTAGGTTCATGAATACTGCAAATGTCAAACAGAAAATACTCTATGATCAAAAAGTTAGCTAGTATAAATAAATGTATGATAATGAAACAAACAAACTTTATGCATAAATAAATAATTGATTAGTAAGTTAGGTAAATAAAAATGTAGAAATATTGCTTTGAAAAACAATTGTAATAGTTTGCCGTACCCTTCTCAGGGTCATATATTCGTATAATTTACCACATGAGAACAAACATATATAAATGATGCAAATGGATAAAGAAATAAATTAACATTAGTAATATGTAAATGTCGATGCCTTCCTTGATAAATGAGCTACCCTACACTAAAATAATTTTTTCCATTTCAATCAGTACTTCCTGAGATTAGCGCGTTCAACCAAACAAACTCTTCAGATCTATAACATTATAAGTATAGATTTAGGTTTCTGGGGGAAGAGCTTATTATTTCGACGATGGCTTTTAGAATATTAATTGAATATTTCTGGATACTGTCTAACGAATATTTCTTAAAATAAGGTCTGATATCCGATGTTTGGAACGTTAAATAAAATACGTAAATATCAATAAAACACCGTATCTAAGCCACGAATACGCATATGCAAAATATGCAGTTTGAGCACATGCCAAATTCGTATTATATGTTAGAATCCCTAAGACATACGCGAATTGCGAAAGTTTACTTTTATTTTTTGCATTATGGCTCTTTCATTTAATATGCGTTTCTATATTTATCCCTAATAAATTAAATTCTTCTACTTCGTCTATAATACATCTACACTAGACTGTTTTCAGGGTTATGGGTTAGCCGTATGGTTAGTGGTTATCTACTAGCCATTTTTAATGTTATTAAATTAGTATTTACTAGTGGTATAGCAAGTTTAAAGTTAGTAACTAATCCTATCAAAATTAGTAATTACTAATGGTTAAAATTATGATATCTCTAGACATCTTCTTAATCGATTGTTTGCACTAGTATATCTCATAATCGCCTACCGCTATTTTCATAACAATGATTTCTTTATTCGTAAGCTCGACGTATAAAAAACTGACTATTAACAAAACAGCATCAATAATTTTACAAAATAAGTTTTGAAGCTCTAAGAATTTTTTTCAAAAGCAGTTTATTGTTATTCCATATAGTTGTAAGTTGTAACGTAAGCGATTTGTAACGCGCACCGTGAAATAGAAACGATTCGTCACACACATTGTAATGAACTATTCGGTTACGATACTCTGACTTCGAACCTCAGACGGTTTTATAGCCAGGGAAGTAAATTAATACCTATTTAAACATTTACCTATTGATTCTTTAGCCATATTCATTGTTTAAATAAATTTAGCTTTAGTTTTAAATATTATCCTTTACAAACCAGAAAAACGAAAAACCAATATATATTATATATCATTTCTATCACCTTCAAACTTAACACCTTAGATATAAACATAAAAAGTAATATATTCGTTCTTAATAATCCATACTAATATAATAAATGCGAAAGTAACTCAATCTATTTGTCTGTCTGTCTGACTGTTACGTTTGCACGCCTAAACTGCTGAACCAATTTTGATGAATTTTAGTATAGAGATAGATTGAACCTTGGGAAAAGACGTAGGATACTGTTTATAGCGAAAATAAAACTTTAAGGGTAAAAAATTGGGGATGAAAGTATGTAAGAGGAAAATATCAGCTTCCAAGACAACTGGTATTGTTTATTTATTAAGCGCATGTGCAGTAATGATGAATAACAGCGTTGTCAACGTCAGCAAGTTTGTTGATTTATTGACATTGCTATTTATACTTAATTAGAAATTTATTGTATTTCTAATAATTATCTATTAAATGATAGTCGAGTATTCATTTTAAGATTGGCTAAAGTGTTTTTAAACTGTTTAACTACGCAGTACGGCATAATTACGGTTTTATGTTATGATGTCAACCGCAGCTCGCGGGATTTTATTTATTCTAAGCAATATACCTATTGTAAATTATCTGTATTATAAATTTTAGCTACAAGTGAATTATGTCATTGTGTCATATAAGGTGAAAATAAAACTTGGGTGAAAGTTTATATGAAAAATCCATTATGTCTCAAATTAGGGATATAAAAATTTATATTTATGCTTTTGGTAAGAATGAAATAAAAGGATTAAAAACTAATAGTAAATTTTATGGATGTATAAAATACTTTTTGCGACTCTTATTCCGACGTACCACTCGGGGGTGTTGCTCGCCCGTGGTTCAACGCTGATTGTGCTGAAGCTGAAAAGGCTAAAGTATTAGCTTTTCGAGCGTGGGCTGAATCACGTTGCCACAAACCTCCGGATTTGAAAGATAAAAAGAAAGCCTTCAATAAAGCCACCAAGTTCAGTAAGAAAGTTCTCCAAAAAGCTTGCTTTGACCACATTGGTCGCATTGGAGCCAAGCTTGCTACTTATCCCTCAGGAAGCAAAGCTTTTTGGTCTCTTGTCAAGTCAGTCGAATTAAACTTTTTTAGGCCCTCGCTTCAACCTTTGATTAAACCTGATGGTACGCTGGCTCATTCTGCAACTGAAAAGGCGAATATTTTTGCAAGCCAGTTTGCGAATAAATCACATCTAGATGCTGGTTCTAGCATTCCGCCCACAATATCTTCGTGCGGTTCAGCAATGCGGGAAATTGTAATCCGCACTAAGGACGTGCGAAAAGTGCTTCTAAATCTGGATGTGAATAAAGCCAGTGGCCCCGATGGCATTCCATCAAGAGTACTTAAATACTGCGCACCTGAGTTGGCTCCTACTTTGACACGCCTTTTCCGCCTCTCTCTGGAATCCGATATTGTTTCAAAGTCTTGGAAGCTTGCAAACGTCCAGCCAGTTCCTAAAAGGGAAGCCGAGCCAACCCTTCTAACTACCGCTCTGTATTGTTTTAGATGTTTTCTCCCTAGCATGCGGTGTAGGAATTTGGATAGGTATTTTGCCGGCCACTCACCTCGGGCATGCTGATGTTAACTTTTGTGGCTTCTATGCACTGCACATAACGCACTGTTGAAGCACTATGGAACCCCGGGGTTTGTGAAGTCCGAGCTTAACTATTATTTGATTTATACTTTTAATTTGTGACGGAAATGCAATAGTTTTATGCGCTCAGTTAGGCGACACGTTTTGTCTTGTCTGTTTTTTCAACTGTCACTCGTCGCACGTGAGTTTTTGGTTTTGTTTGTAGATGGCGCTAATAGTGGCTGAGGTAGGAAAAGTTATGAAGGAATATATGCATGCTCTAACACGCTCAATTGCCATAATCTTTGCAAAGTAATGGAGCGAATATTAAATAAGCAGCTTTTGGCATACCTAGAGCTTAACGATATTCTTAGTGATCGTCAGTACGGCTTTCGACAAAAACGATCAACTGGGGATTTTCTAGTGTATGCCACCCATTACTGGGGTGAGGCAATTGAGAAACATGGAGAGGCTGTTGCTGTCTCTTTAGATGTTAGTAAAGTGTTTGTTAGGATCTGGCATGCAAATCTCTTAAGCAAGCTCCGGGCTTATGGAATCTCCGATCACCTGCGAACCTGGACCAGTAATTTTCTGAAGGACCGGACAATACAAGTGGTTGTTGATGGCTGCTCGTCTGACCCCATGGCTATAAATGCCGAAGTTCCTCAGGGATCTGTACTTTCAGCGACACTATTCCTGCTGCACATCAACGATCTGCTAAAACCCGGTATTGTTGGGTACTCAGACGACAGCACTGTAACTGAGAGGTACTTATCCAATCCGCAGGGTAAATTACAGGAGGTCCATAATGAGCGAGAGGCTATGGTCGAATGCTTGCATCTGAACCTTAGGTTCGTATCCGACTGGGGTGATGCGAATTTGGTCGGATTTAATGCTGAAAATACTCAGGCGTGTCTGTTCTCAGCTAAACGGAGTCCGTTTCTCCTGACTCCTACTTTTCGGGGGTCTTCCCTTCAGGTTGTTGACAACCTTGAGCTCCTTGGTGTCCAACTTATATCTGATCTCAACTTTGGGCGATCGATCGAGATAAAGGCGAGAACAGCTGCCAAGAAATTGGGGATCCTCTTCAAGGTTAGGCGGTATTTCACACCGAACCAGCTTCTAAGCTTGTATCAAGCACAGGTACGCCCTCATGTGGAATATTGCTGTCACCTATGGGATGAATCAGCCAGATATCAGTTGGCCGCTCTCGATTCCATTGAGCACCGAGCTCGTTGACTTGTTGGCGATGAAGCAATGATGAAGGCTAAATTGTTCAGTCTAGAGCATCGTCGTAAAGTAGCTTGACTCTCAATATTTTACAGGTTGCACTTTGGAGAGTGTGCACAGGAGTTGCACGATTTAATTTCACTCAATCCGTTCTACCATAGGACAACTAGACGCCGTGAGGGATTCCACCCTTATGTCGTAGAAATTCCCCTGATTCGCACGAAGCGTTATGCTTCGTCGTTCATTAAGCGAACGGCAAAGGAGTGGAATTCACTCCCGTCGTCTGTTTTTCCATCCACCTATAATTTGGGAGTCAACAAGCGAAGGGTAAATAGGCATTTAATAGGTAAGCGCGATACATCGTCGGCCTCATCTTTACTTTCCATCAGGTAAGATTGAGGCCAAGCGCATTCCTGTATTGCATAAAAAAATATAATTTTGTGTTTATAAGTCGTATGTAGTATAATTATAATTTAATTGTTTACATATTATAAATACTTAGATATACCTAGTTATATTAAAATTAATATGTGTAGATACCAAATAAATATAACTAAAACCTCTTTTAATTTTAAAGAAATAAAAATTTCGATAATATAGGGCAGATGTCGTTGCATAAAGTAATAATGCTTCGGGAATAATACATTATCTATACAATTCATAAAATTGAAGTGTCTGTTTGTAAAGTCAAAATAACAGCTTTTTACTAAATGCATATGACAGTTTATACGATACCTAGTACAAAAACCCATTTTTTTAACATTTGTCTGTCTGTCTGTTTGTACTAGGTAATCTCCAAAACGGTTGGACCGATTTTGACGGGTATTTCATTGATAGATAGCTGATATTATAGGGAGTAACTTAAGCTACTTTTATTTTAGAAAAATAATAAAGGTTCCGCACAAATAAAAAAATACTGGTCATAGTGAATCAATTCGGATGATTAAGTGGCTTACGCTGAGTTAACTATAAGAGTTATACCAAATTAATATACTGCATAATTGTAGGCATTAAAAATACCTACAAAAAAGTAACGAAGAGTATACATCTATCTTCTAAGGAACACCCACAGTAAGAATTTTTTTTAGATAGTCGGGAGCGGCGGAGTAACATTATACTGAGAGACTATAATATTTACAACACATGTTTCAAATATTTGTTAACAAAATAATTAATTTATTTTTCAAGCAAAGATGTCGCACGATGACAGAAAAAACAATTAAATATTTTAGATCGTAAAGTTACAACTTAACTTTAAAGGTACTTTACAACATAACAGGTGTTGTTGACATATTTTCTTTTTATCTACTTTACACTGTTGACTGACTTAATAACTCGAACGAACTTTTTAGCGTACCCAAAAGGCACTCAGCCGAAACGGCAAGCTTTGCAAGGCTGCCAAAGTGACCGAGCAGACATCCGTATATGTCTTAAGTATATCTGTTAATAGCCTTTTTCACATCTGTCCGTGTATTTCTACGCATTCAATTAGAACAGTTAAAGGTCGTAGCGTGTATTAACTCCGCGTCGATCAACGTAAGTTCCACTCCCTGCAATGAGCTTGTGCTTTCAGTGAAGGAAAGCATCGCAATGAAACCATTGTATAATTTTATGGCATTTTCGGGTAGCTAAGACCCAAAAAAGATCTGTCATCAAGTGCTTATAAGTGTGTTCCGGCAGCTGCACTTAAGAGCCATTTTCCCACTAGGTAAGCCTTACCTAACATCGGGTAAGATTGGTAAAAAAAGTCTACCCGAAGATCGCAAACTATTTCATAACAATAAAACTAAATGAATTGTAACTTCTTAAGTTCTCAGTTATCGGAGTTAACCTTTGTTTACTTTAGAAACATAATGGTGTAAATCAGAAGAAATTAGTTGTGACTTATGCCCTGATAATTCTGAGGTACAGAAATGTATACGATTTTGAGTACTTCCTCGATTGTTCTACGAATAGTTGAACAACAGTGACCACACGAACCGCCATTTCTACCATTAATGAATATCAATATTATAATGTTATTCATTCTAATACCCGTACGCCTTGTGAATCGTTATGTTGTTTATGACGGCTGGTTCATAGAATTTTGTTTTTACGTGCAATTGTTGTAATGATATTATTATGAACATCGTTGAATGGACGCGTGCTTGGAACCTGTGCATCAGCTTTCAGACCACTAAGGACAAATTCCAGGAATATATTATATTAACTTTACCCTCCCAATAACTCCTTGATAACTTAATTCGTATTCACAAAAACTTAGTCAAACTAGATTTTGCCAAAGATCAGCACAAAGTTAATACTAGAAATAGAGTTAAATTAGTCGTACCATCTTTTAGATTTTTAATAAGACTAATCAAAGATTTTGGGTAATAGTGTTAGGTTCTATAATAAGATTCCGAAGCACATTATTGATTTGTCAGACGACAAGTTCAAGGACCATGTCAATCAGGTTTTACTGTCAAAAGGTTATTATAGGGTGGATCATTATGTGAATGATAGTGATGTCTGGAAGTGACTCCTTCTCTGTGCATCCACTAAATTATTATTATTGTACCTATTATATTAACACTTGTACAGAAAAAAAAGATAAACGCGATAGAGTTTCTTACCGGTTCTTCTAGATAACTGGGATGTTTTTCGAACCGGCAGTAGTGCTTTCACGATCATAAGTGCATCCTTAAGGCCTAAATTGAATAAATATTATTTGATTTTTGAGATAATAATATAGAGTAATAAATTGATATGGTGTTGTGATTCAAATCCATGCACCCACAATTGATGCAAGCTACTTCGAGATCATCAAATTCAACAAGTTCAATTAAACACCAAATTCTTCTAGGAGACTTAAACGCTCGTGTTGGTTAACGGGTACTAGGTGAAGAAAGAATACTAGGTAAATATTGTTATGGAATGTGAGACAAACGAGGTGAAGTCCTACTCCAGTTCTGTTGGGAAAATGACACATATATATATATATATATATGTAAGCTTCGCGAGTATATTCAAGTATACTGGTAAGAAACCGTCTCGTGTCGATCACAGTAGATACTCGACACGAGCCTTATGATAGAGAGAGACAGATAGAAAAAACATTGTCGAGCATTGACTCAAGAGATAGAACTTTATAAAACATAGTCTTTATTTAAGGGGGGGAGATGTAAGCTTCGCGAGTATATTTAAGTATACTGGTAAGAAACCGTCTCGTGTCGATCACAGTAGATACTCGACACGAGCCTTATGATAGAGAGAGACAGATAGAAAACACATTGTCGAGCATTGACTCAAGAGATAGAACTTTATAAAACATAGTCTTTATTTAAGATAAGTAAGATTGGTAAAAATTAGTCAGAATTGTTATAATCAATTGTGAGTTTGTGAAATATTATGAGACTTTGTGATTGTTGAGAAATCCGTTAAGCCATAGTCTTGATTGCTGATTCTCTTATTTTTAGACGGATCTTATCGCTGGCTCAACTGATTTAATGCGTATCTTAATAGCTTATTCAAAAATAATGTAAAGAGCATGTGGATATGGCTCTCACCAGAAAAAGTTAAAAGCCAAATTGACTATATACTATGTAATAATAAAGAAAAAATCACAGATATAGAAATATTAAGTAACCTGTCGTTTCCTAGTGATCACCGATTTATAAGAAGTACCGTACAAATATCTAAATCAAATAAGAGTAAAGCCAATTACAAAAGTAATAATAATATTAAACTAAACATAATAGAAGTTAAAGAACTATTCATTAAATCTCTAGGTTCAAGACTTTACATAAGCAATATAGAAGAAAACAAGGATATTGAATACTTGTACAGCCAAATTAATGATTCCATACATGAGAGTTTAAGAAACATTAAAATAGTGCCAACAAAAAAAACGAAGTGCTATTCCAGACTATATAAAACATCTAATTGTAAGAAGAAATATATTAATCAACAAAAAAAATTAACAAATGAAGGGAAAGAAGAACGCTGTTACCTGTTTAAGAATATTTACAAGCTAATAAAAAAGAGAACGAACAGCAAAGAACTAAAATATTAGAAACTCATCTAAGCTCTTCAGGTAGGTATAAAAGAGGTCTTAAAGCGCTTAGCATAAGTAAAAATTGGATTCCCGGTCTGGAAGAAGGCTCTACTAATAATAAAACTTTTTGTATATCAAAAACATTGGAAACAGCAGCCAGATTATAAAAACCTTTATAGAGAAATCAGAATCCACTATAATACTACTATATAAGAAAGGACACTCTGCTGAAATTGGTAACTACAGACCTATTAGACTACAATCAAATATCTATAAATTGTTTGCATCATTTCTGGAAGAACACCTTTCAATTTACACAGAGAACCATCAACCAACAAGCAGGCTTTAGGAAAGATTTTTCCACTACAGACCACATCCACGCACTGACGTTAATCATAGATAAATATTTTGAACACAACAAGCTACTCAGTCTTGCTTTCATTGATTATGTCAAAGCATTTGACTCTCAAGTATTTATAAAAAAAGTGTAAGTCGCGTTAAAATAGAGAAATTGGGACCAGAAATAAACATCCTTAGGAGCGTTAGACAGGGTGACCCTCTCTCAACGAGAATCTTCATAAATGTTTATCAAAACATCATGAAGAATCGAAACTGGGAAAAAAGGTATTATCAGAACAGACGATTTTCTGAGTAACCTCCGTTTTGCTGACGATATTGTACTTCTTTCGGAAACAGCAACACAACTGGAGAAAATGAATAACTAACTAAATCAATTATTTTGTCTTCTAGCCAACACAAGCGACACCAACTAGTTCGGTCCAATGTATTATACAAGGCCCTTTATCGAAAACAAGGGATCTTGACCTCAATCCTGTTATGACAAGGACAGCCCGCATTATTATTATAAGCACACGCGAACACGGAACTAACACTTGTATCGCACGTGCGGGTTACCGGGAATCGAACTAGGGACCCTCCACGGCGTTTCAATTAAAGTACCTAATTTTTTACGACCGTGTCATGAATCGTACGTCCGATAGCGTCTATAGTGCGATAATCTCATGCAAAACCTTGGAAAGAAATTTTTTTTTTTTAATTGTTAAGCACACTTGATACTCGTCCTTTAAGCTTAACTTTGTATTATTTTTCTATTCATTAAACCTCTTCTTTTTATTTAATTTCAACTTTTTTCATCCATATTCTATCAATGTAACGCGAATATATTTTTTTATATTGTTGTTGTAATCTTGAAACATTGCTGTAACAAGATGGTGGCTCCCTCGTTAGAACTATCCAGTTAGTTTTTTGGCAAATCAAAATGTAAGTTTCTAGTTATTATTTACATAAAATCCACTTCAATTGTGAATTTATTCACCAAAATATATCACAAAAAGTCACTAATATCTTAATAGTATAAGATAAAATATCATATTTAAAAATATTAAAGAAAAAACCTACATAATAATTCAAAAGCTCCAAAAGAAACACGCTTCAAAGTAAATTGTGCACAAAATATTGTTCATAAAAATCAATCAATAAAAAAAAAAATCTAAATACAAAGTTTTATTCAAATTTTTGTAGCCGTTTCCAAGAAAATAACTACAAATACAATATAACTAAAGATATTGATTGTATCAATCTATTGTCAAAATTGTTAAGGGAATATTTAAGAAAAATAGTTCAAATTCTATTTTTTTTTTTTTGGCGCGTTTATTATATCGTAAAATTGTTAATCAAATTAAAAGTCAGTATGTAAAATTAATCTATATTATTATAATTGATCGCTAATTTCATCATATTGTACAAATTTTTTGACTTATTTTTGTTTTGCTAAGCCAAAGAAATGTAACTTCTTATGTGTATAAATATAAATATACAATGTTTTTTTTTTTTTTTGCTGGACTAACTTGCTAAAAGTCCTCGGCCTGTCGAGAACTGCAGTAAGTTCTATTTTGGAACGGGTATCTAAACCAGCATTAACAGGCTCTTACCAAATCTGGCTTGGCAGGGAGGGTATCGCGGACAGTCAAGGTGAGCGCTGATGTTCATCATAAGGGAGCCTCTTAAACCTACACCTGGGTATTTCCTGCTCGTATTTACTCTGTCTGCCACACGATGGACCCGGCACCCGCCCGGTGAATCCATCGAATGCTAAGATGTTTGTCTCGCATAAATATATAAATCAGAATTCAAACAATACAAAATAATCCGATTATAACATTTATTTATGGCAACACAATAAGTCCGTTAACCGCAAACTACACCAGCTGTCACACAGAACGAATAAAAAAATGTTAATATCTTTTTTAGGAACTTTCTAAGGTTTCCGTTATCGATACACGACTCGATTATTAGTATCGAGTTGCAACGAGTTAACGAGGAAAATAATATTCGAGACTGGCCGCCGGTGTCGCGTGACGGGAATTAGGAAAAAAATAATCTGTAATGTATACCGCAGCTCGGGCACGGGTGTACCTGTATTATGATGGTGCAGGGTGTGAACGACATGCGTAAAGCAAACAATAATTTAAAAATATTATTTTCTATACAGTTAATAAAATTGAAGTGTCTGTTTGTAATCTTAAAATAACAGTTTTTTAGCAAATGCGTATGAAAGTATATACAGTATTTATAACAAAACACCAATATAACACCGTTATAAACTTTTTTTTTTACTTAACATTATGCACACCTTGCATATACCTTTCCCTTGCTCCCTTGGAAGACTGGCAGAGAATGCTTTTTAGCATTAAGTCCTCAATTTGTATTTTTTTTTATGCAATAAAGAATATAATAATAATAATATGACATTTTTTTGTCTATCTGTAATGTAATACATGTAATACTTAATTGCAGATATTAAAAAGGCTACAAAAAGTCAGCGAAAGCATGCGTTTATCTTCTAAGGATCACCCACAATAAGCATTTTTTCGGGAACAAGAGTAGCGCGATTCGCGAGCATGCACGCGAGCGGTCACAGCCAACTAGCTGTAATAATACATATAATAATAGCAGCTTGTAAGTATTCCACTGCTAGATAAAGGCAAGGGAAGGCACGGGCTTACCCATCATGCCAATCCACAACGTATTGGCGATTTAAAACGCCATGAACTCAACAGTTTTATATAATTCCCACAGACAGTCATACTACAAGATCATTTCTTAAGAGCTCAGGTTTCCTCATGTTGTTTTCTTTAACCATCAGCAGATCGTGTTCGTTGATACATGCCTGAGTTCGAACTAAAGAACTGAGTTCACTTGTATAAATCACTCGACTACCACTTACTCCATAAGAATCGATTTTTATACACAGCCCACGCTACGTAAATTGGTTGAGAAGAAAAATCGTGAATTAAATTAATGTTGTCACTAAAAACTATAATATTTTATTATGAAAGCAATCAACACTATATTCAACTAACATGTAGGAGGCACTATCTCTTAAGAACTAGTTTAATTAATATGACTGATTAAATTTTATAATGTGCGAAATATTCCCATGGGTCGCTATTAACTTCCTATTAATAAAATTATTTATTGAATCAGATCAGTTATTCCGGAGATTACTTCTCACATTCAAACAAACTCTTTATAATAATCCCACGAATATTGTAAACGCGAAAGTTTGAGTGTATGGATAGATGTTTTTTACTCTTTCACGCAAAAACTATTAAATGGATTTTAATGAAACTTTACAATAATATACCAGTATAAGCTAAGAATAACACATAGGCTATAATTTATAAAGATATTTTGTGAACTGTCAAAAGTATAACGATAAGTGTCAAGTAAGTAGGAAAAATGTGAGCTATTCTGACATGCGCTGTAAAAACCTTTAGTGTTACATGTATATAATGTATAATGGAAATGTTTATCTTAAATATTTGTACAAAAAAGCTCGCGACAGCATATACCTATCTTTTATTTGTAAGCCATTATCGCCAAAATAGTGAACCATAAATACAATAAAAAATTATCATTTATTTCTAATGCACATTTGATAGTAATAAATTGATCCTTATCGTAATTATATTATAAACGCAAAAGTCTGAGTGAATGGATAAGCTACTCGAAGTACTAATCCTGCGCAGACGAAGTCACGGTTACCAGCTTGTAGTACTTATAACTTTAAATCGCCGATAACTGACTACTTAGGCGGCACCTCATTATTTTTTTCTATGAAGACAATTTTGACACGGTATCAGGTGTTTGATGGGTTTTACAACGAATTCGACGCGAAACGTGATTTTTTTTTATTATGAACTCTTTTCAATGTTGTCAAACTTCAACATCATGAATTGAATGTCTCAGTTGAATTCATATGGAATTATATTAATTTTGTTGCCATCAATTTTTGTTATAAAATGTACCGATTTCGTGGTAATATTACGAAAGGGAGTGTAGTTTTTTTCTTTTACAATATTATACATAGGAAAGATTTGATTTTCTTGTTTGTAAAAAATAAACTCAAAAACTACTGGATCTATTTTAAAAATTCTTTCACCAATATAAAGCTACAGTATCAGCGAGTAACATAGGCTATATTATAATTTGAAAAAGTAATTAATACCTCATAAAAATGTCAATAGTTTTACACAAAATATAAAAAATTGCCTATACTGGTGTATTGTCGAGGTTTGTACTATAAAATTAACACGGGGAAACCGTAGGGCACAGCTAGTATTTCATAATAAAGTTAATATTGTTGATCGAATATAAAAATCTACAACGTTTGGGTAATTTTCGATAAGCATTTTCTAGTGATCAGGTTTTTATAATTTGTCTGCATAGATGGGAACTTTTATAATTCAATTACTGACTTTAAAGTGTAATCAATAGAGTTGATGAAGACTCATTTATTTGAGTAACAAAGCAAGTAAAAAAGTTAAGAACCCATTTTTGTAAGTATTAAAATTAAATATTCAAGGCATATGTTTTCCTTTTTATATTAATATACCAGTAAATTGATTGTACTTGTTATTGTTATTTATCTACAATCATCTTACAAATTTTGGGGTCGATTTAAAGAGTTCACTATATTTTTTTTAATGTTGTATTGGTGCCTTTGTTTTTTTCTTTTATAAGTAAATAGTTAAACTAACCGCTCGCAGTCCTAAGTAAACACAATGGTTCAGCAACGTTGTACCCTACATAAATTTGAATATTATGTTTTACGAAAATACAGATGGATTCCAAAGAATACTTAAAGACGAGATAGAATAAGTTACAGACATAAGTGTAAAAGATATTCAGTCTAATACCTTCCTCTCCCTTCCACAACAGAACCAGGCGTGCTGGGCTTAGGAGTCGCAGTTTTACGGTACCCTTCATCTCGGCTAGAACTAAAAAGGCATACCGTTAGAATTATCTTTATCGTACCGTGAAGCTGTGGAAACTTCTCCCGGCCAGCCCTTCTTACGACATGAAATCTTAAGCGTAATGTGAAGAGATATTTGTGGAAGTCGGCAGACAGGGGCGACCGCCGACGGATTTAGATCTCTCAGTGATCGCCGTTGTGTTTGGATTGTGCTGTGTTTACCATCAGGAGATATACCGTCAATGCGCCGAGCTATTATAAAAAAAAAATGTAGCATAAAATGGGACGTAATATTTTTATACAATATTGTGTTGATTAATATCATAAATATCGGCTATCAATACCTCGCCACGTGTACGACCGCTTCATACTACGATCGGCTTGTTACTCTACAATATTATTATTTGTAATGGCTTCATAAGTAATGTAAATGATCAATGAAATTTAACATGCAATTTGTTTACGGTAATTCTTAAAAAGCCGATGTAAAAACATGCTAACCTTACTTAGGTGGGTCAAAAAGAGCCAATAGAAGATTCAAAAGTTCGCTTAGTACATGTGACAGAAGATAAACTTTTTGAATTTTTTTTTCTTTTTTTATAATACTTACCTTCTTTCTTGTCTTATTTCTCTTTGTTTTTTTTTTATTTGTCTTTATTTCTCTGTCCAAGTACCTCCTTCTTTATATGTAGGAGCAACGTGTGTTTACAATTCTTAATACAAAAAGTCAACTCAAAATTCAAATTTCTAGTTAATAATTCTAATCCACTTCACTTATCCACAATAACCAAATTACGAGTATGTCAAGTAAAATACCACCAAAATTACATAATAATGGGTTAAATAGTTCATGAATAAAAGTAAAAAACCACCACATAATGGATTAGGATCCCGCTAAAACTCCAAGTACCTACATATTTTCCGTCCTTTCTGTGTCGGAAAAGTAGCGTTGAAAATGTTGCGTATAAAACGTACTAAAATTCAACCTTGGAACTTTACACACAAAGAAGCTCTAAAGTTCATATTTTTAAATAATTTAGATAACATACCATCACGACTGTATTCCCCGAAGGGTTAGGCATAGGTGTAGGTATTAATGTACAACCGTAGTTCGCCGAGTATGTTTTTAGATCCTATGTACAAGGGAGTGAGCCTATCGCGATTAATCGGGCACAAAGTCAAACTCCGTGCTACTACTGAGAATTTGACAGAAAAAAACCTAATAACACTTAAATAAATAAACATGGTATTTTACACAGGCTGTACCACATCAAGAAAACAAAGAATAAGTATTGAGGTTTAACAGATTAAAACCGTCCAAAAACGCTTTCAACCGCTTTTAAACGAACAAAGGGGCCACACAACTACGCAGGAAGCGACCGCAGCAACAGTCGTAGCCTCCCCGTAGCGTTTATTGGAAAAGTTCAGTTTTAAAATCTTGGTTTAATTAATGAGTTATAGCGATTACATCAATAATCTACTATTATGACTGTCGAGGACAGATGAGTACACATCGCCTCACAGCATGTAATATACGAAATCTAGTTTTATTATATAGCGAGTCTAAGTTGTAATCTTTGTATTTATTCATGTATAACCAGTCAAGTTATTTTATTTCGTGTTTTTATGGTAAATTATTGAGAATATCTTATATGTAAACGACGTCTTGTTATTTGGTACTTCTATTTTGTAGTTATATGAATTATAAATGGTTTTCTCTTATAACGTATATCTATGTGCTATTAGCAACGTGCTTAGGAAATGTATATGGTTAAAATGACTTAGTTATTAAAGTTACGTGTCTCTTGAAGTTAGGATAAGGATTACCCAGCTCATATTGTGTTTTTGGAACTGAGATTCATGTAGTGGGAGCAACTAGGTATTATATACTGCCATATTGTGTACAATAAATAATTCTTGTATTAGTGTTTTATTTGAACGGTAAGTACTCCCTAACCAGAAGACTATTTCAAGTCTTCTGAAGTAAATGGCCTATGTAAATGGTCCTATGTGAATTGTAAATTATCTTATGTGATTTTTCTTATGTAAAAACTGTATTACGTAGCTCAAATGAGTCATTGATTTTTCTGGAATTATTATCATGAAATTATTATTATTACTGATCAATTTAAAAACTAATATTGGTTAAATATAATTCTAAGCATATAACGGCTAATGTAATAGTTATAAATACATAGATCGTTTAAACTCCATGCCAAATTGTTCAACGGCACGACTCGAAAATTCAGTTCACAGCCCGATTGTACGGGATCATGGTGGCTGGTTAAGAAAGAAAATAAATACAGTCCACTATTAATCCGGTGGTGTTTTATGGACCAACCCAAAAATTACAATACCAATAATATTTTTTATAAAGGATAATAAAAATGATAAATTAGTAAAATAAATATTAAGACGAACTTTTAGCAAAAGTTAATTTGTTTCACCGTATAATAATTCTTGGCAGGAGGGAATGTCTTGATAGTGATCACACCTTAATATGTGTGATCACTATGCTGTCTTTTGTACTACAATATTATTAGTACCCCTTTAATATAAAATTTGGTTGCTAAATGCTAATTATCTTGAATAAAGTCACAGTAAACAACTGAACTGCCGTAACTTTTTGGGCTAAAAGCAATTTACAACGCAGCTAATTTCGACTACAACGGTATACTTAAACTGCAGCGTTTTATAAAAATCAAAATATATTAAAAATAAAGTACTTTTGGTTGACTGTTTACTGATCAATAACGCTCATATTGGTACATAAGGACTGTATAACAATTTGGCATAGAAGTCGATTAAGTTTGTGAATAAATCAGAGAATGCTTTTATAACGACTAAAAAAATAAGCTTAGCGACGTAACGGGTAGTAACTAGTATTAAATTGATTTTTTTTTTAGTAGTAGGTACTTTATTTTGTTCAATATGGATTAATACTAACTAACTAAATTAAACAATTCAACTTATTACAATTAGCCATTTTTTTCTCGCTCTCAGCGCATTGATCACGCCACACGTAGAATATGCAAGGAATGCACCTTACCCGGCTTACAGTTTGAACACTTATTATTTGACCACTGCACCGTTGGCGTCCAACAGATATTCTATTTCCTTACCTTCACTTTAAATATTTAATGAGACGATGAAAGTAATATATGTTTTCATATCAAGATTAAATTAAAAACAATAAAATTAAGAATATTTCTTAAATAAATAAAATTTTATGAGAATTATCTAACAGTAATAATTTATCTATATACGTTATTGACACGATATACTGTAAATATTAAGTCTGTTCTTAAATAGAAGTAAACCGCGACATTGTATGTAAATAGTTTATTTTTATAACTTCATACTAAGTAAAATGAAAAATTCAACAAAGTATGAGGAAAAAATTCATAAATTTGAAAGCCCAATCTTATGAGATTGGAAGATGCTTTCAGTGACTTCTTTAAATTGATTTTTTTATTGACATTACTTTTGTAATCTTCAAATAACAAGATGGTGGCTCCCTTGTCAGAACTGTTCAAGGAGTTGTTGTGGTAACTCCAAAATTCTTGCCTCACAACTATTATTTCTAATCATTTTCACTTTTACGTAATGACCAAAATATATCACGTAAAATGCCACCAATATTCCATAATTATAGGATTTAATAACGTAAGTTTTTGAACTAAACTAAAAGCCCCTTCTCAAGATCCCGTTAAAAACTTATATTTTCTACTACACAAATATCCTACACATTACTTCCATGTATATATCACGTTTTTGCAGCGTACCTCAGTCACCTTTCGAAACAATTGATTCATAAATGTCTAAAAAAACTTCCTAAATTAAAACAATAGACAACGTTTGACAAAAAAAAAACGAACAAAATTAAACACGAACTTTAAAAAAGAAACTTTGCTAAAAATTCTTCAAAGGAATAAAGTTAAATAATAAGATATAATGAATTCTCAGACTTAATTAGCACAGTTTCGCAAAGCGAAAGTTTACCGAAATCCCGGAGATTCGCAGCCGATCTGCGATAACTTTTTAATTACGACACCCATGCGTGGGGAGGCTTAATTAATAAATTTTGTAGTTGATTCTTGTCGATTCTACTCAACTCTCCGATCATAAACAGAGTGTTATCAAATGTAATTTATAATAGTAATAAAAGTGTTAAAGATAATCAAAATATAATCTTCCAGACATTTTTATTAATATCATAAATAATAAGTAACATGCAGATTCATTTTACTTATAAATACATACCTGATAAAATGTATGTAAGTAAACGTATATAAATATATATTTTACTTTATTAAGTTCTGTTTCTTTTTCTTGATGTCAGACGATACTTGCCAGCACTTGCCAGTATCAATTTTGTAATTCCTTTTCTTTTTCATCCATTATTTTAATCTTTTGCTCTTGCACTATTACGATCTTGGATTCTTTGACGTTGCTTTTTAAAGAAACGCCATTTGCATGTCGTACAAGATTTCCCTTCAAATTTTTTATTCTTGCAGCTATTTCGATGACTTCATACATTTTATGATTTAATTTTTTTATACAACTGAAGTGAAAAACAAGCATACGGCATAGGCTACCATACGCTATGAAAGCTTGAAATGCCATAGGTATCTTTACCGTGTTGCTGACCTTAAACCCCGTTACCCCAAGGAGCTCTGGAAACCCTACGTAATGCAGGAACAGAACATAAAGCTATTAGGCCACGAACTTCTGTAGGGTAGCGGTATTCCACCAGTAGAATTTCGCCAAGTAGACAGAAATCCCCAAAGAAACTACTTTTGGACCTACCTCTCTTAATATATAAGTCGATGGATTATTTAAACTTAAAATGTAAGACCGTTACAATTTTACAGTTTTTGTAAACCAACTTTTTAAAGTTTATATACCTATGTATAAAAACTAAACACATTCGCATCGTACACTTGGGGGTGCCATTACATAAAATAGTGGCGTCGTTATATTCTCACATAGCCGGCCACGGTCTTGTCGAGCCGGAATATACGCTCGCTACTTGCCCATTCAAATGACAAATACGAAGGTGTTACGTGTCTCGGGTGTTTCCTTATGTTTCTAAATAGGTAATTTTCGTTGTTCCCTTTGAGACAATCTAGTAACTTGGGTCACAGTTTTATTTTCCGGGTTAAGTGAATGGTATTTTATTTTAATAAAATTTTTGGAATCAGGCACCTGTGGGTTTTTATGTGTTGATCAAAAATTATATTTGACAGAGGTGATAACTGAGATGACGTAGCAGACGAACTATGAGCCTTATAAGAAACCTAAAGGTCACTCAAATTTGGCAATGAAGTCAGAATTTTTTCTGAGCACAAAAATCAAAGTCACCAATATAGTCCTAAAAATTGCAACACTTAAATGACAGTGGGGCAGCCTACGTAGCTTGTAGAATGCAATGATGTAACGTATGGCCAACTAACCAAAAATCTTTATATATATGTCTTATAAACTTAAGCTCTTTAACATAGTATCGTTTCATTTAAATACAGTAGTCACTCAAGTAAGAAGTGGAGCTTCGAAAAAGCCTATTATTTCGCTCGAACGCGTTGATCTGCGCACAAGACGGGTATTTTGTTAAACAAACATTATACTGTATGAGAAAACAGAATATTAAAATATTATAAAGAATATTCTCTATAACATAACACATAATACTCTTTTATATATTTGTCAGAAGTTGGAAGTAATGATGGCTCAATTTTAACGTGTACAACGTGAATTCGAATCTCTACAATGAGCCCTAGCTTTCAGTGGATAAAAACATCGTTTTGAGACCATACGTTAGTATGCCATTTTCTACTGTCCACACCCAAGTTGAAAATCTGTAGCTAAGCACTTATAAGTTTGTACCGACAGCTGCACTTCAGTGCCCGTTCCCTCACTAGACTTAGCGTATTACCCTCATGAGCCACATCGTCACTTAAACCCGGATAAGATTGTCACCATCGCTAAAACTAGATAGTTAATAAAAGGTAATACTAAAGGCAATTTAAAAGGTTTCATAAATAGAAGAGAAGTTAGATCGGTCGAAAACAAAAAAAAAAGAAAATTACAAAATACATAAAGAAGATTTTAGTTTATATTTAAATAAGAAAGAGTAAGGGAGTACGGTATTACACCAGTTATACCAATATGATACATTTTAGTAATCTATTGTCACACATACTTTTCTACTTAGCCCTTTAACCCTCCGTGAGAAAAGGTTTAGAAGGGACAGAAAACAAAGTGATCCCACAAGGGTTACGTTTGTCATTCTGAGAAATAGAATCCCTAAAAATAACTTGTTTCACTCGACATAAACAAATATGTTAGCTAAAAGTTCTGGTACATGCAAAATGATAGCTCAAAACTTACAACAAGCAACAGAGCCCTAAACAAAGCAAGCACGAAATTTCTTAACATCTATTTTATGCATGACGCGTCTCCGCCACTACACTGTTTCGCTTTTAGTTAATAATTTGTGACAGTAGTGAATATCTCACCGGTATTACCGAGCGAATGTATTTTCCGTATTTCTGAGCTTAGTCTTAACGTTACTACTTTTATTAAAGGAATACTTTTCTTACGACTGAAAACTTTTGGGACATATTCCATGGAATAAATATGTGATAACAAAACATCACCTAATATTATTTTTTTTTTTAATTTCTGAGAAGAATAAATATTGCAGTCCAATTTTAATGCTAGTATTGGTTTTGCATTTCACTTCGATCAAAGCTAATGTTATGTGACGAGGTGGCCTAAGTAAGTAACACGCAAAACTAAGAGAGGGACTGGCTCTCTAGTGCAGCTTCTAAAACACACCTATGGGAAATTGGCGACAGATATTTAACTTGCCGAATATGTTTTCTAAAATATGGTCACTAACGTAATGCTGCAAAGTATT
This sequence comes from Saturnia japonica, assembly GCA_033032175.1. Taxonomy (NCBI): domain Eukaryota; kingdom Metazoa; phylum Arthropoda; class Insecta; order Lepidoptera; family Saturniidae; genus Saturnia; species Saturnia japonica. Next base: position 20,154,589 of record CM065309.1, on the reverse strand, counting down.
TTATTATGTTAGACATATTAAACGTAAGAGTGATGAAATAATTCAAAATAATAATAATACTTAATGCGAATTATTGATGAAGTCATATCCAGGCGATCTATGACGAAGAATTAACCATATGGATGAAATACGAAAATTAATTGACCTTAGAAACAACAGAAACTACACAGAATTGGCGTGGATGCAACTTAACGAATTCAAAATGAAATGTTATGTTGTCTGAATGTTTTCAGCAAACGAAAAGTATTGCTAATTCTTTCTGTCCACTCTATTAAGGTCTTACCGTAGGTAAACATAAATAGATAATAATATTACAAATCCAAGTAAACTACAACAACTGGTGTTCCTGATGTTGTTTCACTCTCAAATAAAAACGTTTTATTATAATCAAGAAAATAGATATACAATTATTATTTCCTTGTATGTTTAACGCTTCGAGAAGGTATACTGCTACTTTAGTGGTTAGTAAAATATTAGTTTGAAATTCTACTGAGCGCCAGTGTCCGAGTTAGCATAAGATTTCTTAGCACCAATTTTATGCAAGGCGCGATCTCGTAGCTACACTGTTTTGCTTTTAGTTAATAATTATTGAACGTGTGTTTTGTACTGCCACTGTACCGATCACAATTTGTTTATTACATGTTGGCTTATAATATGGACTCTAACAATTTCCACTTTATTCATATTTGAATATTTTGTGTCTAGAACGGCATTTGAAACAATTCGCGCGCAAAAAGTCATTACAAATAAATATTCACTTACTTCTAAAACTAGATCTATGCTAGAATTTATAGGTTTTGAAGATATCACAATTTGTCTTAAAGTGAATCCATTTATAAGAGACCAAAAACTATTTTATATCATCATCATAATTTTTTAAGCCTCTAGATGTTAATGGATTTGACTATAAACAGGAATGTCCTCAATCCCATTTTTTACTTGTGTTTTTTTAATATCCTTACTATGTTTATATCTTTATAGGTTAATCTCTGTTAACTCTCTCCTCGATAGGCTTTTAAACCGGTATACCAGTAACTGCTGTTAACAGATCCTTATTCTTTGTCATTAGTCACTGTTCTTAGAGAGTATTTAAACCTATTATCCGATCAAATACAGCTATGTTCCAGAACCCATAATTAATCTTGTGTGAACCTTCATCAGCCTTTCCGTCCTCTTGTGGTATGAAAATTACCTTATCCTTACTAAATACTAACATCATATGTATTGATATTATTAGCCGATTTATTCCTTAATTATATATCAAAAGTTTAAACTCGTATAACAATAAATTAAAGTTTGTCGTTCAAAGCAGGTTTCCACCTTTTCAATACGGTTTGAAGAGCGATGCCATCAATCATGCTAACGTCTTGAGATCCATTGTTTGGCTGTGCGAAGTTTCGGACCTTTTGAGGTTCACATAATAAGTACTTGATAAGTATGATCGAGTTGCTTGTTATTGAATATTGAGAATTATAAAATCAAATTCAAACTTTTTAATTTATTTATAAATAATTATATTACAACATAATGCTATATATAATACTTTTCGAGGTAAGAAGACATATAGTAGACTTATTCAGTTTTATAGTCTAGTTAATCTAAAAAGGTAAAGTTTGTGAATACAGCATAAATCCTCGAAGTTACTTATCCAATTTTGAAATATTATTTAACTAATAAGAAACTAAATTATCTCTGAGTACTATATTCTATTAATATATGTGGTGTATATATATATATATATATATATATATATATATATATATGTGGTCACTCATTAATATTCCTTTTGAACACTTTGCAACTTTATTTTGATTGAAAAACATTGTCAATAACAAAGTGTAATTACACAAAACATTTTTATGAAATAAAATCTTGATTTTATCTATATGCGTACTATCTAACTTCATGTATTATTTCTGAGACTAACTTTGTAAACACTATTCATAAATATTGCTGTTGCCCAGATACAGGTAAAATTATTTTTTGGCAATAAGAAGATCATAAAAAGTATGTTATAATTTAAAAAAAAAACTAAATAGCTAGAGCTAGCTAGCTAATATAAAGTTAACCTGATTTACAAAAAGAGATTTTCTAAGTCTTTTTCTGTTTGTTATAATAAGAAAACATACATATCGATTGTTGAATATAAAAATATAGTATATATTTAAATAAACAATGAAACTAATAAGACATTAGTACTAGATTTTGCATCTTACTTTGTGACCTAAGTACCAAGTAACCAAGGAAGCAGAAACGCGCAGATAAACCAAATGTTAATTCGTTATTTGCAGTACATTAACCACAGCTTCGTTGTACGAACGTCCGTAATTCATGCGCTTATGCAGAAATATCTTGGAAATAGTTATACGGAAGCTACTAACATAAATTATCCATATTCGCAAAACAATTATAATTGTGTCTTCGTTGTGGTTACAGCTGAGCTCTCTGTTAGAAAACAACAATTTTTTATCAAATTAAGCTCGTCTTTTCAAGAGCATGCTGGTACTAACAAAAAAAAATCAACTTGACTATCTGGCAAAGTGAATGATTTTTGGTAATCTAAACGAAAATAATCAAATTTTAATAAATTCATAATATTTAGAAATTAATTCATACGCATTTAAAGCTAATCAATTATTCACGAGTAATTGACATATGTACTTTTATTTTATTTATGCATTAGTTATATTAAAATTTTTCAAGAAATTTGTGTCGCCATGCATCGCGTAATACATTGTATGAGTGTTTTTTTAACACAACAAATGTGGCAAACAAGGCTACGAACACCTGATGGTACGGGGCTAAGCCTATGGACGCTTGTAATACCATAAGTATCACGAACGCGTGGCCCACCTTGTACCCCCCTACCCAAAATAGCTCTGGAAACCTAGGGTGGAAATATTTAACAATCGGCACAACCTGAACGGACTGTCACAAATAGAGAAAAATTACCAAAGAAATTTCTGTGTTTTCTATCTCTTTTTGAACACCCTCCCCCTCCCCCCCCCCCCTTTCCCAAGGAGCTCTGGAAACCCTACTCACAGCAGGAACACAACACTAGGTTATTTGACTTTGATCTTCTGTAGGGTGGAGGTATTTGGTTTTTGTTATCGCTATGATACTTTAATTTAAACTTGTAAGGTAGAAATGAAATAACTTCGGACGAGTGACTATAAATAAACGGAATGGAGTACACAGCGGTCCCCAAGTTCTGTGAAGCTGTAAAAGCCGCAGCGGCTTCATGACCCCTAAGGCTAACAGTATAGTCAGGTCTAAAAAAAACACAGCGGTCACTCCGTATCGATCAGTCATGGAGAACGGTCCTTCCTTCCAACCTTTTGAATCGAATGAAACTTTTCATTATTATTCTATTTGTTACCTACTGTATCTACGAAACATGAATGTAAATCTTTCTGATGATGTGATCTCTTTAATTCTCACGATACTTGAACAAGAGTATTTAATAACATCATTGCAACCTTGAAGTTTGTAGGTAGGAGGAATGCATACTTAATGGTACGTAAAAAAGGGTGTAAATAGTATATTTACGAGAACGGAGGCAGGTAACTGAGTTGTGGCGTGAGGTGGCGCCTTGGATGGGTCAGCAACTGTAATAGAGGTCACGGACCTGTACTGTACTCACATTACACTATATGTTGCTGCCATCTATACATTGCAAGCGGAACTAATGGTTAAGCGACACTGTACTTGCCGAAATTATTGAACGACTGCGCCGGTGCTAACCGTTAACTACTATCGTCCTAGGAGGTGCCAGTTTCATCAATTTATTACTTTCAATAATGTCCTGCGACTATGTTATACTCCGTACATATCGTAGTTCAACTACAAATCACAAACACCGAATATCGAGAAACTTACAAAACGTTTCTCCACATTGCACGTTACATGACTCCGCCTCATAACTTCGGCATATTTAGACACGGAGCTGTAAACAATTATTTTCATATAGATAAGCATTATTTATAATTTTATTTTAAACTAGCTGTGCCCGTGGCTTCGCTCACGTGGACTACAGAATGCCCACGCGAATCTTGCTTCCCCGCTTCTGGCTATTTTAAAAACAAAAATGCTTATTGTGGGTGTTCCTTAGAAGACAGATGTATATTCTGTCGGACATTTTTTTAGGTTTTAAATCTCTACAATGATGTAGCACATTAATTTGCTATATCTCTTATGGTTTACTCAGGATAAGCCATTTAAGCGCCCGAATTGATTCACCATGACTAGTTTTTTTTTATTTGTGCGGAACCCTAATTCTTTTTCCAAAATAAAAGTAGCCTAAGTTATTTCCTACATCATTTGCCATATATCAGTGAAAGTCTGTTCAAAATCGGTGCAACCGTTTCGGAGATTACCTGGAACAAACAGACAGACAGAAAGACAAAAATTTTAAAAATTGTTTTTTTTTTTATAAGTATCGTATATACTTTCATAATATGCATTTAGTGAAAAACTGTTATTTTGACTTTACAAACAGACACTTCAATTTTATTAATTGTATAGATTTTTACAAAATCCCAGAATACTTTGTAGAAATTTATAAGAAAAATGTGTAGCGTGTTTGTTTTGGGATTAATTAGAATTGACAGGTTATAATATCATGCATTAATTGGGTGTTGATTCTTTATAGACTTTATTCTATAATCTACGACGCGTCGTTTCCAAACGATTTTCTATTAACTTATCATTTTTTAAATTGAAACCAAGTAATTTGTAAAGACAGCAAATAGCGGATATGCATATAGATAAAACTCCCACACATGAAAGAAGCAATCATTTTCCTCTTATAAAATCCATCTTGTGTAGAACTTGGATCTGTAACGTATCAGTTCGACTGCAAGTTACATGGATTAACTAGAGCCCTAATAGTGTAAAGACTTCGGATAGCCTTATAAAGTAATGCGTTACGACAAATACATTTGACAAATTTATTTTGATTTCGCAGCTCTAAGCGTTGTCAACTCTTAAACATGCTCTTAAACTTTACTATATTTCGGTCGCTGCTGTAAAGTTCGCTCGTAATTCGTCTCACACCGTGCCTCTTTAGGTCACGTACGGTGCCCTAAATTTAAAGGAAAACAGTCCAATAAGTTGTGCGCCAACTGTGTCTCAAAATACACGGACCAAATTTGCATAAAGGAACGAAGCTTTTTTCAAAACTTACAGTTGTAGCGCGTTGATTTTTCAAATGCAGCCAATAAGTGACAAACACCATCTCCCACCTGCCTCTAATTACTAACTATTCTGCTTTAGCAAATGTTCAAAGGATTTCGTCTGAAAGAAATGTTACGTATAATTTATCAAAATTACATTGTAAATTAAAGTTTGAATTCGCCAAAATTTTATCACTTCCACGGAAAAAAGATATCAAATGAATTATAGGTCTTTGTAATTATTGAAATCATTCAAATATATTTTTAAGTTCCATATTTTCTTTAACTAAGAATGTGAAAATCTGATTTTTTAGTTAAACTAAAACAAATACTTATTTTAAAAGCCAATCGTACAACAGCTACGGGCTTTTCGTATTTATTTGTCCGTGTGTTTACGTATTTTATTACATCTTTCCTAGAGAACCTACTTCATGTCCAGATCCGTGACTTGGATAACGCCACAGGAAAATATTGTGTGCCCGTGTTACGTAAAAACACGTTCCGTCGCAAGTGAAATATTTACTAAGAACATTCTAGAATAAAATAAATTAGGTACTGCCTTGTTAGCCTAGTGGTCGTAAGCACGACTGCTTTGATCGAGGTCCTGGGTTCGATTCCCAAGTCGAGCAAAATGTTATTGGGTTTTTCATATGAAACTCTCAGTAGCAGCTAGGAGTTTGGCTTCGTGCACGATTAATGTCTATTGGCTCGTCCCCTATTACATGGGACCTAAAAACATACTCGGCGAACTCCGGGTGTATATTAGTACACCTCTGCCTAACCCTTCGGGGAATACAGGCGTAATGGTATGATGGTATGGTACTTCTAATGTAATAAACTTCTTGGATAATGCAAATTTCATTATAATTTTCATGTTATGTAGGCTTTAGAATTACTACGAACGGGGAAGCTAAATTCTGAAGTTAGTTGCTGTAGGGATATTTTTTTAGCACGTCAAAATGGCTACTGTTTACCTGATATTTCTTAATGTGTACAGTGATCAATATCTTAGCAGTTAGAATTGCCTTAGCTATGGAATTTTTCCTCATCTTTACAGACTTACCGGATTGGATCGTGGCCAGCAATCACGCCGGGAAAAACCCTACATTGTGTCTTAAATTTCGAAATCGACTATATATGCGACGTATAGCAGCTACGTAAGGGAAGAGCTTTCGTCGGATATACGCTTGCATGACAGCTGTGACTGTTCCTGTATCCTGAACCTTCTACATTTTCCTTAAAAAAAGGTTGAGACTTTATTTTTGAAACCGATTGTGAGTTTCTATTACTGTTGTAAACCAAGTATTATAAATATAGAAAGGTATCGTGCTTTTCTGTAAATAGTTTTTCTCCCCGGTTCAGAGGTACAGGTTGTACAAATCAACGTCAAATTTTGCAATAAAAAATACAGCAAATTTTAAATATATTGCTAATCTTTCTGAAAATGTAAACTGAGCTGAAAATGATAATAATATTCAACCATTTTAACCGCTGAAATGTCCAGTTACTAGCAAGTATCGTTTAAAATCCACTCGAGGACTGGCAAAAACTTTCCGACAACAAATAAAAATATGTAATGAAACCTTTTTATACCTCCGTTAATGAGTTCCCTGGCTCGAACGTTCTTTAGCGCGGTGAGGACATATACCTCTACTATCAAATCTCGATTTTATTTTTAAGTTTCTTTATAGCTTTTGGATAAAAAATGCGTTGATAGGTGCAACATTCGTCGAGTATATGATTAGTATAATTATAAGTTTTTCTTACGCAGTAGCTATTTACGTCCGTTTCGTAATGGTTTTTTAAACGTACTATATGACTTGAAGGTAATATCGATTAATTATTTAAGCTTTCAATTTCTGAATTATATACAAGTAATATTTATAATTTATTATATCCTATCCGTTTGAGCAGTGGGATAATCACTCGTGTATACAATTTCATACAAATCGTTGAAGCAGTTTTATAGTTGAATCTGGACATACAAATAGACTGTTGTGAAATCCGAATGTATTCGTTTTTTGAAGTGGTTGCTTTGGCAACATTGGTTGTTAGAAAAATAAAGAGAATTGAGAAAAATGTGAATTCTCGTTAATATTTTAATCCTTAATTTAATTAAATAGAACCGTAGCGTAATAATATTACATTGTGGCGACCGTGACTGTGGTAATTTACGATACTAAATATGGAGTCAAAAATTAAGGAGAGAACTGTGACGCGTAGATTATTCACGAAGGCAGCGAATAATATGGAATCCACATTGAGCCGGCATTATGAGACAAATAAAGAAAAACCGGAACAATGTGAGATGAGAATGCACTGGATACAATTAAAAGAATTATATGAGAGGCTTCAGTGTCAAAATGAAGAAATAAGAAAATTACTTTTGTCTACACAAGATTGGAAAGAAAGTGATTTAGAGTCAGAAGAGGAAGACGGTGAAAAATATCAGACGAGATGGCTGCTTCTAAACGCTAAATACGAGGATTATAATAACAGCAGTATAAAAATGAAAGGTAACATCAAACAATTAAAATTGCCACCCATTGAGTTAAAGAAATTCGATGGCAATGTGTAAAATTGGTTATCTTTTTGGGGTCAATTTAAAAAGATAGACGAGGACCTATCAATAGATAATGATGACAAATTGTATTATCTACTGCAATCTATCACACCCAATACAGAGGTTCGTGCATTAGTAGAAAGTTACCCACCATATGGTGATAATTATAAGGAGTGTATGGCTCAATTAAAATCTAGATATGCCCGAGATGAGCTATTAATACAAGTATATGTCAGAGAGTTGTTGTTACTGATCTTGCTCAAAGTTGAAGGAGGTAAATTAGATCTTACAACATTATATGACAAGCTGAATGCACAGCTTAGAGCTCTTGAGATGTGAGGTGTTACAAAAGAGAAGTATTCAGCATTTATTTTACCAATGGTTGAATCTTCATTGCCACATGACATACTAAAAGCGTGGGAACGTTCTACAACACATACTATAAATATGGAGGAAGAGTTGACAAATCTATTATCATTTCTCAAGAAAGAAGTGGAAAGTGAACAAAGAATTGCTATGGCCAAGAACACCTTTAGTACAGAAACAAATAATAATTCTGAACCAACAGCTAGTTGTTTAATAGCACAGTCTAAAACACCAGTGAAGAAATCAAAGAGTTGTATATGGTGTGATAAGGAAACACACTCAAATATGGAATGCTACAAGATGACGAAAATGTCTGTTGAACAAAGAGAGGAACATCTAAGAAAGAAGAAAGCATGTCTCATTTGTTTGAAAGTTGGACATTATGCAAAAGTATGTAAATCTTTTGTAAAATGTTTTATATGTGGAAAAAGACACTCATCAGTGTTATGCTACACACAAAACACCAGATCTAAAACTGAGAATAATGATTTATCAACATCATTGTCAGCACAGAGTCAGTCAGGACAAAAGGAGACTTTACTACAAACTGTTACTGTCAACATTGTATACAATGGAAAGAAGAAAACAGTAAGAGCACTCTTGGACAATGGGTCTCAGAGATCATACATACTACAAGATATGGTACAAGAACTGAAAATTCCAGCTATCAGTAAGGAGTTCTTAATTCATTCTTTATTTGGTGGAGTGACTGTTAACACTAAGGAACACAGAGTGTATAGTTTTAATGTTGAGAATTTGAACAGTACATTTATATTTAATATAACAGCCTTAAGCCAATCTTGTATTTGTAAATATATTCCAAGGGTCAATAAGTGTGACACACAGATTTATAATATGTTACAACAACATGGTAAAACTCTGACAGATAATGTAGAATGTTCAACAGAGATTGGTCTATTGATAGGTTCAGATTTTTCAGGTGGTTTAATGACACCAAATGTAATACAATTGGAGAATGGTATGACAGGTATAAAAACTAAACTAGGTTGGACTTTACAAGGAACACAAGTGAGTTCTATATTAAATAATATTATAACCACAACTTTATTCTGTATTAATAATAAAAACGATTTAAAGGTTATTGGTTGTTGGAGACATTAGGTATTCGAGATCCTGTTGAAGTAAAATCTAACAGTAAAATGGAGGCTGAGGTGATTATGAGGTTTGAAGAAAGCATAAAAGTTAATTCTGAAAACAGGTATGAAGTTCAGCTTCCTTGGAAACTAGGTCATGATAATTTATTAAATAATTATGATTTAGCATATAGAAGATTAGAGTCAATGACTAAGAAATTAGTATCTAATGGTACTTTTGATAGTTATGATGCTATAATAAAGAATTGGCAAGAATCAGGTATAGTTGAGCTTGTATTATATTCTGAAAGAAATAAAAGTCAATCACATTACTTACCCCACAAGCCAGTGTTTAAAGACTCGAGTTTAACAACAAAAATAAGACCAGTATTTGATGCTTCTGCATGTGATATTAACGGAAGGTCATTAAACTCTTGTTTAGAGAAAGGGATGAATTTTCTAGAGCAAATTCCTACATTAATTGCACAGTTCAGAAAAAGAGCCATAGGTATAACAGCTGATATAGCAAAAGCATTTTTACAAATTGTTGTTATGCCCAGTGATAGAGAGTGTTTAAGATTTTTGTGGTGGAAAGATAATAAAAGGACTGAAGTTTTAACTTACAGATATTACAGAGTTGTATTTGGACTAACGTGTAGCCCATTTTTATTGTCTGCAACTATTCAGCATCACTTGAGGCAGGTAACAGATGAATATACAGAGTCAGCACAATTACTGAAAAAGTCATTCTATGTAGATAATTGTGTAACCAGCTTAGACTATGAATCAGAGGTATGTAAATTTATAATATATGACTCTAAAGAAATCATGAATAAGGATAAGTTTGACTTAAGACAGTGGGTTACAGCACCAATGCATATTAATGAAACAAATGAATCTGAAATATCAGTACTCGGTCTTGTGTGGGATACTGTTTCAGACAAACTTTGCTGTAATACACAAGATCTGCCTACATATGAAGATATCAAAAATATCACAAAGAGACATCTATTGTCAATAACTCAGAAAACATTTGATCCTATTGGATTCATATGTCCAGCTATGTTAACGCCTAAGTTGATACTAAAAGAAACTTGGCATCGGGAGCTTGTGTGGGATGAAATATTACCCACAGGTTTGTTGAATAAATTTTAAGATTGGTATAAATATATAACATACCTTAATATTTGTAAAATTCCTCGACGTTTGACTACTGAATTAATTAAAGAATGCAAGCTGGGTCTACACATGTTTTGCGATGCTAGTAAAGATGGATATGGAGCTTGTATTTTTTTGAGGGCGCAGAAAAATAATAAAATATCAGTACAATTAGTAGCCGCGAAGGCTAGAGTATCACCACCAAAGAATATGACTATTCCCAGATTGGAGTTAACTGCTGCTTTGATAGGGAGAAGATTACTTACAAATGTACAAAAAAGTCTCCAGCTTACTGAGTATGATATATATTGCTGGTCAGATTCTTGTGTAGTTCTATACTGGATAAAAAGAGAACTAGCGTGGAACACATTTGTAGGAAACAGAGTAAAGGAAATTAGAGAAAATACTAATTCACATAATTGGCATCATATTCCAGATCAGCAGAATTGGGCCGACATAGCTTCCAGAGGATGCAATGCAAAAGTTCTCGCCGAAATGCATTGGTGGGAGGGTCCAGAGTGGTTGCACTTGGAACCTGATCAGTGGCCTAAGTCGGAGTTGCTGATTGAGGAAAAGGAGGCACATGTCGAACTTAAGAAAACTGTATGGAATATAAACATTAGTTTAAATGAGAGTATATTAAAACAATTGGAAAACTATTTCAGTAAATATACAAAGATTGTAAGAACGGTGGTCTGGGTAATGAGATTTATATATAATATACGTAATAAAAATAATAAGAGGATTGGTGAAATAGCATACAGTGAATTTAACGAGACTGAAAAGCATATAATAAAATTTATACAACATGAAAATATGGAGTTGATTGAAAAGAAGAGTGGAAGTCTGACACAGTTTTATGATAAACAAGGAATATTAAGAGTTAAAACAAAATTGCTGCTATCAGATTTTCTTAAACAAATAAAAACTCCATTACCTACAGAACGTGTAACATGTTCAGCACCGTTTCAAACAACAGGAGTTGATCTCGCTGGACCTCTTTATCTGAAAAATGGAGAGAAATGCTGGATTGTGCTTTACACTTGTGCTGTCTATCGTGCAGTACTTACATCTAGAATTGACTAAGTCCTTGTCCACAGAATTATTTATAATGACATTAAGGAGATTTATAGCACGACGTGGTCACATCGACACGCTTAAGTCAGACCATGGCACTAATTTTCAAGGAATTAAAAATTTACTTACCTTGTTAGATTGGGATGAAATCCAAAGACGCTCGATGATAAAACGCATAACGTGGAAAATGAATGTACCTTCTGCTGCTTGGTGGAGAGGATATTGGGAGCGTCTAATAAGAATGATGAAAGATTTACTACGTCCTGTCTTAGGAAAATCATCTGTATAATACGATGAGCTTCAAACTATTCCTTGTGACTGTGAAGCCACAATGAATGGCCGTCCATTGACATATGTTAACAACGATAAAGCTGAAGCATTGGAGCCATTAACACCAGCACATTTCATACAGCCTTTGAGTATCACAGATGTAACTGATATTGATCTTATTGACGCAAAAGGCATGAATAAACGTCTAAGATACTTACAAAATCTTCGAGAGCAATTTAGACATAGATTCAAAACTGAATATTTAACAATGTTAGTGCAAAGAGGAAGAGAAAAGGCTGATAGTCTGAAAGTAGGAGATATTGTTTTAATTGAAACCGGAGATAAAAGGATAAAGTGGCCTTTAGGATTAATCGAAGAAATTTACCCTGGAAGAGATGGTATTAGCAGATCTGCACGCGTGAGAACATCTGTAGGGTACAAGGTTCGTACTTTTCAAAGACTGTACAAACTAGAAATCACATGTACTGATTTTAGTTTTTTGAAGACAGGTTCTAGTGATCAAAATAGCCCAACGGGTAATGATAGTTTATTAAACTCTAATTCAGCAGATCAACAAAAATCGATGAGTCCTGAGAAACCACAGTTGAAGACTCGCAGCGGTAGGATGGTAAAACTGCCAAGTGAGTATAAGTTATATGTTTAAATTCTTTATTCTAAACTGTCTTTTTTAGCAATCTCTATATTTAGTTTATTTTTTGTTACTAATTATCTGTCAGAAAAATATGATATGTTCAATTAATTTATAATAGTAAAACTATTATTATAATTAAAAACGGCAATGGTTGTGATTTTTTAATATTGTGATAAAGCTTCGAAGAAAGTTGTAAATTGTTAAATCTTTATAATATAATTGTACTTCAGTAATATAACATTCTGATATATACTTTGTTTCGGTGTGCGGAAGATGTTGTGAAATCCGAATGTATTCGTTTTTTGAAGTGGTTGCGTTGGCAACATTGGTTGTTAGAAAAATAAAGAGAATTGAGAAAAATGTGAATCCTCGTTAATATTTTAATCCTTAATTTAATTAAATAGAACCATAGCGTAATAATAGACATAAACATAGACAGAGAAAAATGTTTTTACGTCATATTTGTGATCAATGGCTTTTAAATATAAAAAAAATGTATAGACAGAACTACAGATTTATTAAGTTTTGTTAATATTAAGTGAGAAAATCCAGAAAGAAATTTAGTTCAATTAGGATCGATAATATTTAGTAGGGCCTCGTAAAAACAGCAACGTTGCTTGATGGCATGAATCTTTTTGCTTCATTCGCGAAGGTGATTTTGACGGAGATATTAATAAAACCGCCTTTGAGATTAATTACCAGTGAATATTACGAGTTTATAATGAACGAACGTTTTATACGCAACTCGTTATAAATTTTATTAGATACTAAACAATAATTAAGTGGGAACTATAGGTGTTAATGAACGGTAGTTCATTACTTGGTTTTGATTAATTGGCACTAAACTATATTTTATAAAGTCGTAATAATTTTTATCGTAAAATCTTTGCTAATATGGTATGTCACGCTGGTAACACTTAATTTCCTGCTCATAGCGATATCATTGAGTTTTTGGCGGGATGGATCTAAAACGGTCATTTAGTGGCTGTTGTTTTTTATTCATAAAGTGTTGTTTGAAATACATAATTAAAAAAAAAAAAACTTGTATACGAAGCATAAAACATAGGTTTAGTATCAGAGAAATAGCGTAACATCTTTACACTTTTATTCCTTGTACGATACTGTCCCATAACATGTTTCAACCAATGCCTATATATGTATTACAATTTCTGTTTAGCGAAACTATACGCAGATGGCGTACCGAAACAACTTCCGCATAAGTGAAACCAGATACAGCGTCTAAGAACGAAAGTCTTTACTGTGTAATAAGATTTGTATGAAGCCAAAACTTATTCTAAAGCAAGGCGATATTCTAAATTTAAAGTAGAATTTAACTTTATATACAGAGCCATATTACGGCGGAATATGATATATAATTTAACAGTTGAAAAAAAAAAGATAAACCCAATCGAGTTTCTTACCGATTCTTCTCGATTACTGACTGGGATATTTGTCCGAACCGGCGGTAGGGGTCTAAATTGAATAAAGATTATTTTAACTTTAATTATATTAATAAAAATATAGTTCTGTGTTTACATGTAAATTTATTGCGAATTTTGTGTTAAAAAGCTAATTTTATAGACGACTGATCTCGAATTAGACATTTTATTTAAAAATTGTATTTAAGCCAGGAAGTACAATTAAAGCCGCTAGATAGACTACAAAATTTATCAAAAATATTTCTATATTGTAAAAAATTATTAAAAGTAGCATTAAGAGGAGTAAATAATTACTGCGGAGTCGCTGCCACAGTTAAGTATATATTACAGACTAGCTGTGCCCCTCGGTTTCACCCGTGTTTTTATCCGACAAATACCACGCCGCCAACGCGACGGACCCGTGTAGTCTATCATAATTGATATCACTTCCCGCAAGTACAAATTATTTAAATTTCTCATTTTCTCCTAAACTGTGTATCCAAATAACATACTATAAAGGAAAAAATGTAACTTTATAAAATTGTCTTTATGATGAAGTAAATTTTGTTCGTAAGGATTAATATGATAAGCCTAAAAATAATGCTTATAAACAATTTTTAAACTTCAACAAAAAAACTCGTAAAATGCCTTATTGTGGCTTATGCTATTAAGAAATAGGCATATGTTATCGGATACTTTTTTAAGATACACTAAGGAACAATATTTTTGTAGACTATTATATTTACGTATCACTAACCATTACGCTCGCGCATGCGGATAAAGCAGTTCGGGAACACTTTCACTTCGACTTACTTAAACAAAAATCAATATTTAAGGCTAGCTGAGAGGTTTAGCTTAGTTCCAGATAGCCTATACTATTTTTCGTGAATCTGGCTATCATATACAAAAAGAATTTTTCGAATCCGACTGCTACCAGTTGTCCAGAGATTACCGTGTTTAATCAAAAAAAAACAAAAAAACTCGTCCGCTTTACTGAATTAATAATAGTGATCTCGGAACACAACAAACCAAAAAAAAATTATAGATGTTTTTTTCTTTTTCACTTACTACTCTTACTCTTAGCCTAAGGGGCACTAAAGAAATAGAGCCACTGATGACTTTGACAGCTTCATCAGGCTTGGGGGCGAGCGCTTAAGGCACTCAGCCGCGAAAGCGTGAACAACATGCTCACAAGGGTGCTAAAGTGGCCGAACATTGGCTTGAGCTATTACCACGATTGTGAAAAGGTCGCGAACTGACTAATTCCCTATCCGTAGAAAATTCGAGCTAAACTAACGCATACATAATATATACATGTCCCTGCCTCCTAGGAGAAAGGAATGAACATGTGTATATGTATTTAGTATTTTGGAATCATGATCGAAAGTAACTATCGTAAAAAAAGTAATAAGAAGGTCCCTTACAGAATCTATGTACTTATGTGGTGTGCACGTATGTACATATTGTGTGTAATGTGTGTGATGTATGTGTCGGTAGCTACTTGATTGCAAGTGCAGTGTCACTTGTATCGCGCGATCGGCTGCATGACTCAAGGGTTCTACACCGAGGGAACGGACCTAGGCTTGAGTTGTGTCAAAAGAGGGAGGACGTGACGGGTTAGCGGTAGCAAAATTAGCCGCCCGTCCCCTGCGGAGGGAACGGTGGTTTCGCGGCCGTGGGCGCGAGCACGCTTTGTTTGGAGAGACGGTGGAGTAGTATTTGATTATTTCCTCGATCTTATAAACGGGATCGGTGAAGATATTCGCGGCTGGAGTTGTTCGCGGGGGATGTTCGGTTTTGGGGTGTAACTCGCGGCGGCTTTCACCAACAAATTCGTGTGATTCGACGCAGTGTCGAAGTACGATCGCGCAAGGTATGTAATATACGATTCGACTGAGCGAAGTTCCATATCTTTATGGAGGTCTTCCTGTCGAACGTACCAAAGAGCTTTGTTAATTTTACGTAAGAATCAGGTTTGTTAATGTTGATCTTTGGCGTATGTGCGAATGTGGCGAAGCTTAAATGTCATGATAGGATATATGTCTCAGGGACATTTTGTTTAGTATCAAGGGGTGCAGTCTATGTGTATTGTAAATCATCCCTTATTTTTAAAACGCGAAACACTGTTTTTTCATCCTAAAAGCATAAATATGAATTTTCATATCCCTAAATTTAGAAACATTGGGTTCTTTATATAATCTTTCATCCCCTATTTCACCTCTTAAAGTTTTATTTTCACGACATAAGGTAATCCAATGTTTTTCTTCAAGGTCCAATATATCTCTATTCATCAAAATTGGTTTAACGGGTTTTTCGTACAAACCTTCGTCTTCTATTTCACCCACTAAAATTTTATTTTCACCACATAAGGTAGCCAAAGTCTTTCTCCAAAGTCCAACATATCTCTATACCAAAATTCATCTAAATTGGGTTCTTTATACGAACTTTCACCTCCCATTTCGCCCCTTCCAATTTTATTTCCAAAACTAGCCTATGTCCTTTCTCAACCAAAATTCTTCAAAATTGGTTCAACGGTTTAGGCTTGAAAATGCAATAGACGGGACAGACAGAATTACTTTCGCATTTATAATATTAGTAGGTATGGATTATTCAATTCATTATGCAGTCATTTTCTATGGTGTCATTTACCAATTAAACGACAATAAACCAAAATAACGACAACAGTTTATAGTAATACATTTTTTAAATGAATTCTCTTTCCCTAAATATCTGTAATAAATTCTCTCTCTCTATACCTTTGTATGTTTCTCTATAATAACTGATACTTGAGTACGGTAAAAATTTCAAAAGATCGACTGTTGTGCTGTCCTATTAATTTTCTATTTTAGGGATTTTTATATTGTTATTACAAATGCGAAAGTGCGATTTTTGATTGCGATTTGATTTGAGTTATCGATGTTTTAGACATCGAATTTTTTGTGAATCGATTCATAAGAGTTCGATTCGAATCGATCTTTTTCGAAATGAATTGGCATCCCTAGCAGCGGCGCAGCTATATTTAACTGAAAATTATCCAGCCTACGCTGACCCTCATTTAATATAATTTATCACATAGATCTGAGGTCAAATTATATTGAAATTTTACAATTTTTGAAACTCCATTTTTTAACTATATGAAAGGTTTCAATCATCATTGTTTTACAAACAATAATATACAGATAACTATAGTTTCAGTCATTGCAACTGAAGAGCTATTTTATAGTATTTTTATCGAACAAATGTTCAACGTGATTTTCTAAATTGATATAACTTTTTTATTTATGAACTTATTGAAATAAAACAAATACTAAATGTTAAGTGAACCTTACCAGAATATATTAGTGAAAACCGTTTCCAAATCGGTTAAGCCGTTTCTGAGATTACCGCGCACAAAAGTTGGCAAATAGACAAACAGACAAAAATTCTAACAATCATTGTTTTGGGTTCTCCTTCGTTGATAAAGATCCCCCATAATAGTTTTTCTCATATATCTTCTATGTACAGACATCGATCAGTTACGTTTTTATTATATGTATAGATAGATAGATAGATGTGAAAGCATTTTTTTTTTAATATTGGTCCAACGATCACGATTAATCGGCTGGACGGATTCTAATGAAATCTGGCATTGAAGACGATTATGTCGTGTGATAGAATATAGATTTTTTAAATCTTTTATTGGCTAGGCAATTACATAAAAATCGTTTCACTTTGATCTCACTTTGTAAATGTTAGTACATTCTTTTGCATTAACAATAATCATCGAGTAGCGACTATAAGAAAAAAAGCACTGATGTAGATTTTTGAATTTGATATGACCATTTCATTAATTTAATCTATATTTTAAACATAAACAGGCTTTTGTTGATTTAGTCTGAACTCGCAAATCTATTTTATAAAAGCTTTGTATTACAAAATGTTACAAAGAAGAAAATTATTATTCTTAAGTAACTATTCAACAAGCAACTCGCCTCTCCGTAAATTTATATAAAGTTTATCGTAAAAACAAAAACGTTTGACTCGAGTATATTTCGAGGCTGGAAGCCACAAAAAGGTGGTTTGTTCGAAATTTATTACTTACTTTGTTTCCGTTTGTATCACTGTGCCCTTTGAGGATTGAAATGCTCACTTTTATAAGTAGAATTTGCGGTATACGTTATATTGTCGAATCTTTTGATGATATTATTTATGTAATGGTCAGTTTGTTATTTCCCTTCATGAATAAGGATTCAGAACTCAAAACAGTAAATTGTTGTACAGGTATGCGCTTGGCTCCGATCTGACCTGATTGTAGGTGAAGATGAGGCCGATGATAGATCGCCCTTACCAATAAAACGCCTATTCACTCTTCGCTCAAAGACTTACAAGTTATAGATGGACGGGAAAGCAGATACCGGGACTGAATTCCACTCCCTTGCCGTTTGCGTAATGAACGATAAAGCGATCCGCTTCGTGCGAATCGGGGAATTTCCACCACATAAGAGTGGAAATCCTCACGGTGTCTAGTTTTCCTATGGTTGGGCGGAATTAAATCATGCAATTCCTGTGCACACTCTCCAAAGTGAAACATAAACACTGAGAGGCAAGCCACCTCACGTCGATGTTCTATACTGAGCAATTTTTGGCTTGTTGTGATTGACTGAAAGAAGAATGAGTTACATAGCAATAGTAAGTAATAATTTAATTTCAGGTGCCCTTCCAAAAGATTCGATCTCATATAAGACGAAAGATTGATTCCGATGGTACTGTACTAGATTAGTACTACTGATTTTGATTTTAACAATTACTAGTTGTTACAAGGTAGCCAATAATTAGAATCCATTAATAGTCAATATTATTAAAAATACTGCTGTGAAAGTAAGTTTGGATCGCGACCACCATACACCTATAATTGCTTTAGAGTATCGCGTCCTTGTATCATCCATATTGGCAGACTATCTTGACTACTATTCACATGGTGATAAGCATGTCTACGTGACTGTCTTTTGTTTTGCCGCGTGTCGGGATATGGCAATGTGCATCCAGCTGTCAAGGAGGTTGAAATCTTGCATGACAGTAACGACAGTCATTTGATTATCAATCTTTCAGTGGTCATCGTTGTTTTTGGATTATACTGTGTTTACTATTATGCACAATGGCGTCATTATAACAAGCTACTATAAAAAGGCAGATGATGCAGGTAACGTAAGTTACGATGAAATTCTTAAAATTACTCAGACTCCTTCATCAATACTCGAAAGAATATTTGATGCTACTCTGACGTCTCAATAAGCAGTTAAAACCCTATAAGAGGTACTTGACAAAGGCATTAAATGTTTTATTACGTGATTTTATGCTGTAATCAAATTTATAGTTCCACTGTTTATTGTTAGGTGATTTTAAGAGTGAATTTTACTATCTGCATTCGCATTGGTAATAAAATGAATTGTTGGGTGGTAGTGCTGATCTTTGAAATTATGCGTTTGTGAAGATAATCATGGCCTCTTCGTGGAAGCAGGCACGAAGTTAATCACTTTATTGAATAATAAAAATATAAGTTTAGTATATAGTTTTTTTTTTTGTTTGAAGACTCTAATCTCTAGAACTTCCGGTGAGATTTAAAAAAATATTCTTGTTTTTTATAGCCATAGATTAATGATCGATGGTGTGTTGTAGCACCAGTTACAGAAGGTTCAGGTTCAGAAATTCACACTACAACCCTAAGGAGTGGAACAATAATCATAAACTTCAACCAATCTGTAGTAGTACAGAAAAAGCTATATGTTACACGGGTGCGGCAACGGCAGTGGTGCGGTGAATAGTTAGGGTCCATATTACAATCATCAGGTATCTTTATTTGAGTAATAATTTTGACGCTTTGATAGACTTTATAGAAATTGTGTCAAAATGAAAAAAAAATATTCTTCGAATAAATTGAAAATGAATAAAAATGTGGGCCGCAGATAGTAGATAATAATCTCATTTTAATTTATCTATACAATTCACAAAAATTTATCGGAACATCTCCTAGTTGATGCAACAAGAATCTTATTAAAGCAAGGAAAGAATTATTTTGGGAATCTTAATAAGTAGGGAGCAATTTAAGGTAAATGGGTTCCGCTCGGCTACTGCCGAATCCAAAAGGGCGGATGCCTTCGCCTTTAATTTGGATTGGGCTGTGTTTACCGTGCTATAGTTTTTCTTTGTATTTTAACTGTTCGCATATAAGGTTGAACGTACTCCATTTGATAATATGTCTTAGTAGCTTAATAGCTATTTATAACCACCTTGAACAGAACTACAGTATTGATGCCATTCACTGAAAAACTGGTATTGTTTTTTGTTGTACTACAAAGGTGGTAAACAAATATAAGGCCAATAGTAATCGGTTACCTTAGCCTATGGACTGAAGGAGCTCTGGAAACTACTCACTGCAGGAACACAACACAAGTTTATTTGGTTGCGATCTTCTGTATTTGAGGTATTCTACACCATATAGAGGCCCCAAGTAGAGAGAAATCTTTAAATAAATTTCTTTGCATCTTCCCTCTCTCTGCATCTCTTTTAATGCGCTTTGTCAACCGCATTCTTCATATTGAAACGCAGCAGCACGAGCACCACTGCTTTGTAGCAAAAATTTATATAGCAGTGATAGTATTAACCCTTCGAACCTTGTAAAGATATGGTTTATTAGGGTGTTTATTCTTCCACATGGTTTAGTTAATCAACAAACTACATCTAATTGTTATAGATAGATTGTTACAGAAGTATTAATATCTTGAGAAAGAGTATGTTTCAAATAACTGACTATAAGTACCCAAACACATCTTATTATATATATATATATATATATATATATATATATATAGGTAAAAAACTAAATATTTTTATTGTGAACACAGCTTTTGAAATTAATTTGGTCTTAATAAACGTTTGATGAGTACTATAGATTTTCGCATTTCCTTTCTCACAGGAATCCAAAACAAATACAGAAACAAATGGAAAGGACCGTAGAGATCATTAAGATTTCTAATAATGTTATTATTATACACAACAAGGAAAAATACGCTACGAAAAATAAGAACTGAATAGAGGAAAAATATTTCAAACAGTTATTTAGTTTATTCTTTTGTCATAGTTATAATATTTTTTTAAAGTTGGAGTTCAGAAAAATCATACCAATTGTGAAAGGAAGATGCAGCCGAAGATATTAAAGTGCATAGTTTACTTAAGGGTGCGTATGGTTTTCACCAAAGCTATGCAAGGAACTTACGCGGTAGAAGAATGTGTAACGAAGCTGTGAAACGGTGCTTAGCTGAGTGGTGCAAGGATGCGTAGGGTACACTTTTTTTACTGAGACTCAAGCGATTTCATCTCTCGCACATATTTCTCACTCCTCGCTCCTCGCTTTCGTCCCTCGCACGCATTCTTTGCTCGCTCACATCTTTCGCTACGAATACTTTGTTCCGCTAGCCCTTTTCCACCAGAGCTGCGCTAAGCGAGGCCAGCAAAATGAAATAATTAGTGGATTTTTTACTTACAGAACTTCTAGTTATCTTGCATTTTCTGGTGAATACGCAGTCTTAATGAAAAATACAGATAGGGAGGTACACGACGACAGATTTTCAACTCTAGGCTGATGGTTAGGTAATCAGGGAAACACTAGGTAATAATATTCACAATAGTTCAATTTTATACAATACATAATTGCTTAGTACATTCGATAAGTGCTAAGTGATAAGGATCTGTGCTATCACTTTTTTATAAGAAGCACCATTTAGCACTAATTATACTTGAAAACGGCACGCATTTCTAGGTTTAGTGTGGCTGCAAAATAATATTACGTGAAATTATAGTCCCAAAAAAATCACTGTGTAACCTTTCAATCATCTCGTAATACCTAAATAAATTAACTTTTTTAATATATTTCCATATAATAAATAGAGCTTCGTACTCCTAAACTAATTAATGAAAACTTTCAGACAGCGTTCCCGTAGCAAAGAAATAAGCCTTGACAACATTACAACGTGACTATACACGAATATAGGTGGTATCTGGGACATTGTTGTTTTCGACTTTCTGCAGTATAAAATGGATCTTGAAACACTTATATTAAGGTCTAATTTCTAACATGAGTGATTAAAGGAAAACACAAAGCTAGAGTGAAAGAGTTTCAGGTAAATCTTGCGTTTAGGACTCACTGTTGTAAAGTACGACTAGCAATGTTATTCAACTAACGTAACGATTTAAATAAGAACAATTAATTTTGTATTGTTGGAGTAGAAAACTTACATTTCATTATAATCACAAGTTAAGTGACGAATTGGGCAAAATGATTAAATTTATAACGCTAAAAATATGTAAAAAATTTGAACTCTTAGAGAAATTTATTTCTTTTGGCGTTGTGGATGGATATAGAAGTAGAGGAAGACCGAAGAAACTATGGATGGATTGTGTGAAAAATGTTATACGTATATATGGTATGAATACTGAGATGACATTTAATAGAGTAGAGTGGAGACTTACGTGGGATAAGGGTTAAGAAGAAGAAGAGAAATTTCTTTCCACTTAGGGCAGTTCTACTGGTGGATTAGTGGAACAACAGAAGATTACAGCGAAAAACCTAAAGTTCTTGTCTTGTGGTGAGTAGGGTTTCCGGAGCATTTTGGGGAAAAGGGGATTCAAAGAAAGTTAGGACATCGAGAATTTTTTTTGGAGATTTGCTATCAAACTAAGTCTAGATTATACAAGCCTAGCAACAAAAATAAGCAATTGGAAGCTTAAACTTTGCCACAAATGTTTGAACAAATTCAACCTCACTTGTTGGCTATTTCAGTAAACCGTATGTGATATCATAAGACACGCCTAATTTGGCTTTATGAGTCTGGCTTAAGGCGGGCCCCTGTATAATATATGAGTAAACTAACGTACCGGGGACATATTTCGCATGTATACTTATAACATTATGACGCACGGAACATGATGTCTCTAGAATTATGTTTTTCACACTAATAATATAATTTATGTGATAGTATAGAATTATGAAATTTTTTTACACAAATTTTAGTGATGCCAATTTTTTCTTCAGTTTACTCTGCTAGTCTTTTATAAATTTTAGTCCAGATTTCATCTATTTTTACCCGACTGTGAGAAAGGAGGGTTATGTTTTTCGAACGTATACATGTATGTCTATTTTTTTGGCACGCTCTGCATTCTAAACGGCTTGATGGATTTTAGCATACGAGGTGTCGTTAGATTCGTCTTAACTGTGGTATAGATATAGGCTATATCTTATTATATTAAATGAGCAATTCTTGTATACATATATATGTAATTGGTTTCTCGGAAACGGCTCCAACGATTTCGATGAAACTTTGCATTTAGATAATGTTTTATATTCCAAGTTTACCTAGTAATGTGTCATTCTTTTTTTGTTTAAAAGACACCGAGCACAGCTCGGTCGCCCAGGTATAATAGTATTTAAGTACGACGTCTGGGAATCAAAGAAAAATAATTTGAATAAAATTCATTCAATCTCATTTCATTCAAGTTCTATATCAAATTAATATAAAGCGAATATTAATAGATATTGCGTGCACGGAAGACCGTGATATTTGGCATGGTTAAAGTTTATATGGAGAAGGAGTGCAGAAATCTAAAATTTATCTATAATATCTGTTACTAATATATAAAATTAAACAAATATATATTGCGAATCCTAACCCGACTAGTGCCATTGAACTTAGACCCCCCAAAATATTGACATTGTCACTCGACGAAAAGTGAAAGCAAATGATGTAGATAATACTCATTGTTTATGAATTCAGTAAATGTCAAACAGAAAATAATCTATGATCAAAAAGTCGCTGGTCGAATTTTACCTTAGGGCGATCGCTAGTTAAATTAAACATCAAATTTAACTATACATTTACAATTCATAAACTTTATTATCCACATTACAATCGGACATCTTTTTTAACATATACGTTGCCAGGCATACAAAACACTTTTTCACATTAATGAACTCAGTGTTACAAGTATAAAATCATATTATTGAACAGGTATGATTATAGCTATCTCACTCATCTCCGAATTCAGCATTCATCGAAGCACTGCTGCGAACTGTGCGGCGAATCCTACATCGACAAGAATGGTCTGAAGATATACAAGACGAAGGCTCATCGAGACCACCTTGTTAGTTTTCCCCCTAACTGCAAGACTGGTCAGTGATCCAAAAAAAAACGATTATAATTTTTTATTTCACATCAAATGGGGAAATCTTTTTTTTAGGGGACGATTAAAATTATTATGATTACCTGATGTAAATGCCTTTTTTTATATCATACAATCCTAAAACAACGGTGACCACCGTGAGATCTTAATCCGTCAACGATCGCCGCTGTCATGCTAGCATGCATAAATTTTACTGGTTATGCACAGGCTAATTCCGAAACGCGACACGTAAACAAGAGTCACTATGTCGGACGTTTCACCTTGTTGTGAATTTCAAGCGAATTCTTTCAGAATATTTTCGCACTGCTTGCGACAGTTAACTATTTCACATATCCTTTACAATAACAGTATACTGGAGTCGTAGAGATATTGCTTTGCATGCAACTGTCATATGCATAAACCAAGCCAAGGAGACAACGCTTGCATGTTGCTTATAAGACAAATGCGTCAGTCAGAATACAACGACTTCAACGTTCTTTAAGTAGAAATGTACGAATGAGTATAACTAAATAAGTATTATTTGACATACCATTACGCCTGTATCCCCGAAGGGTTAGGCAGAGGTGTATTTAATGTACACCCACAGTTCGCCGAGTATATTTTTAGGTCGCATGTAATAGAGGGCGAGCCTATTGCCATTAATCGTGCACAACTCCGAACTCCGAGCTACTACTGAGAATTCCATAGAAGAACCCAATAATACTTTGCTCGAACTGCGAATCGAACCCAGGACCTCGATCATAGCAGTCGCGCTTACGACCACTAGGCTAATGAGGCAGAATCCTTTATTTTATATTATGTAACATTTCATATAACATTTCTTGCTTGATATATATACATCTTTTAAATACATATATAGAACTTTTGATCTGAAGTAAAAGATTTTTATTATTTTACGAGTTGTGACCCACGGTTTCACCTGCGTTCAATTTATTTAGCAAATTTTCCACAGCGCCACTCACAATGCATCCGTTTAACCCATTATTTTTCTCATTCCCCGTACTAGCCTATAGCTTGTCAGATTGCATCAGGTTTTGGATGCTACTTCGCTCCTAACAGTCCTAGGTGTGAAGTTACACAGCCCAGAATTTTCCCAGATAAACAGGCTATAAAATGCAAAAAGATTTTATCAAATCTGACTGGTAGTTCCAAAGATTACTGCGTACAAACAAATAAAAGCCAATCCCTTGAACATTATAACAAACTGGCCGTGCCACACGGTTTCACCCGAGTTAATTTTATCCTACAAAAACCGCGGCGCCAACGCACCCGTGTAGACTATCATAATTGTTCTTCCCGCACGTAAAAATTATTTTAATTTTTCATTATCTCCTAAACTATGTGTGCAAATAGCATACCGTAAATAGCAAAATTTAACTTCATTAAATTTTATTTATGATGAAGTAGCTTTTGTTTGTATGGATTAATATACCACGTCTAAAAAGGATGCTTATAAATCTTATAGGTATTATTTGCAGCATAGAAAGTATCTAAAACAATTTTCCAAAAAATTGTCATCTCCTGAATATATACTATTGTTGTAGTGGAATCAAGCAAAAAAACAAGCTTAAAAGAAAATTAAAATCACTTTACTTATATGTTTTTTTTAAATTGTTAGTAACATTTTCCGAATTTCCCAATAACACTGCGTACAGGCTATTGTGAATAAAGCCTTAAATAAATTAGGCCTATTGAATCACATCGCAACCGGCAGTTACATGCGCAATCGTCCTCGGTTATTTTTATCGGAATATTGAACAAAATAAAATAACGAAGCCATATTTCTGTCCGATGCAGAATTAGTGTTCACTTCAACAAAGCCTTGTGAAATTGAAATAATCACGTACGGACCAACACGGGCGGAAAATGCTCTGAAATATTAACGACGCAACATCTCTATACTGTTTTCTGAGGTTTTTTCTTAATTTTTTTATTTGCGTTTTTCTAAAACTGATCGAGATTCAACATTTATGCTAACTAAATAGCGGCACCATGGGTATTACAGCCATAGTGCCGACCTTGGAGACCGTATTTCAATCATTCAATTAATGTATGCATAAGAGTAGTAACTTTTAACTTCTGTTGATAATTATTATCTGTGGTCCTAATAAATGTAATAAATAAAGAAGGTTCCAAAGTGTCATCAAATGTTATCACGTTAAAACACAGCTTTTATTTACCAGGGTGGTCATGTTTTGAGGCTATTGTCCGAAAACACTAGAAAATGTGTTAATACCGACGTATATTTAATATGTTTCATAAGTTGAGAGAGACGAGTAATAGTAGATATTTATGACACTAGTGCGGTAAATTGTTTTTTACAAACGAATACACGAATGTATCCATAGTCACGAGTTTGTAAATATCCGCACGCGTGTCATACAATGTTTTTCAACACATTCGCAAGAAAACAGCAGAATATTTTACACGCTTGAACTCATGTTATTTCTTTCTTAATAAATATCAGCCGGAAAGTCGCTTCAATATTTGACGTTTCTAATATGAAAATGGCGCACATTTGCAAATAACGTCACGTGCGCGTGGTGATAATTAGAACTACACCTTTCGTCTCATTTTCTCTTTAGTATATTAAATTGAGACAAATATATTAATCAAAAGCGCTTTCTTGGAGTTTCGACAAGTAATTAATTTGAAACTCCTTGGTGGAATTCTTTTATATTTTTTATGGAAACATTTATAAAAAACGGAATGGATGTGCACGCTCTGTTGTATGGTGCGTTATTTTTTAAGTTTCGAAGCCTCGTAAATGCATTTTTTGAGCAAATGTATTTATATAATTATTAAAAATGGCTTATTAAATTCAAATTATGACTGTTGTTAATGATAAAATAGTGGATTACACAACAAGTGACAAAAGAGGAAATTTAATTCGAGGGACTGTTACTAATACAAGGTCCGAGATAAAATTTTTTCACCAGTTGTGTACTCTACTTTTTACCAACTGATTGCGAGAAAATTTCTTATTCGGGAATTCGATAATTGGACGAGAATTGAGAGTGAAATTTTTAAGAACGCGTTAAATTTAGGCACATTTCGTTACACGAGAGAGAATAATGATCGCGGACACCATACACATAGTAATAAACTCATTACTGATTTTTTTTTAAGAAGTTTCACTTCTATCACGTGTACAGTGCTGCACAGGCAATTTTTTTTGCTTGTTTCAAAGCTAAATAGTTTTTATTCACTGTTATCGATGAATAAAATTCCCTTTTTCGATGGGTAATTTTATAAAAGTATTATTTAATATCAAACTAGAGTTTTTGACGGGTTTTTTATTGTTTCACCCTTTAAAATGTAATATTTGTGGCATTTTGCGTAATATAGTTTGGTTGCTGTGCATAAGTGAAGGGGATTACAAATTTAAAGCGAAAATCATGCACTTTGGGATGTCACAAAAACTCCCTAGATAGTTCTGACAAGAGAGCAACCATCTTGTCAGATGACCCCGCTTTGTATATTAGAAAATTTTACGAAGGCTTAAAAACATTGACACTGACAAAACTGCTTTTCGCGTCTCCAAAACAAGAAGAAGAATGTTAAACTAGCTCTGCTACGTAATTTATACTTGCATTAAAATTAATTCGATTGGGTGTAGTGTATACGGAACTTACAATATATGACGTATCATGTAACTTTCTTGGAATACGATGCCGATAACTCTTCATAAGTTTGACCGAGAACTGGGATAGTGTTTTTAGGGCATCGTACCTAAAATGGAAAAGCACCCCTGAAGGATCATGATATTGTTATCTGCCTGTGCACTTGTAAACTTAAATA
The DNA here is from genome assembly GCA_033032175.1 of Saturnia japonica. Classification (NCBI taxonomy): domain Eukaryota; kingdom Metazoa; phylum Arthropoda; class Insecta; order Lepidoptera; family Saturniidae; genus Saturnia; species Saturnia japonica. Next base: position 20,126,804 of record CM065309.1, on the reverse strand, counting down.
AATGTTGTTTTTTTATAGTACAAAATATGTTACTCGCTAATACTGTGTAGTTTTATATTGGTGAAAGAATTTTTAAAATCGGTGTAGTAGTTTTTCAGTTTATCCAATACAAAATAAATCAACAAACAAACAAACACACAAAAAAAATCAATTCTTTCCTATTTTAATATTAGTGTGGATGATTATGATACATAGTTTAGGAGATAATGAAAAATTAAAATAATTTGTACTTGCGCGAAGAACAATTGTAATATAATATATTAATATTTTTATTTATTTCAGATTTACATCCAATATTGTTAGGTAATTAGGTTAACTTAGCCTATGTTAGTAAGGACAAAAACACATTTTACAAATATTGACACACACAAGCATAAATCAGTAATTTGCATAGGTACACACGCTTTTAATTAATTCAGTCCAATGGTGAAGGAATAAACTATCCGGTCTATTCGATAATATCTTCAGGACACTATTAGAGCTACCACACAGTCGACTCATCATGGAGCATGCTTTTTTACGAATAATCGCGTACATCCCTGATGCGCTACAGTACCGAGGCAGCCCCAACAACTCTCTGAACACATTATTGTACTGTATACGCAGAGCATTGTAGGCAAGCTAAGTATATGTGGTCCAGAGGTTGCTGGTATAGAAGCACTGACAATAGGCTTTGAATAGTAATATTTTTACGCTTGGTGTACAATAGGCAAACCTGCGAACCAGCATATTACCCCTCACCGACAACGCCCTGCGCTCTCTCTCTATGTCTCTGTCATCTTTCATATTATCCGTAACGTAGTGCCCGAGATATTTAAACTGCGAAACTCTTACGAAACTGGTGCCGCTAAGACTCACAGATAAGTTACAGGTAATAGCGTTTCCGCGAGGATTAAATATCATATATTTACTCTTATTAACATTATATTCAAGACATCTTGAGGAAGATAACCATGCCCTATACACAAAGAGAAAATAATAGAAAAAGATAATAGGTAGGAGGGATACGTTGGTTGCGCGGTATTTGTCGTATAAAATTAACACTGGTGAATCCATGGGGCACAGTTAGTAATGAATAAACAAGGTTTATATCTTTGGGTCACAGCCCGGTAAATAATTCACAAAGCGTTTCGTTATTTGATAAAAGCGGTCATTATTAAACAACAAAGCGTATCTTCGCAAAGGCTCGGCCAGGTAAAAATGATAAGTGCCTTCGCAGTGCCCTCTTGTGTCGCTTCCAGTAAATTATCACGTCTAATTATATAGCCTTTGTCGAATTTTGACGCTGCATTTCGTTTTGTTTATAGTGTAAATGTGATGTGACTCTTGGTCTAAGTTACGAACGGCAATATTTATAGTTAATTTTTTTAATTAAAGTTGCGTTTTTATACACATTATAATACATATTCAATGTAGATCTAGAACGCGTATTACTTAGAATGAAACAACACTAGAAATAATAAGCAGGTGAGATCGCAATACTTCAGTCCGCTCCAAGGAATATATAGTACTATCTTAAGAGTTCGCTCGTGACCACGGCCTGTGTAACTAAGCTGAAACGTCGAACAATTAAAAAGTAATACGTGTTGTAAACCCGCATGAAATAGAATAGAATATTATTTATTTTAACACATCAACCTAACACATAAATAATTATGTTGACGTAATTGTTAACATTATAGTAAGACAAAGTTATAACGAAGAAATAATTATAATATTAAAACAGAAAGAACTAAGTAAATAAGTGTGTTTCAGTGCATGGGAGTGTATGTGTGAGTATGTGTGTGTATGTGTTTGTGTATGTAAATATGTACCTATTATAGTTTTATTGAATACTTACAGTTTATACAATAATGTCAATACCATATACAATAACAATTATTTTATTATATTAAGTGAGCAATTCTTGTATATTAATATATATATATGTGTAATTGGATTCTTGGAAACGGCTCAAGCGATTTCGATGAAACTTTGCATTTAGATAATATTTTACATTACAAGTTTACTGAGATAGGTGTTTTTCTTCTTTTGTTTATAAGACACCGAGCACAGAACGCTCGCCCAGATATTTATTATTAATGTGTCACTATCATTTATAAACAAACAACAATAAAGAGGAAAGTTTTTGAGAAGACACGGCATGTCAGTTCACCCTGCGCCACTATACGCAAAAGGATATTGATCAGTTAAGAAGCCTCATGATCACGAACCAAAGGTATGAAAGGTATGCCAATAATAAGGTGAAGGTGAAATAATAAAATGATAAGGTGAGCAGGAGTGTAACCCAGCTTAGTAAACTATTCACTGACCCAATGTCGCCTCATATGGTATGGGCATGTATAAAATATTAATAAGATCATTCGATCATAGTTTTTATTCATACACTTAAAATATTTGGCTGTATATTATGTAATAATAGTGGGATTTTGCGAGATTTATTTATTTAGTGTGCTTAACAAAATTAAATTATAAATAATAACTAGAAGCATGAGTTTTAAGTTGCTACAAAAACTCCTTGCACAGTTTTAACAAAATACCCTATATCATGTTAAAACGTTGCTTGAACTCTGAAGATTAGACAAATATTACTATCTACGTGACATTGGCATTGTGTATGAACATAAGTTGCGATTAAAAAAAATAAAGGCAGTCATAAGGAGTGCCGACAGCAGTGTAAACTCAATTTTGAATTTTTAAATCAATTATAGTCTGAATTATGTCTGTTAGTCTTAATTATGAGCATGTCGGTGACGCGAAATCACAAGATTTTACCCATCCAAGAAGTCAAACACGCATATGATACAGTCGAGTACATACAATGAATTAGTGTATACATGTGTATACTAATACTACGCGTCGCTAGTCTGACGCAAGAACATTCACGAGCATGTCAAGGTTATCGGTGACGCGAAGGTCACGCGAACCCATAAGTTCTTCCCCTAACAAAAATCGTTTAACGCGACTAAGGAAGTTTTATACTTTAAAAAAACTGGACATAATAAATAAAATCGTTACGTTATCTCTTAACACATCAACCACACGTGAAATTTCATTTAATTTTACACGAGAGCATTCGAGTGTGCGCTGATAAATAAGTCCCTCTCACCTTCCCAGCTATAATATTGGGTTTTTGTACTTCCGAATTAATTTTAATTTACACTCTGTTATTGTCAGTTAATTTAATTAAGGACATCGGTTATGTAAGGGGTCTTTATGTTCCGAGCGCGCGAACGTTGTATTCACTCGATATGTCGTACGTTAATTAATTAATATCGTAACTAAACGGAATTTTATATTAATAAGAAATACTAAAAGAAACAATTTCGAAGTCCGCAGATTCGAAACCCTAAATTGATAATTGAAACTGGTACCACTATGTAGTACTCATCGGTCTCTAAAGGCTGATGGTGAACAAAAACATCGTGAGGAAACCTGAACGTTTGTGAAAATGTTCTTCGTAGTACCCAATAATGTTTTATAAATAAACGCGTTATAGTTTCACTAAAAGCAATTTGAAAACGTTATAAATTTTGTTATCAGTATGTTGAAACAAAAGAGATAGGAAATCACAGCGTAAGACGAAATCTCTGTTGTCAAAAAAGGATAAAAGTTTCTTCTCGCTCACGCCAGTGTCAAGTCGAAAGTGAACTGAAGGTAATTACCCACCAATCAGGATGGCATGTAAAGAGCGTCAATTCTTATAAAATATCATTGATAGTACCAATGTTTGTGAGAAAAATATAGAACTCTTGATTTCTCGGTGTTTGAAATCGCCAATACGTTGTGGGCTAGTATGGTGATAACGCCCATAGCTTCCCTTGGGACTCTTCCTTTGCCCAACAGTGATATTATTATATACGATAAAAATATATCTCGAGTTATCAAATTCTGTAACTAGAAACTATACTTTCTTATAGTAGCACAGCATATTGTTAATACTGTCCCTGATAGTAAATGCAGTACAATCTAAACATAACGGCGACCACCGAAAGATCGTAATCCAGCGACGGTTGCTACTGTCATGTCAGCCTAGGTCCTTTCCCTCGCTGTGAAGCCCTTGAGACGAGCAGCCACAATTACACTGCACCCAACACTCGTGCACACCACACGGGTACATAGGTTCTTTAGCGGAGGTGAGAAACGGAGAGTAAAGTTCCTCATTCGTCATAGAAATGGGAGGACCCTCCGACCAGACGGGTGTTATGTCTGGCGGGCAGCTGCACAACGGTTGTTGTCGGGGTTCTTCTTATACTCGATTCTTCGGATAATTTCTATATCGCGATGTCGGATGTCAGTTGTGGCGAAGATGGCGCTACAGTTCTGTAAGGAACCTCTTTTTCTTTTTTTTAATACTAGTTAGACTTAGACAAAAATTGACAGATCACTAAATACATAATATACATACGTTCCTTTTTTCCTCTCAGGAAGCTGAGAAATCTATTTTTATAAGTTAGTTTAACTCGAATTTCCATGAATACGGAATTAGCCAGTTCTCAACTTAATTCTAACTACGGCTACAGCCCAAGCCGAGGTTCGGCCACTTTGGCACCCTTGAGCATGTTGCCACGCTTTCGGGGCTGAGTGCCTTCCGCACTCGTCCCCAAGCTAGGTGAAGCTGTAAAAGTCGTCGGACTCTCCAGAGCCCTCATCGCTAATAGTATAGGCAGTTCTAAAGAAATAAAAAATGGATATGTGCACAGGCTGATCCCGAAATGCGACACACAAAACCGAGCCACTATTACGTACTTTTCACCTCATGCATGGTGGTCGCGATCCAGTCGGGCAAAACAATCCTACCACCCTACTATCGACAATTTCTCGTTCGTTACTTAGCAGTATGCACCGTTTGCGGCTTAAGTTGGCCTGGACGTCTCATTTCAAAAGATTCTTACATCCCTAAAATACATTTCGTTAAAATTCAGTTTTTATTTTTCCAACCCTGTCACAATGGAAGAGTGTTCTCAAAAAGATAGAATCATCAGACCCTCAGAGCTAAAGGAAACGCTAACAATAATACAACAAAGAACTAAATTCAATTCTTCAGACACAAACAAACTAAACAGTCCCAATGGACAGAGATAAAACTACTTAAGCACTAAGGAATTAACTTAAAGTCAGTTGAGAGGTGCCCCGGGGGAGGGGTCGAGCGGCGCGGGAGAAGGGTCGCGAAGAAAACAACCTCCTGAAGCACCTGGGACACTCTGATAATGAAACTAATTTACTAGATTCAAACTTAACGGGATGTCAGAAATTTTTGAGGCGCTATTCAAAATACGATATCGTATAAACAGTTTTTTTTTTTTTAATCGACTTCAAAAAAGGAGGTGTGTTCTTAATTCGAATGTATATTTTTTATGGATCTTCAGCCATAATGTTTTTGTTTATGAACCGATTTAGACGTTTCTTTTTTCATTTGAAAGGGGATACCTCAAGGGTGGTCCCATTTTAATTTCATTGGAATTGAACCTGCGACTTCAAAGATACACTAGGAAACTCCTCAAAATCATTGAATATACCTTTCATATTTGTTAAAATTTTTTTTGTTAATTAAAATTATAGGTCAGGAGTTTTAACGCATTACAGAGTCAAGTGTTCGGAATCTCGGAATCAAATCCTCTAACAGATCGTAATACGTATTGAGTTATAGCGAACTTTACATTTCCCCTATTACGTAAGACGAATGATACTTGTTAAATGATTAATTATTAATAATACCTATGTATTTATTTAAACAAAAAAATATTTCAATAATTTCGTAGATGAAAGGTTAACGTCGCAAGTCAGAACAAAGTTTGGATTAAATTTTCTTACTCGCTGAATTCAGGTATGATATCTCAGTAACTGCATTCTCATCATTTGTCTTACAGCTGTGTGAGTGAAGCAGGGCGACCTAACTATTTTACAATTTATTATTAACATATTCAATATCATAATTAATTAATATTACTACCTATTAAGATATTATTAAATAATATTTGAAATATATTGCTACAAGAAACGCTTCTTCTACTTTAATACGTGAAGTAAAAGCTTTCTACCCCTTTTTAAGCGTATTGCGTGCACGGAAGACTGTGAGATTTGGCATGGTTAAAGTTTACATGGAAAAGGAGTGCAGAAAGCTAAAATTTATCTATAATATCTGTTATCCGTACTAATAACTTTCGTACTATTGACCCACACTGTAGACGAAGTGCGAAAGAAACGGATGTGCTCTGTCACCATACGCACTTTATAAGCAGACAATAAGTTGCTTGAAGACATTCTCGCTTGAGCAGTGTGGTAATTAAGACCTCAGTTAACAAGTTGATTACAATAAACAGTTTTCCTGAGTTCGATCTTTGGCGGCATGTCTCGCTGCGCATAGCGCATATTACAATAGTTTAAAACGATTGATGTAATTATAGCTCTTAAGAAACTTGCCGAAAATACTTAAAAGTTATTCTGAAAATGAAATAAAATTTAGTTCATTTATTTGCGAACAAACTCTTTGTTATAGTTAACAAGGTCCTTTGAGCTAGACGAGCACTGTACAGATTTACTCTAATTATTTATAGTAAAATAGTTTATTTGAAACCATATTAAATGTTTTTAATAGAGTATGGTGGTCGCACCCAGTCAAGTACTAATAAAATCCCTACCACCTCGCTCGATTACTGAGCAAGCAATGAGCAATGGGTCCATCAATAAAAATTTATGAATGGTAAACACGTATAATTTATAGTATTTGAGTAAAAAAATATCACAATATACGAAGAATGATTTAAAAAAAACCACAACAACAATGCACCTGACAATAAAAACATTTCATGTAATGTAAAAAAATACAGTTATATAAAATATTCAGAAGCGTTCGAAATTCAAATAACAGTTCGTGTATAGAGCCACCAGTCTCGTAAAATTTTAACTAGCCTATCGCCGAAGAGCAGTTTTATTTGCAGTACGAACCGATACGTTTCAGTAAACTTGTGGCGCGGTAGACAAGTCAACAATTGGTTTTGCTTATGTTCATTACACTGCAGTAATATAATTGGCCAGTTTTTTTATTGACATTCGAAATTGAACGTTTTAAATTATTATTATTATGTTCTTTTCGAAATTATACTTATTTTGGCACGTTTAATAAATGGTAATATTGAGAGCTAAATTCATCATGTAGCACTTCTCTCACATAATCCAACACAGCTCTTTAATTTTACCATCTAATACACGCGCCTAAAGAATATATAAAACTATGAGCAGTAAAATAAGTCTTTTTAACCGACATTCCTGCCACCCACACTTCAACCTAGCGCTATGAAATCGTGACAAAGTTTTATTTCCATATTAGCAGTCTACTAGCAGTGCTCCACGGTTTCACCCGTGTTAATTTTATCCGACAAACAAATTTAACTTCATAAAATTGTCTTTATGGTGAAGTAACTTTGTTTGTGAGGATTAATATTAGGTATTTACCTATGAAATTGCCGTTTTGTATGAAAAAAATTAAACGATTTTTTTTCATGTATTTTTTATTTGTATTAATCGAAGTAATCACCCATGCAATCAATGCATCTTTGCCAGCGCAGTGGCAGTTTATTGATGCCCTTCTTAAAGAAATCAGCTGGACGGGAGGCAACAAATTCTTCAAAGGCCTTTTTTCTCGGTATGAATTTTTTCCCACCAAGGAGTTATCTAAATTCTGGAAAAAGTAGTAGTCTGTAGGCGCAAGGTCTGGTGAGTAGGGCGGATGACGGAAAACTTCCAACCCCAGTTCTTACAACTTGGAGACCGTCTGCTGTGCAGTATGAGGTCGCGCGTTGTCGTGCAGGAGCAGCGGAGACGAGCGATTGCTTCTCCATCATTGTGTTCAGTTCTTCACAGTACACATCTGCAGTAATGCTCACCCCGTTTGGTAAGAAGCTGTGATGAATCACACCGGCGCTAGACCACCAAACAGTGACCATCACTTTTCTAGGGGTAAGTTTAGTTTAGGGCATTGTTTAGATGCTGAACCAGAATCCAACCAACTTGCTGAGCGCTTGCGGTTATCAAACAGAATCCATTTTTCATAGCAGGTAACAATGCGGTTCAAAATTCCTTCATTTGTGTTTCTGTTGAGCAGTGCAAGACATGTCTCGACGCGTACTTCGCGCTGGCGATCATTGAGTTCGTGGGGCACCCATTTGTCAAGCTTTTTTACCTTGCCAATTTGACGCAAATGGACCAATATTGTTTTGACACTAACGTCGAAAGCTGCTGCTAATTCAGCTGTAGATTGTGTATCATCAGCTTCCACAATTGCCTTTAATTCGTCATTGTCGACCAAAGTCTTCGGACGACCGTGAGGTTCATTTTTCAGTTTGAAATTCCCAGAACGGAAGCGAGCAAACCAATAACAGGTGGTGCGTTGGTTTGTAGTGCTAGCTCCGTAAACGTCGTTGATGTTGCGTGCCGCTTGTGCCGCGTTGCTGCCACGACGGTACTCATATTCCATAATTACTCGAATTTTTAACGTATCCATAATGACAAAAAAAATTGAAATGCGATGAAAATGTAACACTAATCAATAAACAAATGACTACTTTTGGAAAAAGAATTCCATGTTTTTAAAATAAAATTAATTTGACATTAGAATTCTTAGCCAAACAAAAATTATTTTGTTTTGAAATTGCCAGTACTGCAGAACGGCAATTTCATAGGTACCTATTATACTATGTCTAAAAATAATACTTATAAGTCACTTTTTAATTTTCAACAAATCTTTATCACAAAATACCTTATTGTGGCTTATATATAAGAGATAGGCATACGCTATTACTGGCTTTTTTAGATACACTAAGGACCAATATTATTGTACAATATTTTATTTCTGTATTATTAAGGATTACGCCAGCGCACGCGGTTAAAGCAGTTCGGGAGGGCCTCAACTTCCGATTTACGTAACAAAATATTTAAGGCTATCTGAATGTTTTAGCCTAATCTTAAATAGCCTATGCTATTCCTCGTGAGTCTGGCTATCATACACAGAAATAATTTTTCGAATCCGACCGGCAGTTCCAGAGTTTAATGTATTTAAACAAACAAACAAACAAAAAACGTTTCCGCTTTATTATATTAGTATATGTTAAAATAGAGATTCATCGGTTGAGTTTTTTAATATTTATATAGAGATATATTTTTACGTTCACCCCAACCACATACTAAACAAGCGGGCTGATATAAAACTTTGTAAATAATAAATTGATGGTTCAGCGAGTATTCGTTAACGTAAAATCTGTTCGGCATCGAACAACAAAATACATTGTTTTGTTACAAATGTTCTGGCTCATTAAATTACAATCGGATCCGGTATTTTGTCATGTAAACAGAATAACTGATAAACTCCTGATGTATATTTGAAATGTTTTTAACCTCCGGTGGAAAGGAAGAAGGTTGTTATATGTTTAACGTGTGTATCTGTGTGTCTGTCTGTGGCATCGTAACTCACAAACGGCTGAACCGATTTTGATCTAGTTTTTTTAATGGTGACTTAATAGAGAGTCTTCTTAGCTATAGTTCAAAATAATTTGTTGAACCGTTTCAAGATTATCAGCTCTTTTCTAGTTGAAAATACATGTGAGCATCTTCATTACAGGTCTGATTGAGTCGAGATTTGGTATTCTGTTATTTCAGTGATATTAAAAAAACAATCTAATGCTGTAAAATCATCTGGAATATGTAGGATACATAACTCCTCACCAACTTACAGCAGAGATATAATTTAACGTATTTGAGCTCATTGGATTGGTCTCAGTCAATAGGTTACGAGTGTTGAGCGTTTAATACATTTTCAAATTAACTTGTCTAGTTGATAACTGGATTTGAACATCTGCCACAAATTGGATCGAGTAGAAATTCGGTATTCCGTTACTGCAATTATATTAGAAAAACATGGCAACCTTGAACTGATGCGGTAGCGTCATTTGAAATATGTAAGATACCTAACTCCTCAGCAACTTACAGCAGAGATTTCGTATTTGGGCTCATTGGAATGGTCTTAATGAATACGTTACTTATGTTGGGGGTTTATTCTATTTTATAATAACGATTTTACATTATTGCCATTCAATGTGTTTTTGGCAAGCGGTATAATTTTTTTGAAATTAATTTTGTTTTGATACGCTATAGATTTGTAACTTCTGTAATAAACTGTGTTGTTTAAAGATATTTTAAAAGCCTTGTATTTTTTTCATATTTTGTCATGTAAAAGACTAAAGAATGTCGAAATTCCAAAATTCATTATAATTAACAGAATGTCTCGGTGTTATCGTTTGCATACAGCCATTTTGGATAATATTATCTCGTTTCTCGCGTCTGCGGCCTGTCAAAATTCGGTGGGCACATAATAAACACGGTGAATATTAGAAAATGTCGAAATTATCAGCTCACCTTTTGTTGTTTATTAAATAGATTTGAACACAGGTTTTCAGGAGTCATGGCTGTTGATATAATCGCGTCTTCTTAACTCTGCTGTTATATCGTACCTATATATTGGAATTAAAAATGGCGGTTGAAGATTGACAAAACTCTTTCCTACAATCTTTTTTTTCACTATTTTTGGGAGAACACTGTCATAAATGCTAATAATAAAATTCCCTACCACGATATTATAGTTACCTCATGATGATTTCCTTCACAGAAACCTCAAGCTCATAGTAGGATTTCAATCCATGTCAATCAACGCAGTGTCTGAACATTTTACCCCTGACCCAGCATCAAAAAGCCATCATTACTTTTGCCTGACTATTTCTTAACGACCACGTGCATACATACATACATAAAACACGCCTATTTCTCAACGGGGTAAACAGAGACCACATCCTTCCACCTGCTATTATCCTGGTATTCATTTTTTACTTCTTCAACATTCATTAATCTTTTCACGCAAGCTCCTCGATTTTGAGTACCCTTGACCTGACCTTTCTTCAGAACGTCTCTGATTTGGTCGATGAACGTTCGTCTAGACCTTCATCTTCCAATGTTTCTTTTCACACTCGCATTATAAATTTGTTTAGTCATTCTTCTTTCATTTATCCTCTCAACATGCCCAAATCATCTAAGCATCCCTTTCTCAATCCGTGTTACTATATCTTCTTTCATAGCACAAAGTTGTCTTATCACACAATTTCTTATCCTGTCACTCAATTTTACTCCTAACATACCTTAGCGCTCTCATTTCTACTGCATTTATTTTATTTTCATGATTTTTCAACTTTCACTTCCGTAAATGAGTGTTAGAACCAACACTCCTCCATGCACAGGCAAACGAGCTTTCATATAAATTATCTGGCTGCTCATAAAGGAGTGCAACGCCCCATTCCCCATATTATTGGCATTTATTCTCCTTCCTATATCACTCTCACACTTTCCATCCCTAGTAAACATCGATCCCAAGTATACAAATTCACTTACTTTTTCAAGTTCATCGTCATCGATCCGGACACATACTTCTGTCGTGTTCTTTTCCTTTTCAAACACCAAAACTTTCATCTTCTTTGCATTTACTTTCATTTCCTTTCTTTCCAAAGCTCCATTCATAATAGTCACCATCGCTTGCAAATCCTTAGCCGACGATGCAAGTAAAACTTGATCATCAGCGTAAAGAAGACATTTGACAAGTAACTCATTCATTCTAAATACACAATCACTCTCATTCAAATTTTCACCACGAGCATAAAGAAAAAATCGTCAAAGTAACCAACCACCCTTCCCATCTCAGTGTGGTAAACAAACTCAAATAGCACCAACGACCGCCGACAGATGAAGATCTACCTGAATGTATCTATCTGAAGATGTATCTATAAAAATGGATACTGTCGTGATCAACGTGAGTTCAAATCGCTTCAGTGAGTTTGAGCTTATAGTGTATGAAAACATCGTGATGAAACCATAGCATGGTGGTAGGGTATTTTCTAATGTCAGTCTGACTAATCATGATTTGTCGCCTGTTCAGCCAACTACACTTGAGAGCCCGTCTGACACACCATCACCATTACCATTTTTAGCCACTTCGACACTTAAGATCAGGTGATTTTGGGGTAAGAACACTAAAAGTGTAAACGATACTGATGCAAAAAGTACATTATCTAACGGCCTCAAAATAACATGGTTTATTTACAAACCTATGTCTTGTCCCCGAGGCTTATAAGTTACTGGTCGCACCCGGTGAGTAAGCCTCGGTCTCGCAACAAGACGCAACAATGTCTTTATTGCCATAACACTTTATTTATGTCGCACCGCCAACCGACTTTCACCTAAGCAATGGAACAACTATTTACAGACGAGACAGTCGTTTGAAGTGTAAAGTATTTTTTGGTTCATATTTCCTTATGTGGGTGGTTAACCGTGAGTAATATTTGTAGGCGATGTGAACGGTTGGACGAACCAAGTGAGAATTATTCCCACAAGTTGTGCGCTACGATTTTTATAGCCTTCCACTCAGCCTGAGTGCGAGTAGAACAGTAGGAATATAAATTTGAGAATATGGATGAAAGATGGAGAATATGGAGGTTTGAAATTGAGAATAAGGATATAAATATAAAGTGAACTTTGTTTATAGTAGCTGATATTAACGTTACTCTCCCTGGTGGTAATCCAGACCTAACCACAACCGCCGAGAGATTGGCAGTTCATCGGCGACCGCCGCTGTCATGCTGGAAGAGTCTTGTACTTAAAGTGGTGAATCCTGTGCAAAATTCGACTATACGAGCGCCACCACGAGATATTTTGCCACAGAGCAGCAGTGCTCGTGCTGCTGGGTTCCAGTTTAAAGAGGCACATGTTTCAACTCAGTTCTTAGGAGAAGTCTGTTAATGGCTAGTCTCAGGACTCCTGTCTTTATGAGGTTATAAACACCTACAGCCTGCGGTGACCACATAACATCAGATGTATTGCAAGCCTATTTTCTACAACTTTACACAAATATAACTACCAATGTTCTTTCCACTATATAAATTGGTCGGTTGATAAACATATTTAACAATACCTATACCTTTTTTTAATGTTGGCTTTCTAGGTGATAACGTTTTATATGATAAATACAGTAGAGTTTAGACAATAGAACAATATCCACCGACGGTCGCCATCATAACACTTCCCACAGGATTCACAGTCGGTGATTCCATATTATGTTTAATAATGGTCTAGTTAGTTTGACCCAAATATGAACGTAAATACGTTATGCAAAAGCTTTCTGCCCTTTTTTAAGCGCATTGCGTGCACGGAAGTGTGTGAGATTTGGCATGGTTAAAGTTTATATGGAGAAAGAGTGCAGAAAGCTAAAGTTGATCTATAATATCTGTTATTAATATATTAAATTTAAAAAAAAAATACTGCGAGTCCTAAATCCATTGAACCCCCCAAAATATTGACATTATCACTCAATGAAAAGTGACAGCAAGTGATATAATATTCATTGTTTAGATTCATACTGAACTGAAAATAGTCTATGATTAAAAAGTCGCTGGTCGAATTTCGAACTTAAGGCGATAGCTAGTTAGATTAATTTCCCTATTTTTTAGTCCCAAATAAAATATGATTTAGTAAATTTAGTAAGAACAACACCAATTTAAATTTTTTTTTCAACGATGCGTCTTCTCTGCCCTTTAATATTTGACCGTTGTATAAGAGGGCATGCGTAAATCGGGCGCAGAGGGTGCGAGAGATTGATGCTTTAATTTTCGTAATGGTAGCTTATTAGGAGTTTAGAAGATGTTCTGCGGTATTCGGTAGGTCCTTTATTGGCAACTGCGGTTACCAAGAATTGGTAACGAAATAATTTAAATTATCGTATGAAATTAGCATAAAGGCATGCATTTAATTTACTACATATTATTATGTTAGAAGCTTATTTAACTATATAAATAAACTGATTGAGGTTTGCCGTTGTGAGCGCATCACGCAAAAATGATTTACTGTATAGATTTTGATATATTTTTTTACACCTCTGTCCTTATCGAAAAGAACACTAACGGTGTCTTTATTTAATAAAAAGTTATTAAAGTTCTAAGAAACTACGATTTTTATAAGCATTACGCGATCTTCTGTCATCCACACGAACAAAGCCGTGGGTATAGCTAGTATTTTAGCTAGAAAGTTGTTTCTACTTGCGGTAGCCGGACAGGTGAAATACTTCCACCGTACAGAAATTCGCAGCCAAATAACCCTGTATCGTGTTGTTACGGTGATATGGTTATCAGAGCTCCTTGAGAATGGGGGATTTAAGGTCAGTACAGTTTAAGGATTTAAGTTATTACAAGCGTTTATAGACTATAGTAAAAAAGTCGAAAATTTTTACATAAACAATGATCATAAGTTTTCCATTATAAAAAACAAAGTGATGAGGCATTTTCTGTTATTGAATTATTTAGGTATTACTTTATTGAAAACCTATCCACGAGGAACTTTGAATGTGTTCAGGCCATTATTTTGAAAATCACATCCATTTATTAGCTCAGCCCACCCTGCATTCAACATGATGATTCAGAAAAAGGACAATCTAAAGCGAGACGTTATTACCAAACAGAAAATACATAAAAAATTATTTCGTTACCTAATCTATACAATTAATAAAATTGAAGTGTCAGTTTGTTATGTCAAATAACAACATTTACTAATTGCATGAACGTATTTATGTCACCCAGACCAAAAAAAGTTTTGTTAATCTCCGAAACACTTGGACCGATTTTGCCGAGACTTTTACTGGCAGATAGCTGATGTTATAAGGAGTAACTTAGGCTACTTTTACTTTAGAAAAATAATCAGTGTTCAAAACTGGTTATAGTGAATTATTTCGAGTACTTAAACAGGTTACGCTGAGTAAACCATAAGCGATATATCAAATTAATGCACTACATAATTGTAGACATTAAAAAGACCTACAACAAGAACATTTTTTACAAAAAAGAAAACCAACTTCATTAATTTTGAAGAGTTCCTTGGTGTATCTTCAAAAGTTGAAGGTCCAAAACCTTTGAAACTAAATAAGATCACCGTTGAAGTAACCTTTATCCAACAAAAACAGAATCATCTAAATCAGCTCATAAACAAAGAAGAAAGAAGTAATAGCTGAACATCCGTTCAAAAAAAGTCGGTAAAAAGTCATCAATAACGTATGTCTATCTTCTAAGAACAACTTTAAACATCTAATAAAATGACCGGCGTTCGGGGGTAGTGTGATTTGCGCGTGAGCCTGATCGACGGCACAGCTAATCTATTGTATGCCCCGGTCTTATCTCAACAAATAGTATTTGATTGAAATCCATCGTAATTAATTTATCCGAATTATCTTTGCTAATTCAGCTTAAAAACTGATTAACGGTTGATTCGTCTTTCTACAACAAAAAAGGTTTGCAAAATTGTTAAGATAAATCTGAATATGTTATATTTTTAATTAATCGCAAGAAAAGAAGAAAAATCAAAAAGAGAAATGTTAGTAACTGAAGTGATTAAAGATATGCGGTCGAGTTTGTAGACCCTATTGTCATTAATCTTGTAAGAAATAAATGTTAAATTGTTAAATAATAAATAAGATCAATGTTCTTTTTTAGTTGGAAGTAGCAAATATAATTCGGATAAATTAAACAATAAATAGTAATTCAAGAATTTGCTATATAACATGGAATTACCAAATACACTCACAATATCGAGATACCTTCTATACAGGGGCGGTTTTAATCTTACACGCATTTCTGTAAATAGGGAGGGGTAAACTTAAACTTATCGATATATGATTTTTAATTAACATTAGACATAAATACATACTGTCATGCCAAGGGTTACGAAAAGGTCTATAGTTCGACGGGTATGTTTTTAGGTTCCATGTAATAGGGGGCGAGCCTATTGCCATTAATCGGGCACAAAGTCAAACTGCAACTGAAAATTTAACAGAAAAGCCAATGACACTTTGCTCGACCTGGGATTCGAACCCAGGACCTTGAGCATGGCAGTCGCGTTTAGGATCACTAGGCTAATAAGGCAGTTAAAATTATTTATATTATTTGTTATACCGAAAAACCTGTAATAGGATTATAGTAATTAATGGTAATTCTGATTGTTTAAGCTTGATAATTATAAGATAATACAGCATACGTTTATGTCTAGGATAACTTGGATTTCATTACATTTTCAAAAACATTAAAATTTCGATGTGAATTACAAATAATATTCTATCTTTTGGACAAGACCTACGTGAGCTTTCTACTGGAACAATAAACATTCTGAAGATTAGTATCATGTTGGGTTATATAAATTATTGGAATAAATTATTAAAAATAAATAGCTGGTATAACGAGGAAGACGACTTAAAGACGAATTTCCATTCATCTACTTCACTGCATTTCTAAATCATCGACATATTTATCGATATATAAAATACAACACTTAAAAATCGATAATGCATCGAATTTCCCGACGGAGTTGCGACTGAACATAAAATCGCTGAAGACGAATTTGATCTTTGATTTTTCTCCAACGTACCGTCCTATTTATAAGAGATTAAAAAGCTCTTTGAAATTCTTTCAAATACCTACCTACTTGGATACCTGAGTAATATATATTTGGTTATAAAATAGGAGACATAAAAAAAGAAGTATTTTATAATTAAAAAAACAAAAAACAGATTATATTATTAATGTGAAATTTCTTTTAAACCCCGACAGAAAAAAAGGTTTTATAAGTTTAACGTGAGTATCTGTCTGTGTGTTTGTTTGTGGCATTGTAGCTCACAAACGGCTGAGCCGATATTGATTTTCTTTTTTTTGTTTGAAATGTAACTTAATCGAAAGTGTTTTTAACTATGATTCAAAAAAATCTGTTCAGCCGTTCGAAGATTATCAGCTCTTTTATAGTTGATAGTTAAAAATGTGAGCATCTTCCACAGGTCTGCTTGAATCGAGATTTGGTATTCTGTTACTTCAATTATATTAGAAAACCTTTATTAACCTTATGCTGCAGTGTCATATAGAATCAGTAGGATACCTAACTCCTCACCAACTTACAGCAGAGATATCGTGTATGGGCTCATTGGAATTAGCTCAATGAATAGGTTACCTGTTTCGGGGGTTTATTAAATTTTAAATTTACATTGTTATTTATAATGAAACAATTTGAATAAACTAAAATTCGTTTAGTTTAAATAATACTAATATGTTTATAATTATATGTTATCCCACAGCAAACAAATTAGTTTAGAATGCAGCCCATGGGAACCGCATACCGTGAAACGAGATTACACCGATCCGGGAAACGAATCTGGACCGTCCCTCTGCCTCTCACTGTATTAAATTTTCGATAACCCGCCATCTTCAAAGCGAAACTAGATTGCATTTGACTGCGTGCATCTGGCATTCCCTTACTCATTTCGTTTCACGTTCGATACAATATCCGCGCCTTGTGTAAAAATGTCCTCCGTCGGAAACATCGACATATCAAAAAACAAGTTTTATCTTTATTAATCGATACCAATATTATAAAAAGATTTTTTTTTTTAATTCTAAAAATACTGGGCCGTTTTTAAAAATTCTTTCATCAATATAAAGCTACAGAATCAGCGAGTAACTTAGGCTATATTATACTTTGAAAAATTAATGTATTCCTCATAATAATGTCGATAGTTTTACACAAAGTATAAAAAATTTCCTACACGAGTGTGTTGGCGATCCTTGTCGTATATAATTAACACGGGCGAAACCGTGGGGCACAGATAGTTGTACAATAATTTTATATTCGTCGTAAAAAACGTTTTTTACGCTATTTTATTATGTAATACTCGGAAAACTGCTTGATGGTTTTCCCTCTTAGCGCTGACCCTAACACTTTTTCTTTTAACGTATCGCATTTTTTTTTTGTTTTGTAACAGTTTACCAAAATACTCTACTGTACTCTGTGATAAGTACGGTGTAGTACAAACAACGGTGACCGTTTGCAACACAGATTTTATCAACAGTAGTCGACGTCATGTCTGCCTGCTGAAATACCTCTTCATGCATCGTTTGCAGGACGGATGAAATACGTTAGACCATTCCACATCTACACTGTACGGCAAAGGTAAGGATTATCACAGTATCATAAGTGAGTTTTATAAATGTTGAAGTATACGTCGATGTCATAGTATTTGTCTAGATTCTAGATAAATTCATTTGCCTACCTTAATGCTTACATTTGCTTTGCTGACACAAGCTTTAGTTTCAACATTAGGATTAAGCTCAAATTTTTTTTAGGTACAATTAATACTTAAATTTCCATCCTGTATATATTTCTATACATAATTGTATTTTCCATTCAAGAATTTACGTAAGCATTGTTATTTTATGCACCCCAGAGTTTCCACTTCGCGACTAAGAAAGACATCATAAAAGAACTTCGCAATCGTTTCCGTTTTAATAATATATGAAATTCGTGTTTTCAATTTTATCTTGTATCTTCAATCTTTTACAATGTTGCATAGAACTTTTAAATAAATACAATTGTTATTTGGTAAGTAAAAACTACAGCGTTCGAAATCTACCGCTCGGTTATAATACCACAATAAAGAAACTTTCTAAATAGATATATTTATTATTTTTATTTAGTGATACGTTGTGATCTTACAGTATTTAACAAAGTACATATATATAGAAATAACATACAGAGGTCCATTTAAAAGGTCACACAGATATACAGTAATATAAGTAGTTAAATAAAATTGGTTGGTAAAATTAGACTAGTGAAATTAGGTAATAAATTGACTGGTTACATTTTATATAATACATAGTATATAGTTCAATATTATTCACTGCAGTTCCCATAACAAGTATTATGTATAAATTTGTGAGTGTTTTATGTTGTATCAATGTATCGTTTCTATGGGTTATTCTACAGTACCTAAACCGAACATTTGGCAATTAAATTCTATAACGTATATTTCTCACACTTGACGTTGGCAAAATTACTTACATAGGCAGAAAGCAAAAAAAGAAAAAAAAAAGAAATTTTAAACATCAAAAAAATCAAATGTTAAAATTAACAGTATGAACACTTACCAATGCTAAAGCTATTTTGAAGATGAATTTTACAATAACAATTGGGAATTATGATATGTACAGTGTATTCTATAATATTTAATTTGATTCCATGAGAAAAATTTTTACCATTAGTAGTTAGTAAAAGATCATTTCGTTATTGTTTAACAGCCATCAGTTGATCTAGATAGAATAATGCTTACAACTATATTCTACATTATCCTATACTATGTGTAACATTGTGTTCTACAGTCTATAATTGATCAAAAATTGACTATTTATACTAATCTGATAAATATTAAATAATATAATGAAAGTTTTGCACACGTAAAAATTCACCAATGTTACCTAATAGAAAATTTACTTTCGATAAATCAATTATAAACATTTAAATGATAATATCTAAAGTAGATAGGCATTTGTAGACGACTCATTTACAACAACGAATACATCGCAAATGTACAGAACAATGTATCTAAATATAACTGACACACGAGAAATAATTTTTAGCCATTAGTAGTTAGTAAAATGATCATTTCTTTTTATTAACAAGCCACACTGTTGACCTAATAAATAAATCATTAATCTTTATCCCAATACTATGTTATTTGTTCTCGTTAAATTGATAAAAATTGGACATCATTAACTAATCTGATAAATATTAATAATATTATGAGGCCACGAGAACCCGAGTGGCCTATCTGAAATTTATTTACGCGATACTAATATCACGTATAAACATAATGATATTCTTTAAGTAGATACGGCATTGACAGCTCTTTACATACCATCGTAAAAGGTGGGCAATTGCCTTCAGATTACAACTTTTATCCTTTTTTGACAACAGAGTTTCCGCCTTACGCTGTGATTTTCTATCTCTTTTGTTTCAACATACCGATATACCGATTTCAAATTGATTTCAGTGTGAGTATAACGCGTATATTCATAAAAAGGCATTGTATTAAAATATTCATAATTTTAAAATATTCTTTTACAACACTAAAATTACCGAAATTTATTTACGCGATACTAATATAGAAGGCAGCATGATTTTTTAATTTTGCACGGTGACAGCTTTACTATAATCTCTGCAATTGGTTTAAGAGAGTTAAGGAAAATTCAAACGTTTTGGACCCACGACGATCTTTCTACTTAAAAGGAGAACTAATTATAAAACTAAACCTTCATAGGGAAGAGTTGAAATAGATCTGATCATATCTTTAAATTAGTCTTTTACATGTTTTTACTAATATATAGTTGGCGATGGACAAGTATGGAAATTATCAAATTATTAAATTACCTAATTACATTAATTATCTTACGTGAGAAGCTGCTTAGAATATGCGTCGTAAATATATAAAAATATAAGAATATATTCAAAATAAGTTTTTAAAATTTCTTCTTTTCAAAAGTAAGAACCCATCCCAGTGAGTACAATAATAACTTAAAGCACATGTTGTCATTAAAATACCGTCGAACCATAATCGATATGCGATTTCTATATGATTTAGATAACTTCATAACAAATTGCCCAGAACTCTTAAGTAAATTATACCTGCGAGTACCCAGTAAGCGTACTAGGAACCCCAGTTTGTTCTCAATTTCATCTGCAAAGTATACATATGCTCAAAACTTCGTCCTTTACAGGTGTACTACACAATAAAATATGTTTTTCAATGATATTGACGTTGTCCACCTAAGTCGAATGCAGTTTTTCCAGTCGGTTTCTAAAAGGTTAGCTCAGAAGTAATTACAAGAAACCTAAAACACGCACACACAAATATTAATAACACACTCTCACGCATACACACACACACACACACACATTATTTAATAAACCTCTTTTTAAATAGATTCATACACACTTATCGATATCGTTAGGTATAAGTATAAAATGTAATTTATGTACTACTCCTTAATTGGCACTTTAGAATTATATTCTAATTATTTTACAATTTTTAATATGTGCTGTGAAGTTAGTCTATCTTAAATAAATAAGAATACATACACGATAAAATATTTTTTATGGTCGGCACAAAGTTCACCTGAACTTGCATATGTAGGCACCGCATTGTAGAGAAATAACAAATCTTTGATGAATGTCATTATGCTGGAACACCTTACGTGCCGGTATTTCATTCCAATCACAAGCTTATGCGGAAACGTGGGCAATGTTTTACCCATGCAAACGTATTCCCCTGTTTCCTCCCTGGATAAATACTACAGCTAATAATTTTATACCGTCAAATTTATGCCTTAACTGCCTCATTAGCCTAGTGTCCTATGCGCGACTGCCATGATCGAGGTGAGGTCCTTGGTTTGATTCTCAGATCGAGCAAAGTGTTATTGGGTTTTTGTATGAAATTCTCAGTAGCAGCTCGGAGTTTGGCTTTGTGCCCGATAAATGGCAATAGGCTCGCCCCCTATTACATGGGACCTAAAAAGGCGAACCGTGGGTGTACATTAGTATACCTCTGCCTAACTCTTCGGGGATACAGGCGTAATGCTATATTATGTTATGTAAAATTTATGTCTGCCACTGCCATGTTTTTGATTTTTTTCATAAATTAATTATTATAAAATCTAGGAGCCTTTTAAAATGACGAAATTTGCCCTCTCTTTACCGTCATGTTCAGACGTCCAGCAAACAAAGTTGACGACTACAAAAAAAAAAGAAAGACATAAAGACATAGCAAAAATCTTTCTTATATTATTCATGAAAAAAAATAAAAATCGATTCAGTTTTGGAGAAGGAAACAGTGAAGTACGAAACTACAATTTTGTCAACTTTACTTAGGTATAATCAGTCCGAACTGCAGTTGTCACTCTCGCACTCTATTCATTGTGGTTTCGGGCAGAGTGCGACAGCAATAGATTTTAGAAATACCGATTCTTGAAATGTTTCTTAGACTGCGCAACCTCATATGAACCGAGACCCAGCAGCGCCAATTACCGTGCTCTTTGGGGTAAAGAGATTCTAAGAGAGGTAGGGAACAGACATATGTCTTTGGAGATTTCTTTCTACTTAGGATAGTCCGCCGTTGGAATACCTCCACCCTACAGAAGTTCGCAGCCAAATAAACTAGTATTGTGTCCTTGCAGTGAGTAGGGTTTCCAGATCTCCTTGGGGAAGGGGGGTTCAAAAATGGCTTGCGTTAGTGATACCTATAGTATTACAAGCATCCATAGGCTACGATAGCCACTTATCATCAGACCGACCGTATGCTTGTTTGTCAAGATAGTTGTATAATTTTTTTTATGCTGAAACAACAACTACCTTGCTCAGGTTCTGCCATCTAATTTTTTAATTAGATTCAAATATCTCTCTCATCGAAGATCTCGTAACATAAGATTTATATATAAAAAATAAGCAGCCAAATCGTAGACGATGCAAGCCGACCCTAACCGTCCCCATACATTAAACCGTTATTGTCTCCCCTCACATCCGTGGGGCGGTCCACAATGGCTCAGATATTGGCATTCCACGGCTTCAAAGCCACTATTGTAGGGCTAATGACGACTCGCTGAAATCTCGACGTGGAAACGCATCAATGGACGGAATATTGATTCTATATTGATGGTTGAACACCATTGTGTTCAGTGTTTGGGGGGATGTAGAACCATTTACAAAGTACGTCTCGATGTTTAGAAAGGTAATGGAAAATGCATTTATATGTAACTGTAAACAAATGGACAATGGTTTTTACCTAGGGAAAGTATGAGTTTAATATGTATGCCAGCCTGTGGCAGTTTGACATTTCCAAACACCAATATATATATGTATATTTATGTATTTTCCAACCACATAATACAAAGAAAATATTTTACGAACATTCCGTTTTTTTGTTCACGGTTTTTTTTTTATAATCGGCCATTAGTGCTACTTGTAACAAAATCAACCCGGAATACATGTGCAAACTCTGTTTGCTACTCATGAAACTAATTTGTAACGCATCGTGTATTACTTAATCACATTCTTCAGATCGGAACATCACAGTTCTTGCTAATCATTCGGTATTCCATTATTTTTTCATTTATCTAAATCAAATAGATTAATACTAATTCTACCTACCACCACGGACGTCTAAAGTTTACACGCCATTACCTTGATTGACAGTTTCTTTTTCCGTACTTCAGGGCATGGATCCTCTGTCATTCACACCTATTTCGTGGCAGCCTTGTTTAAGTCTCCCCGACGTGATTCGTGATATTGTCGACCTATCTTGTCGCTGAACTTTCATCTACCAGATACAGAAAACAAATACAAATGTAGGCTTGTCATCTTATACAATTGATTGAATACATTTTATATTCTGTTTTTTGAGTGACAAATTTTACAATTTTTTATTCTGATTTAAGTACTCAACTTGTATTTATTTTTATTTATTGTGTTAATTTCTTTGTTTTATTTTTTTATTTAATAATGTATGTGTGTTGTGTGGTGTTATTGTCGAATAAATGCTTTTTATTTCTTTCTTTTCTTAATTTGGATTTTTTTTAAAATAGAAAACCAATGAAAAGGCTGGCAAGTGAGATTAAAAATAAATTAAAACTTTTTAAAAATATGTATCGCATAACCGTTATCTATAAAATAGTTTATCCATTAACAAACCTAACGATCTATCACCGACCCAAAGGAAAACAAGTAAGTCTCATAATGGGTGATCAAATGGTCGTAAATGGTGTATATGAGTACAAAACATTTTTATGGGCAGATTCTCCAGTTTTATGGAGTTTTTAGAACAACTTATCATTTTCCCCATAAACTTCGTTTAATGGATTCATGAAACATCGAAGACCGTGGCATGAAATATTTTTTTATTATATGCTCTTAAGGTTGTTAAATTGTACAGAGATTTTTTTTGTAACTTGAAATTTGTAACAGGATTTGTCATGTAGGTACCCAGGAGTTGAGCTATTGGCTTGTTTAGAAATTAAGACCACAGAAATATATATTCCACTGTTTTGCAAATACTATGTATGAGTTGCAAGTGGTACCATCATTATATTATTAATACGTGAAAAGATCCCTTAGGACTCCTTTTTAAGCGTATTGCGTGCACGGAAGTCTGTGAGATTTGGCATGGTTAAAGTTTATATGGAGAAGGAGTGCAGAAAGCTAAACTTTTTCTATGACTAGCTGTGCACCGCGGTTTCACCCGCATATAATTTAGAAGAAATCTCTGATTGATGATTTATAATACTTCATTATAGACAATATTTTTACCGGGCAGCCAGATGGTAACATCGCGCCATTGCATCGTACGGCTCCTTCGTGCCGCTAACTACTATAGACATAGACCCGAGCCAAGTGTTGAATTATTTTAATTTTGTATTATCTCTCAAACTATGCGTCCAGATAACATACTGTAAAATACGAAGTTTATCTACATTATGAATTGTCTTTATGATGAAGTAACTTTTGTTCGTAAGGGTTAATATGCCATGCTTAAAAATAATCCTCATAAATTAATTTCTAATCTTCAAGAAAAAAATAATTGCAAAATACCTTATTGTGGTCCATGTATAAGAGATAGATATATGCTATCGCTGACTTTCTTATATATACTAATGGCCAATATTATTGTAGAACATTGTATTGACGTATCATTAACCATTAAGCCAGCGCATGCGGCTAAAGCAGTTCGCGAGGGCTTCGACTTCCGACTTACGTAACAAAAATCAATATTTAAGACTTGCTAGAAACTGTAGCCTAATGTTATATAACCTATACTATTCCTCGTGAGTCTGACTATCATATAAAAAAAGAATTTTTCCAATCCGACTGGTAGTTCCAGAGATTAGCGGGTTTAAAAAAACAAACAAACAAAAAACTTTTTCGGTTTATTATATTATTAGTATAGATTTTACATATTTTTTTTTAATATGGAATAATTCGTATAATTTATAGTCAAAATTTTCTAGTCCTTACCATTTCAAATTTCGAACTCTACGTCCCTATGAGGCCGTGTCCTAAAAGTGCAATACCTCTTTAAGCTTAGAAATCTTCAAATGAGGTACTAATATAGTAACCGTAATTTCCGAGACATTCCAACTTTAAAAAATATTTGCTTGTGTTTTAAAGTGAGTTCAACCTTTTTTGAATAAAATCGGATTGAGTTTTCAAACATGTATCAAAAAAATAAAATGTAATTTAAATCAAAAGCACTAAGATGTATTGATATCAACTTCAAAGTAAATCACCGCCATAAAAACATTCCACCCGTTTTAACCCCGTTAGGGGATGAATTTCAATAAAATACGAAACACGTCTTCCATCAATTCTGTTAGAAAAGGTTCAAGCAAAATTTGAAGTAGATTAGACCAAGGAATCAATCACATTGTCCCATACAAACTTTGCCCTCATTTTTCGAAATGGGGAATCTTAATTCGAAAACAACGCAGGTGAATGGAACTCACATTTCAAGAAAAAGCAATATTTTATTATGTTACCCAGATTCACATGAATCAATATTTGTAACAATAACAATACTATTACCCCCCTATTACATGGGATCTAAAAACATACTCGGCGAACTGTGGGTGTACATTAATACACCTCTGCCTAACCCTGTGTACAATACTAAAGTCTCAATATAATATTAAGACTTATGTAATCCTATACTTATAAAGGCGGTAGTGGAAGGTCTTAAATATGGTTTCCTATCGTCGGTTAAATACAAACAAAGAGATCCCAAGTAGGATTGACGTCAGCCAATGCTACCGGTCATAAACTATTAAGCCAAATCTTACTTCAAGACAGAAAACATGTTGGGCCAACACTACTTGGTAGGCCAGAGCAAAATATAGTATATTTAAGTATAGGTCGATAATTATTTGAGTATCCAAATAATTTTATTTTAAAACCCAGTAATAAAGATACAAAAACGGTACACTATATAAACACGAGTGACTGCGAGTCATTACTATTTAACTAATAATAATTTCAAAATACCAAGACATCAATAATAAATGTATGAACAGAAATAACGTAGTAAAACAAGTTTCCTACAAGAACCGGAGATATTATAACGACGAAATGATACCAATTTTGTTCCGATAAAACAGACCTGAACCTATAAAAAAAATATATTTGATTTTCGACTGATTAGGTAGTACTTAGGAAGACGCCATTTAAATTCATAAAATCATAACTTCCATTACAAATTAATTAATTAACGAGTTTTCTTGGTCGTGCAACAATCATGAAGAAAGTTCTAACTGCGTCTCTAAACATTAACAGTTTAACCTAATGTAAGTAACTCAACTAAATAATAATTGAATCGACATAACTGAAACTACGAGTAGTTTGGGAGTTATTCAACAAACTCAATAAATGGAACACTAAGGCGCGGCGTGACGAACTACGAAAGCCCTCTCCCTCTCAATCATAGCAACGGTAGGAACTTAGTTCTACTCAATGCGTGTTCTAGATACATTTTCTGCATTGCTTTACAAAGCATCATTGCAAAGGAAAGAACATTATTTAAGTGACTTTTTTAGACAATGTAGAGACTTTTAAAAGGTTTTATTGTTTTTTAAATACTTTTTAATGTCGCATTTAGCTGTGTGTTTTCTCAAAAGATTATTACAATACTACTAGTATTATAAACGTGAAAGTTTGTGTGTATGGATGGATGTTTGTTACTCTTTCACGCAAAATCTATTAAATTAATTTTAATGAAACTTTACAATAATATAGCGTATACATCAGAATAACACATAGGCTATAATTTATAAAGATATTGTGTGAATTGACCAAATTATCACGATAAGTGTCAAGTAAGTAGGAAAATGCGAGTTATTCTGGCGTGCGCTGCAAAAACCATTACGAGTTACATATATCTAATGAAAATGTTTATCTTAAATAGTTCTACAAAAAAATCTCGCGACAGTATATATATCTATCTTTTATGTGTAAGCCATTATCGCCAAAATAATCCTACTAATATTATAAACGCGAAAGTTTCTGTGGATGGATAAGCTACTCGAAATACTAATCCTGCGCAGACGAAGTCGCGGGCACCAACTAGTATAATATAGATAAGAAATGAGCAGTTTGGCGTTCGATAAAAACTAAAAATCAAATTATCTATTAAGGGTACAAATAGTATGGAATAAGTTGATTAAATTGAGCAGAATATGTAAAGGTTTTCAAAGATGAGAACCATATTCGGATGATGCTAAGATACTGTATGATATTGTAGTGCTATGTCTCAACGACACTCCTGATTAGATCCTAGAAAGGATAAGTGTAATAGGGCTGACATATTCGATAGTAATAATTCTTTAAATTAAAACTCACAATTTTGTATCGATTTAAGTCGACATGGACTACCTACCTTCTGCATTTCGTAAAATAAGTATAAAGTAATAGTGTCAATTCTGAAAAAGAAAGCTAAATATAATATATAATACTAATTAAATACAATACAACTGCCTCATTAGCCTAGTGGTTCTAATTACGACTGCTATACTCGAGGTCTTGGGTTTGATTCCCAGGTCGTACAAAATGTTCTATTAGGCTTTTCTATGAAATTCTCAATTATAGCAACTTGGAGTTAGGTTTTGTGCCCGATTAATGGCAATAGGCTCGCCCCTTATTACATGACACCAAAAACATACCCGTTGAAATGTGGGTGTACAATACTACACCAGCTCTGCCTAACCCTTCGGGGATACAGGCGTGATGGTATGTTATAATCCTAATCTAACTTCTAAAGTAATTTGACCTCAATTTCAACAAAATTTGATGAAAAATAACTAATGCCTTAAAAAAACATACAATATATACATAAATCACGCATCATTCCCAACGGGGTAGAAGAGACCACGTCCTTCTACTTGCTACGATCCTGGTATACATTTTCGATTCTTCAAGATACTAAGTTTTTTTTTAAATTCATAATTAAACTATTAATAGTGCAAATATTTCAAATAATCGCATAATTCAAAGGAAATTCTAAAACAATAGCTATATAGCAGAGGAGCTAAATCGAATAAGAATGTGTTAAATTGAAATTTCGTTAAAATCTGTTCAAATGAACTAACTCCCTAAGTCTTAATTACTTCTATAGCACTAAAACTAGATTAAAGGCTTTGTGTACGATAAACTAAATTCATACTTCGGACAAACATTTCACTGCGACAAATTTTGAAAGCGGCTTTAATAATGTTATATCGTATGCGAAAGCGAAGGAATTTACTTAGAACATACAAACACAAGCTTAGAGGGGATCAATATTATATATGTAGAAGTTAAATCTAGCTCAGTATGATATAAATCATTGTATTTCATAGCTCATATTTCTTAATGTATATTTCGAGGGTCAGTTGGCAAAGTATGACGTCTTCATGAATGACGTCACGCATTAATCTTTCGTGTCGATCAAGACAAATCGTTTATCTATACAATTAAATAAATGGAAATGTCTGTTTGTAATGTCAAAATAACAGTTTCTTACTAAATGCATATGAAAGTATGTACGATACATATAACAGAACAACAATTTTTAAAATTTCTGTCTGTCTGTTTATTCAGGGTAATCTCCGGGACTTTCACTGATAGATAGCTGATATTATAGGGAGTAACTTAGGCTACTTTTATTTTAGAAAAAGAATGAAGGTTCCGCACAAATAATAAAAAACTGATCATGGTGAATCATCGGGCGTTTAAATGGCTTACGCTGAGTAAACCATAAGATATATAGCAAACTAAAGTACCACATACTTATTAGCATTGAAAAGACCTACAAAAAAGTCTGGGAGAGTTTACATCTATATTCTAAGAAACACCCACAAAAAGCATTTTTATTTTTGAAATAGCCAGGAGCGGGGAAGCCAGATTCACGCGGGCATTCTGTAATACGCGTGAGTGAAGCCACGGGCAAAGCTAGTGAATAATAAAATAAAATACCTTACGGTACTAATTACGAACATTTGTACAGATGTGAATCGTCCGACGTTCTCAGTAAGAGATGTGAGAATGTGTTTGCCCTAGCCGTCCATCGCCCTTTAAAGCGTTTAGTCAATAATAGTTAGTAGACAGTCAGGTCAAAGTGTGCGTAGTGTAGGCCAAAAGTAGCTGGTAGATAGTAATTAGTAAGAATACTAGGTCATTAGTATGATTTTCATAATCACACCGACATATGTATTGTCACAACGTAGAAAACTTTTCTTGTCGCGTACGTAGATAATGAAGCAATGATGGCTCAGTTGGTTGCGTGTACGAACTCCGTGTCGATAGACGTGAGTTCGAATCTCTACAATGAGCCTGAGCTTTCGGTGAAGGAAAACATCGTGATGAAACCATAGCATGGTGGTAGGTAGGGCTTTTTCTAATGCTCACCTGGTTCACTACCACCTTCGATTTGAAAATATGTAGCTAAACAAAAAGAAAATATTATTGTCTTTTACTTTCAACACACTAATCCTTTGTGTAAAGCCATTTTAGTTTAACTGACAATTCTGAAGCTTCTATAGAATAAAATCGAAAATGACGTATTTTTATATAATACGATTTTATTATAGACTTTAATACTTATAGCGGTCGCCCAATGATCGCAATTCGGCCAGCGACTTTTTAATCATAGACTATTTTCTGCTTCACATTTGCAGTATGAACCTAAACAATGAATATTATATCACTTTTCATTGAGAGACCATGTCAATATTTTGGGGGGTCTAAGTTCAATGGACTTAGGACTCGCAGTATTAATTTTTTTAAATTTAATATATTAGTAACAGATGTTATAGATAAATTTTATCTTTCTGCACTCCTCCATATAAACTTTAATCATGCCAAATCGCACAGTCTTCCGTGCACGCAATACGCTTTAAAAGGGGTACAAAGTTTTTGTTTCTCGTATTAATATAATGATGATTTAAATGTTTCTGTCACCATGAACATTGACAGTTTATAATATATGTTAAATATATTTCAAAAGTTAATAAGTGTAGAATCAATGAGACGTTCGTCGCGTTTCGTGCCAGCGTTCTTATTGAAAATATTCAAGTTATTTATTCCTTTCGCGTTGAAGACATATTCTGTTCGCTTTTAGATAGCAATCAAACTTAAACAAATCAAAGGTTTATACTTGAAACACTTTTGCCATTTAATATTTCATTTGTTTCGAATCTCGCCGTAGACTATCGTGTTCTTTTTCCGAATCCCTCAATACTTGAAAAACATTGTCTTTATAATGAGCGTTAACAAATATCTCCAAAAACGAAATCAAACCAGGGGATGGCTTGTTTTACCCCAATCCAGGTGCTTTCATAAAACCATATGAAGCAAACCAATAACCTTGATCGCTGCGACTTCTTATTGCGGTACATCGCTATACTTCCACACACTCGTACACACACGTAATAGAATTAAATTGTAAGGTGTTTTCCTATATTTGAAAAGGATTGCAATATTAAACCAACAAAAAAAACTGCGTTGTCCGCTTTCGATTCGTAATTAGTTTTAAATGTGACACCTAGCCGCCAACCCCGGTATTACGATTTAAAGCCCCACACATAAAATTATAAAAGCCGCTTGGAAAACGAGAAAGATCGATTTGTCAACGTTGAAACACCCAGAAGATGGCTTATTAACGATTTTACCTAAGTGATAAAGTATCTAAAGTTGATATTTACACCAGTTACACGTTAAACTTAGATAGGGAGCTGGTTCAATTGAAACACACCACTACGTGTTTCACAAAAGATTTTCAAGTTTGCGAGTAGTTGTTAGTCAGACAGAGCATTACAATATATAAACTACCACGTCATATAGTTGTCTTTCATCGAAAACTCAAACGCATTGCAGTATTTAAACTTACGATCGACGTTTTTTTTTTCCCAAGACATAGTGACGTCGCTGTACCTGATGATGAACACAGTACAATCCACCGACTACCACCACCATCACTGCCTAGCTTCAATAATTTTGAGGAATTCTCTGATGTGTCTTCGAAGTTGAAAGTCCAACGACAATGAAATTACATGGGACCACCATTGAGGTATCCCCTTTTGTAACGAAAAACGAGTTATCCAAATCGGTAATAGATAAAGAAATTATGGATGAACATGCATTAAAAAATAATATACATTAAAATTTAGAATCTCCTCCTTTTAGAAGTCGATTAAAAAAATTCCATACATTGAAATTAAATTGAAAGGCAACTTGGCTAAGCCCTTTTGGTGTAGGCATAGTGGTCGCGATCCAACCGGACACAATTATCGTATCTTACAATACAGCAAAGAGTAACAACATTCCACATATTTATATTTAAAAAAGTGTATCACATGATAGCGTCGAAAAATATGTTCGTAATAAGACCGCGCGCCCAACACGGGACCTACGAAGGAATACGATGTAAATTGAAATCTCTCTATATTTGAAGATCAAACGGTCCCTTGGCCCTTTGTGGATTTTCTATAAGACTCGTACATTCTCTCGTATAACAATACACTGTGAATAATATTCGTCATATTACCACTCTGTGTTAGGAGGCTTAGGTCTCGGGTATTGATCTGCAGTGCTTATTAAACATTGTCTTGTTAAATTTATGAATGCCTTTGTTACAAAACCAATCGTACGTAAGGAATAAGAGAAGTCAGAATCTAGAGGTCTAATTTTTGGTCTCTATCATAATTTTTCGAAAATGCTCGGTATAATCCTGGGTCCTGTCAAGAAAGGCCTTTTGTATATGGATAATCTGAAGTAATACCAAGATTGAGCAATTGGTGACAGAGCCCAACATCATCGGTAATAGAAAATTCCATAAACTTCGTTGGCCCGATCACCTACCGAGAATAGGAGGATCGAGCAAACAAAAAAGCATATTTGCGAGACCAATTAGCCAACGTTATGTGGAGACTGAACAGCATCAGCTACAAGCCGATAACCCATCAGGATCAGGACAAGTGACGTGCTCTGGTTTCCGAGGCCAATAATAATTTTGAATCACTCAGCTAAATGACGAGAGACAATGAAATTGGCAGCATAGTACTATGAATGTAGAAGTATGTAATAACTTGTAAATCTGAGATTTGGAGATAAGGTTCCTTTTTCGTCAGTCTTTTTGAAAACCTACACTTAATTGGATGAAAGAATGAACAAAAATACATTTCACTTTTTAATAAAGCGAATAATATTGTTGCTGTTTCATAGTCCTAAACAGAACTATAGAAATAAGCGTTGACATAGTTCAATCCATACATTGTAAAGCACAAACATAAAGCAGCCCTTATTTACCAATCACCGTCCACCGAGCGTTGATCGAATGAATCGGGCTTAGCAAACATACGTTACTTCAGAACACAAGATTCATATACGGTACACACATAGAAATCCATTTTTTTTGTCGTTTTAATCAAATGGAATATTATTATGAAATTAATGTACTGTTTATAAGAATACTAGCTGTACGGTGTGGTTTACTAGAGTTAATTTTTAAGTATTGGGTTTACTACTAGATTACAGTACTCCGGCGTTAACAATATTTATATATATATATATATATATATATATATATATATATATATATATATATATATATATATAGATATACTGTGTGACTATTTCTAATTATGTACTACCCTTCTCGTAGTACTTTAATGAATGAAGTTCTGAATTTTAGATAATAATCCTATACACATTATTATTTTAAAATTATTATTGAATTGTATTAAAAATTTAAAGCTGTCCGTTTTATGTTAAGCGAAAATGATTGTTTTTAATCATAGAATATGATGTAATTTTATTTTTAATTATTCGTTAATTCAAATATTCATGTTATTGTAATTTACTGAGTTTATCTCTCGATGAATTTTGTGATTTTTAAATAATATTCCATTACAGTATAAATGCTTAAGTATCAAGTAAAACCCATATTAAACTGTAGTTTGATTCAAATTGTTTGCACATAATACTTATATGGTCACTACTACATACTATATGGTCACTACTACATACTATACGGTCACTACTACATACTATATGGTCACTACTACATACTATATGGTCACTACAAAAAATTATTGTTATTATTATTACTTAAATTCGATTTTTTTATCGTTATGGGTTCAGCGTTATGGTCACAATCTCACGTGATTTTTAGTGACGATGTGGCCCTCGATGTTAGATCGTTAAGCCTAAAGGAAGACTAGTTCTCAAGTACAACTGCCGGAACACACTTATGTGTGCTTGGCGACAGATTTTCAATATGAGTGTGGTAGCTTAGGCTCATTATAGGGATTCGAACTCACGTCGATCAACGCAGAATCAGTACATGCTGTCACTGAGCCATCATTCACAGTTCGTCTCTTAGGTTAATAATTGGTCTCCACTATGCTATAAGATTCAGCGCTTCTCGCTAATGCGCTGCCCGCTCTCGCCTCCGGATACTTCGTACCGTTCACACTGCCCGCCTCTGTGTGTTCATTCTCGCTTAGTGCACATTCCGACATACACTTTGTGGTAATAACTCCGCTTCTAAGGACTGTAGCATTATTTGGTATAGTCCGCAATAAATTGGCTATTTTAACCAAAAACAATGTTTTAAATGCGACTAATAATTTCAAAGGTAAGCGCGCTGAAACAAATAAAAAACAAAGTCTTTATCTTCATAATATTAGTATATATTTTATCAGTTTAAATGAGGCGGCATAATTTTAAATCTACCAATTCGTAATGAAACCATAATATTCGGCATTGTAAATAACTCATTTAACTACCTACCATAAGTTGAAATTTTGTCGCCGAGCACCCATCAATATACGCTGATGTAACCTTATCGTCGCCATTGATGTAACGTACTACGTACTAGAGACGACGCCTCAACCAGGTTGTTTGAAATATACGTTGGAGTGCGTACACTCTAACCCACAGTCTGTGCCGGTTTAAGTGCTAAATTTAACTTCATGGGCACTGAGATACTATTTAAACAACTCGAGAAACATTAGGTAAAGTCAATGAGTGACATTTCATCATTAATTTTAATGTATAAAATCAAGCGTGCCCCGCGCCCCGCGGTATCAAATGAAGCACAATTTTTGTTCGTAATAGCTGCTCTAGTACGTAGTACATAATTCCTTGATGACCGTATCCACCATCTTCGTTCACCTGCATCATTACTAAAATCCGTGAGACATTAGAGAAATGTTAAATGTAAAATCAATACAAATAAGTCGGATGGGAATATTACAAATGCCAAATACCACTGTTATTCGTCCTTTTTTTCTAAAAAACAAAGCTGGCAAATAAGCATACGGCCCGGTTGATGGTAAGCGGCTACCGTAGCCTGAAGCCTT
The DNA here is from genome assembly GCA_033032175.1 of Saturnia japonica. Taxonomy (NCBI): domain Eukaryota; kingdom Metazoa; phylum Arthropoda; class Insecta; order Lepidoptera; family Saturniidae; genus Saturnia; species Saturnia japonica. The sequence goes on along the minus strand of CM065309.1, from coordinate 20,092,482 downwards.
GAAGCCTTCTACCCCAAGGAGCTCTGGAAAAACTACTCACCGCAGGAACACAACATTAGGTTATTTGGCTGTGACCTTCTGTAGGGTTCAGGTATACAACCAGTCGGACTGCGCCAGGTAGAGAGAAATCTTCAATTAAATATCTCTGTTAGGGACCTCTCTGTATTTATTATATATATAAGGACCTCTAGGCCTTCTCTTTCCTATGATGTAATTTGCCGAGTCAACGTACACAGAGCATAAAACGCATATATGTACGAGTATCGAATAAAAATTTCATAAAAGTTAGTTACATTGCGTTCGTTGTTCCCGTTTGTAATTTAAACTTTGTACAGCGAACAAATGTTTTTTTGCCTCGCGTTATCGGATTGTGTACGGTTTTGTTATATTAATAGTAGATACTTTTAAATGAGTTCTGTATAACAAAGGGTTTTTAGTTTCGCCTCTATAATTAATCTATCATATGAAACTTGACAATAATTTAAAAATATTACTCATGTGAGTTTGAGTCTAAAGGGTGTAGAATGATGACACTCACTTGTGTCTTAAAAGCTGTTAAATATCAGTTTTCAAAGTTAGTGCGTAATCTATAAGTGACTAATCTCGGTGAGTACCACGTTGTCTTTATAATAATAGGCTTCCGCAGCCGTACCCATTTAACATCAGGTAAAATACATGCCTGTATATTATTTTTCTTTGTTACAACCGCAATGGATCTATGCAAATAAATCAAATTGAAGTGTCTGTTCGTAATGGAAAAATAACAGCTTTTTTACTAAATGCATATCAAAGTATATATACGCTACTTACAACAACAACAAAAATAATTTTTGTGTCTGTCTGTTAATTCCGGATAATCTCCGAAATGGCTGGATCAGTTTTAACGGGACTTTCACTGGCAGATAGCTGATGTTATTACGGAGTAGCTTCAAGGCTACTTTTAATTTAGAAAAAATAATTAAAATTGAGCGCAAATAAAAATGAATTCAGAAAAACGACACTCTTTAAGCGCCTATAAACGCCTATTTACGTTCAAAAAACCGTAAGATATAATATCTAATTAATGTATAACATAATTGTAGGATTCCTAAAGAAAAAAGTTTGCGAGAGCAAATTATGTCTATCTTCTTTTTTCAAAGTAAGCACTTTTGTCTTTAAAATAACCGGGAACGGGGGTAGCACGATCCGCGGTAATGCCTGATCGACGGCATTCTTTATTCCACGCGAGCCCATCCGCGGGCACAGTTAGTATAAAATAGAAACCATATTCAAATTCAAAAATGCATACATAGATCAAAACACAGAAAATAAACCATGCGAAAGAACAGTTTCAAACAAATATTGGACCGAGTTAAAAATACCATTATGGTCGCAACGCGCTTCAGTTACAAATGGCTTATTTAAACTCGCAGGGTGAAAAATCATTTCACCTGGCGATTCGATACTGAAACGCCAGCGGTGTCGGCTATTCAACTTTCAACTCAGCACTGTTTGTACCTTTTATTCTGACGTTTTGCTGGCATTTGACGTGATATCTATACTATAATGCTATTCTTTGAAACCATCAGTCGCATTTGAAAGATTTCATAGCTCAAACTACGCGAATGCTCGCTTCTGTCGAGTCACTGTATGTCACTAGAGGTGGCGTGTTTGTTAAGATGGTGATGCTCATAATACTTCATTAGTAAGTACCATAATAAAACTGATGAATTCAGGATTACCCCGCGTTCGTGTTTCCCCCACTTTCTTCTAAGCAGAATATGAACGAATTTCAGAACCTCATTTTTTTTTTTTTTTCGTAGTCCGCTTTACGTGAAATGCCCCATAAGTAATGCAATACTTTCTATATTAAGTTACCTCAAAGAATTAAACACGGGTGATACGAATCAAAATGTACCTAGAGATCTAGACAATGCTTTTATTTGTAACCGACCTCAAAAAAAGCAGTAAAGTACTCATTTTGAATTTGTATTTTTAATTTATGTTCAGCCACAACTACTTTCTTTATGAACCATTTGGATGATTCTTTTTTCATTGGAAAGGGGATACCTCAAGGGTGGGCTCGTTTTAATTTCATTGGCATTGAACCTTAAAAATGGTCTTGTGTATCCTATTTCTTGAGAAAGGTTACTCCACTATCACGCATCGACATTGAGGACATGAGCAGTAAACAAGAATGTCAAGTCATCTTGCAAGATGTAGGAAAGTAGTGGAAGTGAAAGTGACGATTATCTACACGGATAATATGTTGACAGCGGCACGGTGGAGATTTAGTGAAATAAATTTAATACAACAATCTTACTTAATATTGAGTGACGATGTGGCTCAAAATGATGACACGCTAAGCCTAGTGAGGAAACTGGCTCTCAAGTGCAGCTGCCGGAACACACCTATAGGCCTTAAATAAATTAAAAAATATACATATAACTAAAATAATCGAATTATAAAATAAATAATCATTATTAATTAATAAAATTACAGGTGTAGCGACATCTACATAGCGTCATCTATCGAGCCACATAAGACGCATCCTACATTGCGCTATAGAAATTAACTCAATCGTTGAGTATATATACAAGAACCCTACTACAACCGTTGGGAGTTCCGATTTGGTCACTGTTGCGAACGGACGTGTCGCTCCGTTTTCAATTTTGACCATCACGTGACTTAATTGTTGCGATCTTATATTTGGAATTTATTTCAAATATATTGTTGCAATTACGACGTAAACCAACTGGTGTCTAACGCTCGCGTGGTAAACCGCACTTTTCGGTGCGACTTGCTTGTTTTTTTTTTTTGTAAATCCACGGTTTTGTGGTCACTTGCTGGATACCTGACGGTGCCAACGAAGGCAAGTGGGGCGTGACCCGAGCAGCCCGCTGGTTGTCTCCTTCAGAGGCAAACAGCCAGACTCGGACGGGCCTGGGAATCTAGGCCTTTGCGGTTATCGCATAGTCTTACCCCAGGTGTCTCCTGCCAAACCTTCCGATCCTGCACACTCCATCCCCGGGAACCTGTTTGGGCCTAGCCCGGTTTAATTACCGGTCTGCGTCCTCGGCCCCGGGCTTGTTAGGGCTCCTTAGGGTTGATAGGTCCTTCCTGTGTGTCATTGCACCTTGACAACAGGTCTCTTGCCGACTCCGATAGTCTTTTAAATTTTTTGGCGCACCCCCCTGCCCCTAAGGCAGGGAGGCCTTTAAATTTAAAATTAAATAAAAATGTCCCACTGTCCTCCCTCTTCTGCCGCCATGGCAAATAACGTTGCCGACCTGGCCACTTGCATAGGCAAGTTGCAAGCCAGGATGAAAGCGCTGGAGTTTCAATACCAGCGCTATCAAAATTTCGTCGTATTACGGTGTCCCTCTCTAGACGAGGAATACCGTAATCTACCTGAGAACGCCTGCGTGCGTCGCACCGCTGCGACCGCGACCCGTCATGAGGCCGTTTCAGGTAGCGAGGCGGCCGCTTCAGGTAGCAAGGCGGCCGATGACGTCACGGCCGCGACCGTTACATCCACTGGCGCCGCGCCAGTCGGCGTCGCGCCCAAACGTCCCGCGCGCAGCGTTACGCGCCTGTCCGCCGCGTCATCCGGGGCCATGGCCGCGCCTACGGCCACGCCCCCTGTCCCGACCAGCCAATCGCGCGGGTCAAGCCCCGCCTCCGTCAGGCGAGGGCCGCGTAATTCGCGGTCACAATCTAGGGTTACCAAAAATAGTCCGTACGTCCGTCCCGCGCGATCCACGGAAACCGCGTTAAAGACGAAAAATTCGTTTTCGGCCCTTCCGGTCGAACAAGACTCGCCCGCGAATCCGGATCCATCTCCGGAGATGGATACCGAGAACGACGGCTTCACCGTCGTGGCGTCGCGTAAGCGAACGGCGCGTAGCAGTCCGACTGCTCAACCGGCGCCTAAGGTAATAGCTAAGGCAGTAGTCAGGGGCGCCGCCGCCCCCGCGTCCTCCCAGCTCCCCGCGCCCGCCGGCGGGAAAAAAGAGCGTGCCCCACCTCCAATCATAATCCGGGACAAGGCAGCCTGGATGGGAGTCTGCAATGAGATGCGCAGACTCAAACTCGACTACCACAAGGCTAGAAACATAGTCAACGGGATTTCTATTTCGGTGAGTTCTTCGGAAACTCACCGTAAACTAACCACCCTCCTCCGGCAGAAAGGTCTGCAATTTTATACGTATTCGCTCGCGGAGGAGCGCGTCCTCCGAGTGGTCATCCGCCGCATTCCGGTGGAGCTCGACCCGTCGGAGGTGTGCTCCTCGCTCAAGGAGCAAAGTTATCCCATCCGGGAAGTACACCGGATGTACAGTAAAGATAAGCGGCCACTACAAATGGTAGTGGCCATATTGGACCTTTCCCCCGAGGGAAAGGCCATCTTCCAGCTAGAGACGGTGTGCGGGCTCTCCGGGATTAACGTGGAGCCCCCACACAAAAACCACCAGCCTGCGCAGTGCCACAACTGCCAGCTGTACGGGCACGCTGCCCGTAACTGTCATTCTCGTCCGCGGTGCGTAAAGTGCCGAGAGGACCACCCCACACGGGAGTGCACGCGCGAGCGTGACTCCGTCGTCCCCCCGAGCTGCGTGTTATGCGGGGAGGAGGGGCATCCCGCGAATTATCGCGGTTGCCCCAAGGCCCCGCGTACCACGCGGCCACGCACGCAGAGGCAGGCGGCCCCCCGGGCGGCGCCCCCCACCTCAGCCATCAAAGCGCAACCCCCGCCGGCGTCAGGGGAATTTCCCGCGCTGCCGGTCCCGCGCCAGTCCCCGGCCACCGCCGGCCTCTCCGCACCCCGCGCGGTGCAACCGCAACCCGTGCGTTCATCGCAGAACGCATGGGGCCCCCGTCGCCCCAATCCACAGCCCCTTATGGCTATGGATATTCCCGCGCCCCGCGCGCCCGCTAATGTTGTCGTTAATAGTAACGACTTAATGATACTGCTCCTTCGCGAGCACGATATCCGCGAGCTCATTGACTACAATGACCATCTGGAGCGCTTCGGTCTCATCAAGACCGCTTGCGCGTTCCCCCGCCTCTCAGAGACACTACAACGTCTCGACCGTGAGGCGTGTAATAATAACTTAGGGCCTTCCAATGGCAAAGTTTAAACCGAAAGCGTTAAATCTTTCGTTTTTTAACGCACGGAACCTATATCCGCAGCGTGATCTCGTCGCGACCTTTCTTAAAGATCACCAAGTAGATGTTCTTTTAGTGCAGGAGACGCTCTTAAAGCGTGCTAAACGTGATCCAAAAATCGCGAACTACAATATTGTAAGAAATGACCGGGCCGGCCGCGGGGGCGGCACTCTCATTTATTACAAACGATCGTTATATTGTACGCCGGTAGATCCTCCGATACTTACCAATATGGAAGTATCCGTGTGTAGACTAGGAATGACCGACCACCCGTCCATAACGTTAGTCTCAGTTTATCTCTCGCCGAGGAAAGAGCCTCTCAGGTCTGACCTAGAAAAGCTACTTTCGCTCGGTGAATCGGTCATTATAGCGGGTGACCTCAATTGTGGGCACACTTCGTTTGGCAATTGGAGAGACTCCAGTAATGGGGTTAAACTCGAAGAGCTAACGAACGTGCTAAACTTTGATGTCATAGCGCCACCCACTCCCACCCACTTTCAAGACAACTGTATGCCGACAGTGCTTGATGTAGCTCTCATTAAAGGTATCGCGCTTCGGTTACGACTCATTCGGGTCGTACACGAGCTCGACTCCGACCACCGTCCGGTCATCATGCAGCTAGGTCAACCAGACGACTCTAGCCCTCCTTCGGTCCAAGTGGTTGACTATGCCAAGCTAAAACATTATCTTGCGGACAGGCCGTCCTCGTCCAGCTTAGATAGGATCCCGGACGTATTGGGGTCCGTTGCGGACGTAGATCTCGCGATCGATTCCCTGGTCGACCACCTGCAGGCCGGCATCGGAGAGGCCTCGAGAGAGGTCGAAGAGGCGAGCGATCGCCGCTTCGTACTCCCTGCCGACGTGCGGGCGTTGTTGACGGAAAAGAACGCGGCGACTCGTGCGCACGACCACTATCCGACCGAGGAAAACCGCGCACGTTTACGCGCACTTCAAAGATCGGTTAGAGCCCGTATATTAGAACTCAGAAGTCACAGATGGGACGCCCTCGTCGAAGGGCTAAGGCCGTCGCATCTGGCTTACTGGAAATTAGCTCACAGTCTCAAAATAGAGGCTTCTTATCTTATGCCCCCCCTCGAGAGGGGTCCCGGTATACCGCTCGCCTTCGATAGCAGCGACAAGGCGGAGTGCCTCGCCACTTGTCGCCACAGTGTCGATGCAAATACCGACCGGGTCGAGGGTATCGATGGATGCGTGCGGGAGCTGGATAAGCTCCCCGCGACAGAGTCCCTGTCCCCAGTCACGTCTGAGGAGGTTCTTTCCATTATAAAAAGCCTTAAGCTTAGAAAAGCACCAGGTCCCTACGGGATCAGGAATGAAGTACTTAGACTTCTTCCCGATCGCCTCATAGCTCTTTTGGTCTGCATCTTCAATGTAGCCATAGCCCACTGCCATTTTCCAGCCGCCTGGAAAAAGGCCATAGTCATAGGTATCCGTAAGCCCGGCAAGAGCGCGTCGCTTCCCGACAGCTATCGCCCGATCAGTCTCCTAAATACTTTAGGGAAAATGTACGAGCGGATCCTTCTGAACCGTCTCAAGTCAGTAATAGAGGAGAAAGACCTCTATCCGCCTGAGCAATTCGGTTTCCGTGCTAGATATTCTTGCACTCATCAAGTGCACCGCCTCACGGAGCACGTTGCATTTAATTTTGCTGAATTATATAAACCCCGCCGTACACTTGCGGTCTTTTTCGACGTTGCCAAGGCCTTCGATAAGGTCTGGCACGAGGGATTGATCTACAAGTTGTATCACTTTGAAGTCCCCGATAGGCTAATTAAAATAATTCGCGACTATCTAACAGATCGCACCTTTCGCTATAGAGTGGAAGGTGAATTGTCCACGCCCCGTCCACTACGCTCAGGCGTTCCCCAAGGTTCGATCCTGGCTCCTAGCCTATTTAACCTGTACGTCAGTGACCTACCTCGACTCCCGGAGGTCGAGGTAGGGCTATACGCTGACGATACAGTCTTATATGCCTCAGATAGGAATAGATCCCACCTCAGACACAAAGTCCAACGCTCCGTGACCACTCTCGGGAAGTGGTTTAACGAGTGGCGTATAGCCGTTAATCCCTCGAAGAGCGCCGCGATGCTCTTCGATGCGGATTCGTCACAGATACCGTGGAAGCTTAAACCTGTTAAGCTCTACGATAATCCGATTCCGTATGTAAGAGAGACCAAATATCTAGGGGTAACCCTAGATAGTAGGCTCTCTTTTAGACCCCACATCCGTAAGGTTAGGAACAGGGCCGCGTGGGTCCTGGGCCGGTTGCATCCTCTGTTGTGTTCGGTGAGTAAAATGTCCACGCGACATAAGCTCACGCTCTACAAGACGTGTATTCGACCAATTTTGACATACAGTTGCGCCGTGTTCGCACATATGTCCGAGTCGAGTTTCAAACGGTTACAATCGATACAGAATAGGTTCCTCTATCGTCTCACCGGGGCCCCGTGGTATGTTCGAAGCGTAGATCTCCATAGAGATATGGAGCTTCCTTCGATACATGCCTACGTTAAACAGCTCTCCCGTTCGTATTTCGACACCGCGTCGAACCACGCGAATCCGTTAATAAAAACAGCCGCCACTTATGTTCCGGCACCCACGGACATCCGGTGCAAACGCCGGCCGCGCAATATTTTTATTGATCCCGACGATCACATCGAAAATTCGAATAAATATTACACATCCGTCTCTCCAAACAGAGCGTGCCAGCGCCCACGCCCGCGTAACCACCGTTCTCTCCGCAGAGGGCGGGCGGTCAATTTCGCTCCAGCACACCCGTCACGTCCACCCTCTCTAGCGGTAACCCAAGCCTAGGTCCGTTCCTCGGTGTGAAACCCTTGGGTCAGGCAACCGCCCGCGCGATACAAGTGACACTGTACGTGCATCACTTAGCTACCTACATACAACACTACACACGTATGAACATACACACGTGCACACCACACAGGTACATAGGTTCTGTGAGGGACCTTTTTTTTTCTTTTTTTACGCTAGTTAGTTAGCGCTCGTTAGTGTAGAAACATTCCGATTACTGAATACACATACGCACGGTTCCTTCCTTCCTCCCAGGAGGAAGGGAACGTGCCTATGTGTATAAATTAGTTAGCTCGAATCGTAGGTGTAGGGATTCGATTAGATCGCGACTTATTTGCGAACGCGGCGACCGCCCGAGCCGAGGTCCGGCCACTTTGGCACCCTCGTGCGAGTCGTCCACAAAACTTTCGCGGCTGAGTGCCCTCTGCGCTCGCCCCCAAGTCCGGTGAAGCTGTAAAAGCCGCAGCGGCTTTAGGGCCCCTAAGGCTAACAGTGTAGTCAGTTCTAAAAAAAAAAAAAAAAAAAAAAAAAAAAAAAAAAAAAAAAAAAAAAATACAACCGTTGGGCAGCTGCCCGCCAGACATAACACCCGTCTGGTCGGAGGATCCTCCCTTTTCTATGGCGGATGAGGAACTTTACTCTCTGTTCCTCACCTCCGCTAAACAGGTAATAGGTATCTTTAGTAACTGATCAAAGGCAATTTTTTTTTGTTTGTAATAGCCAAACTCACGACGAATAGTATAGGCTATCTAACATTAGGCTACAACTCTCAGCAATCCTTAAATATTGATTTATGTTAAGTTGGAGGTGGAAGCCCTTCCGAGCTGCTTTATCCGCTTGCGCTGTCGTAATAGTTAATGATACGTAAATATAATGTTCTACAAAAATATTGGTCCTGAGTATATCTAAAAATAAATCCGCGATAGCATATGCTTATCTCTTATACAAAATCCAAAATAATTTGTACTTGCGGGAAAAACAATTATCATACGCTACACGGATTCGTTTGTGTTGAGGTGTTTGTCGTATAAAATTAACACAGGTGAAACCGTCGGCCACAGCTAGTTTTATTATAAAGAGGTATTGAACAATTAAAACTGCAGATAGAAGCTAGTATAATAATAATATATCAAAATCGAACACACTGCCTTACGCAACCGTGTAAACAGCTTCATCAAGTGACTCGCTCTACTGGATCGTAAATAACTCCCACACCTCGCATAAGAGGCCGTCTTGATCGTTCACAATAGAGGGCGGTGCGAACGCATTATGCTAATAACTTCCAAAGAGGATTAACTTTAAAAATTGCCTACAACATTATAACTTAACCTGCGTACCAGTGTTGCCATTCATTGCGAAATTCCGGGATTAACAATATCCAGTTTTTTTATGGCTCACACTTTTTTATTGCTATAATTATATTTAACGTTAACCAGTGTGATATCTAGTTTGTGAACCAAATAAAATTAAATAAACTCAACCTAATATGAGTGGACTCAATGCAAGTATTCTCAACATTGCTTAAACTATGTTACATTGGACAGAGAAACCTAAATAGTCACCTTAAACTTTCTTAAGTAGAATCTAATCGATTTAGAAAAGTTAAGTTCATTATCGATTTGAAAATGCGTTTGTTTAAGAACTTATAACTAAATTATTTAAGATTTAAGTTGAGTTCGTAGTTACGTTGGCGGGCTAAGGCAAGGTCATTGCTATGCAATAAACAATAATTCTGTCTTTTACATAAAATAACTAATTTAGGCTAACGTGGTAGTTGCAAAGGCATATGCCTGAGAACTAGTAACGAAGCACTATTATATTCCTACTGATTGGGCTAGTTACCATAACTAGCATGTTGAATTTAAAATGAAAGTGAATTGTGTTCTGTTTTTTTTTATTTTTTTTTATTTTTTTTATTTAGAACTGACTACACTGTTAGCCTTAGGGGCCCTATCCAAAAACAGAGCCGCTGCGGATTTTACAGCTTCACCGGACTTGGGGGCTAGCGCAGAGGGCACTCAGCCGCGATAGTTGTTAGGACGACTCGCACGAGGGTGCCAGAGTGGCCGGACCTCGGCTCGGGCGGTCGTCGCGAATGCGAAAAGGTCGCGATCTATCTAATTCCCCCTAATCCTAAGAAAATTCGAACTAACTAACATATACTCATATGCACGTTCTCCTCCTCCTGGGAGGAAGGAGGGAACCATGCGTATGTGTATTTAGTAATCGAAATAGTTTTTCTACACTAACTAGCGCATTAGTCTAACTAGCGCAATAAAAGAAAAAAAAGGTCCCTTACAGAACCTATGTACCTGTGTGGTGTGCACGTGTGTGTGTGTTCATACGTATGTAATGTTGTATGTGGGTAGCTAAGTGTTGCACGTATAATGTCACTTGTAACGCGCGGGCGGCTGCCTGACCCAAGGGCTCCACACCGAGGAACGGACCTAGGCTTGGGTTGCCGCTATAGAGGGTGGACGTGATGGGTGTGCGGGAGCGAAGTTGACCGCCCATCCTCTGTGGAGAGAACGGTGGTTACGCGGGCTTGGCGGTGGCCCGCTCTGTTTGGAGAAGCGGTGGCATAGAACGCGTTTGCTGTTTCGATTTAGTCGAGCGGGTCAATGAAGATATTACGCGGCCGGCGTTTACTATGGCAGGCATTGGAGTCAGGGACATAGGAAGCTGCCGCTTTGATTAACGGATTCGCGTGGTTAAACGCGGTGTCGAAATATGAGCGAGAAAGGTGTTTGGCATAAGCATTATCGAAGGAAGGTCCATATCTCTATGGAGATCTTCCATACGAACATACCGAGGGGCGCCGGTAAGGCGGTGAAGAAACCTATTCTGGATGACTTGTAAACGATCCCAATTATATCTCGGCATATGTGCGAACACAACGCAGCTATATGTCATAATCGGTCGGATACACATCTTGTAGAGCGTAAGCTTGTTTCTCGTAGACATTTTGCTTGCAGCACATAACAGAGGATGCAATCGGGCGAGGGGTTGTGTTCTGTATTTATAGATTACTTTTATTTATAAGTGTATCATCTTTTTTTCTAATATCTGGGGTTTCCGGTTATATCGCTGGCAACACTACTACCCACAATGCGATTCTCATTTAATTTTAATTTCAAACGTTTACTAAAAACTATTAAGATTTACATATTAAGTAATTTATTTCTTTAATACTGTGTGGTCCGATTCTCGAAGAACGTATATGTCTATAAAGATGATAAGCAATTAACTAAATCCATGTGAATTCTTTGGGTCGTAATTTTTATTACTTCGATGGTACTTACAATAGTATAGTCAAAATGGACAAATAAAGAAAAAGTGAAGGAAGATAGTACAGTTTTTTTATTGTTATGTTTCAGTTTTCACCAAGCATATGTTCGTCCCAATTAAGTCGTGTACAAATTCCCTACGTACTCACTGCTATCTTACTATCTGACACAAATTCTAGCGAAAGACCTTACACAATCAGCAGTCTGCACTCGTCATTTTATTGTAGGTGTTAATATTATGCTGGTATATTTGTAAAATTTGTAAACTATAATCAGTTAACAGGTTCTTAAAACAATTATTATTTTATACATTACAAAAAAAAAAACACAGTACTTTTTAAACCGTTTTTCATATACATAAAAGGCAATGATGAGTAAATAAGTATATTTCGTAGACATAATAATATTTTATGTGATGTACGAAAGCAAAATAATCAGATGTTATTAAGACTATAAATTTGGACGACATAATATTCTTGAAAGGAAATCATGAGAAACTCAAGTCAGGTTATTAAATAGCGTTCATAATATGTGACCCCACTTGGTGTAAAGGAAAAGGAAAGTCGGAAATAGAGCGGTATGGACTTTAGATGGCTATACTGAACCTGGCTATAACTATGAAAAATTCTATAGACCAAACATTAAAACCAAACAATAAAAGTTTAACCTAACCCAGGTAAGAAATATTTTTAAACGAGACATTTTTACATTTACTTGTCTTTTTTGTTACTGTGTTGTAACAAATTCAAAAACACCAATATTGGTTGGAAATTAATCTAACATTACTGAATCTTTTTTCTCGTCCGTTATTTCATTTTTTAAATAAAATTCTATACACTAAATTCCTTTTTCAGAGATTTTTTCCCTTTATTTAATGTTTTGAATTTTTACTATAATTGCATCCTGTATACTATTTTCTAGAAATTATAAATAAAGTTCATCGATGGAGGAACTTAAAGCATCCAGTTTGAAAGCACCTAGAGAGTTGAAAGATTAATTACAGGCTTCCACGGGCGCGCCTTTGAAAACGACTTGTTCGCTATGATTCATAGGTTAACATTTTCTTACGTTTATTATAAGATACGATATTTTAAACAGTGTTTAAACAAGTTTTAATAGCACTTTATTTTGTATAAATCTTGGTTAGTTGTTGGTACAATTAGATATAATTGTCTATTATTAAAGTGGGTAATGTTATAGTTTTATAAAGGTATAAGGAATCTATTCTAGTCAACTTAAGGCCGCACGTGTAAACGTTTGAATCTGAAACCTCCAATAAGTCTGAGCTTGAAAGCCTTTCCTTTACTGAAGTAAAGGAAACATGTCAATGCATACTTACCTTTAAATTTACTCGTATATACTTTTCAATTTTGCCATTGCCTTCATTATCAATGTCACTCAATGGTCAAAATAAAGGGTTATGTTCGGAGTTTTTAGCGTAATCAAATACGAAATGTGGAGATCCGCACAAGAGCCAAAGTCATATCTAAGAATTATTCAACCTAAATAATAGTGACGGAGGCACGTGGCTCCCTGAATGGATAGTCAAAAAGTGGAGACTGGAGACTAGTGGCTACGTACCGGAAAAAGCACCGTAAGCAGACCTTTTATATAGTCCACTGAAAGTCCAAAGGTTGCGAAAATCCAATGGATACGAGAAACGTAGGATCTGTCTTCAAGTGAATCCTGTTTCCAGCAATGGACGTCATTCAGTTCAATGAATGGGTGGATAGATAAGTACTACATTTATTCTTTATAGGTACTACTACTACTGGAAAACCGTGGCGCATGGAAATCTATAAAAGCCAAGGAAAATACCTTACCAGCATTCTTCACATGTATGAAGAGATAAGACCTATGTCCAGCAGGACATGATGATGATTATGAAAGTCTGTTTTGAAACACATAACAGCCTATTCCGGTAGCAGCACTAGAGCCATGTATACTATATCTATCGTCACTTAGTATTACGAGTACTAGTAAGGCTTTTGAAAGTTTGCAAACAGGTTCACACTTCCGCAAAGGGTGATGTTAGTAATGTTAGAAAAAAAAACGGAATACAGGTCAATTGCTATCCATAAATAAGCAAATGAATCTCTATTCCGTATTCATTCTTCGCCGTTAACATTGTTTTTAATATTTGAAAACCAAAATTATAACCGTTAGTTAGAATAACTTGTACAGTAGAATTGTGTTCACAGAAAGGAAAACAACGTAACAAAACAGGACTTTTGTCGGTAAATACCGGTCAAATCCGGTTCGAGCCGGTTCCCACAGTGAGTAACATAATAACGGCCAATTGGACTGGAGATTCCCGTCACGTAGTAATTCCGGGCAACCGCGTCGCGCTCTGTCGCACTCCGACGACCAGACATTGAATAGAAATTGGTAGGTACAACTGCAACACTGTACCAAAAACCCGAAATGGGGACACTATTTGAAACTAAATTCGCTTTAACATTCTCCCATATGAATATGTATATAGAAATTATATAAGACTTTTTATCGGGATCTTGAGCTGGCATGTTGCGGTTTTTGTTTTGATTCATAAACATAAACTTAGGTTCTTTGACTTTGAATATTGGAAGCATTTCACATGGTATAGGTTGGCTATTGTGTATACGTGAAGTGCTTTATAAATATAGACTGGAAACATGCAATTTAAAATGTTACAAAAATTATCTGGATAGTTATAACAAGAAGCCACCATCTTGTTAGTCCCCACTTTGAATATTACGAAAATACTACGAACGCTTAAAAACATTCACACTGGCAAGTGCTTTTTGCGTAGCTAAATAAAAAAGAAGTAATTTTAATATAATCTTTTAATTGAACTGTCATCGCTGAAGTACTCGCTAACGACAAGTTTTTATTTTCATAAAAGTTATGACTAGACTTCCGTTTTTGATTTCGATCTTATTTTCTGCAATATAAATAAGTTATTGTCCGAGTATGTAATTAATATTGTTTTTTTTTTTTTATTTTGGTTACTGGATGTACATCAGTTGATCCAAATACGCAACACGCCTAAGCGTACCACTATGGCAAATGGCATAATGTATTGATGGTGGTCGTGAACCAAAGTAGTACCTAAGTTATTAAAACTTACCTGGAAATTTTAACATAATCAAAAACTTATTTTGTGCGCTGTTAATTCGAATTCACTTCATTTGAAAATATAGCTATATCACGTAAGATGTCATTAGCGTTACAATACTAATCTAAATCTAATTGTATATATAATAATATGTAATTAAGATAATCAAAAACTTATTTTGTGCGCTGTTAATTTCGAATTCACATCACTTGAAAACAACAGCTATATAACGTAAGATGTCATTAGAGTTACAAACGTAATCTAAATCTAATTGTTTATATAATAATATGTAATTGGTTTCTCGGAAACGGCACCAACGTTTTGCATGTTTCTATATATAATGTTTTTCATTCCGAGTTTATCTAGATAGGTGTTCTTCCTTCTTTATTTTAACACTGAGCGCATAAAATACCGCAAATGTATAAATTTATGTATTTTATTATTATTTGTATATGTATCTCGTAGAAATCTATTATTGCTCGAATAAAATCGAACCTAAAACAAACCGAGAATAATCTATAAAGCTTTAAGGTTTAATCGTGTCTAGAAAACCGGTAAACGTCCAAAATAAACGTTATTCGAAGGAAATCTGAGTTGTTCCTACAAAAATATAGTTTCACCAAGCGACGACACGACGGGAAAATTTTAAATAGGTCGCAACTCTACAGTTTCAATCCCCCGCGGCGCAGCCTGGTGCTACGTGGATCCACTAAGCCAAATTTTAAGGTGAATTCATACTTGAATTGTCTCATGGATTTGTTTAACACAATTCTTTTTTTTAACCTTAGTATAGCTTATCAAGTAACGGCACTTGATGGTGGTAATTTGATAGTATCTACAATCGGTAATTCATCGCCGGTTGTCGTTGTCCCGAAACGCGACAAACCAAAAGAGAATAACTGTGATAGGTTTATCACTATGTGTATGGTGGTAGCGACTCAGGCAATTACAGATAATCTACTGCCTCGCTTGATTACGGCAGGTATACTGGCTGATCCTTGAATGCAAGACACTTAAAGGTAATCTCCCATGGACCGTAATATTACGAACGGACATGGACCAGCCCGCACCGATGCATCATGGGAAGGGTGTCGTCTGTGAAGCACTTTCAAGTCCGTAGCCTTAACGTTCGGTGCGAGACTGTCTGTGTTCGTCGACCGTGAGTAAGAATCCGCAATATCACGAACCGTTTGAGGCAACTTTTATCGTTTAGCTTTACCCTACGACTCTGGAGCGAAACAGTAACCATAAACGTCCAACAATTTAGGAAGTTGTAGTCAATTACAGGAAATGAGAACAACGAGAGGATATTTTGGGAGTTTTTGACGGGATCTTGAAGTGACATGTCGTGATTTTAATTTTTTATTCATTAACTTAGGTTTTTCGACCCTACATTATGTAATATTGGTGACATTTTGCGTTATATAGTTTGGTTGTTGTGGATAAGTGAATTATAAATACAAAGTGGAAAACATGTATTTTGAGATGTCACGAAAACTAGCTAGATAGTTCTGACAAGGGAGCCGCCATCTTTTTAAAAGACCCTACTTTAGATATTGGAAAATTTTACGAAGGATTAAAAACTTTGACACTAGCAAGTGCTTTTTGCGGCACCAAAACCAAAAGAAAAAGAGGCTACATAGGTGCGTTGGTGTTGGGTCGATTTTTTTAAATCGTGTATAGGTTTAGCTTTAAGACAGTGACACGCTAAGCCTAGTGCAGAAACTGGCTCTTAAATGCAGCTGCTGGAACACACCTTTTGATTCATGACGACAGATTTTGAACTAGAGTGTGGTAGCTAGAAAAGCCCTACCACCATGCTATAGTTTCATCACTATGTTTTTCTTCAACTAAAGCTCAGGCTCGTTGCAGGGATTCGAACTAACGTCGATAGATGCGGTATCCATACACACTACCACAGACAACTGAGCCAAGAAACCATGGCTCTATGGCACGGGTGAAACCATGAGCTACAGAGGTTGTCAGCTGCCTCCTCCAAAGCTAGTTTCTCACCTCCTACACTCTCTCAGGTTTCCATTTCGCTTATCTGACTCGGATATCGGCACGCATTTTCGTTTTGCGTCGCCGGTTTATTTTTATTCACTTCGTTTCGCCCACCGAGCCATGCCGCAGTTTAACGAATTCCCTTTCACTCTGTTAGTTTAACTGTCATCAGCATGGAACATTGTAAACAGTTTCATTTACTCTGTGCGTATTGTTCAGTCCAGAGTGGATAAGGGTGGCTTTTGTGATTTTCACTTTCTTTCTTAAATCCTTTGTCCGTGTTATTTTTTGCATGAATTTTTTTAACTGAATTATTTAAAATCGCTTTGTTTCCGATGTTTTGTTCTGAGAACGTCAGTAGGGCTTTTATTTCTTATTTATAAATTTCGACAGTATGCACAAGTGATATGAATTCGAAATAACAACTTAGAATATTAATATAGAAATGCCCTAAATCTACCTAGACAGTTTTAGTACGTTGGCCACAAATTTACTAAAACTTGGCTATAATAACATTGGAAAAGAAAATGTCATAACTTCATGATAGGCTTTTCTGGTGTGTGCTTCTGAATATAAACTATACAACTATAGCATTGATAGTGGCCTATTATGCATTAATTACACCGTAGATTTTTTCTTATGAAAGAAAATTTAAAATACGATTATACCTACAAGGAAGGTCGCATCTTGCCGTTTAATAATTAGCAAAAATTAATTTTAATAGACACGTAAACATGGCAGACGAGAATTATGATATATCGTTCTTGATAATAAACAAATCTATAAAATAAACCAACTTTATTGGCCACAGTGAATATTGTTCACAGGACATGCATTTTGAAATCCAATTAATGCGGAATAGTATCAGAGAATATATTAATTATTCTGACCTTTATGTATATTTTTCTTAAGTTATACTAAAACAGAACAATTTCTTGCATGTTAATGTAAGCACATTATTTGTAATTTAATTATTTTTTATTTAATTATTTGTAAGTACAAACGTTTGCATAATTTTCGTAAGTCACCGGTCCTTTATCTTTTAATAAATCCTGTACATGTAATATTTTTTCCAAATTTCCCGATGGACATACTATATTAAATATACTAATCACGAATATATCATGGAAAATTTTTGTATGTTCGTCTGTCTATTTGATTTAACTTAAATACAGCTTGACCGATTCTTATGAAATTTTGTATAAGGAAAGCTTGTGTCATTAGTCAATTTGATAGGCTGCAAGAATTTTCAGTATTAGATACTCTTCGAAAAGGAGTAAACCAAAAAAAAAACTTTACCGATTTTGACGAAATTTTATACACAGAAAGTATAAGCTATACCATAACTGATGGGCTATAAAAATCTTCAATATTAATTTTAGAAATTGCAAAAAAAAATTTTTTTTAATATTTCTCTTCTAAAATTCTTTTTTACCGATTCTTTTAATTTTGTAGCCGGGAAGCATTCCTACTTTATTCTATAATTTATATGGGATAAGATTTTGATGAAATTTTGTACACGGAAAGAATAATTTAATGTCATTTCTTAATTGATCGGCTATACGAATTGTTAATATTACGAGTAAAAATAAATTTACGAGATGAAAATAAGTACTGCGTAGCAAACGCGTGCGGAACCAGGGGTACACCGCTAGTATTAAATAATCCTCTAAACATAATACCTATTAATAAACAGATAAATAATGTAATATTAGGCGACATAAATACAAGCTCAATCAAAAGAATTCAAATCGTTACCAAAATGAATCCAATTTAATAAATAAAGTATCAATATATGTAACTGCCGACCAAAGGAGACGGTAGCGTGTTGTCGTGGAATCGAACCGGAGTACCTTATTGATCGGACACTAATACCCTATAATCCACTTACGGAGTCTCCGGTAAGTATAACTGACAGCGGATTAAATATCCACGTGAAAGTAGATTTCGTTGAAGAATATTTATAAGTGGTACGTAGCAATTTAATTAACATATCAATTTGAAACTTTAAAAAACATGATTTGTAACGACGATGCTAGGAGGCAGCGTGCTGTGATGCTGTTTATAATCACACCTATCCCGGTAGACACCACTCTCGGCTTCATACTCCCGAGTGTCTAGTTGATCCGATCGAGAAGCAAGCTCCTTTGTATTCCTGTCACCTATCAACTTTTGTAGCATACCATAACATACCATCAGGCCAGTATCCCCGAAGGGTTAAGCAGAGGTGTACTAATGTACACCCACAGTTCGCCGGGAATGCTTTAGGTCCCATGTAATAAGGGGCGTGTTTATTGCCATTAATCGGGCACGAAGCCAAACTCCGAGTTGCTACTGAGAATTTCATAGAAAGACCCATTAACACGTTGCATGACCTGGGAATCGAACCCAGGACCTCGAGCTTAGGACCACTAGGCTAATAAGTTAATTTGTAGGCAGTCTATGAATATTCAGTGAAGTATTAATCAAATGCCAATACGAATATCGTCAGCACAATTTAGACACGAGATGCAAAAATCCATTGCACACTACTCCATAAAAAAATGCTCGATTTTTTAAAATGTACACTCATAGTAGTATAACCAATTCAAATACGTAGACGTCATTTCATTCAACATAATTTTGTTTTTGTCAACGGTTTTCTAATACAAAGCTTTGTCATTTCTAAAGTGTTAGCTAACTAGCTACCTAACTGGCTTGCATTTATTGAAGCCTCAAGTTCAGAAAACCTTGAACACTGGTTAAAAAATAATATGTAATCATATTACTAAATTATAAGTAATAATAAGTGTATTGAATGACAGCCTGTCACACGAACTCCAAATCAACAGACGTGCATCGACGTTAACCGTTAATTAGCAAATGGATTTGCACAACCACAAATGTTTTTGGCAAACATGGACCTCGATGCCGTATTGATAGACAGCTTGCCAAATCATGAATTCTGAATGTAATTATTCAGAGTGTATTGTCAAGAATATTGTTACGCCAACTAATTTAGGGAGTTGGACAAGTTATCAATTACAGTTGTTGGAACATGCCAATAGCTAATTAGGCGAGCTTTTAAAAATGTTGTTGTGATGTGGATTCACCACGATTTTTTCTTTCACAAGCTCCAACTTCAACCAAAATCGATCTGAATACGTGATTACTCAGGCATAAGCACTTCAAATGCCAACATATTGTCTTGACTGCCTTGGGCTTCTGATTCAGCTATTGCATATATTTTCCTAATAAGATTCACTGTGAGAAGTTTGTAGACCGATTTAACTTATGTGAACAATGAAGATTATAATTAGCTTCTGATCTTTCGGCAATGATCGCTGTTCTAACCATCATCATCATAAAGTACAGTAATTTTGTCGTATTAGGACAAAATTGCCAATGGAAATACTACAAAAACCGAAACCAAGGATAATAACAATAATAAACAAACGAAAGAGAATTTGGTTATTATTATAAAGCAAATAGAATACGTTTGTTAAATACATTATGGAATCTAGTTTAAATATTTTATCAGTGTGATATAAAATTCACGAAGAAAAGTCTGTGGCGAATCAATAATTCAAGAAACTGTTGAATTATTGCAATGCGACGGAGATCATCGCCTATATTCCCGCGGCTATTGATACGCGCCTCGGAATATCCCTCGGCTATTGTAAGCCGTGCTGAGCCAGAATATCTATTGTATAGAAATATATTTATACTTCCATTGTGTTAATGTACTGGAGAGATAGAAACTGCGCAGAAAAATGTAAGAACTAAAAGCACTAAATGAGCCACGAGTTTTTCATCATGATCGTGACCCAGCCGATTATAAATGCCCTGGCATTTCACAAACTCATAATTGACATTGACATTGATGTTGACACTCCTACTGCAGATCTAAACAACACTTACTATTTCATATCAGAACCTTCTAACTTTTCGCTACATCAAAAATATCGAAGACAAGCTGTGAATACTTTATCTAAGAAATATTATACAGTCATGTCTCACTAACACGGTTTGATTTTTTAAGGAAAAATAGCAAATTAATCTGAAACAGGACTACAGTTTTAATTTAAGTCAGTCAATGGTACTTCTTCTTCTGAGGATTGAATTGAAACAGCTTTGTGCTGACCATATACTATTCAGATCGCAGTGCACTGTTGCTTAGCAGCAGAAATAAATGTGCCGTTACCGTTTCTATACTACTCTTATTTATATCTGCTTATCTTATATATCATAATCATTGTTTACAGTCATTAATAATTCAGAGAGCCTTTAGAAGTGGCGATATCGAGAAATCTCCGTTTCCCAGACACGTCTTTCATAGCTGAATATTATTCGCCGCGGCTTTACGGCTTTCCACGATGAAGGATATATTGGCTATTGTGGACAACAATACTCCATTCTACAGATCTGAACAATGAATTATATTAATTTGGTATTACAGAACCTTAATCATATCGCTTTAGGAGTTAACAGTTTAAAAATCTAAATTAGTGAAAACAATAATTATAATCTTGTTTTCAGAACTGTTTTTTAATATGCTACCTTTTATATACTATTTACTTACTGATTACTTATTAATTTACATTACTTGGTTTTAACTCTCCAGCTCCCTTGGATGGCAAATTCACCAATTTCACGTACATTTCTGTCATGTTAGGGGTTAAATACACTAATATTTAGAATCAGATGCAACGCAGTGATTTTACAAACCCAAAGTAAGGATAGAAGGAAATTCATAAATTTCTGTTAGAATACATTTTCATTATAATCTTAACAACCTTCTGTAATATACGCCGTTTATCTTTTTTACTTCAACAACCGATACGTTCTTCTCTCGCAAGTTAGCCTCATGGTCACTTAGCTCCAATGACAAGTTATCACCATCTAACGAAGGCTCATGCATCAGCTTCAAGGCTTCACGATCATCGAGTAATTTTTTATGATGATCTTGTCCTCGACCCAACAGTGTTCTGTTTAGGTAAACGGAAGCTATAAAAAACTTGTTAAATGGTTTTATGCCATATACTGGCTAGTTCTTATTATCATTTATGAGCAACGATAACACAATAATTATTACTATTGCAATAATGCAAATGGTGGATGGTGGATTTCCAGAGCTGTTCCGGTAAAAGGGGTTCAAAGTGAAATAGGGTGAAGAGAAATTTCTTTGGAGTTTTACTTGGGGCAGTCCATCTGGTGAATTACATGCACCTTAGGGAATATCGTAAACAAATAACCTTGTGTTGTGTAGCTGCGGTGAGTGAAAAGTTTCCAGAACTGCTTGTGGTAGGAGTTTCAAAGTCGATAACCCGCTAGTTATACCTATGGTATTTATTACAAGCGTCCAGAGGCTAGAGTAGCGGCTTACCATCAGACGAACCGTATGCTTATTGGATACGTTACGGTGATTGTAAGTTAACAGTGTGCATAAAATTTTATTTTTGAAAAGACTCATTCGGTTCCACGGTTCATATTTTACGTCAAACTCGCTCGGAGAATGGTCGTGTCTGGATAACTTACTCTCTTACCAATAATCGGTAATTTATGGAGAAATGCGATTAAATGCATTATCACCATAAGTAAATTAGGTTTCATATAGGTTAATTATACCATATTTTGTTAATGGCTTTGTTCCCTTGGGTTTTGGTAATACCATTTCACCGTTTTTTACGCTATTATATTTTGGTATCAACAAACTTTATGTTTCACTACATGACTTTAAGAGCATAATAAGTGTCAAACTATAATTAAGCAATGATTATACCTGGAGCCATCAGAAAGATTGTCCTCTTTATGCTTTAATATCCCGTCGATAAATAGCTTTGAAGCTATCTTCGCAAACTCGTTAGCTAACTTCTCCAAATATTCAACCGATAATATTGTACCGAATGTGTCGAACAACCTTCTGGGTTGTATCTTTATTAAAACCTGTTTATCTTCACTACTGAATGCAGAAGATAACGAAGATAGAAATAATAATTGTATTAATATTGACACCATTTTATTTCTGCAATCTGTATTCTTTTTGTTATATGTATAATATAATTAACACTTCAAATCCCCATTTATTTACCAATATACTACTAACACTTTTGATTTAAACTAACTGTCTCTTTAAACATAAATGATTTTTTATTATTATTATTTTATAAATACGATTCTATTGCTTCATTAACTTCGTTCTCAACCATCTTATTAACCAATTTGAAAATTTGTTTCAATATTAAATATTTCATTAATTAGACATTCAATTTTTAATAGTTGTATACTTTATTTTTGACGCAATTATATATACAATAATACATGAATAAACTGAAGTTTCCTTAATAATTCTGAATTCGAATTTTCCGGTTTTATTTTTATCTAATGAAATGGCTGGAGATTTAATTGAAAATTAATTTCACGTTTCAAATTAATCGTGTTATTGAATTTCACCAACATTGTACGAGGTAATTCTTTAATGTAGCTGAAATTATTCGCCATTGTATTTATTTATCACAATTAAAAGCACACAACATAGAGTCCCAAAATAGAATAAGCTGTATTTTGGTAGTTGGTTCTTTCTGAAATTAATATAGATATCGGCTTCCCTCTTATCTATTCAAGTTATGTGATATGGATTTATATTATGTAGATACGAAAAACTATCCATTGTAACGTTATTGAAAAAAAAAGAAATGACAAAATGTTATATTTGTCTATCTTTAGTAACTGAAATAACGGATAGATAGGTTATTGAAAACGGCGTGTGTTTGAGTACTTATATAAATACTTGTATGTGTGTAATCAAGCGTACGAAATATTTTATGCATATTTATAAATATTGATGTAAAATGTTTATTGGTGTAAGTTATAATTTTAACGTAACATAGATGTTTTAAATGCTCTCGCACTTTGCACATATCATGGTGAACGCATCCACATATTTATTGGATAATCCAGAAAACTCCCGGAGCAAAGCATTATTATGAAATTTTTTATCAAATGTATGGTAGTCGCGTTATCATTCTACTTATTTACGATTACGAATTTTTCAAATTGATTTTATACGAGCGAAACAGCAATAATAAGTTAGTCTCCGATTTAAATTTAATATAACTTAAAGCAATCAATGAAACTGTTAATAAATTTCATTTCTATGAAATTGGTATAAAATTAATCCACCGGGGACTTCCACGAATTAAAGCAATAGGTCAGACCGATTAAACGCAATCACGATATTATAGAAAATTTAATAGTGGCTAATATTAGATGATACGTGGAACGTATTTCTGGTAATTGTGATAGGCAGATCTTGGTTTTTTTGACATTAAAAGGAACAATAATGTCCGGTGATAGGGCGCAGATGTAACGGCAATGAATCGATTTGTCCAATTAACATTTAATAAAAAACATCATGTAACTCCACTACTTCGTTTTAGTCACTCCTTAATAAATGCTCACTAAAGATATGTATTTTTTGAAGTTAAAAATTCTTACGTAACCGTTGTGATTTGAAATTCGATGAAAAGAAAAAACGACACTAAAAAGAGAAACACATACATCTATAGGATTTAGACTGCGAGGGAATGAGATATAATGTATTATACACGGTTAATGTTAGTCCTGATTTTTACAGCCTAGCTGTGTATCAACCAGACTTATACGCACTGTTGTATGTACAGTACGAGTGGTCGATTGCCCGAGTGCCGCTGATTTAGGACTTTTAAAAAGAGTTTAAAGAAGATATTTTTTATGTTTTTCTAAACGTTACCCTTCTATCACGTGTAAACTGGACACTTGATTTTTTTCTCAATGTTTAAGCTTACGTGTAATGTTGGAATAATGAATAAATCCTGTAACTATTTGCTCATTTTGTTTGTTTTGATAAACATATACACAAACATGGATATTTTTTACTTGAAAATCAAATTCAGAAATACTTCATCCAGTTTAGACCATTACAAGGCACTTAACGAATGTCAAAACACTGCCAGCGGATCGGAATACATTCCAATCATACAGCAAGAAACTCGATCGGGTTTATGAATAAATTTCAAAGTAATTTTTTGCGTATATAAAAATGAAGGCAACCTGAATCTTTTATATTCCCTAATGTACCTATCGCTTTCTTTCGTGTGCTGTTGCTCGTGGTGTTCTTATAGGTTTTTGTCCTCCTTCTTAATTATAAATACATATTTGGCATGTTTATATGTTTTTCTTGAAGTTACTCTTGTTTTTGTACTAACAGAAAGTTTATAATAATATAAACTACAACTATTTTTCTTGTATTGTAAAGTTCACGTTTTTACTTTTTTTACTCTTTTTATAACGGCACGTCCATCTTTGGTACTCAACAGAAGACCAGCGTTGGTTATTTACAACCAGCAGTATACTGAGCTGAGGCCGTTTTGTAGCAACTAGCATTTGATTTTTATTTATGTAAGTATTTGTTAATATTTTTCCAATGTTTGTAGTTTCAAATGTATTTGCTACAAATAAATCTTTCTTTCTTTTCTTTCTACCCATTAGCCTAGTGATCGTAAGCACGACTGCTATGATCGAAGTCCTGGGTTGGATTCTCAGGTCAAGCAAATCGTTATTGGGTTTTTTTATGAAATTCTCAGTAGCAGCTCGGAGTTTGGGCTTGTCCCCGAATAATGCAATAGCCTCGCCCCCTATTACATGGGACCTTAAATCATACCAGGTGAACTGTGGGTCTCTGCCTAACCCTCTGAGGAATACAGTCGTGATGATCTATTATCTTTACAGTGAATTTTAATATTTAGTGAATGTACAGAGATACTTGTAAACATCACTATCATTCACATATTGATCCACCCTATATATAATAATCCTTTCGACAATAAAACTTAGATTACATGATTCTTTAACTCATTATCTGGCAAATCGACAATTTTCTTAGCAACATTATTCTCAACTCTAACACAATTACCTGAAAAACTTTTGGTCTTTGGTCTATTTCTAATATTTATTGAAATTGTACCGGCGGTTTGCAAGTTCAAACTTATCTTAGTTCTCCCAAACATACAATAAATTTTCAAGGATATATTAGGAGGGTAAGGTTAAGATACAAAAATACTAAAAGTTCTAATTCCTAAAAGTAAAAAGATATTAAAGTAACGCTTTAATAGTTATAATTAAAATAGTGTATTTTTCTCTATTGCTTAGTTGCATAAAAATTAAACATTGTCTTGTAATGAACAGCGCGCTGTATTCGTAGTAGCCAAGTTATACACAAATCAATATTGCCTATATCCGAAAGTTCCCCTTCAATTATGTACCGAGGTCGAGGTATCCGGTAGCGCTCGACTTAGATATGCATTATTAACAACATCGGATACAGCCCGTCTAGTGCTTTGTAAAGAATCTTTTACACGCCAAATAATACTACGATAGTTTCACGACATTTCAAATTCAAATAACTTGTATATCGAGGGGTTCAAACGCTTAATACATTTATCTATTCAATACATCCTGAGAAGGCAATCGGGAACAAGAAAACTATGTACCGACAGTTTGAAAAACCTGCAAGTTGTAGAGAAGAATTTCGGCTACAAACTTTCATTTTTACTAGCGATCGCCCTAAGCTCGAAATTCAACCAGCGACTTTTTGATCATAGACTATTTTCTGTTTGGCATTTGCAGTATTCATGAACCTAAACAATGAGTATTATCTACATCACTTGCTGTCACTTTTCCTTGAGTGACAATGTCAATATTTTGGGAGGTCTAAGTTCAATGGCAATTTCATATATTAGTAACAGATATTATAAATATATTTTAGCTTTCTGCACTCCTTCTCCATATAAACTTTAACCGTGCCAAATCTCACAGACTTCCGTGCAACGCAATATGTTTAAAAAGGTACCGAAAGCTTTTGTTTCACGTATTAATATAATGATTATTGCAAAGAAAGTAAGCTATTTCATCTGGGTATGGTAGACAGACTTGGATATGAATGGGTTTTTCTTATATTGTAAAGGTTACATCCACGGTCAAAAATATACTTACTAAAGCCAAATGCAGCAAGTAATATTAGCTCAATAGCGTATACGGAGTTCGAATCTCTGCAATAAGCCTGAAATTTCAGTTAAGGAAAACGTGTTGAAAAACTATAGCATAGTGGAAACACATTTTCCAATGCACGTCTAGCTAGCTACCGTCAAGTTGAAAATCTGTCTCCAAACACCTATAGGTGATGCTGTGTATAATAACGATTGCTCTTTTAGACTACTCACTATTTTGGACCACATCGTCACTTAACACTAGGTGAGATTGTAGCCAAACATAACATACCATCACGCCTGTTTCCCCGAAGGATTAGGCAGAGGCGTACTGATATACACATACAGTTTCGCCGAGTACGTTTTAGGTCACATGTAATAGGGGGCGAGCCTATTGCCATTAATCGGCCACAAAGCCAAACTCCGAGCTGCTACTGAGAATTTCATACAAAAACCCAATAACACTTTGCTCAACCTGGGAATCTAACCCAGGACCTTGTGCATAGCAGTCACGCTTAGGACAAGTAGGCTAATGAGGCTATAACCAAAGAATAAACCTATAAAAAACAATACGATTATGTTGACAGAACCAGACCTAACCGTCAACCTTCCAAGTACTTAGAGATTTACACCACGTTTGTAGGCAAAATCAATCTTGATTACCGTTGATTCTCTTCTCTCTTCAGTCCCTTTTTTTCTTATGTATACTAAATAGCATCGGGGGAAAAGCAGGACATTTCATTTTTGAAGTGAAAACTTCTTTAGCTGCGTTGAGCGGTTGGGTTCGTACATGATCGTGACGTATTACGCTTGCGTCAGATCAGCGACGCGTAGTATAGCTACCTATGTTCATATATATGCATATATAAGCCAATACATTGTATATACTCAACTATATCATATCTATGTTTGACATTTTGTATGGGTAAAGTCTTGTGATTTCGCGTCACCGACATGCTCTGCAATAATTCAGAGTAAGCGGTAACCTTTTCCTATGGATGCTTGTAACATTAAGGTATGAATAGTGGGTTGACGAATTTGAAACCTCCTACCGACTGCAGAATCTTCAAAGAAATTTCTGTATACCCTTTGCATCGAACTCATTTCAAAACTACTACATTAAAGCTACCTTAAAAATATAATGGATAATACCGATATTAATAAAAGAAATATCCGAACAAATTACGTTCATTAAATTTAAAGTATTAACAATAAGAAAGTCATAAAGGTGTGACATAAATACAGATGGCTTTCGACTGTCATTAGAGCAGTAAAATGTTATGTGCCAGTAACACAGCAACGCCGCGCCGCACCGCGCCAGACGATATTGTCTATATGTAATGACAGTATTCACTGTTGTACACGTCACGAGAATCCAGAATTTTATATCTATATAAATTAATAAAATTGAATGTCTGTTTGTAATTTCAGAATAAAAGCTTTTTACTAAATGCATATGAAAGTATATAAGGTGCCCAAAGGGTAGGAATCTATATTCGCGCGCTTAAATGGCTTATTCTGAGCAAACTAAAAGAAGTTAATTTAGTATAGATAAAACCTACAAAAAAGTCAGCAAGTATGCCTATCTTCTAAGGAAACTACTGTAGCGACAGCCGCCAGCCAGACATAACACTCTCTGGTCGGAGGATCCTCTCTTTTCAATGGTCACATACCCCCACATATGGTGACCCCGAGAATGAACGTCAGAGCAGACTTCGCAAAAAGCTACGTCATCATCACTTCCTCAAGCTTTCGAGCAGCGATTCATACAGCCAGCCAGCATCCACGGCTACTACGGGTATTCTGACCATCAACATGCAGCGGACGCGCATTCCTGGTCATCACTCACAGCCTTCTCGGCGACATTGGCACAGCACACTGCACTTCGGCCAGTCAGCAAACAGAGACGCACTTCTCTCCTGGTCTCTGGTCTCTAGTGTAGATCTCTCGGGTGACAAGTATGTTTTCCGAACCCATGTAGACTTAGTGTAATTTTAATCTGGTTCCTTTCGTTTGAATCGATGATATTTAGCAGATAGTATACTTCACAAAATTGTTATTAAAATGAAATAGTAACCAACGTTGTCAAATCTTGAAAACTAACAAAAAAAAAAAAACACTATACACTTGAATGTATAAACGTTCGCGTAAAGGTAGCCACTAGGGTTGTTAAAAAGCAAACTTTGGTTATCCAAAGTTGGTAAAAGTCTATGCTTCCCCGGATAATTTCTGAAGTACAGTCAAATAACAGCGTTAGCTGAGTTAGATGAAATACTATACCAGTCGTCGACGTCAAGCCTGTGTACCAATATGTACTACGGGAAAGACGAATAGGTAGCTGTGTAAGCCAGAGTAATTTGTTGTTGCTAGAGTGTAATTTGTATTGATTTGTATATGTCAATATCAAAAAATCTTTATTAAACTTAGGCCCTAAGAAGGCACTTATGAAAGTCAAAACACTATTACCGGATCGAAAAATATCCCAGACATCGAGAAGAACCGGTAAGAAACTCGATCGGGTTTAACTTTTTTTGCCAACTATACAAAACTGTTAATATAAAACAATAACAATAATTTAGTTGATGCGCAGAGAGGGAGTCACTTCCAGACTTCGCTATCATTCACATAATGATTCACCCTATAATAACCTTTTGACAGTAAAACCAGCTTCACATGGTCCTTGAACCCATTGTCCGGTATATCAGAAATAAGCTTTATAATAGTAGAATAGTCTGGTTTCATATAAAATCTATTTAACGGATTATGTTGAAACTTTTTTTAATGTTCTTTATGATCCCAATGTATTTTGATAAAAGATTCAATTTCAAAAAAAGTACAATCAGGCCTCCTGGTGTGCTGTAGCTAGTTGTAATATATTATTAAAGTTATATAATAAGTTATGTAATAAAACAAAATAATTGTCGTTATATTTTAATTGATTTTTCGTTATTTTTGAAATCGAATCCAAATTGAGAAATGGAAACAAACAAAACAACATCAATCCTTAGTGCAGTGTACACGCCCAGTTGCTATAAAAGTTAATTGACTTTTCCAATAGCCAGTACATACTCTTAGACTCGTGTGATTGTCGTACATTCAACAGATACCAGACCAAAACTAAATATAATGTAATATACATACATACAATGTTACAATGTAACTATGGAATGTAAATATTAAAAAAAACTTTCATTACTGTTGCTCACCAAATTCCAATTTACAAAAATGTTGTTACAACATCGAAAAAAAAACAAGATTCCATTTTCGAATACCTATCAACCCTCGCACACGCCTAACATCACCTAAAATGTACCGCTAGCGTCGCGCAGCGCTATGCGGAGTACGCCTGAACGCACTGCACGGCTCGTCGCCTCTCCCGATTCCAAATTCAAACGGTTGACGTTCCAAATTGGAATTGTTTTCCATTTTTCGAGTGTTAAACGGGCGACGTCTGCGGCCGGCGCGGCGCGGCGCGGCGCGGCGTGGTGACGGTTTCTCGCTCAAACAAATCAGAATATCTAGTACATATCTGTGATCAGATGTTTTATATAGATATTTTAGACAACTGGATTTTACCCGCGGCTCCACACCCGTTTATTACGCAATAATATCTCTGTCTCGTATTTTTAATTTTACTCACATTAATGATATTTTAATCGAAATCGTGATTGATAAGTACCCTCAGTACACTTTCGACTTGATACCGGCTTGAGCGAGAAGAAACTTTTATTATTTTTTGACAAGGAGTTCCACCTTACACTGTGATTTCCTATCTCTTTTGTTTCAACATGCTGATAACAAAATTTGTTATGTTTTCTAATTACTTTTAGTGAGAGTATAACGCGTCTTTTTATAAAACGTCATTGACTTGCATTTTAATATTTTCATTTCTTCAAATAATTATGTATAGGCAAAAGTAACATAATACCTACTTGCTGTGTATAAATTGCGTGAGAATCAATAGTAATTTTTTTTTCTGAAAGTATTATTAAATATTCTTATAGCCAATCAATTGAATATCAATTCTTTAATTTTTTGTATTGGCAATACCTAAATTATTTTAGCATATCAATTAAGGAATGAAATAATATTAACGTGTACAAATTTTCAAAAAAATTGATGAAGCTGTTTATCGGTGTATTTTTAGATATCTATCAGGAATTTTGGAAAATAAAATTGTACAAGCAGTACTACAAATTTATTCCCATGGATGTATTGAAGTTCCTAATTTAAATTTTAAAAAACCCGCGCCGATAAATAACAAAGAACAAAATTGCACTGAAATTTGTCATCTCTTAATGACGAAATTGGTTATGTTAATAATGATACATAGTTCGATCGTTATGGAGTTAAGAAATTTGCTAACATGACAGTTTTTCAGTACTATCACAGATTTAAACATTCGTTTACATTTAAAAAAATACATTTCTTTTTACAGCCACAAAACTAATTATTACGGAAGGAAGAACTTGGAACTCGATTATTAAGTAACTTGATCTAAAATCAATTAGCTAATTAACTTCCTTCTGGTTTGTTGTAAAGATAGCTTAATACTTAAGTCGGGTAATTTGATAAATTATTTTTAACATATTTACATAAAACTTCTATAAGAAAATTGGTTTTTGAATAGAAAAAATTAATAAAATAGCGTAAAAATATAAGTATTGTTTAGTGACCGATGATGCCTCTAGAACTGTTTGAATTCTCAATCACTTTTAATCCTAGTGTCGTCTTTGTCTTAATTTCTGATAGACATCACTTCAACGTGATATTTATTTATTTACTATTCACTGGCTCCCTTCTTTGCTGGGTGAAAAAATACCCTTTATCATATTCTACAACATATTGACACAAGGACCTGTTTCCCCTAACAATAAGTTATTATTGAATTCTAAAAATGATTGTATCGTGACTACAACATGGTGAAGTTAGCCATGAATTAACTGACTTTTTCAAATTACGTAAAGATATTTTAACGGTTTAAAACAACTATTGTTTTAAAATTAATTAATATTAATATTATGAATGGCTATCTTCACCACGTAATACTTCCGTCACATGATGACATTTTTACATTTTTAATAAACGCGCTAAAAGAAGAACCAGTTCAATTTTCAAATTACAAAATGCATAGTTTGTAGCAATGCCGTTTTAAAAATAGACACGTTATACTATCACTAAAAGCAATAACAAAAAGTTTCAAATTTGTTATCAGCATGTCGAAACAAAAGAGATAGAAAATCACAGCGTAAGACGGATACTCTTTTGTCAAAAAAGGATAAATGTTTCTTCTCGCTCACGCCGGTATCATGTCCAATGGGAACTGAGGTCAATTGCCCACCATTCACAATGGTATATTGTGTTGAATGCAATTTTGTAATATAATATATATTATCGTTCAGAGATGGCGCTGACACATTTTCGTACTAAGTATCTAAGTATTGTTTAGATTTTGGCTTTGGGTACCTATAGGGATTTGTTTACATCGTTACGGGGTCTAAGTTCGGTGAAGCTGTAATGCGCTTATTGCTAACTGCATAGTCATTAGTCTGTAAAAAAAAGATAAATAAAGAAATCTTTCGGGTTTGTCCCTCAGTGCGAAATCCTTGAGTCGGGCATCAGCTCGCGCGATACAAGCGCCACTGCACGTGCTAGAGGTGTTATAAATACATATTTTGATATTCCTATTATGGTATATATTAGTTAACTCATAATATCATATTAGGTTACCGTACTTACTATTTAGTATTATTCAAAATAAATAATAGTCACCGATTCAATATTCGCTATTGAATGCGTACCTACTTGAATCTAATACTTATCAGCGTATTTACTCTCTACTTAAAGAATGTAAGTATGAAATAAAAGATTGTTGTGAATATTTATTATTATTATCCGTATGCTTATTATATAACCTAAATGCAACAGTGATTAAATTTTCCTTCGTATTAATAAACTAGCTGTGCCCGCGGCTTCGCTCACGTGGACTAAAGAATTCCTGCGCGAATCTTGCTTCCCGCTCCTGGCTATTTTAAAGACAAAAACGATTATTGTGAGTATTTCTTAAAACATAGACATATAACTCTTCGTGGTTTTTTTTATAGGTCCTTTTAATATCTATAATTATTTAGAACATTAATTTGCTATATCTCTAATCGTTTACTCAGCGTAAGCCAATTAAGCGCCCGAATTGATTCACCATGACCAGTTGTTTTTATTTATGCGGAACCCTAATTCTTTTTCTAACATAAATTAGTCTAAGTTACTCCTTATAAAATCAGCTATCTATTAGTGAAATTCCCGTCGAAATCGAATCCAACTGTTTCGGAAATTAGCCGAAACAAACAGATGGACAGAAAAAATTAAAAATTGGTTTTATTACAAGTATGCATTTAGTAAAAAAACTGTTATTTTGACATTACAAACAGACACTTCAATTTTATTAATTATATAGATTACGGATCGTCGTTAACGTCGAAATCTTTGATATATTAAAATATATTTTGTTAAAAAATATCACTATGTCATGTACTACAATTATAGATTTTTCTGTTTTATATATGTTATATATTTCCATTCAAAACGTCAATCGATTGACTTTTTAGTTGATTCTAAACACAAAATAATTAATATTTACATTTGAATTTCTGAAAAATATATAGATATGCATGCAATCGCAGCTAGTTACAAGGAACTGAAGAAATCGCTAATATAATACCAATAAATACAAACTACAAAAATTACAAACTAATCTATGAATATAACTAATATCCGTATTAGCTAATACACTGATATTCGTTAAAAACGGTGCCTAATATAGTGATTCTGTTCTCATTGCGTGCTTACTGTGTTTACCAACCCATGCAGTTTTTATACAAGGCTCGATGTGTATAATTATGTCTTTAATATACATACCTAGCTGCGCATACGATAAGCCAGCAGTCAGCGGTCGTTTCTATACGAAGTTTCAAATCATGTAGTCATCTCGCTTACTCGCAAGACGCGCGCCCCTATATCGGACAAAGAGAGAGGTACCTACTTTGCGGTGACTCGTCGCGCGGATCGTGAATCGCGTGCCTATTATTTGATTATTATTTGGTAACCTATGATTCAGTATTCTTTTCACCGACCCGGACGATGGCGTCGAAAAAGCAAATTAATATTATTCATCCGTCTCTCTAAACAGAGCGTGTCAGCGCCCACGCCCGCTTAACCAGCGTTCTCTCCGCAGAGGACGAGCGGTCAATTTCGGTTAACTTCGCTCCCGCACACCCGTCATGTCCACCCTCTCCATCAGTAACCCAAGCCTAGGTCCGTTCCTCGGCGTGAAGCCCTTGGGTCAAGCAACCGCCTGCGCGATACAAGTGACACTATACGTGAAGCACTTAGCTACCTACTTACAACATTACACGCGTATGAACATACACACGTGCACACCACACAGGTTCTGTAAGGGAACTTTTTTTTCTTTTTTTGGGCTAGTTAGTGTAGAAATGCTTTCAAAACACTAAATACACATACACTTGGTTCCTACCTTCCTCCCAGGAGGAAGGGAACATGCCTATGAGTATATATTAGTTAGCTCGAATCGTAGGAGTAGGGATTCACTTAGATCGCGACCTATTTGCATGCGCGGTGAACGCCCGAGCCGAGGTCCTGCCACTTTGGCACCCTCGTGTGAGTCGTCCAAACGACTTTCGCGGTTGAGTGCCTTTTGCGCTCGCCCCCAAGTTCGGTGAAGCTGTAAAAGCCGCAGCGGCTTCAGGGCCCCTAAGGCTAAGACTGTAGTAAGATCTAAAAAAAAAGATTCCGTATTCGTGTATCTTAATATATTAGTTCGCGGCTCGTATTACAATACCTGTACCTATTACGAATATATTCGTTATACCTCTAGCACGTGCAATCACTTAGCTACCCACATACAACATTACACATATATGTACATACATACTTGCACACCACACAGGTATATGGTTCCCGATAGGGACCTTTTTTTCTTTTTTTACTCTAGTTAGGGTAGAAATACTTTCAGATCACTAAATACACATAGACATGTTTTCTTCCTTCCTCCCAGGAGGCAGGGAAAATGTATAAATGTATATGTTAGTTAGCTCGAATTATGGATAGGGAATTAGTCAGATCGAGATTTAATTGCAATCGCGGCAACCGCCCAAGCTGAAGTCCGGCCACTTAGGCACCCTTGAGCGAGTTGTCTTTATTTTCGCGGCTGAGTGCCTAAAGCGCTCGTCCCCAAGTCAGCAATGAAGCTCTAAAAGCCATCTGAGGCTCCAGGGCCCCTATGGCTAACAATAAAGTCAGTCAGAAAAAAAAACTGTTGTCTGCTGCAAGTACCGAGAACCATGTTTTGTTTTATATTCACCTTGCAGAGTACCTCCAATGAAAAGTAAATCTAGTGTAAAAGTTCTGTTAAAATAAAGTACAGCATGCAAAGAGCATTATTGCCGTATCAACTTATAAAATATCATTCGTTCGTAGCGAGAATTCAAAACAAAATAATTATAGATATTTTTTTCAAAATAATATTCTTGTGAAATTTAACATAGTTAAAGAAATAATTCTCATAATATCTTATATGAAATACGAAACCACCTTTAAATGTACAATAAGAACGTTTTAGTATTCGAATTGCGAAATTAAATTCCGAATTTAATTTTACAGCCGGCTTTTGATGGGTCAATCGCGCATACCGCGACAACTGCGTAATAAGGAAGCCTATTGTTATTAAAAATTATTATGATGGAAATTATGGATTTGTCAGCGGAGTTGGATGAATTCCTTGCTTTCGACGGTCTCGGATACAATTCCAAATGAACATTATTATTACCAATCACATTTTATATATAGACGCGTCATACGCCAACATCATTTCACTAAAAAAACAGCGTAATTAAAACTATACATACAAACTATAGATAATGCTTCCAGTTATATAGTACGCAAAAAAGGGATAAAATATAAAATACACTATATTGTACGTTATTTTTGTTGTTAGAACGAAATTAATATATAATTTGAGTTGTAATGACGTGCAACCGCGACGCTGGATAATACCGTGACTAAGAGAATGTCAAGCAATTACCTGACTTTAATATTGGCAAAATAGAACGCGGGTAACGCATCTACACATAAATAAACATCTTAGATCATTACAGTTTCATTTTAGCTATCTTAGTTCACCGATTTTCCGGATAATAAATTCAAGAATCATGTAAAGCAACTTTTATTGTCAAAAGAGTTTTACTGTGTGGATCATTAAACTAAAGGTAGTCTGGAAGTGACTTCCTCTCTAGAAATTACAATAAACTACCAACAGTATATATAATACCCAGGTGTGCAACTTATACGCAGTAGAAGTAAAACCATCAGGAGACATAAACTATCGAACACTCGTACTGCACATACAATAGTGCATACAAGCCTGGTCGTCACACCGGTAGGCCAAATCGAAGACAACCATAATCGTGAAAATCAGGACTTGCATTAACCGTGTATAACGTATTCTATCTCATTCTTTCACAGGTGAAATCCTATAGATGTATATGTGTTTGCCTCTTTTTAGTGTCGCTTTTTTGTTTCATCGCGTTTCAAATCACAACGGTACGTAAGAAGTTTTCATTTGAAAAAAAAAAACGTTTTTTTTTACCGACTCTCTTTTGTGACAGTCCTGTGTTAATGTGTTAATACTGGTTATAAACCATCTGTATCCCAAATTTCATCCAAATTTGCTCAGCCGTTTTTTGCGTATTTGAGTAACAAACAAACAAACTTTAATATATATAATATTATAAGTAGGATATCATAAATAAACATGTTGACGTTTGACTATCAATGAAGAATCATCAATCTATCGAATTGTAAAGATAACTTCCAGAACAAATAAGAAAAGTTTTCCCATTGTAAACAATAGCTAGAGAGTTTTACATTGAAGTTAATAAATTCACCCATTAATATTGTTACGGCGTGTACTGAGTGCTTTCTTGTGTCTTAAACGGTACAACGAGCATTTTTCTTCTGCATGAAGTCTTGCGTGTGGTCTAAGTAAAAAGCGATTGATTTATCTAAAGATGGCAATAACGGCTGTTTTTCAATAATTAATAACGCTTATAAACTGTTGTCGTTTTCTTCTGTTCGGTAATTTGCTGTCATGTGTCGTATTATAATTGGTAATAATGATACAAAAAATAAAAGTGAACTTATACCGTACACTCAAAGATTATAATCGAACATGAATTATTCGTAACAACGCGAAGTTCTCTCTCTTAAAAACCTGGTGATGGTTGCATAATGCTTGCCTGTTCACACGTTGCGATAATACTGGCTGACCATTGCCATTGTCATTGCCAACAATGATTACGAACAGCCATAGAGTAATAAAGTCCGCTCGCTCGCTACTATAATACACCGAGTGCATAATTCTATGCGAACAACGGTTAATCGACAACAGAATAATTATGTTCTCAATAATTTGTTATTCGTTGCGTAGGAATAATGCATTAAATTATTAGCTGTTGTAATATTGAACACTTCTGGATATAACAAATCTAATATCCATTATTATTACAAAAAAATATTTTATTTTAGATATCTCGTATATCGTAGCGGGTTCTGGTTATATAAATTCACGTTATGACCCTAAGGAACTAAGCAAAAATCAATCTATGTATAACCTAAATTTATCATGAGTGAAACCACAGGGCAGAGCTTTATTATGAGTGTTATATTCATCAGATT
Source organism: Saturnia japonica (assembly GCA_033032175.1). Lineage (NCBI taxonomy): Eukaryota > Metazoa > Arthropoda > Insecta > Lepidoptera > Saturniidae > Saturnia > Saturnia japonica. Next base: position 20,055,358 of record CM065309.1, on the reverse strand, counting down.
AATATGAAAACTTTCATGTAAGGTTTTGACATAATACCACCAACGTACAATTGGTTAAGTTCGAGTTGTATCAACAAATGTGTACATTTAATAACTATATTGTTAGGTGTTTTGAATACAGTTTTCAGAACTGAAACACCATTTTACATTAGATGGACTTTGTTCGCATCGTATTCTCTGAACTTTGTCTATTCCTACAAATTCTATCCGACGGCTGTCTGTCGCTTCTTTCCCGTGAGTGCATAGGCTGCTTTTCATTATGAATAATCTGTGTGCACCTAGGACGCATGTAGTCGTCTTCCCTATAATACTACCCAAATATATTGCAACGTAATATTAGCGAACAGTTTCGTCTTCGCAAATCCGCAACACAGTTCATTTTAAATACAATATTTAGGTGACCGAGCTGCATTCGTTGTCTTGCAAAAAAATCTCTATCTAGGTAAATCTGGAATTTGAAACATTATGTAAATACAAAGAGTATCTAACTGCGAAATGTGATGACGTATTCTCGAGCAGCACCGGTCAGGAGAACAAATCTGTGCCTTTCATTAGCCACAATATTAATATCATAAATTAGACATACGCCATAACTTGTAACCTAGACCATTGAAAATATAGGGGAAGCGGATGACGTGAATCAATTAGTTTTTGTTAGAACTTTTTGTTCGAAGCTTCATTATCATGATACTCGATGTAGATGGAATGAAAACGTCATGAATATTTTATCAAATAGAAGAAAATGCAATTTTAATCTCACGGGAAATTTAAAAATGGGTAGAGGTTGTAAAAGCGAAATAACTATTTGCGCGGATGAATTTAAATTAAGTGTATTTTTATAATTGAGTTCTAACTTAATTGCATGGTTAATAGTATATAATGCGATATTATATATTTTATAGAAGCGAGTATCAGATAGCAATGCTGTACAATCAGAGAAGCTACGAGTGAGAAGAGATGAATAAAATTGTAGATACCATCACAGAAAACTAAAATACAAAGGAACTCTTTTGTAAGAAAAAATAAATATACTTAAGAAAATACGAAATAAAGAGACAATAAGCTTAGAAAACAATAAACACAATTAGGGGATTAATCCTCCTAGAACTAAATCCGATTGGAGACTGCTCGTCCCGCCCCCGCGACCCGCTCCCACCTTTTGTGACGTCACAATGCATTATCGACGAACAAAAGAGGATCGCGGACGACGTCAAACGTCACTCGCATGCACATATCGGGAAAGACTTTTCCTTATTTTCTTATATCTATGTCAAACGAAATCGAGACTTCTCGCGATGGTTTGAAGGTTAACATTCGCGTTGCTCCATAGCGAAGGTGGTTTTCGGAATTAGTGAAGCGTGGAAGAGGGATAATCGATTGTATTGCGGTTGTAGTCAAGTGAAGTGAGCTTGAGTTCGAATCATCGTATAATTCAATTTTTTCCAACATGTCTAGTTCATAGACACTTCGCGAAGGTTCGTTTTCGATTTTTTATTAACACAACGTTCAGTGTACCCTGTCCGGCTTTTTATTGTTCTAAATTATTTTTGATGTATAACATCCTTCCTCTGGCTTTCCTGCAATCTGTGGGAGTGATTTTGTGAAAAGGAAGTGTGTAACAGGAAGCCGGGGAAGCGCGCGCAATTTTTTTTTTTAATTGACCAATGAACTCACGCGGTGGTCTAGTTTACCGAACCAATCCATTTTCCGAGAGGTTGGTACTTTTAGACAACTGCTCTTGTGTGAATTTATAGTCTAGTCAACAAGTGCAAATAGGCCTTAATTCTTGATAAGGCTTTTAAAAATATGAACGATATCTCATTGAATTCGGAATGACGTCTAGAAAACTGCATTTTAAAGATTTTACAGACCTAAAAAATTTGCAATTTTAATTAACAAATTAAAAAAAACCGGCCAAGTGCGATTAGGACTCGCGCACCGAGGGTTCCGTAATTGTTCAGCTACGTTCACAAAAATAAGTAGGTAGCATCGGCGAGCCCAGAGGTTTTAAACAGGGTAGGCAGAAAATTTTAAAAGCTATTAACTTACCAAAAATAATACATTTTAGGCCTTTTAGCATTGATTTAAAATTGGTAACTCAGGTAATATATAAGTCAATGCCTATCGGCGCGTTTGTTTCATGTTTTGTATTTGCAAAATTAAATAATAGGTGTGTATATTCTAACGAACCTTTTCGAACTACTTTCGGCCCCTCCTTATGTCAAAAACTATTAGACCTACAAATTTTTTAACGTTTAACACCCACGCTGAACACTTGGAAACCTAAATTTCACGAATAAGTTATTGACACGAATAGTTATTAAGGTCTGAAAAGTAACTGACTGACTCACTCATCAAAAACCTAGACTACTCCTAAGTAACTCAGAAACTTAAAATATAGCATCAAGATAGATCATCATATACCAAGCATGCAAAAGAGAAAATCAAATAACTTAAAAAAAAATCGCTACCACAGAACTACAAACACTACTTTGAGAGTTTTGACTTTCGGAAACTTATGTCCTCTTTTTTCGAACATGGTACTGCAAATTATATTTATAATTAAAATAAAACTCTCTTGTTTAAAATAACGTTTAATTTTATTTTGTACACAATCACTATATAGACTTTTTTATTCGATTAGTACTAGTGTTTGATTACCGCTCGCTACTCGACGTTAGATGTCGCTATATATTACGGTTATTTTCAAAGCACAAAGTTGAATTTGAAGTTCAACTACTCACTAATAGATGGTGTTGAGCAGTTTGTGAAAATACTCGACATTTTGGAGCCGATTTGTACTTTAATATTGTTTTACGAAAAGATAAACTGGACAAATTTAACTTTGCCGTTAGAAAACTATGTCCTCATACATCAATATATGCCGCAGTCTGTTTACCAACTGCAAATAACAAAATTAATTCTTATTAATTATCTAACTACAAATTTACAGTTTTCGGATTATTTCCTTTACTTGTGTTACAATACACTGCTTCTTGCCAAATTTCATGATTGTTTACGTTCATTGCAAAGGTAAAACATGTAATCTATTTCTATACATAGTAAAGTCGCTTCCCGCTGTCTGTCCCTATGTACGCTTATATCTTTTACACTACGCAACGGATTTTAATGAGGTTTTCACTGCCATTTAGAGATTTTTTTTTCGGAAGGCTTATATGTACAATAATGTCGTCAAAAAATATATTCAGGCACTTACATGGCTTACGATGGCTAAGCCTTATGAGATACATCAATAAAGAATTGTAGTTTTTCAAAAAGCATAGAGAAGAGTCCGCGATGGTATATGTCTATCTCCTAAGGTTGACTTACAGTAATCATTTTTATCTTAAAGATAATAATTAAAAATAAATTGTTATTTGCGAAGCTATTTTCTCCAATTCATTATTAATCTTTATCCAGATAAGTTTGTTAGATAAGTTGGGCATTTAATGTAGATTAAAATTGTGCTTTACAGTTTTCCATTTAAATAAATACCGTGGAAGATATCACGAATTCAATTTTATGCGCGATCTAAGATATCCCTCTCAGCAAAACCGGTCGCGGTCGGTTGGCCGGCACTCCGGACCTATGATTGCGCCTCCCGAGCTAACTTTTCGTAACTATAAAGTTACATACCATACCATTACGCCTCTATCTCCAAAGTATTAGACAAAGTGTACACCTACAGTTTGCCGGGTATGTTTTAGGTCCCATGTAATTGGGAGGGGGCCTTTTGCCATTAATCGGGACAAAGCCAAACTTCGAGCTCCTACTGATAATATCATAGAAAAACTGTGAATCGAACCTAGAAGCATAGCAGTCGCGTTTAGGATCTCTAGTAAAAAGGCAGTTATGAAGTTATGATCTATCAATATTAAGCGATAAACTGTAAATCAGACTTTTTAAACATAAAATACACCACTTTGTAAATTGTAACAGTGCGGATTTGGTGTGGGTCGCTTGTTGTTTATAATCAGAATGGCGCTGATCGAATTTTGATCGTTGGGTCACCGCTAGTAGTAATAAATACATAGATATGTATATATTAATTGATTGGTTTGATGATGCTATACCACAAGTTGCTTCCAGAGTTACAAAATTTATTGAAATCTATGGAATACACCAAATGGGACAGCAATCCGAATAAATAAACATTTTCAACTTCAACATTTGTTTCTTTATTTGGACGCAAAGTTGTGAGTATGCGCCCAGACTCGATAATTATTTCCGTCCACCGATATCTTTCTTTCGTTTTAATCAGCGTTTTAACCTTTTGTAGAGATCTCCGTTTCTAATTGCTTCGTCTAAAAAAAAGAAATATTAATTTATATTCAGACATAAAGGTTGGGTCTCTTTATAATCCAGAAGTGACAAGCGCTTGAAGAATTTTTTGTGTAATAGAATGTATTATGATATTGTAGAACTCACTGTGAATAAGTAAAAGCAACATTAAAATAAGCACATAATAAATTACGTCCGGGTATATCATCTTTATATCCGTCCTTGTCTTAAAAGTTTTGTACACAATTTCGGGCTGCAGCTTTAGTGCATTATAGCATACCTATAATAACAGCTTGAATACTAAGAATTGAACGTGTTCATACTGGACTTACTAGGACCTTGGTCCTAATATACTTAGGCAACTTTAACATCTTTAATAATCCTTCTAATATTTATTAACCCCTTGAGTCATTTATTAACTTTATATAAAGACATTGCAGGACGTATGTTCGAGTTTACGTAACACCTAAGGGCAGGTTTTTACATTAGCCAAAAATATCAGCAATTACATTCAACACGGCAATGCTGTTAGTGTCCCTAAACTGAACCTCTAATATGTATTCAAATTAATAGGTGCTATGAATAGTATTTCATTAAGTAATGTTATTTATCGCAACTTTTATCGCAGTCTTCAGAAGAACTTCAGATAAAGGTCGATAACTTCAAGAGAACATGAAACCTTTTCGTTATATCGATAAATGAGAAAAAGATTGTTATAATGGTGCAGGATGTTAATCAAGGTTCAAATAACTCATCACTGGAAGCTGCTGATAAGTTCTGTTATCTTAGACCAACCAACAAACCAGCTTTCGAGGACTCACCTCTCCACCGTATATGTTAATACGAGGCCCATTTGGTATACACACGAGTCAACCCTAAACACGAACAACAGTTTACCATGCAAAATCTTTAGTTTTTAATTTTGTTTTTTCCCTTATTTTTATTATTTACTAGCATAGCCGGCCGGCCACATGTTGCTGTGCCGTTTTGAAGTCCATATCCCTCTCCATCTCCATCTCCATCCAACAATCAATCAATCATCAATCCATCGTACACAACAGTGATTCGATCGCTAATAAACTTTACAGGATCACCCGCTGGGCTAATATGATAATTGGAGTTCATGGGGAATATACATACAAACACCGATTTGTATAAAGAAGACGATTAAATTATTAATCTTATTTTACTTTTATGTGTGTAACAAATAATCATTTTTTTCCTTTGAAATAAATTTTTACATCAATGTTAATATAAAAGTTTATATTAATAGATATTAGATCACTCGCTCGCAGTGAGACCACACGATCTTTAGGAGATAATGACTCTTCGGTTGCAGTCACCCCTAACGACCTTTATATTATTTAGGAAGTACCCTTTCCTTGTTTAATTAATTGACGAAAAATGAGTTTTTGATTTTAAATTGTTCCATTACAAGCAACCGTTGATTGGTATCAAGAGGTAAGCCTCTTGATATAAGTAATAAATAAGTAATAATAATAATTAAGTATATATTAACTAAAATACTTGAAAAAAAAGTTGATAAAATTATTAACCTTAATAAAATTATAGTTAACCAATTTCAATGCTTAAATTTAACATTAGATTTTTTATAATAAATATCATTAATTAAGAAGAAGGTTTAGTTGTATAATTAATTACAGTTTTTCTATTAATTACCTTATATATGACAATGATTGTAGAAGATGTCGGAAAAAACCTTACCGATTTCCCAGGCGGTAGAGCTCCCGCTCTAATGACGTGCATCAATTATATATACCCTTAGAATTATAATTATACGAAAAAATATAAATATAGTCTTATATGCTTTGCTACCCGTTCAAAGCTGGGACGGGTTGCTAGTATATAAATAAATCACTTATTTCTAGGAGAAAATTTGTTGATTTTGATTTGAAATCTCTTATATCTGGCACATTTATAAATATATATATATATATATATATATATATATACTATTATAGATTTAACAAGCAAAGAAATACTATTTTCTATTGCAAACGTTTTCATAAAACGTCCTACCAGAATTTTCTCCGCTGTAATAGTCGTTTAATGTAAATTCAATCTCGTGTAAATCCTTAGAATATACTTGTGGCGTTCAAAGTGGATCCTTCTAAATACGTCGCAGGATATATTGCAAGGTATGGACGGACCCTCGCCGGGAATCTCGAGTATTCCGTTGGGATCTCAAGGACGCAACATATCCCGACGGGTGTCCCTTGCAAATATTTCTGGCAGGCCGATAAGTGTCACTGTGATATCCCAAGTAATAATTTGATAGACTGTACTTAGATTAAAATATAGAGATCATAATATGAAAAACTATAAATATGCGGGTAGTTGTGAACAAATGTTATTTTGGATCGAGCTGTTGCCGAGAGCGGACGTTCTGTCTTGTCTCCTATAGTGCTAAACAGATATTTGAAAGTTTTGAAATCTATATATTAATACGTGAAGCAAAAGCTTTCGGTACCTTTTTAAACGTATTGCGTGCACGGAAGACTAAGATTTGGCATGGTTAAAGTTTATATGGAGGAGTGCAGAAAGCTAAAATTAATCTATAATATCTGTTACTGACATATTAAATTAAATAAATTAATACTGCGAATTCTAACCCGACCAGTGCTATTGAACTTAGACCTCCCAAAATATTGACATTTTCACTCAATGAAAAGTGACAGCAAGTGATATAATATTCATTGTTTAGGTTCATACTAAAATGTTAAACAGGAAATAATCTATGATTAAAAAGTCACAGGTCGAGTATCATTTGGCGACCGCTAGTAAAGATAAATAGACAAGTAAGATAGATCCATCAAATCTATTCCATTCGTTCGTCGAAACCAATATACAAAATTGGCCGAAGCCAGATTCCCTCACAGATATGTCTCGGCTATATTGGCCGGTCAGTCGGAGCTATTTCATATCTCAGTGCAATTTTCGATGCATCGTGCACACTACACCGAACTCCCTACGGATTTCCTGATATTCAGGTACGCAATTAAGTTCGTTTGGGAGGACCCACATGCCCAAAAATATTGTATTATTAGTATTATTTTTACTGTAATTGTGTAACCCATTTGACATAATGAAAACTATATATTATGTCAATACAATATTTAAATTCATCATTTGAATCCTTGAATGAACTTGGACACATGATAGTAATATAATAAATACGGTAACTATCAATTACCGTTATATATTTTATAACAAATTTACAAACTACTGGGCATTATTAAGGCCAGGTTAATAACAATAATTCATGTTCGTGGCATATAATTCACAATTATTATGTATATCCACAGAGAATCCAAGGATATAATTAAAAACGTATTATATAATGCAATATATTAATATGTTATAGTATAACTAATAGAATTTATGTGGTCTAACGTTTTCGTAATTACTTTCAATTGAAAAAAAAACTTTGCACATCTTAGTTTGTAATCAGCTACTCGTATTTGCATACATGTCCAGACCGACCCATTCAACCTAGGATTTGAAAGCCATTATGACAACAATAACTGTCAATAAATCCTTTACAGTATCAGATGTTTCTTGCACGTTGGAAGATATGTAATTTTGGGTCCCGAACAATACGCCAACTACGTCACTGTAACTTTCAAATATACTTGGTACGTATTAATAGGTATACAAGGAGTAATATCTCTTTACGACTGACGACACAATTATGTACAGAAGCTGGACCATAATCCGGTAATGGAATCGCCAGCCGCGCTATATAAACCGAGCTTTATTGTTTCCACTGAGGAACAATTACTGAATATTGCGTTAAACTGAATTATCCCTGTAATTCGGCGAGGAAGTTTATACATTTATTAACACACTATGTCCCTGCTGGGGTAGGTAGAAAGGATGGAACACAACTTTTCACTATGAGAAAAAGAGCATTCATTAGATACTAGCTGTACCCGCGGCTGCTCTCGCGTGAACTACAGAATGCCGTCGATCGGGCAAACGCTCGAATCATGCCACCCCCGATCCCGGTTATTTTACAGACAAAAAAGATTATTTTGGGTGATCATCAGAAGATCCTCACACTAACTTATTTGTTGATCTTTATAATATCTACAATATCTCATATGGTTTACTCGGCATAAGCCATATAAGCGCCCCAAATTCGTCGTTTTTCGGAATCTATTTAATTTGCGTGGAAAGCTCATTTTTTTATCTAAAAATAAAACTACTTAGATACCCTTATAACATCAGCTAACTGTCAGTGAAAGTCTCATCAAAATCAGTCTAATCAATCCTTTCGGAGATTACCCGGAACAAATAGACAGACATACAGGCAGACATTTATTTTTTGTTATAAGTATCGTTACATTCATAATAAGCGTTTAAAAAAAAGGTGTTATTTTGACATTACAACATTCTCGTATTTCGCATCCTCGCAAAATTCTTTCCGCTTTCTCCAGACTAAATAGTCTTTGACCAAAGTGTATTGTCGATAATCACATATATTACTAAGGGATGGTCGCTTACTATGTACCTCATAATTAAACTCGAGGTCAACCAAAAAGCGATGCAGAGCGTTGTGCTCAGTTTTTCCCTATCTGATCGAGTCAGAAACTAAGAAATCCGCTTCAAATTCACCAACCGACATACCTCTAAAATTACCACTCTACTATCCACTGAGCATGTGTTTGTAAAGATATATGCTTTTAGTTGAGCAAGTATAACGAATATTATTACAAAAAAAAAAAACAAGTAAACCTTAACTCATTACAGCTTGTTTTAACAAGATTTATTTACAAAGATATCTGCGAAATAACTAACATAGTTGGTCATGACGTCACGACGTATTACTAGATAAAGAAATGCCTAAAATACATAATGTAAAAAAGCTGTTCTACTAGTCTATTGTAATAGCTTTTTGCTTTGTTTGTATTATCTACGAGCTGTTAGATTTGGATCGTCGGTGGTCAGTGCACTAAATGCAATTGAAAATGCAGTTGAAAAACAGAAAATGCACTAGGCCTTTTAAAGTAATCATCAGACATTAGGCAGACAACACGCAGTTTGTGGCCTAAAATAGGTAGGTAAATGAAAATAATTTAAAAAAATTACTATAATAACTGATTATTAATGTCAATAGACTATTTTAAAAAAAAGTATAAAAGATCTAAAAAGAAATGTAAATTTAAATGTGTCACATAACATAATAATATATTATCATTAAGTACAACACAATACAATAACATTTTTTAATGAAAAAATTGAGATCATCATTATCATTCGATAATCATTTTTTTTAATTTTCATCATTTTTGGTCATATTTTGATCATTTGAGGATGACGTTAAAAATATCGTCAAATAATCATTGTTTTCGTTCGTATAACTTGTGACAATGGAAATTGTTACATAAACTGGTTCATAAGCAACCATTTCAAACATATAATAAGCAAGAGAAAACTGTCGCCGTTTACATAATTTCCCTCATTCAGACAATGTCGCCGCTCCACATAAAATGAGAGCAGTAATATGAAAAACAAAGTGTTTCCGAGTGAAAAAAATAGAGCCCACTACGAGCAATTCCATTTTTTTTTTCTCTCTCTCTCTGAAAAAAATCTGGGTCAGGTGGGAAGGGGTTGAATTGGGGTAGGTAAATACGTATGCAATTATTTAATAGATGTGGCATTATACGATAATATTATAAATACGCTCAATGTGTATAATTTCCGATAGATTTTTTCTATTTATTTTCTTTTGGATATGTAGAAGAACTATTGCAAAGGGAGGATCCTCCGACCAGACGGGTGTTATGTCTGGCGGGCAGCTGCCCAACGGTTGTAGTCGGGTTCTTGTATATATACTCAATTGAAGAGTTAATTTCTATAGCGCGATGTAGGATGCGTCGTATGTGGCTCAATAGATGTCGCTATGTGTCGCTATGTAGATGTCGCTACATATATAAGAACTTGTAAATAAATAATAAACGTAAAACTCCTGAGTCATATATAGAGTTGAATTTAGTGTAAAACTATTTTCCGTATTAACTCATTAAACTCCAAATTAAATAATTTAAAAATACAATATATTTTTTTATCGTTTTATTTTATCATGTTTTAGTTTATTTAGTGAATGTGTGAAAACAAAACATAAGTAAAATCAAACACGGCAAATTGGCTAAAACTTTTTTAAATAAAAAAATCGTAATTGTAGGAAAATAATGGCTTCAAGTTGTAAATTACCTGCCATCTTTACGATTATTTTGGATATCATTTGTCTACTATCAGTAAACATGCACGTACAGGTGAGGTTCTCTTGAGTGTCTCAAGTCTTGGATGTTATTTGACCCCCGTACCAATATCAACCAAAATGACTTTAAAAATGACCAGGTAGCTTATTCATTTACTACAATTATTTATTTTACTGTAATTACCTACATATTGTGCAGATTATAATTACTGTTTAAACATATTTCATTTTTTCAATATACCTATTATAAATACAATTAATTAAAATGTATCTAACACATCTAGCATCAAGATATCTTTGTAAAAAAGCTATGGACGTGGCTGCGATTTAATGCCGCATCACGACTGCGCTCCAGACTGCGGCATCTAGTTATGATGCTCCAATGTTTCCGTACTTCTCTCTACTTACAATGCAGTGAAGAGATTCCTGCAGTACTGTACTTTGTAATAACCACTTGCGAATTCATAGACAATTAGGATCCGCGGTTGTCAAACTGGGCTGTTTGATCTTTTATGTCTTATATTGCATTTTACTAGGCGCATAGTTCCGTAGTAAAAAAGTGATCACCAACTAACATATCGCACCAGTAGAAAGCCAAGGGCATAACTGAACTTTTTATAATTTTACATTAGAGTCATTTTGTTCTGCGAATATATGTATATAGTAATTGTTTTTTGCGTGAAATATGCCTTACATTTTTTAGAAGCGTTTTTCGTCCAGGAAATTTTTACAACTTAACTTATTTTAAGTAATTTTTAGAATTGTGAACCGACGGTGCGAATTATAATTAAATTAAATGTAAAGAGACGCAGAAATATAAGCTACAAGGAATGTACTTACGACAATTCAAATGCCGTAATCAAGAAAATACAATTTTTCTTCGATAATTAATTAAAATAGAGTTTTTTTATTGATATAAACTTACTTAGGCGTGACTTGAAAGTAAATCAGATCTTTTTTTGAACGGAAATAACATTCAGTTAAATCTATAGTCAAAAATTTGGTTATTATTATTTTTCAATAATTCAATGATTTTAATAATATTTTTTTATTATTATTTTGAGGTTATTAGAAAATAAATTATTTAAATAAATCAACAATAATAATACAAAAGATAGGAATCGAAAATATCCTTCTTCGTCACTGACCGGTGGAGGGCGAATGTTCGTATAGGACGTCGCAACAAAAAAAAGTAACAAAACTCCCCATGTAACCCAACCAATATGATTAGTGTCCCTAATCAAGCCTGCAATAGAATCAGTGTCCCCTGTAATTCAGAATCATGATTGAAACGAAATAAAGTTTTTTTATATATTTAAATTAAATTTTTACATTTAGAAATCATTAATTATTCATGCAACATTAAAGTACCCACTCAGCAAATTCTTTCTCAACTTCTCTCAGAATATAATACGAGATTTTTATCTTGAAAAGCTTATATTAAATTCTGATAAGATTTATCCGCCGGCGCTTGTTGAACGGTTTTAAATACTTAGCATCTCGCCTTCTATTATCCATAATTTATTGTCTGTATCATGGTGTCTTTCAAAAATCAAAAATATTTTACTCAGGTTAGGCCCTAAGCAGGCACTTATGACTGTCAACACACTAACACTAGTTCTGAAATCATCCCGGTCATCGAGAAGAACCTGCAAAAAAGTGGATCGGGTTTATCAACATTTTTTTTTAAATTGTTTTTACAGTATTTTTATTGTTTACAGTTATTTTCATTTTCTGGATGTAAACAGAGGGAATCACTTCTAGATATCACAATCGGTCACATAATAATGCACACTATAAAACCCTTTTGGTGGGTTGTATGACCATATACCATCATCTCCCTTACGGCACAGAATTACGCGAGCAGGTATTCGAAGACACCAATACATCCATATCGACAAGAACAAAGGTCTTCAAACACGGAAGAACAAATCTTATATTTGCCGTACCGTGAAGATGTTAAATCGCTTCCCGGTCAGCTTGTTCTCTTCCTACAACTATAATGGGACCTTCAAACGTCCCATGAAGAGACATTGCTGATGATGGAATTATCAGTGGCAGTTGTCATTGTTTATGGACTGCATCGTAATTTTCATCAGGTACTGTGCAGTAATTTTACTGAAATATTTACAAAGCTAACCCATCGTTATTATTTTATATCTAGCTGTACCCCACGGTTTCACCCGTGTTATATTAATTCGACCAACTCTGCACTGCGCTACGCCGTCGCAAGAACACCCGTGTAGCGTTGCTCTAACTTCCCATAATTGCCTACGGCTTGTCAGATTTCCCAATGTTTATAGCTACTGCTCCGCTCCTAACGGCTATAGTGGTAAGTTATATAGCCTATAACTTTCCTCAATAAATATACTATTAGGCAATAGAGGAATCTTTACAATCTGATTAGCAGTTTTAGAGATTAGCGAGTTCAAACAAACAACCAACGAGAATGCGCGTGCAGTGTCGTACACGTAATAGAACTGAAACATCTTGATATATAAAGTACGTCTCTCTTTGTTCTTCTTTCTATGTTATATCTTTCTTCTCTCTCATGTGAAGATATGTGCCTAAACGTGATTTGTCCCTGAAATTTCACTCAATTATTAAATCACCATCAAAGAAGTTTCGCTTGTGCTCTGGTGCTTTATAAAATTGGTATGAATTCCGAAATAATTGTTCTTGATTCAAAAAATTACTATAGAATCACCAGTATAAGTTGGCTGTAGAAATTTGACGAACTAAAGTGGCAATCTTAAATTGTTACAGCAAACTGATTCAGAATATTATAAATTTGAACTAAATACTCTTAATTTCATATCGAACTTAAATCAATAGTAAAGTAAATCAGGGTAGTAAAGTCTAAATAGTGACCACGGGTTATGTGCACAGTAGCGTACTGCTGCGCCAACTTATACTGGTGACTCTGTACAATGGAAACCAAAGAAAGCAACACTCTAAATAGGTAGCATTAAATATGTTTATAGGAATTAATATTAGATCTTTACCTATGAAATTGCCGTTTTGTGTGAAAAAATTTAAAGGATTTTTTTTCATGTATTTTTTATTTGTATTAATCGAAGTAATCACCCATGCAATCAATGCATCTTTGCCAGTGCAGTGGAAGTTTATTGATGCCCTTCTTAAAGAAATCAGCTGGACGGGAGGCAACAAATTCTTCAAAGGCCTTTTTTCTCGGGTATTGAATTTTTTTCCCACCAAGGAGTTATCTAAATTCTGGAAAAAGTAGTAGTCTGTAGGCGCAAGGTCTGGTGAGTAGGGCGGATGACGGAAAACTTCCAACCCCAGTTCTTGCAACTTGGAGACCGTCTGCTGTGCAGTATGAGGTCGCGCGTTGTCGTGCAGGAGCAGCGGAGACGAGCGATTGCTTCTCCATCATTGTGTTCAGTTCTTCACAGTACACATCTGCAATAATGCTTACCTCGTTTGGTAAGAAGCTGTGATAAATCACACCAACGCTAGACCACCAAACAGTGACCATCACTTTTCTAGGGGTAAGTTTTCGTTTAGGGCATTGTTTAGGTGCTGAACCAGGATCCAAACAACTTGCTGAGCGCTTGCGGTTATCAAACAGAATCCATTTTTCATTGCAGGTAACAATGCGGTTCAAAATTCCTTCATTTGTGTGTCTGTTGAGCAGTGCAAGGCACGTCTCGACGCGTACTTCGCGCTGGCGATCATTGAGTTCGTGGGGCACCCATTTGTCAAGCTTTTTTATCTTGCCAATTTGACGCAAATGAGCCAATATTGTTTTGACGCTAATGTCGAAAGCTGCTGCTAATTCAGCCGTAGATTGTGTATCATCAGCTTCCACAATCGCTTTTAATTCGTCATTATCGACCAAAGTCTTCGGACAACCGCGAGGTTCATTTTTCAGGTCGAAATACGCAGAACGGAAGCGAGCAAACCAATAACAGGTGGTGCGTTGGTTTGTAGTGTTAGCTCCGTAAACGTCGTTGATGTTGCGTGCCGTTTGTGTCGCGTTGCTACCACGACGGTACTCATATTCCATAATTACTCAAATTTTTAACGTATCCATAATGACAAAAAAGATTGAAATGCGATGAAAATGTAACACTAATCAATAAACAAATGACTACTTTTGGAAAAAGAATTCCATGTTTTTAAAATAAAATTAATTTGAAAATTAGAATTCTTAGCCAAAACAAAAATTATTTTGATTTCAAATGGCCAGTACTGCAGAACGGCAATTTCATAGGTAAAGACCTATTATCATTAAAAAACAGTGTCGCCAAAGAAAATTTCGTAAGGAAGTTTTGACATTAGATTCTCATCTGCGACATAGCTTTTTCATTTATTTTCATAAATATTATTCATACTTTTGTAATTATTATTACACTTAATATTATTTCTTATTATTTATTTAATCATAATTAAAATCATTTATTTTTCACAATACAATACATCAAGTATGGCTGAACCCTGTCACCTGAACTGGGTATAACCTGTGTCTCAGGTAACAGTGTCATCCCCAATATACAACAATTACATGATATCTTACTCTCAAACCACGAATTAAAAGAACAAAATAAAATAACAAATGCGGCAAACTACAGATAACAGTGTGTGCGCGTGTGTTTTAAGTCTTAGTTTGTATTTGTGTGCGTGCGGGTGTGTGTATGTGTGTAATAAATTTTTTTACAAGTATATGTACACAGCATGTATGTTGTTTGATATGAATGAATTATTGAGATTCTTAAACGTATTTATTTAAGAAGTTTTGTTATTGTAAAAGAAAATATTTAGTTTCCCTAAAATATATGTAACCCACGAGTGTATTCATGGACCATTACGCGGCGCGTGGCCACAGTTTCAATATCAACCCCGAAACCGATGACAGGTCCCGACCATCCGACAGCGAGAGTGACTACTGGTCATTAGATGCACTCACTTATACAAAGCGGGGAGTTTGTTGCACTGAAGTATGCAGTTCAAGAGTCAGTAGATTTTTAATCTACACATTCACCAAATAATCATTTATTATATGATATTAATAATACCTGGCAAATGGTATGTATCTTCATACATCGAACACAGCTTTCACAAATAATAAACGGAGATATGAATTATGATGCACTAATTATCATTAATCCAAAACAACGGTGACATTGACCAGGACGTGAAGAATGGGATAAATACTGGGTGGTGGAAATGGTGACAGGTCTCGGGGATAACATATTATCCTTGAATGCCACTGAAGCTTAAGGGAAAAGTCTATAAAGCCATTATAAAACCTGTCTTGACGTATGGATCCGAGTGTTGGACAACGAAAGAACTGGATGATAGTAGATTACACGTGGCAGAAATGCGAATAGTAAAATGGTTGTGTGGAGTAATTAAAATGGATAAAATCAGGAGTGATTTTATTAGAGGAAGTCTTAAAATAGCACCAATAACAGAGAAGTTGAGGGATTTTAAGCCAGCATGGTACGGGCATGTCACGAGGAGGGATGAAAGTTATATAACTAAAAGAATATTAAGTATGAAGGTGGATGGATACAGGAGTAGAGAAAGACCAAAGAAGGCCATACCTTCTTATCTATCTATATCTAGATCTATCCATATAGATTGTGTGAAGAATGATATGCGTATAAAAGGTGTGAATACTGAGATGATATTTGATAAAGTAAAGTGGAAGAAGAAAACATGTTGTGCCGACCATACTTAAGTAGGATAAGGGGTAAGAAGATAATGATGAATTATGATGCACTATACATATTTTATACATATAATATTCGGCCAGTACGAATATTTCACTTATCTATAAAATAAAATGATAGAGTTTTGCCGTTGTAGGCGTATCATGCAAAAACGACTGGTTTGAATTTGATTTTTTTTAAAGTGAAAACTTCTTCAGACGCACTCAGTGATGTTTTATATGTAGATACAGCGTTGAAGCTCCTTTATCAAGCAAGAAGCAACTTTTATCCTTTTTTTAACAACAGGGTTTCCGCCTTAACTTAACTTAATATTTGTGCCATTTTCAAATTTCTTTTAGTGAGCGTACAATGCCTTTTTTCTATCTGACCTTACTGTTAGCCTGAGGGACCCTATCCAAAAATAGAGCCGCTGATGGCTCTTACAGCTTTACCAGACTTGTGGGCAAGCGCTTAAGGCACTCAACGGCGAAAGTATGGACAACAAGCGCGCAAGGGAGCCAAAGTGGCCAGACCTCGGCTTAGGCTGTTGCCGCGATTACAAAGAAGTCGGGATCTGACTAATTCCCTATCCGTAAATTTCGAGCTAAACTAACATAATATATACATGTCCATGCCTCCTGGGAGGAAGAAAGGAACATGTGGATATGTATTTAGTGATCTGAAATATGGTCTACACTACCTGGCGTAAAAAAGAAAACAACGGTTCCTTACAGAACCTATGTACCTATATGAAGTGCATGTATGTATGTACATATTGTGTGTAATGATGTTTGTGGGTAACTAAGTGACTGCAAGTGCAGTGTCACTTGTATCGCACGGGCGGCTGCCAGGCTCAAGGATATCACACCAAGTAACGGACCCAGGCTTGAGTTACCGCGAGATAGGGAGGTCGTGGCGATGGTATAATGCTTCTATTTATAAAACGTTATTAGGCGCACTAAGCACTTTATTTTGTAAGTATTGAATAAGAGTGAGCCATCACGCACGACTGTGTAACGCTCATTCGGCTCGTAGTCGGCTCGAGTCGACTAAGGGAGCGAGAGAGATATAGTTAACGCGTCACTGTTTTACGTTGCATGAGAGAGCATGAAGCATCAGTCGCATTCATTATCGACTTAAATACGGTATGTGCCGTGCCAATACGTTTTATTACTTCATTTTCACTTTCATTTTACTACATCACACCATTTTTTTTAACTCCTAAGGCTGTTTTTATAGTGACGCTTGCAGCTAGCGTGTTTGGTAAACGCTGCTTAAAAGCCCGTTGTTGGCCAGCGCAAACAGTGTAACGAATTTAGTCACTCTCGCGTGGTCCGTCGTCTTGTACAAATGAGAATATGAACATAAGACAACAGCTCTCGGTACGTCCAATAAGCGTGGCAATGTGACGCTCTTCAACTGCAGTAGGGGTGCAAACCACGCGCGGCTAAGAAACACTGGTGATATAAGCGCGGTTTACCGACAGCGTGGGTCAGACGCGTAATATTAAAACAAGAGTAAATACTACAAACATTAGTTGCATTTGCGTCCATGACGCTTACTGTTCGCGCGGTTACAAGCATGACTATAAAATCAGCATTAGACACTTGGTCTTCATAAAAAAAACGATATCTGCATTCAACAAAAAGTTATTAAAGTTTTAAGAAACTATATAAACATCATCATTTCAGCCGCAGGACGTCCACTGCTGAACATAGGCCTCCCCCATAGATCTCCAGAGCGACCGATCTTGTGCGGCCTGCACCCAACGGCTCCCAGCGGCCTTTATTATGTCGTCTTTCCATCTAGTGGGAGGCCGTCCTACGCTGCGCTTTCCGGTGCGTGGTCTCCACTCGAGAACCTTTCTGCCCCAATGGCCGTCAGTTCTCCGAACTATGTGCCCCGCCCACTGCCACTTCAACTTGCTAATCCTTTTGGCTATGTCGGTTACCTTAGTTTGAAAACAATGAAAACTATTATTCGGTATTGGAATCGGATATTCGAAATTTAAATGGGATTCGAAAAATACAACACTGCCTCCTAGACTACACTTTTAGAACCCCACAGTTAAATACCGACCCTCGAATGATTTCAGTTTAATATCCTGGCTGAGTGGCCAGTCCTGTTACTGGGGGAAGTGGCGCGGTGTGTGGAACGACCAACCGACAGTGACGAAAGTAGATTTCTTCGTTTAAACTTACTATTATTGTAAAGGCAGGAGATATAAAATATTTTATAACAATTGAATTGGAAAAGGGGCACAACAAGATAAAATTTTATAACATAAACAAATATTTCGCTTTTATTAACTATGTGACCAAGTTTTTCTCGGTGTCTTAATAAAAAAAGAAAAACACCTAAGTAAACTTGGAATGTAAAAAATTATCTAAATACAGAATGTCATCGAAATTTTTATTGGATATTGTTGTTGGTTAGACGAGGTGTGTCCCAAAAGTATCCGACCTGTACTCATAACTTCGCGCCTAAACGTCCGAATGACCTTTATGAAGTACGAGCGTAACAAGTGACTCTTCACGAAGTCATCGGCTACCGTGGCTACCGGCGAGATTTGTTATTCCGAGCGCAGCGTGTCTTTACGTACATTGTCGATTCCGAAATTCGTCGGATTTTTTAAAATGACGGAGAGATCGGCACAACCTATTTGCATAAAGTTTGCTCCAAACTCGGAAACAATTGTATAGAGACCCTCGAAATGATGCAGGAGGCCTTTGAAGATGCTTGTATACAAGTGATTCAAAAACGGTTGCACGAGTGTTGATTGCGATCCGCGTTCAGGCAGACCTTCGAGCGCGATAACACCGAGAAATATCGAACGTGTGCATCTCGCGATTGCACAAAATCATCGTTTGTCTGTGCGCGAGATAGAAGATGATCTCGGGTTTCCCGAAAACTTTTTTTTTCGAGAATCCTGATGGAGAATTTGGGAATGACTCGCTAGTGTGGGGAATTCATTCCAAAATGGTTTACAGTAGAGCAGAAGCAGTTTCGAAATCGCTCAGGATAACTTTGAAATAGTTATTGATGATAAAAATATGCTTCGGAAGACCGACCGGTCAGATGATAATTACCGGTGACGAATCCTGGGTTTACGGTTATGACCACAAAACGGAACAAAAATCCTCACAATGGAAGCTTCCATCTGACCCACGACCGAAGAAACCACGTCAGAATCGGAGCAACATCATGTACATGTTAATTGTTTTCTTCAATTTCGAAGCATCACGAATATGCATCGAGAGATTAGACAATCAACAAAGAATTTTACCGCGAAATTCTGAAAAGATTGCGTGACGCAGTGATAAGAAAACAGCCTTGATTTTGGGTGAGCGGCGACTGGCTTCTCCATCATGATAACGCGCCAGCGCATCCATCAAACCTCGTGCAACAGTTTTTAGTGAAAAATAATATTAATCAATTTGTCAGCCTCCGTATAGTCCCGACATGAACGTCCGCGCCTTTTGACTGTGAACTTATGCGACGCGTGCACTCGTGGTTATTCCGAAAATTGATTACCAGAACTACATTATGATGTGGGCACTAATGGGAGCGTCTTGTTCAGTCGAAGGGGGAATATTTCGAAGGATGCCATGAGCCGGATGACGAAAAATAATGCCAGTACGAAGTTACAGGTATAGGTCGGATACAGTATTATATATATATTATATATATATATATATATATATAATTGGTCACTTAATAGTAACTATTGGATATAACTTTTGTACACTCGTCGTTAACTCAAAGGCTTATTTCAGGTCACTTAACTTAAGTCCTACGACCGATTAATATTATGTAATAAAATCTAAAAATATATATTGTGTACTATTATATGTAATAAGAAAGGAAGATGGGGGGAGCGGGGGGGGGGGGGGGTCGGAATACAACAGCACGAACACGGCTGCAAAAATATATGTTGCGATAGTGCTGGAGCTTTTAAACTTATATTCCCACTATTTTCCGACAAACTTAAAGCAATCCCCTCTTCAATCCTTGCATATTATTATTATACTGGCTGTGCCCCACGGTTTCACCCATATGAATTTTATCCGAGACACACCACGCCGTCAACGCACTCATGTAGTCTGTAATAATTGTTTTTCCCGCAAGTATAAATTATTTTAATTTTTCATTAACTTCTTAATTACGTATCCAAATGGCATACTCTAAAGAGCAAAATTTAACGTCATTAAATTGTATTTATGATCAAGTAGCTTTTGTTTGTATGAACTATGTCATGTCTAAAATAATGCATATAATTCACTTTTTAATATTCAACAAATCTTTGACACAAAATACTTAATTGTGGCTTATGTATAAGAGATAAGCATATTCTATCGCAGATTTTTTTTTAAATATACTAAGGACCAATATTTTTTTAGAATATTGTATTTCCATATAATTAATGATTACGCCAGCACACGCCGATAAAGCAGTTCAGGAGGGCATCGTTTTCCGACTTACGTAACCAAAATCTATATTTAAGGCTGAGAGTTGTAGCTTATGTTAGATAACTTATAGTATTCCCCGAGAGTCTGGCTATTATATACAAAAATAATTTTTCGAATCCAAACAAACAAACATAAAAACTTTTCCGCTTTATTATAGTATAGTGTATAGTATAGATCTTAGAACAAATCACAGCTTAGCAATGCGCTTCTACTCAGACGGTAGCCTGATAAAGCTACAATAAAAACGAGACATTTTTTTATCTAAGCAAGGCAAAGTGACTACTACACTGTACCTGATGGTGAGCACAGTGTAATCCAATAACATCGGCGACCACCGGGAGATATACAGTCTATTGTCATTCATCTCTTACGACATCGGATCCTTGAAGCGTAACGTGAAGAAATATTTATGCAGGTCGACACGACAGCGACGACTGCCAATGGATTTAGATCTCTCGGTGGTCGCCGTTGTGTTTCGATTGTGATGTACTTACCATCAGGGAAGTACCGTTAAGTGCCTACATATTATTAAAAAAAAAGGAACCTTTGCGTTGAGAAAATCCATGTTGTAGGAAGATAGTTGCCTTCGCTAAACAGGGTACAATTGTATATAAAGAATTATATTCTCCAATGCTTCCTTTCCTACCACATGAATAATCACAATAGCATAGTTTATTAATGTAACGTATAAAAAAATATTATATACCTAACGGCGATAATTTTCAAAGAAATATAGAACTGACTTGTGCCGGGGCGAGCGCGCTCGGCTGCGCTAATAGTGCGTGACGTCATAACTTTTGAGGGATGCCTCGATGACGTCACAGGGGAGAGACACGAATAAATAACACGAGGAAAGTAACAGGCAGTGATTTACGATAGCTTCAATGAGGGTGAAGATATTCAAGTATTATTTTACTTTCTTTCCACCACGCTGTTCTGTATTTGCCACATTCTATTGGGAAAAATGAAGCCCTCTTGTCCCATTGCTGAGTAAAATGTAATGTAAATAAAAGTAAATGGTAATAACTAAGAAGTCTGCAACGTATTAACGGTTTCAAGAAAATATCTTTCGCTCTATAGCTGTGAATATTTCGTCACTATACGAGAAAGCCGATAGCTTTATTAATTAAATTCAAAATCGTGAATGTTTGCAAATTTTCCCGTTTTTCCAACATTTTTCATTGATTTATCGCTTCTATTGGTGATAGCATGATATTATATAGCCTATAGCCTTCCTCAATAAATGGGCTACCCCACACTGAACCATTTTGCCCATTCGAAGTAGTAGTTCCTGAGATTGCGTGTTCAACAAACAAACAAACTCTTCAGCTTTATAATATTAGTATAGATTAGAATTTCTTGAATGGGTGATTACATTCTAAGTGCTAGCGCGCGGTCGAGTGACTTTTATCACCGTGACTATTTCGTCACTCTTTACCGGTCCTATGGATATATATGTACGTACAACGTTACAAAACAGTTTTGTCCATAGACTTTACAAGAGTTCAGAAACAGTCCCAGCGAGAAAAGTCGCTAATGCGATGTGCGATGCGATGACTATGATTTTTAACACGCTTTTATTAACTACACTTGTAATTAACAAACAATGTGATCAAATCTTAGAAATCAAATTTAACCTACATCATATCGTCACATAGAAATGAAACTTTGTATGTACCTACATGTTCGGATGACAAAACCATAATTTGGCTAATTGTGGAACTCTTCAGTGGCTAACAAACCCTCGAGATTTGGCTCATATAATCTGTATTAACGAGTCCAACAGATTGGGCTTAGTAACGAGGGTCTGGTGGTGAACAAAATTTCGAATATTTGCAAGGCTTATTACCAAGGACCGTGATGTACCAACACATAACAATGTAATAATACCACAACTAAACTTATTTAGCAATAAATAACAATCAATTATAGTTAACAATAAAGGATCAATCTTAAGTTTGTTAAAATTAAACGCGATTAATTAACGTCAAAATATTGGCATGCCAATTAAACATCTAATGTGAACGCGTGTGAACTTAAATTAACAAGTCCCACTTTCCACTCCTCTGATGAGTTTGTTAACATTAATTAAGACGTACCTATAACAATGTAAAGATAGCAACAGTAAGTCAATAAAAACAAAACAGAGGCACTCATAAGGAGTGTGTGACTCGAATGTCACGCAAAGCCATAAATTTTCCTCTATCAAAAATCTCCCAACGCGGCTAAAGAACTTTTCACTTCAACAAGTATGATAGAAGAATCTTAAAATGTATAAACGATTGGATGGTCTGAAACATCTGAATTTAATAGAGATTAACTACTAACACTATTCACATATTGGTAAGCATTGCCATTAAATTAAAAAATAAATCTATTTTTTAACTTAAAACTCACTTGTGTTATATCACAATTTTTGTAATCATGTAGAAGTAGCTATAGTTTAATTAGTCATTATTATTAAAAATGTTTTATAGTTATCGTCTACAAACAAAAGTTCTCTCTCTCTCTCCCTTTCAGTAACCTTTATGATGAGGTTTATGACTGTGTGCATCGCTTTGGCCATGCATCTCAATCCTGAGCTCCAATTGTTTAGTTAGTAGTTCTGACTATCATTTTCTCTCAGCCGTTTTTCTTCAACCTTTCCTCTTGATAACTTGTTTTTCCGTCTTTCCTCTTGCGTAATGGCTAAAATATATTTATAACTCTTTATTAAAATCCTCGCGATAAAAAATTATTTCTATTTTAGTGTTATACAGCTAAATCCCGAGAAATCTTTCGTCTGGAAAGAAAATACTTTTAAAACATTAAATATAACTATGGATAATGGAATAACATAAAGACGGCTAGCCTTTCGGGCTCTTTGGTTTGAGAAGTAACGTACAGTCCATCTCATTTCTGTGTCTCATTGTACTAATTAGTTATATATAAACAGACGTGGGGAGATGAAGTATTATTTGCAGTTAAATTGGAGCAGTCTTTTAAGTTCATTCAAAATGGGAGCACGTAGGGCAGTTAGAGATACCGTATAATATGAAGAAATAGGTATGCATAACTCTCTTTGTTTAGAAACGTTTTACTACCTATTTGTTTTGTAGTTTTACGTTCTACTTTTATCATCCAAGATTTTAAATTAATGTTACAAATGTCGGCCCCCTCTACACACGCCATATTAAATAGCACTCTACTTATTATTAATATATCGAAGAATCGTCTATGTTAGCATGAAATACGTACTAATGACTTTACCATTGACCTGCACTCTATTGTCTGGGTATGATAGCAACAGATGTGCTCTGTTGACCGCATGCACTTTATAAGCAGGAAAAAACTCGCTCGGATCGATTCTCGCTTGAGACCTGAAATGGTAGCATTCTTGCTCGAGCCATGGAATGAACATTCTCGCTAGAACTATCGGATTGTGAAGACCTCAGTTAATAAGTTGACTACTTACAATAAACACTGTTCCTGAGTGCAGGGCATCTCGCTGCCCGCTTCGGCTATGCTATATTAAATTAAATTTAGATTACAGTGAACAACAGTAGATCTTAGTGTACCTTCTGTATTTAATAATATTGACTGCATGGCACTTGTAATATAAGTTCGTCTGTTAACCACTACTGTCGAGTTCCGACTAATTCTAAAGTTTCTGTAAACTTGTTACTCTCCTAGTCTACTGAAGGTGTACATTATATTATATCACCAATGTTAGACGTAACGATTACGACCACTCTACCAAGAATTAATTCTATTTTAATAACCGGATTAAAAAAAAGACGGAGGTTACTAAATTCGAATGTAATTTCTTTTTTATGGATGTTCCGTCAAAACTCCTTTGTTTATGAATCGATTTGGATGAACCTTTTTTTATTGACCTCAAGAGTGGTCCCGTTTTATTTTCATTGACATTGGATCTTAAACTTCGAAGACACAGCCGGAAACTTTTCAAAATCAATGAAATTGGATTTCTTTTTTGTTAAAATTGGTCTTGTTACAATTTCAGCGGTATTGGTAATATTAGAATTGAAATAGGATACAGTACAAAGATTTAACAGCTATTATTGTATATTACGTCTTTAGTTACCATCATTGACGGACGCTTCTTATTGTCCCTTGCGTATTATTTGCAATAATATTAAAATATACCTTTCATTGTTAATTACCTTAACAAAAAGCCTTATCACTTAAATGAACTCAAGCTAGTCCTAGAAAACTAAATCGAGACCCGATGTTTGTTATTAAGACATCTGAACGCATAATATACAATTTGTAAAATCTTTTGTCACTCCGAGTTTCATACATTTACGGAACTATCGCAATGTACAATCGTTGTATTTCATTTAATTCTTTCAATTAAACTTTTCCCATCGACACGTCGCGTCTCGCTGCGTCGATTGTAAGTAGTGTTTAAGTAAGATAGTACAAATAAATCTTCTAAAAGTACTTACCTGTTCCTAACTGCTTCTACTAGGTACTTACTTCAATCGAGTCACAACTTGTTCCCAACTCCTTATATCCTTGTTGTACAACTTCTGACTGTTGCAGCCGCACACGCTTCTTGCACTTAGTGCGCTGTTTAACTCCCATTAACTTAAACTTGATGTACTTGTACAAATGTACACATATCTAACAATTTTCTTTTTTCTAAGTTAGATTGTTTTATGGTGTCAAATAGTTACAAAGTCCACTTGAGGCTATGTAGTTAATGCAACTTATAGCTTTATACCACCAAATTAAAAGGATCGTAGTTCTAAGGCCAGTTAAAATAGGTTAATACTCCTGATAATCTAGTTGTCACAATAGTTTATGATTTACTTTGTAGCAGAACTAAGTGCAATGTTGGTGCTTAAGCAGTTGTTGGGAACCGGGGTCTGACAGCGCAAGTTGTTTATGTTTTTTTCTCTCTATGTAACTTCGCCCTCGACAGCTGTCACTTACGTGCTCGCGAGACCGCGCGCCGTTTTTTGGATTATTCGAGAAGTTATGTTTTTGATTGGATCGCGATATAAATTAGACATTGCCTTATTAATTATTGTCGGTTGATTGAATACGCGTTTGTTAGGCTGTGGGACGAGATATATTCTTTCTATATTATGGTCGATCGTGTTTGTCTTGAAAATCAGTTTGCCGGTTTGAGTTGCGCGTACTTCCATTTGATAACTTGAACAAAACCTCTTTTGATTGTATATTTGAACTGTGTTGGGCAAATTTCTTCTTGTTGCTGCCGTTTGTTACATTGTGATAGTTTATAAAGTTGTAATTTCGTCACGAGAACATTGTTGTGAGAAGCGGTGCGGAGTGACAATTTGACCCCGACTGATGACTTCCGCTCCCATTCCTTGACTCTTGCTTGAAACTTGTGGAACTTCTCCTGTCAGCATAAACGCCAACACTGGTGAGTAATTGTATTTATCATTAATTTATCAGCCCTGCGAAACCTGCAGGACATTTGTGTGTCATACCATACTTCATCGAGGGTTCAGATAACAAGTCTTTCACTACACTGAAATATTAATCCCTGAACACTTGATGGAGGACATAACAGCAGTCAAACCTTATTCAGGTACTACCGCTCAGGTTTACATGTTTATCCAAGCAAATAAAGGTAATTTAATTTAAAACTTAAAATCTCTTTCCACTAAATTTACGTTACAGTCTCTGTCAAATTTGTATAATGATTTGAATATTTTTTTTAGAAATTGTAATGTTTTATTGCATCAACTAAACTACTATTCGAGCCTTGTAAAAACGAAATATACAGCAAAGTAAATTTCCCCAAACAGAGCTTACAGTCTTACAAAACATTAAGATAAAAAAAGTCTTCACAATAAAATGCTTTGAACAGACTCTTGGAGTATATTTGCGGAGCCCGCAAGGGTAAACACGAAACAAGATGAAGATAGGTCCTCGTTCCTTGGAAAGGGTTTGTCCTAAATACGTTTCGTCAAAGGGCCGGTGACAAACGGATTCCAGCCGCGGGCGGATCTCTGAAAATTTCAAGACACACGTTTAGTAATTGTGAACGTTTTATACCAAAAAGCTGTAATATTCTATGGTAAGTATATAGAAAATTAAATAAGCCCTTGGTGCGGTGCCCTAATGCAATTTTAAATTCATAAATATGTTTATAAGTGTGTAATTGATTGTTTTGTTTCAAGATCAATTAAGACGTAAAATGTGTTTTCCGAAGCATCGAAGTTAACTATGTATGCATTTATAACAAATAAAAAATTCCTATATCTATAGTATCTCTTGGTTCTATATAATCTGTGCGAGATAACAATAATTAAGTCTGTAGTCGCTGTCCAACCTTATACATACTATAAAATAATAACAATATATCGAAATATAATTGAATAAAAAATTATGTTTGTGTCCGAAGTAATAATAATTTTCAATAAAGACTTATATTTCGTAATCCCTATCTAAATTTGCTATGCCACTTGCTCTATGGGGTAAAATGTTATTATAACTCATTTCTATACAATTAACGCGACGCGACGTACGATGCGTTACTCGACAAACTAAAGAATCTTGTGTTTTCAGTAAAAAGATCTTCAGTTATGCCCGGCGTTTTCGGTCCAGAATGGAATTTTAGCACTTTTCTTTAGACACTATTGCGGACACCGCAAATTTTTATTTATAAAGAATTTTTATTTAGTTATTTATTAACGGCCGTTTTCCATAATCTATCTAACCACTGTTTTTGCTAATGAAGATAGAAAGATATGTCTTTTGGTAAGGTTTTGTATGAACTAGCTATCCGAAGATACGTTATTGAAATGCAAAAGCTTACCAAAAAATATATATCTTTCCACCGTCATGACAAAAACAGTGGTTAGATAGATTATTAAAAACGGCCAAGTCTATCCAGAGATTCCTAAAAAGATATTTCAAATAAAGTGACAAAACCTAACAAATGTTAGTGCGTCCATTACGCTGGGATAAGTCTTGGTAACTGCAGAAAAATGAACCCATTTTCCGAAAGCGCAAACGCTTTCTTCAAGAAAACGTACCCATTGTGTGTGTCAGTTGATTCTTCCCATGTATTTCGAAACGCTTAAAGGATCAATATTTGTCAGTAAAGGCAAGCAGAGAGCTACAAGCTATTACTACATACATAAAACGGATGTCATTTGGTACATAACAATTGATTTAACTAAGACAAAAAAAAAACATTGTGACCAAACCAAAATATAAGTGTGGTAGAGTATTTTAGTACACGCCTAGCTAGCTGCCACCCTTCATTTGAAAATCTATGGCCAAGTACCTACCAGTCTGTGTACCGATAACCGCATTTAATAAATACCTCCTTTTCCAAGCTTAGTGTGACATAAACTTTTGCTACTTCATTACTTTATATGATAGTGTTATCAAAAGCTGGCTTCAAATCGATAATAGAAAAAAAAAGTATACTGTCAATTAATAATAAAATATAATTTATTTATTAATAATGGTTCCTAACATAACATATCATTACAAATTGTTTAACAAAAAACATCATACATTTTTTTCAAAAAGTTTTGGTATACTCATTATATTAATACGTGAAGCAAAAGCTTTGTAACCCCCTTTTTAAGGGTATTGCGTGCACGGAAGACTGAGATTTGGCATGGTTAAAATTTATATGGAGAAGGAGTGTAGAAAGCTAAAATGTATCTATAATATCTGTTACTAATATATTAAATAAAATAAATTAATAATGCGAATCCTAAAACCGACCAGTGCCATTTAACTTAGACCCCCCAAAATATTGACATTGTCACTCAATGAAAAGTGACAGCAAGTGATATAATATTCATTGTTTAGGTTCATACTGCAAATGTTAAACAGAAAATAGTCTATGATCAAAAAGTCGCTGATCGAATTTCGATCATTGAGCGATCGCTAGCTCAATTAAAATGTTTTTATATTTAAAGGCCATTATCAAAATTCTATATATTAATATTTTTTAGTGTATAGTTTGTATGACTTGTTTATAATTTGTTATATCTTTGTTCACCCTTACTACCCCTAATTTTCTCTCTGAAATATATCTATTGAAAGGTTTCCTGCAAGAAATTGCTGTTAATAATAATGCTACTCTTGAAAACTTTGTGAAAATGTGGAAATTTCAACTTGTTTTGTATTTATTTAGCGACATACAATAAAGCGTAAATAAGTAAAAATTAACGAACGCGTATTTTTGGTTAATAAAATTACTAATAAAAAAACATGAATGACTCAAATGGAGAACACTCAACGTATTAAAATTAAAATGTAATTAAAAAGTGTTTTTATTATGGAAGATTCAGAGATACGGGTGCGGGAAATACTCGTGTTATATTCACGATGTTTATATGGAAAAGGGTCGAATACGTGACTAAGTGCTGCGTTGTTTTTAGGGTTCCGAAGTTAACAAGGAACCTTTATTGTTTCGCTGTGTCCGTCTGTCTGTCCGCAGCTTAGGTCAGGGATTCATAATACTAGAAAGCTGTAATTTGGTATGGGTATACATAATAATCACGCCGCCGACAAAGTGATAAAATAAAATCTAAAAAAAAGGTTTCACCATAGTGTGGGGTTGTTCTTGGATAGGTCGTTCAAAAATTAATCTAATTTAAAAGTGCTAATTTTCATTACAGTTAAGTATCCCGCCAACCCTGCTAATGAGCTAAATGGCTGTTTTTGGATATATGAAAAGATCATGGTAGTAGTATACATATTGAAGTTAAAAATGAAAAACTATCAGAGGTAAGTAATAAACAGTCAATCAACTTGTAAAATGTACTCGGAGAAATAATTTCGTACATATTTCATTCCTTCTCCAATACTTCCTCGATATACATTTAAGGACGGCTGTATGAGACAATCTGGAGTAGATTTCCCGTACGCGCAGAAAAACGGAACCAGGTCAGTGCACGACGTCCTTTTTCCCCTCCCATCGCATTCCCGCGCCATTGTGGCATACTTCAGGCACTTCGCGTGTCCACTAAGCCTTCATATTGTGACGGGTAACTACGGAACCCTGCACTGCGCGCGGCTCGACACGCACTTGACAAATTTTGTTTAGCAATCATATTTCTTACATATGTTTTAGTGATTCATTGAATTTAACATCACATTTTATTAAAGTGTATAAAAAATCATACTTTGCTTTCGTGACAAGGCGTGACCTTGGATTCTTATTTGCTGCTGTACTGAGAAATATTTGCAATAGCCGAGTGGTACATAATTATAATTTTATGCACCACGGTATACAGTTTTTTTAACTGATTTGAAAAAAAGACGAAGGTTATCAATACGAATGTACATTTTTTTATGAATGTTCAGCCGTAACTTCTTTGTTTATGAACCGATTTGAATGATTCTTTCTTTGTTGGAAAGGGATACCTCAAGGGTTATTCGTTAGCATTGAACTTTCAACTTCGAATATAAACCAGTGAACTTTTCAAAATCATTTTAATTTTGGCGCATTTAGTAAATGGTTAAAATACACCATATCGTACTTCCGTCACATACTCCTTGGTTCTATGTAAGGGACCATTTTTTTCTTTTTTGCATAGTTTAGTTATTTTTGTGTATAGTTAGTTAGATCGAATATCTTACGGTAAGGGAATACCCTTCCAGATTTGCCAGATTTGCCAGATTGCCAGATCGTGACTTAATTACATCAAAGGCAACAGCCCACTTCGGCACCCTTCAGTGCTAGCTGCCAGCTGCCAAGCTTTTGCGGCTGAGTGGCTTCAGCGCTTGCCCCAAACCCGGTGAAACTGTCTGAGCGTTCTAAGGCTTCAGGGCGTTTAAGGATAAAAGTGTAGTCAGATCGAAAAAAAATTAACATGTTGTTGCCCTCTACTAAATACGACTAAAGAAAAATAACTTCCAAAAAGTTACACAAAACATTTTCCCTGTTGAATCACCATTTGAGTGAGTCACGTCTGAGAAACAAAACAGTCGTTATTTCAATTGGCACTGCTTGTCGAGAGGGTTCACTTTATAACAACGTTTTAATGTTTATGACAACTTTAGACACAATAGCTTGCGACTTTACGCCGGGCGCGTGTCGACAAGACGCCATGATCACATCTAAAGGTTTCTACACTATTTTAATTTGTCATTCAACACTAGCATCTTGATACGATGCTCTTTGACTAAAATAATCTTGTGGCTTAAGTTGTAAGAGAATGGAGATAAACTCAACTTGCAATAAAAGGGAACAGTTAAGTTTTTTCGATCTGTCCTTACTGTTAGCCTGAGGGGCCATATCCAAAATCAGAGTTGCTAATGGCTTTTACAGCTTTACCGGGCTTGGGAGCGAGCGCTTAAGGCACTCAGTCGCGAAAGCGTGGGCAACAAGCGTGCAAAGGTGCGACAGTGACCAGACCTCGGCTTGGGCTGTTGCCACGATTGCAAAGAAGTCGCGATCTGACTAATTCCCTATCCGTAAAATTTGAGCTAAACCAACATAAACATATTATATACTGGGAGGAAGGAAGGAACATGTGTATATGTATTGTTAAGGTCACTCACTTAACAACCCGGCACCCGACCAGCACCACCTGCTAGCTCGACGTCCACTCTTTGTCAACGGGTGAACACCGTGTTGTCAACTAATCAAAATCACGTGTCAACGAATTGATGAGTAAGTGAGCGATATCCATCGGGGTTTACATGGTGTTGTAACAGTAACACATCATCCTTACGTTAACCACTGGCGGTCCACCTAGAACCGGTGCGGTGGTAACTCGCAGTCCACTCGCTGTCAGCACATGAACTGCTTGCATGCGAGTCGATACGGTGAGGTTACGTACATACATATCATCACGCCTGTATTCCCCGAAGGGTTAGGCAGAGGTATACTAATGTACACCCACAGTTCGCCTAATATGTTTTTAAGTCCCATGTAATAAGGGGCGAGCCTATTCAATCCAAATCCAATCAATCCCTATCCAAAAACAGAGCCGCTGATGGCTTTTACAGCTTCTCCGAACTTGTGCCTCGCTCCATGTACACTACGCCTTATATACCCTTCCACGCAGTCCGATCAGTAGGGTAGTTATGAATACCAATTTATTATTAATATACCCCACTATATTAAACGGTATCTTATTTAATATGACTTGTAGGACGATGTAGATGGTGCCGGCTCTTGTAACATGTTAATACAATACACTCCAATTAAGTCCTCAATTTTGAATTGTACCGTAGTCAGCATCAAATACTATAGAGTCATATTACCAAGCTAGTACATATTTACCAACACAAGGATATTCGTGTTGCAATTTAGTCCGATCTTTTAATTTGTAAACTGCAGTACAAAGTCAGCTAATCAGTTGTTTACTTATCAAAATTCTCATGTTAAACTTTATGTGTATTCATTAATAAAACTTTCAGGAGCAGTGGCAGTGTATTTGTGCTATAAATTAGTGATTTCTATATGTAGACATTAATATTCAAGAAGTAATTATAATCCACCTTCGTATTACATTTTACGCTACTAAAATAATTCAACTAATTAATAATTTCCTAAACAAAAAAAATGTGCGTCTCGGCACGCTCGACAGAAGTGATTACTTAAACTAATCAAAAAGAAAAAAAAGACCAAACGAAAGAGAGAAAGGGAAGCTGGTGAGGATTCCGAATCTAGGACTTAAGCCATAGCAGTCACGCTTACGACCGCTAGGCTACGAGCGTCTTGTTAGGATTGACTTGAAACTATGCTACTATTAATGACGCAGTAACCCGTTACGTTATGAAGCGGTTTACCCTCCCAAAAGAAGTTATCACTTCAATAATAAGTCACCATAGCGAAGTTAATCGCGACGAGCGTTGTCCGAGCTAAAAGCTAAATAAATCATTTCGAGGACCTGGCAACGGAATCGACTTTTTCAACTATACTAGCGGTCGCCAAATGATCGAAATTTGACCAGCGACTTTTTAATCATAGACTTTCTTTGTCATTTGCAGTATGAACCTAAAAAATAAATATTATATCACTTGCTGTAACCTTTCATTGAGTGAAAATGTCAATATTTTGGGGGTCTAAGTTCAATGGCATTGGTCGGATTAGGATTGGCAGTATTAATTTATTTTATTTAATATATTAGTAACAGATATTATAAATAAATTTCAGGTTTCTGCACTCCTCCTCCATATAAACTGTAACCATGCTAAATCTCACAGACTTCCGTGCACATACCATCATAACATACTATCACGCCTGTATTCCCCGAGAATACACCCGCAGTTCGTCGAGTATGTTTTTAGGTCCCATGTAATAGAGGGCGAGCCTATTGCCATTAATCGGGTACGAAACCAAACTCCGAGCTACTACTGAAAATTTCATAGGAAAAACCCAATAACACTTTGCTCGACCTGGGATTCGAACCCAGGACCTCGATCATAGATCCGATCGCTCCGTGCACGCAATGCACTTAAAAATATGTCCGAAGTTTTTTTCTCACGGATATAATGATTCCTGCAGTTAAAACCGAACTCGCACAAAACGCGACGCAAATCATAATAGACCGTTGTCGAGCGAATGCGAGTCTAATACAGTCGCATAGGTAACGCTTTTTCATTACGTGACGATTTTTTAAGATTTAAGATAGCGCTTCATGACATAAAAGAAAAGTATAAACAGATCCTTAACATCGCTCATATAAACGCTCGCATCTCGTAACTTACACCGATGAACAATACGAAAACCCATAAACCGGCGTAACATAAAAACCCGGCGTGAATAACCTTACAGTTCGTAAATTTTATGATATTTTATAGCACATATTTATGTGTCTGTCTGTATGGATGTTAAATACATGTCAAGATGTCATTCTTCGGTAGTCAGTGACGTGGTTTATTGCACGCGGTGACGTTAACGCCCCGAGGTATTATGACGGACGGGTTTTATTTTTATTATTTGATAACTTCATATAGGACATTAAATGTCAAAATAAATTAATAATTTTCTTACTTACTTTTTATCGTTATAGGTTTAGCTTTGTGGCCATAATCTCGCCTAATCCTAAGTGACGATGTTGCTCAAGTGCAGCTAACGCAACACACCTATAATTGGTGTTTGACGACAGGTCTTCAACTTGAGGGTGGTAGCTAACTTAGAAAAAGCCCTACCATACGTTTCATCACGATGTTTTCCTTCACCGGGCTCTCAGACTCGTTGCAGAGATTCGAACTCACGGCGATCGACGCGGAATCCGTACACGCTACCAACTGAACCATCATTGCTTCAAAAACCTTGTATCAATCTTCAGTCTACATATACGTGTATTATTTACCAGCTGTATCCGCGACTCCGTCCGCGTAGAATTTCAATATCCCAATGCCAAGCAAGGCCTCTGAGCGATGGAAGGCACAGGTATAATTTTCACGCTAGCGCACGGTGTATTGGTCATTTTATACATAGAATAATTCTTAATAATGATGATGTAATTTTTTTTTTCTTACTGTATTTGTTTGTATATTATTTGGCATAATTTCTATTAATCCTGTTATAACTGTTTTTTTTTTAATTTCCAATCATGTCATATATTTTTGTCTACACATTGAATGTTGTGATTACCCTAAAAGGCCAAGTGAATTTAATTTTTTAAATTGTTTTTTTTTTTTTTTACCAATTAGGAATAATACAATAAGACAGTAAATAAGAAACTAATTTATATCTTTTTGTAATAAAATAGTTTCTGAACATATTTTTTTTTGTTTTTTATCATAGATACACAAAATAAAAAATATGGCTATATCTCTATGGCTATTGGAAACTGACACTTCGTTTGGCGCGCTAATCATATATTTTGCATAAGTTTTTGGAAGTGTAATACTGTTTTTTTATTATTTACAGGGTGAACGAACCATTGCCTGGTAAGTCAATTTTCAATGTAGGTATATACATGTAAAATTATTATTTCTGTTGAGTGTAACGATAAGTTATTATAAGCATAAAGGGACACCGGTGTCCCTGTAGCCGTAGAGTGATACTATTTATGAGGAATAGTTATGTCGTCAAAATGTAATAGTACCACAAGTAACTGATGTTTTTCGTCAAATACCCTCATTTTTTCAAATTCGGTCAATAATAGATCACTTCAATACTTCGTTTCAAAATGTCCAAAACAATACAGAAAAATAATCAATCAACGAATATATGATAAAATTCAAGGGGTATAATGCAATGAAATAATACATAAAAAATAAACCTGTCAAATGGGGCTTCAAATTATGGTGGCAATGTGATGCCGTGACTGGTTACCTATTTGAATTTGACTTATATACAGGCAAATGAACTTCTAGGGTCGAGTATAGATTAGGAGAATCAGTAATACTTGAAACTGACAAAAAAAGTTGAAGGCTTAGGATGTCAAATTTACATGCGATAATTTCATCAATTCACCTTTACTACAATATAAATTGATTGATCAGAATACCAAGGCGTGTGGCACAGTTCGAACTAACAGAAAACATCTTCCGAAAACTGCACATACTGATAAAACAATGAAGCACGACGATATTTATACGACAAATTTCCATGGCATTAGTTATGTGAAATGGTTGGATAAAATAGGAGTACATTTGTTGACCAACTTGATATCGCCGGTAGAGACTGACACCGTAAAGTGTCGCAAAGCTGTCTCAGCTGACAAAATTGACGTAAGATGGTGTAGAATTCAATCACTTTATAATAAAAATATGGGTGGAGTAGATCTTATGGATCAACGTAAGGTGTGTTATGAAATAGATCGAAGATCGAAAATAAAGTACTACCTTCGACTTTTCTATGATTTGTTCGATATATCTATAAATGACGCATGTATGTACCATCTAGACTATGCTTCACAGTCAAAAGCACTTGGAGGGAAGCCTGCTGTCGAACCTGCAATATAAACAGGTAGTCGCCAGGAGTTTCGTAAACGGTTTCAGTCTGTTTCGGTTTCAGTCAATCTATGAAGCGGTAATTACCGACGCACTCCATGGACATATCCTCCACTAGGTAGAGGTGCGTAAATTGTGCTAAATATAAAAAAGAAAATCGAACAAACAATTTATGTGTTATATGTAAAGTTCATCTATGTTATACCAATGAAAGGGATTGTTTCGCTGATTACTACTAATAAACAATATTTCTATAATAAAACCGTATTTATTAACATATTACCCCATTTCCTATAAGCAACTCTAAGTGAAATTGAGATTTTTTGAGTGAAAAGTATCTATTATAGACCATAGGGACATAGATGTCCCAGAAAATTCCCAAAAAAGTATAATATTTTAATGTGTTTTCATTTGTAACTTTATTTTTTGAAAGCCTAATGAGTCAGTATAAACAACTAAAATTATAGCAAAACGTTCCATAAACCTTATTGTCCTGAAAGGGTTAAACCAGCAGGGACCGAGGGTTTCATCCATGTTTTTAAATTTATTCAACAAACTCACCACAGTGCCGCCATAATTCGTGCGTACTCTATAGTCGTTCTCATTTCCCGTGCTATCTCCTACAGCTTCCCAGATCATTTGAAGTTCGTTGTTAATATTTGGCTCTTTACTGTCATAGCGTGATGTTTTATAGCCGACAACCTTCCTCAATAAATATGTTTCATATACACCGCCGAGACAGTACTTAGGAACACTGTTTATTGTAGTAAATTTGTTATCTGAGGTCTTCAGTATCCCACAGCTCGAGCGAGAATGGTACTATTCCACGTCGCTCCTTTTGCACTACGCCTTTTATACCCATCAACTCAATTCGACTAGTAGGGTGACTCCCAAGTCACGGTGAAGCTGTAAAAGCCGTTTCAGGCTTTAGGGCCCTTATGACTGTCAGTACTGAAGAAAAAAAGAGGGTAGTTATGAATATCCATTTTGAATATACCTATATTTAACTAATAATGTTGTTATTAACATGACGAGTTAGTGGAGGAAGCTGGTGTTTATAACATAAACTTAGAATGCAGAAATATATTTTTTAAATCTAGCTTCAAACAAACAAGCAATCTCTTGAGTTTTTATACTCTTTATATATACTGTTAATAAAATTGAAGTGTCTGTTTGTAATGTCAAAATAACAGCTTTTTACTAAATGCATTTTAAAGTATATACGGCATCTATTACAAAAATATTACTTTTTAAATTTTTGTCTGTCTGTCTGTTTGTTCCATGTAATCTCCGAAACGGCTAGACCGATTTTGGTGGGACTTTCACTGCCAGATAGCTAATGAAAAAAAGTTAAAGTTCCGCGCAAAACAAGCACCTTCATATTTAAAATGACCGCACTCTGAGTGGAAGCAGAGTCATCACAATTCCAACGTTGTGTAGTTAACGCGAACGGAGTCGCGGACACAGCTAGTTATAAATTTAAAAAAACTACTGTTCTTTGGTAAGCGTATTACTTGGCAATGGAAGAGAAAAATTTGAAAAGTTGCCAGATAATTGTAATTTTTTTGGAAAAACTGAAAATCCTTTTTATCTATTAAATCTTAACTCATGATTCGAACGATTCATATGCGTAATTCATATTTTACTTTGTTTGTTATGGTCCTTGAGAAGTTACCAGGGAAAAAATCGAACCAAGTGGAGGTATGGTTGAATTATTAACTATTGGAAAGGGCGGAACAAGCTGGAAAAAATCATTTACTATCCGCGCAAACCATTCAGCCAACAAAATTTTTAACTTCTATATATTAAAAAGAAAACCTATTATAAAATATAAATAACACAAAGTCTAAATACATAGAAACAAAGTAGACAAGGGCACAGGCGGAAAATCCCCTTCAATAAAACACAGAACGTTAAGCGACAAACGAGCGAAATAAAAACGCTCGCTTTTCACCGAATAAGCGTTACCATAAAAAAGGTTTTCAGTAAGCGAGTGAATCATAATTTATGAATTCCGGTGTCCGCCGGGTGCCGGGCGAGGGTTCCGCGAGATTTACGCGGGGTCATTGTGTCGACAGACCTGGCCTACGCAGCCATAGACCTAGGAACCGATTCAACAACAATCTGTAACAATTTATTAGAAGTGAAGATTCTAGTATAGCTTGTAAAACTGCGTTAGGAAATATAAACTTTTGGAAATCTGAGATAAAGGTGAACAAGAACATCCCACTTCTGAACTTAGAAATATATTGTCAAACACACACTGATTTGACTGCATTTGAGAGCCAGTCTTTCTATGTTTGACATGCCATTTCCTTCAACCGCATCATTTACTATTAAACTAACCCATATTACAATAATGTAAATTATAAATAAAAACTTAACTGTGTATTGTATGATATTTATACTGAGTATCTTAATCTAAAATTGTATTAATCTTGTTTACTTATTAATTAGTGTATATTGCTTATCATCATTAATATGGCATATACCATCATAATGTGTTACATACTTATTCCCGGAACTATATACATAGATCACGCCTCTCATCCAACAAGGTAGGCAAAGACCACGTCTTTCCACTTGCTACTATCCTGGCATACATCTTTCGCTTCTTCAACATTCATCAATCTTTTCACGCTCGCTCTTCGGTTTAAAGTACTCTTAACCTGACCTTTCTTCAGAACGTCCCCGATTTTATGGAGGAACTTTCGTGTAGGCCTTCCTCTTCCAACGCTCCCATTCACACTCGCATTATAAATTTGTTTAGTCACTCGGAACTATATACTACCTACTATAGGAAAATTACCTCGCTGAGCGATTTTTATCAATTGTATCTTGGTGAAGAGCTGTTCGATCTAAACCCCTTCTCTCCTATTCACAATAGAACCACAAACACTGGGCTTCGGAGTTATACAGTTTTACGGTAACCTCCATCTCTGTGTGTCTCCTTACGAGAACGGGTCCTTCAAGCATAACGTGAAAAGATATTTATGCAGGTTGGCATAACAGTGGTGACCGTCGATGGATTACCGATCTATCGGTGGTCACCGATGTGCTTGTATTTTACTGTGTTTACCATCAGTGTATTTTTAAGTAGGGAAATGGAAACAAAATTATTCCTTTTATGGTTAAAATGCTGGATAGTATATTACAGACTTCTCAATGGTAGCAGTTGTTTTTGCAATCTCCGTAGATTACACAGTTGCTATCAGACACAGTGCCAGCACTTTGCCGTCCAACATGTATATTGTATAATTTATTTTTTTATTATTTCCATTGCGGAAATAGAATAAAACTGAGAAAACATAAATACAACATTTTCTTAACTCTCCCTGTATCAGCGAGCGGTAGTCGTTAATGAAACATAAGGGGTGTGCCACACCCCCGGCGCTTCCCTCTGTATCACTGCTCATCTCGACTCAGGGGTTAGCGGGTATACACCATACAGTTTCCCCGATCGAAAGCCTTACTTTACAAAATGTTTTTATTAAGAAATAAAACATTTATGAATTGAATAAAAGATTAAATATTGAATAAAATATTTACATGTTTATTATCACGGTATCTCTACTAGGTGTTAGGTAGAAAGGATACAACATCACTTGCAAAGGCATAAAAAATTGTGATTATAATTTAAATAAAAAGATATATAGAATAGTGTAGAACACAATGAACGTCAAGTAATCTTACAAACTGTTAACAAATACTGGAAATAAGTAAAACAATAGGCTACACGGGTACGTTGCCGGAGCTAGGTTTTATATACATACATACATCACGGCTCTCTCCCAAAGAGGTAGGCAGATAACACGTCCTTCCACTTGCTACGTCTTTCACTTCTTCAACATTCATTAATCTTTTCATGCATGCTCGTCTGTTTAGAGTACTCTTGACTTACCTTTCTTCAGAACGTCCCCGATTTGTTCTAGGAAGTTCATCTAGACCTTTCTCTTCCAACACTCCCATTCAGACTAGCCTTAAACATTCGTTTAGTCGTTCTTCTTTCATTCATCCTCTCTACATGCCCAAACCATCTAAGCATCCTTTTCTCAATCAATGTGACTATATCTTTTTATATATAGATAGTATTAATAAAAATGTCTATATAATGAAACTTGTATATTCATTTCTTGAGACATATATTCAGATTTGAAAGGTACAAATTGTCATAATTTTAATAGAAGAAAACATGGCTATAAAAAGGTAGCTCGAAGGTAAAAAACGTTCAGTGGTGTGTGTTTACGTACTAATAAAATATGCAAAACTTTTGATTGTGTTTCAAAATAATTTTGGTTGAATACTATTGTATATGTATGTATATTACTTACATCAGCTTATGTCGGGCCGGTTCGGAAGCGGCGAGTGGTGGGTTTCTTTTGTGCGACGCAACCCCCACACATCGTCGCGCTACAAGTGCTTTTAAATCGCGACGAACGCGTTCACACAATGTTTCTAATATCATATTTAAAATTGTGATATAAATTACAATACAATTACTACTTTTTCCAGGTCATTACTGACCGCAAGCTGCTCCCAGAGCATTGATAGCTCCATCTAGCCACAGAAGACTCCACTTTATGTTTGCAACAACCCGCCACGTCCACCTTCTCCTGCGGCAACTCAAGCCTAGGTCCGATCCCTTAGTGTACAGCTCTTGAGTCTAGCAGCTGCTTGCGCGGTACAAGTGACAGTGCATTTGCAAGCACTAGCTACAAACAGACACCGTTAGACTGTACCCCACACTCGTGCACACCACAAAGGTACATTGGTTTTGTAAGGGATCTTTTTTTAAAGTTAGACAAAAAATGACAAATCACTAAATACATATAAAAATGTTCCTTACTTCGTCCCAGTATAGTTAGTTTACTTGTGTTCTAGGTAGGTAATTAGCCAGATCGCGACTGAGTGACGTAAGCGCTCGCCCCCCAAGCACGGTGAAGTTGTAAAAGGTGTCTGAGGCGTCAGGGTCCTTATGGTTAACAGTAACGTCAGTTTTAAATATAAAAAAATGTTGTCAATACCGTAGACCCTGCCCCCAAATTAACCTTCCCAGCGGTTGTTGGTTTTGTGTAAGATGTGACCGGGCCACTTATATTCACTTCATTCAAAAATCATGTGACGTAAGAGTAGCTTCTCGTGTCGTGACGATTATTTTTATCACATCTTGTGTGAATTCGTGAAAAAGCAAAACGGGTGAAATTGGTATTTTGTAAGGTATTATTTAAAAAAAGGAGTTCTTAAGTGTTAAAATATTGTAATTTAATTTTCTTATAAATGAACTAACGTCTCTTGTTAGTTCCCAAAAGTAGTGTTTTTAAGTTCCTAATTCGAAAATTTCTATTAAATTTAGTGCTGATTTGGTTCCGGTAGAACTCTTGAATTAAACGAAGTGATTATTTCAAACGCTAAACCTAAACTTCTCACAATGCAGGCTGTGGCTTCTGATGTTCACCTGGCATTAACTACCTACCATTTTGCAACAACTACATATAAGAACCAGTGCTCATTCTACGCGTAACGTGTAACCAACCGCAACCACAGCGTTACATAAAACGCAATTACGATAATCCATAAACGCCAGACTGTGATTAATAAATTATCTAAACATATTTCAAAATATTTTTCTTCTTCTTCTCAACCCAGTTAAATAGGGTCAGCACTACATGTTTTCCTCTTCCTTTCTTCTCTACCAACAGTCATTACAGTATTCTTACCTATAATACAGTATATTATTCCTTATACAATCCATCCACACCTTCTTCCATCTTCGTCCACTCCGTCCATCTTCATACATAACACTTTTCCAGTTACATAGTTTCATCCCTCCTCGTGGAGCTAACTTACTACTGATTAACTTCTCTATTACTGAAAATATTTTAAAATCTTTTTTTCAATGACTTAAATTATTTCACTGTTACAAGTCTGTACGTTCACATAAAGGAAACGTCTAGGGCTTGTCATACAGCGAAATGGCCTGTCATACCAGACGAGTACAATGGTACTCAAACATTGTACGCTAAGAATATACTTCTGTGATATTTAGATACAAATATACTTTGTATTGTATCCTTA
The DNA here is from genome assembly GCA_033032175.1 of Saturnia japonica. Taxonomy (NCBI): domain Eukaryota; kingdom Metazoa; phylum Arthropoda; class Insecta; order Lepidoptera; family Saturniidae; genus Saturnia; species Saturnia japonica. The sequence continues at coordinate 20,013,743 of CM065309.1, read as the reverse complement.
AAATAAAGCCGCCAGTTTGTAACGTCATTTAATGTCTGTGTTCATGTCTATTTAAGTACCGCCTCACATCGGTCCTGAAAATTGTTACTTTTAGAAGCTATTCATAAGAACGGGATTTTTTATTTTAAAAGTTTTAACTAAAAATTACAACTTAAATTTTAACAATGACCCCAAACTAGGCATACCTGTTTCTTGGGAACCTTCAGCTTGCTTGTTCAGTAGTTTTATTTGAAATAAAAAACTTTCATTTTAGATGAATTTTGTTGACTTGTTATATGATATAACTTGTTTATATATTAGGTCCTTAATATAAAATTGGCGTTTTGTTGAACTGGTCACTTTTATGTCAAATATCTGGCGTCTGGTTAGAAATTCCAAATTCAAATTTATTACAAATTTAGGCTTGTGTATTTGTGTTTCGAATTTAGTGATTCATTTGTTTTCGCACCATTTTATTATAAGTTCCATTGTGGCATCAGCGCTGCAGAATGAGCTCGAAGGATTAACTATTTGTATGGGAAAGCTACTGTAAAAGAAAACGGGGTACGTTTTTGGTTCCAACGTTTTCGTTCTGGAAATTTTGACCTACGAAACAAACCCCGTGGACGACCGGAGACCCTAGTTGAAAATGAAGAATCAAAGGTGATCGTTGAAGCGGATCATTCGCAAACCACATCAGAGTTGGCGGCAGGCTTTGGTGTGAGTGATAAAAAAAATGAATTCACTTGAAACAAACAGGAAAGTGAAAAAGCTCGAGATATTAGTACCCCGCATGAATTGACTGAAGTACGCCAACAAACACCTATTGAGTTCTGCATTACATTACTCAACCGTCACAATAACGAGAGAATTTTGAATCGTACTGTTACTTGTGACGAAAAATGGATCCTTTAAGACAATTGGAAACGCTCATCACAGTGGATTGAACCCAGGAGAACCGGCCAAATCCTGTCTCAAGCGAAAGTCGTCTCAGAAAAAGGTAGTGGTGAGTGTTTGGTGGACCAGTGCTGGTGTCATACACTACAGCTTCGTAAGATCTGTCCAGACGATAACGGCAGATCTGTATTGTCAATAATTGCAAACCATGATGGAAAAGCTAGCCGTTAAACAACCGAGACTGGTCAATATCTCTAGCCCACTGCTGCTTCAGAACAACGCTAGATCCCATACTTTACGACCGACGGTCACTAAATTAGAGAAATTGTGGTTGGAATATCTCCGAAACCCACCATATTTCCCGGACATTGCTCCAACAGATTACCACTTTTCTCGGAATTTGGACAATTTCTTGCTAGGAAAATAAATTCAATTCCGATGAGGCTGTCCAAACTGTCTTCAAAGATTTTATTGATTTTTGCTCCCACATTTTTTCAGTAATGGAATCAATGAACTATCTTTAAAATGGCGAAAGTGCATATATAATAAAACATACTATACTTGATTAAATATATAAATTCATAATATTTTTTTCTTTTTACTTTTACCATATAAAACGCTAATTTCATAAGTAAGGATCTAATATAATATATTATATCCTATTACATTAAGTGAGCAATTCTTGTATATATACATGTTATTGATTTCTCGGAAACGGCTCCAACGATTTCGATGAAAATTTTCATATTGATTTTAGATATTGTTTTACATTCCAAGTTTACCGAGATGGATGGGTTTTTTTTTTGTTTGTTTATAAGACACCGAGCACAGCTCTGTCGCCCAGATATTATAATATAATCTATCCTTAGAAGTATGTCTGCAGGTCACATACATTTTTTTTCATTATCTTACTTTCTCTATTACTTTTGAGATGATACTCTTTCAATTGTTTTTTTTTTTTTTAATTATTATTTCTGTTTTTCAAGTTCATGTCCGTAGGCAAGCTGTTGAGAATATATGCTTTTCGTTTCTTTAAAGTTCTGTTTTATGCTATTATAATATCTTAGACGGCTCAACTGAAACCATTTTGACAGAAAAACTAAAAACTGCACTTTACCCATCTGGAGAAAAAGATACCTTTTTTCTCAAAAAATATGGACTATATCGAATTTTATCCAAGTACAAAAGTTTTTTATGTGAAGGTTATGGTTATTATTTAAGAAATTTAATAAGCCTCTGAAATATTAGGCAACCGAATAGGCATGTTTGTTATTATTTGATATTCAGATCACCTTAATATAAATAAAATTTAAACTAGAAGTTGCCCAACTAATAATTTTGAGTAATACAATAAAACTTAATTTTTTCCATCCAAGATTAAATTCATAATTTTTTTCTCGGAAATTATTGGCTTTATCATAATGTAACTAAATATATATCTAATATTAATCTAAAATAAAAATTATATCAAAAATCTGACTTTCGAGCCCTCTTTGTATGACTCGTCGCCTCGCTCGCAACACAGCTCTGCAGCTCCACTCCGCTTCTTCGCTTCGCTGCAATGGACTGTATCCTTACGTTATGCTCCGTGCTTCCATGCTAAATAATTGTCAATAAATATTTGTTTTAAATCGACTGGATTGAAATTTTCAATAGTTTTCTACAATAATCGTCTTTACATTTTTAGTTTTTACATTAAAATGGAATTTAAAAATTCTGATATGCATATTTTCTAGTTTGTATATGTTAGTTAGACTATAGCATTTCAGGGCATAACTCCACAAATGTTACATAAAAGCATTTTAACGTACTACTCTGTAACTTAAGTGACAAAAATATCCTAACAGTATCCTTAATTTACCAAAACATACTGTACATGGCTGGTCCAGGAGAAATCTTCATCTACTTTTATTCCAAGATAGGTCACACAATTAACTCTTACAATAGGTAAGCAATTGCAATTTTAAATTGATATGAAAGCAATTGAAGTAGTGGGTGTAGTTAGGGGGAGCCTTGTCTATCAAACGTAGATAAGGTGAACGAATAATTAATAATTTGGTTTTTCTGCATTTAACACAATTCCATTGTTGTGTGACCACTTGATTATCGAATCAACTTCTTGCCGTATGCACCATCCGGCATGTTTCAACGAGTGATGTGCCAGCACTACGGCGCGGAGCACGCATATGTCATCCACGTACATGTGTGCTGAACAGTACCGCAATACACCACATAGGCTGTTGACATGCATTAAGTAACACACAGGTCCACATCCAGATCCTTGCAGCACTCTGCAATGCATCTCCGTTCTATCGCTCAAGGTTTCGTTAACCTTCACGCGATATGAGCGCGCAGTCAAATAGTTTCGGAACCATTATAAATTAATAGCTCGCTCGCTAGCTTCGAAAGAGTCAACATCGATCTGATGATGCCTCGTTGAGGGGCGAAACACGTGTCATAGATTGTGCTCGTTTCACGTCTCATCTGCAACATATATTTTAATTAATTAATTTTATAAATATTATTCCTATTTTTTAGTTACTCTTACTTACTTTTATTTATTTTTTTCAAAGTTTAGTTTTTCAAGTACTATTATTTATTACTTTTCTTAATTATCATTATCATTCTCTTACTAATTTTATACTTTTTTATGTTGTAGGAAGACGAAAACTGCTGTTGATCTGTTGCAGGCGGAAGTAGCTAAGAAATTTCGGATTACTTATTTACAATGGATTTCTGCAAAGTAACGCCTTCGTCAATCAAATATATTTTATAACGCGTGCCTTTTTAATACTTACATTATATATACAAGCCAATGTTTTGACATTTTTATTTTAACCTCTACATAAATAGTAAAAGCGCTATGTAATATTGAAAGCTGTTGAAAATTAAATTTTAAATAAATCTTCCTCAGCTAAATAATTCAAAGGAGATATTATTTAGTAACGTCAAAACGGAAGACAAAATTGTGCCACAAAATAAAAAGTGTAGCTAGTTCACTTCTTATGAATAACTCTAGAACCAATATTCACGCAAAAATCAATAGCGAGATTTTTCTAAATTTATGAAGTTTCCTTCTAAAATATAAATTAATTAATTAATTATTATTATTATTAGTTTTCTCCGTATTGCACTATATAATCATTCACACACATGCATTTATTACAAATTAAGAAAATCGTAAATAATGCCAAAAAGGCAAAAGGAAAAAAATGGCCAAAGGCATTTGTGCGTCGCCAGAATTAAAGGCTATCAGATTTAAAGCTTGCCTGTGTGCCTATTATTAAAGTTCAAGCAACCTGCGACGCAAATTTGTTGTTGTTTTTCAGTTAGTTCAGTCGGTACCCATTTTCCTAGCTGTTTTATCTTACCAATTTGACGTAAACGAAGCAGTATCATTTCAAAGCTTATTCAAAGCTGCTGCTAATTCCGACGTCTTTCGTCTTATTCTTCTTCTTCGAATTCTTTCGTCTCCGGTCGGCCACGGCGCTCATTGTTGAAATCCAGAACGGAAGCATCAGAGCAAAAACGTAACGTGCGTTCACTTGCGACACCTGGTCCATATACGTTGTTGATATTGCTTGCTGTATGTGCTACAAGAGAAGTCTTATCCTTAAATAATTCGAGATTTGATGTTTCCATTGTTATAGATACAGTGATATAAAAGAAAATTCAAAATGTGGGAACAAGTGATTTTTAAAAAGAAATGTCATAGCTATATTATTATATTAATATGACTTTGGAATCTTAAGTATAATGTAAGATATCGCCAATCACATTATAGTCAGCATTAAAAATCGGCAATTTCCAACTTTATCCCTAATATAATAACTGAAACCCAAAGATGAAAGTAAACTGAACCAAAGATTTCACCCAACTCAAACTGTAACAAATCACAATAGATCTGTCGAACCACGGTAACTAAATTTAGGTCCTACTACCAATAATACACATTTCTGCCAGTCCCCTGAACAAGAAAATCGACCGAAACTGTTAAATAGACCTTAGCGAAAACATAGATTTCTTTATTTTTACTTTGCTTCCTTCGTTATCACACTTCTACAGTTTAGTAGGTGGATGAGTAGACTAGAAAACGGGTCATCGCAGGGTTGAACAATATGATCCCACAGGTGAAGTCACTATTACGTGTGAAAATTGAAGAATGAAAATATATTTAACACTCTACGAGAATAAGGCAATGTTATTAGTGTTACAAACATCAACTGAAGGAGCTTTAGCTTCACTTATCTGTATTTCTGCTGAAATTTTTGAATAGCAATATTTCAAAATAACTCTCCTTCACTCGCTGTTTTGGCAATTCCGTCAAGAATTTATTAAGGCAACGGGTTGAAAATACCGTGAGAGATTTGCGGGATTAAATTAAAGCCGAAAGTACAGACTCCCTTTTTCGTCAATTAAAACGAGATCAGAGTCTGTAGTTTTATATATTTATATTTCTGCTCGTGGGCGGTAATAAGAATAAATTATCGTTTTTAATTTCGTTTTCCGGGGCCTAATGACGCAACGCTTAATGGCTGAGCCCTGGAGGACGATGGGTTTATTAGTCCTTTATTGGAGCGAAGATTCTTTTTTGCGAAAAATATCTAGAAAAATAAACACAGAAGGAATTTTCCTTTGCTAATATAACAAATCCTTTTTTCCAAGCTCCTAATAATGATTAAACTTCACTTGATGAAATGAAAACAGCCTTGTTAGGATACTGGCTATATTATGTATGTTTGTATTTTAATTGTACTATGTCAAAAAGGATATATCTTACTTCAACTAAAACTGTTTAACTCTAAAACATATCTATATATTAATACGTGAAGCAAAAGCTTTCGGTACCTTTTTAAGCGTATTGCGTTCACGAAATGCTGTGAGATTTGCCATGGTTAAAGTTTATATGGATGGAAAAGGAGTAGATTTAAATTAAATAAATTAATACTGCTAATCCTAAACCGACCAGTGCCATTGAACTTAGACACCGCAAAATATTGACATCTTCACACAACGAAAAGTGACAGTAAGTGATGTAGACAATACTCATTGTTTAGGAATACTGTAAATGTCACACAGAAAATAGTCTATGATCGAAAAGTCGCTGGTCGAATTTCGATCTTAAGGCGATCGCTAGTTTCTATTAATAATTTCTATAAAAATCAACAAGCCCTACAATAGTAAATGAGGTCTGATAACTAAAAATGAGGATCTACTGACTGTGAAGATGTGTATTTATCTTCCGGCCAGCGTGGCTCACTTCTACGATATCGGGGCCTTCAAACGAGCAGTGAAAAGTTATTTCTGCAGGCATGACTGTAGTTACTGCTGTTGGAATTTGACACTGGCAGTTATAGTATTCTTGACAGTAGGTACAGTCCTCTCAATCAGATACTGTACGGTCATATTGCTTAGCTACTATTTAAAAAAACCGACCCCTCCCATCACACTCTCGTCATTTTCTTTTTTTCTAATTCAACAGGGTACCACGTTCAATTGACACTAGATCTATGTTTCGGTGAACCAATAAATACATCTTTCATCCCTAAATTCGTATGTTTTCCTTGCATAATAATGGAATTAACCTAAATTCGTAAATATTTTAGCTGACTGTGAAGGACATCGTAGGGAGTCTGTGATGCCTCATAGTTAATATCTCATGTGTGCCATGTATCCGTTACGCTCGAACGTCTTTCGACAGCATGTTGAATGGCATTTTGAACTCTACGGATACCAAATATCCAGTTGGCGCATTTCCATGGAAAGGGCGTTTATGAAATTTATACGAATACCTCGAAAGCGAGTCCGAGGCGGATAAATTCACGAAACAGGATTTTAGATACCCAGACGATCGAATTCAGAACGTGTCTATTTAAGAAAAAGTATGAATAGTTTTTATTATCTAGTTATGGTGACTCGCTTTTAAAAGAGACCTTTTAGAATCATTTAATGACTGTCGGTCGGCATAACAACGGCAACTGCAGATGAATCCTTATCTACCGTTAGTCATTAGCCGTTTTAACAAATTTGAGTAACTAAGGAAAAGTCCATCTTAGTGTGCATAAATAAACCATCAGCGCATACACAAAGAGAAAGATAGAAATGTCTTAAACCACCGGAACAACTGGACTTAATTCTATTTCAAACGATACTTTTTTATTGCATGTGCTACCTATTTTTTCCTTGTTGTCGAAATTTGTCCGCCTTTAGGGTGTGTCATTTTCTTTATTAGTATATTGACATATTAAAATACAACAATAATTCTAATATAAATATTAAATTAATTTCCAAGTATGAGATTGTATATTATTATGTTATTGTGTCGTTATAGGTTGTGCGTAATGGCAACAATCTTACCTGATCTTAAGTGATGATGTGACCTCAGATGATAACACGTTAATTATATTTATGTACGCATAGATTATTTGTGTATACCTACGATATTATAGAATGAGTTGAATCATTGTCTCGGTATAAACCAGTTATGGTTTTTCGGGACATTTCAATCAAATTTTATGTTTTTTTTTGTTTATTGTGATTTTCAATTTGAGGGTGGTAGCTAGCCAGACAGGCATTAGAAAAAGCCCTACCACCATGCTATGGTTTCATCAAGATGTTTTCCTTCACCGAAAGTTCAGGCTCATTGCAGGGATTCGAACTCACGTTGATCGACGCAGAGTCCGTATACGCTACCACTGATCCATCATACCTCTAAATTTATTATAGCTATTTATTTTTAATTCACGTATTTATCATAAAATATTTATACAGTTTTACTTCAGTATCAGTTATGTTATTTCTTTATTTCATAAGGTTTTATAATTTACTAGCGGCCGCAGAACACGATCAGCGACTTTTTGATTATAGGCTATTTTATGTGTGTATACTTATAAGACAATAATAGTTAAACAAAAATTATTTTTAAGAAACATACTTTAAACCCTCATTCATACATCCTGTACTGATGAATTTTGATAAATGCTGATACGTTTGTTTCACTATTTTTACTAAAGAGTCTGAGGACAAAATTTCAAGTCAAAAGACAATGTTTTTCACCCACCTCATACACAAACTCTCAACCCCTATTTTACATCCTTAAAAGTTGAAATTCCCAAAATATGTTCTTAAAGAGCATCTATATCACGAAAGGAGTAATTATGCTAAATTTCATCCTATACTTCCTAGGACCTATAGTTTCAAAGGTTTCGCGATGAGTAAGTAGGTTTTTGTATATATATAAATATAGATAATTAATCAAAGGTAATATATATAGTTCTAAAGCATTAATTTCCGATCTTCTCATCAACAAAAGCAAATCATAGTGATAATGCAATTCGATTCAAAACACCGTCATGTTCATTACAAGTCACAGCGCCTGCGTGACGTCTCTATCTGGCGGATTCACCCCATTAATCCCGCCATCGCGACACTCGACTATTCATCAGGTCTCCATCAATCTTTTCAAGAAATGCAATCATTAGTGCTTCTCGCTGCGCTTGCGAAACTGCTCTTAGTGATTTTGTTGCTTTCGCCAGAGGATAAAGAGCATACACAGCTAAAACAAGACTGCGAACAGATGAAAAATTTGTGGATTAACAAAAAACATTTTTAACATTAAATTTATTTGTACCAGATATCCTTACTAACTGGCGCGTTTCTTACAATATACGTAAAATGGCTAATGCAGTAAATACAAAACTAAATCACGCAACCGCACCACAGACAGTCATAAGTCACAATAAGCTGTGTACAGATAAATTAATTTATGTAAACCGGAGATCACTTGGGAACTATTTGCATAAACGTGACGTATATACGCACTCTCTCTGATGCTGTTATATACACAATATATATTTTCCTTTTCAAAAGTATATTTAAATGATTCTTCAACGCCTTGAATTAGACTTCACTTGTATTAAAAAAAAGTATATGCAATAAACTTCTTCCAATAGTCACAATAACATCGAGTGAGGCTATTTTCACCACAATAAAACAAGACGCATAATCATGCAACTTCATATCGTAGACTTTTTCTTACAAAGTCCAATGCCCTTCATAAAAACTTAATCTCATCGTTTGTTATAAACGCACATAAGCAAGTATAACTCCAAAACTTATTTAAGGTTATTAGTGAAGTATTTTGTACTTTCATACTTAGCAGATGAGCTTCCGAGAGATTTTCAAATCGTCGTTGTATCGTCTATCAATACGCTTAAATATTCTATGTGAATGCATATTAATTATTTAAAACCAATTTCATTTTTATCACAAAACATGACACGCCGAAAAAAGCATATATATGCAAATCTATAATAAATACATGATGACCTTGCTTCACGCACATACCACAGGTGTTCTTATCAAGCTCTATAGCGTAAACCTTCGCTGCAGCTCCTGCTTGAGATGCATTACCACGTATGTACCATCATACCATATCATGAATATCATTCCTGTTTTTATTTATCATCATTTTATTTTGGTCATAGTTGTTACTGAGTGAGGTCACCGAAAATTACATTTTGAGAGATCAAGAAAAATATACCAGAAGCACTCTCCACCGTCTAAGCTAAATCAGTTTCAGTTTCAAATTGACCGTCCAATATCTCAGCATCGCGACACCAGGTGGCGCTCACTTGCATTGATAAAAATAGAAAAGGTTTTCGTTTCCTCAACAGGGTAGATGTTTTCACATATAAAATGGCGGTCTAACGTTAATCTATACAGAATTAAAAATATAATATATTCACAAGACCAAAAAAATAAAAACAATTTATTAATTAAAAAGGCAATCTACGTAGGCCGCTGTTTATGAAGAATGTCAGACCGCGGTTCGCTCGCGGAACAACCGAATAGAACAAAATATGCGTAGAAGGTTCTACGGCGCCTTATAACGTCGGTGGAATTTTAACGAGATACTAACTTGTTTGTAAATTGAATTCTCGAACGCCAACAGCTTGTTGCTTTATAGATTGAGTTTGAAAAAGTTCAATGAGTAAACAGAGGCGGGGATGTTTAGCATTCTATATTAAATTTTACAGATTAGAGACATGTTTTGATTTATGTTTTAAAGTATGAAATCCGTCGACGATTAATTTTAGGAAAAAACATGCTTAGGCATGATGAGTTCCGGGATCATCCATCGCTTATACAGACCCCATACATAAATGGTAATAATCACTTCACAGTGGGTCTCTTTTGGATTGTCGCGTTTCGGGTTCAGCCAGTGCATTCAGCTGCCGAAAGCCTTGCAATTAGCATTGAAAGGCCGGATTGTAGTAGTTTGTTGTAGTGTTGGATAAAATTAATAGCTGCGCGCGTATAATGTGATGGAAGTATGACATGATAAAGTTGGCCATCGTACCATCGTGGAGACGTGAGATAAAACTGTAATGCTGGCACTACACAATCGTCTAACACTCGAACTGATCGTCCAACCGTCGATATATCGTGCGGTAGTTCGAGCGCGTTGGCTGAAGTTTGATAGAATTGGCCTTAGACTGCTCCGGTAGCAAATCAAAGGTGCTCAGACGTATTAGCCAACAAAGCTGACCCTCCTCCACGTCCACACATCAGAGCGTGCTTGGCTATGATTCTCGTAATGAAATTATGTACAATATATAACATATTATGTATAATTAATAAAATGAATGGTGTTGTCTCTATCTATATATATACAAACAAATAAAACAGCAATTCTTTTATAAAAACAAACCCTTATACACCATGTATAAAATCAAACGATACCCAGTACAAAATCGTGACAGCGCCATCTCTTATAAATACAAAAAGTAACCATGAAAATATTTGATTTATTGATATATCAACTGATCTATACAATTAAATAAAATTGAAGTATCTGTTTGTAATGTCAAAACAACAGTTCTTTAGTAAATGCATTTGAAAGTATATACGATACTTAAATATATATTAAAAAAAAAAAAAACAATTTTAAATTTTTGACTGTTTGTCTATCTATTTGTTCCGGGTAATCTCCGAAACGGTTAGACCGATTTTGACAAAACTTTCACTAATAAATAGCTGATGTTATAGGGAGTAACTTAGGCTGCTTTTATTTATTTTTTAAATTAGGATTCCGCACAATTACAAAAACTGGTCAAATCAATTCGGGCGCTTAAATGGCTTATGCTGAGTAAACCATAAGAGATATAGCAAATTAATGTACGACATAATCATAGGCACTAAAAAGACCTACAAAAAAGTCACAGAGACTATACATCTATCTTTTAAGGAACACCCACAATAAGCACTTATGTCTTTAAAATAGCCGGGAGCGGGGAAGTCAAATTCGCGCGAGCATTGTGTAGTCCACGTGAGCGAAGCCATGGGCACAGCTAGTATTTGAATATAACAATAATATGCACTAATACAGTATAGCGAGACCGCTGCTATCTATTTGACGTCTACCATGATTATGAAGTTTGAAATTCGCTGTCGATATGTGGAAATCGGTCGAGTTCGCTAATTAATAAAAGATTTAAATTTGGCTGTTACACATTGTTAGTGCCAGCATAATTTATAATTTTGGTTCCAATTTAAATTAAAGACAGAATTGTCGGTACTGGATGGAATCCGAGACGAAAGCATGAACGACCCCTGCATAGCCCAAAGGTCGTTGTTTGGGTCGCTATGTCTGCTAAAGGCATAATTGGTCCTTATTTTCATGAAGATCAACGAGGCCGAGCAATTAATGTGAATAGTGACCGTTATTGCGATATGTTGCGAAATTTTTTGTTCCCAGAGTTGCAGGAGTTTGCAGGTTTCAACTCAAGAACGTGGTTCCAGCAAGATGGGGCCACTTGCCATACCTCAAATGACTCAATGGAAGTTGTTAACGAATTATTCTCTAATAAAGTCATTTCGCGAAGGGGTAACATCAACTGGCCTCCCAGAAGCCCCGACCTTAGCCCGCTTGACTATTTTGCATGGGGATACCTTAAAAGTAAGGTTTATCAAAACAATCCGACGAATCTAACCCAGTTAAAGCAAAACATCAGGTCAGAAATGGCAGCAATATCGATAGCTATGTGTCAACGTGTTATCGCCAATCTTCGTTTCCGTTTAGAAGAGTGCCAGCAACGTAACGGTCATCATTTGGATAACATCATCTTTTCCAAATAATTCTCCAATTCATATGCTAATAATAAACAATAAACTTTTTTATTGCATACAAATAATTTATGTTTCATTGAACTTACAAATACCCGATACCCTTTCTGGACACCTTGTATATAACATATTATGTATAATTAATAAAATGAATGGTGTTGTCTCTATCTATATATATACAAACAAATAAAACAGCAATTCTTTTATAAAAACAAACCCTTATACACCATGTATAAAATCAAACGATACCCAGTACAAAATCGTGACAGCGCCATCTCTTATAAATACAAAAAGTAACCATGAAAATATTTGATTTATTGATATATCAACTGATCTATACAATTAAATAAAATTGAAGTATCTGTTTGTAATGTCAAAACAACAGTTCTTTAGTAAATGCATTTGAAAGTATATACGATACTTAAATATATATTAAAAAAAAAAAAAAACAATTTTAAATTTTTGACTGTTTGTCTATCTATTTGTTCCGGGTAATCTCCGAAACGGTTAGACCGATTTTGACAAAACTTTCACTAATAAATAGCTGATGTTATAGGGAGTAACTTAGGCTGCTTTTATTTATTTTTTAAATTAGGATTCCGCACAATTACAAAAACTGGTCAAATCAATTCGGGCGCTTAAATGGCTTATGCTGAGTAAACCATAAGAGATATAGCAAATTAATGTACGACATAATCATAGGCACTAAAAAGACCTACAAAAAAGTCACAGAGACTATACATCTATCTTTTAAGGAACACCCACAATAAGCACTTATGTCTTTAAAATAGCCGGGAGCGGGGAAGTCAAATTCGCGCGAGCATTGTGTAGTCCACGTGAGCGAAGCCATGGGCACAGCTAGTATTTGAATATAACAATAATATGCACTAATACAGTATAGCGAGACCGCTGCTATCTATTTGACGTCTACCATGATTATGAAGTTTGAAATTCGCTGTCGATATGTGGAAATCGGTCGAGTTCGCTTAAGTTCAAATATAAAGATTTAAATTTGGCTGTTACACGATTGTGTAGTGCCAGCATAATGTATATTAATTTTGGTTCCAATTTCAAATTATAATCGTAACTGTAGAATTCTGTCGCATAGTATGTGGTAGAGTTTAGAGTTGTTTATTGTTCTGCTATGATGGGCCTTGTTTATTTAAATAAAGTCTGCTTGACTGGTATTAATGTTTATTTAATGTTGAATGTAACACAAAAGCTTTTAGAGTATTTTCTGTTTTACGCCTAAGTAGTATTTATAACATCTCACATGCGTACATTTACCTATCTTTTTGTTTTGATCAATTTAGTACCTATATTAAAATTAACATGTTTTTTTTCAACTAACAACACGTTACAACACATTACATTCCCGCATTATAAGGTACAAGATTATAATGCACAGTAAGCAATCAACAAGCATTGATAATTCCTGTTACTGGGCCTATTATGGGCCAAATTACGCCGTGAAAGCGGGACCGCCATACAAGGAACGGACTTTCTCCTGTGTTGTAGTGTATTGTGGAAATCAGGCATTATAATCTTGCCCAATATGTTTTTTTTAGACCGGGCATTATGTAATTTATATTGCTAGAAAAGAATTGATATGTGGAAAATAAATAAGTAAATTTCTACGAAAAAACGGAGCATGTATTAACAATAAACCTTTGGAAACAATTATCACCAAAATAAAATAATAATATACAAAAACAGGAATAAATGACGATTATTATTACAACAAAAAAAAAACAAGATTATTAATAACAAATATAATTAACTGAGACAACATTGAAAGTTTGTATCTTGGTTATTATTTGTCGGGAGTATGTAAAATGTATCAAAACTAATACATTTTTCGTAACATAAAATATTCATGTGGTGTTTATCTGTAAGAAATTGTTACATTTAGCTTAATCCTAAAAGCTTTTTCTAACAACTGAAGGGTAAAGTGGGAGTCGTGTCATATCAAGAAGTCAAAAGGAAGGCGGATGATAGAGAACAGTGGTAAATGCTCCAACAACAAGAGTTGAGCTCTTAAATTAAAGAACAAAAGCGTAGTTCATAAGTCACATTATTATATTGTAATATTAGTGTAAGCAATTGTAGACGAAACTTTATAAATAAATAAAGTAAGATATCTCCTGTTAAATACCATTGAACCATGTACAAGTTAATTTGTTAACTGTAAATGTCTAGTCTAGATTTATATTTATTTATTTATTTTATTTTATATCGAACAAACAAAAAAAACATGTATTTAAAGTTCTTAGAACATTATACTTATTTCATAAATAACCCAATTATAATATTTTGCAAAGAATAACAAAAAGGTAACAATTTTTTTTTTAAATTGATGACGTACCTGCTACCAAACTTTTTTAAACTGTGTCTGTATTTACAAAACTAAATTTTTGTTTTCTAAGAACTTTATCATTACTAACTTCAGAGTCACCTCGGTATTGGTCATAATATTTCGAGCACGGTAAGTTATATTTTTTTAATAAATAACATTGTAACATTACGTATTAGATGGAGTTATTGGAACAAATCCTGTTATATTTATTTAAAGATCCGAAATCTCAGTGTTAACAGAACTAATTTTAATGACAGCTTTTGAATTAATATCATATAGGTAATATTTTGATAATATATAAAGGATAATTATTCATGTATTATATTTTATTATTGTACAGGACCTGTTTTTATTTCCGAGGGAACAAATTACTGGACATTACAGTAGATGTCTTATTAATGTCTTGAGCTGTGCCACAGCGATCGATAATCCTAATTTGGTGTGTCCAATCTAACCATTGATTCATGGCCACTTAATGTATGTTATTGAAAGCTCCTAACGAATACTTATGACCACGAATTCGACACTTGACTCGAAAATATTTTTTCATACAACTTTCCCTTCAAACTCTACAATGTTGACATTACTTATTCAAAAGTAGTGGAACTAATCCACGTCCACACTCAGAGCGTGCGTGGCTCTGATTCTCGTAATGAAATTATGTATAATACAAGGTGTCCAGAAAGGGTATCGGGTATTTGTTTTCGCGCCATATTCGAAACGGGGCGTCTAAAAGGTGCGGGGAGGGGTTCGTAGCGTCCGCCATTTTTTGGAGTTTTAGTCACGATGGAACAGTACTCGGGGACGCATCGCGCATTTTGCGTACGAGCGTATTATCGTAATGGTGATTCAATAGTGACTGCTCAACGTCTCTATCGTGCGGAATATCGTACACGCCACGCGCCAAGTGAAGATAGCATTAGGAAATGGATCAGGGTGTTCGAGAATACAGGTGCGACAGTTAAAATTCAAAACTCTGGTCGTCCTCGTTCAATTCGCGATGAAGAAACAATTGAAGAAGTTGAGGCGTCGGTTCGTCAAAATCCGTCTTTATCCATCCGAAAGCGAAGCCAAGCGTTGAACATCAAAAAATCGTCTTTACATTCGATTTTAAAGAAAGACTTACATCTAAAAGCCTATAAAATTCAATTGGTTCAAGAATTGAAGGATACGGACTATGCTAATCGACTGAATTTTGCGAACGAAATGCTGCAGCGATTTAACAACTTTAACAACATACTGTTCAGTGACGAAGCAAATTTTCACCTGAATGGTCATGTTAATAAGCAGAATTGTCGGTACTGGGCAGTGGAGAATCCGAGACGAAAGCATGAACGACCCCTGCATAGCCCAAAGGTCGTTGTTTGGGTCGCTATGTCTGCTAAAGGCATAATTGGTCCTTATTTTCATGAAGATCAACGAGGCCGAGCAATTAATGTGAATAGTGACCGTTATTGCGATATGTTGCGAAATTTTTTGTTCCCAGAGTTGCAGGAGTTTGCAGGTTTCAACTCAAGAACGTGGTTCCAGCAAGATGGGGCCACTTGCCATACCTCAAATGACTCAATGGAAGTTGTTAACGAATTATTCTCTAATAAAGTCATTTCGCGAAGGGGTAACATCAACTGGCCTCCCAGAAGCCCCGACCTTAGCCCGCTTGACTATTTTGCATGGGGATACCTTAAAAGTAAGGTTTATCAAAACAATCCGACGAATCTAACCCAGTTAAAGCAAAACATCAGGTCAGAAATGGCAGCAATATCGATAGCTATGTGTCAACGTGTTATCGCCAATCTTCGTTTCCGTTTAGAAGAGTGCCAGCAACGTAACGGTCATCATTTGGATAACATCATCTTTTCCAAATAATTCTCCAATTCATATGCTAATAATAAACAATAAACTTTTTTATTGCATACAAATAATTTATGTTTCATTGAACTTACAAATACCCGATACCCTTTCTGGACACCTTGTATATAACATATTATGTATAATTAATAAAATGAATGGTGTTGTCTCTGTCTATATCTATACAAACAAATAAAATAGCAATTCTTTTATAAAAACAAACCCTTATACACCATGTATAAAATCAAACGATACCCAGTACAAAATCGTGACAGCGCCATCTCTTATAAATACAAAAAGTAACCATGAAAATATTTGATTTATTGATATATCAACTGATCTATACAATTAAATAAAATTGAAGTGTCTGTTTGTAATGTCAAAACAACAGTTTTTTAGTAAATGCATTTGAAAGTATATACGATACTTAAATAAATAAAATAAAAAAACAATTTTAAATTTTTGACTGTTTGTCTGTCTATTTGTTCCGGGTAATCTCCGAAACGGTTGGACCGATTTTGACGAAACTTTCACTGATAAATAGCTGATGTTATAGAGAGTAACTTAGGCTACTTTTATTTTAGAAAAAGAATTAGGGTTCCGCACAAATAAAAAAACTGGGCATGGTGAATCAATTCGAGTGCTTAAATGGCTTATGCTGAGTAAACCATAAGATATATCGCAAATTAATGGTACTACATAATCATAGGCACTAAAAAGACCTACAAAAAAGTCAGAGAGACTATACAACTATCTTTTAAGGAACACCCACAATAAGCACTTATGTCTTTAAAATAGCCGGAAGCGTGGGAGTAAAATTCGCGCGGGCATTCTATAGTCCACGTGAGCGAAGCCACAGGCACAGCTAGTATTTGAATATAACAATAATATGCACTAATACAATATAGCGAGACCGCTGCTATCTATTCGACGTCTACCATGATTATGAAGTTTGAAATTCGCTGTCGATATGTGGAAATCGGTCGAGTTCGGGTAAGTTCAGATGTAAAGTTTTAAATTTGGCTGTTAGACGATTGTGTATTGCCAGCAATAATGTATATAAATTTTGGTTCCAACTTCAAATTATAATCGTAACTGTGGAATTCTGTCGCATAGTATGTGGTAGAGTTTAGAGTTGTTTATGGTTCTGCTATGATGGGCCTGACTATAAGATTTTAATTATAAAACTTGTTTAATTTAATAAAGTCTGCTTGACTGGTAATAATGTTTATTTAATTTTGAATGTAACACAAAAGTTATTAGAGTATTTTCTGTTTTACGCCTAAGAAGTATTTATAACTTCTCACATGCGTACATTTAACCTATCTTTTTGTTTTCATCAATTTAGTACCTATATTAAAATTAACATGTTGTTTTTTTTCAACTAACAACACGTTAAAACACATTACATTCCCGCATTATAAGGTACAAGATTATAATGCACAGTAAGCAATCAACAAGCATTGATAATTCCTCTTACTGGGCCTATTATGGGCCAAATTACGCCGTGAAAGCGGGACCGCCATACAAGGAACGGACTTTCTCCTGTGTTGTAGTGTATTGTGGAAATCAGGCATTATAATCTTGCCCAATATGTTTTTTTTAGACCGGGCATTATGTAATTTATATTGCTAGAAAAGAATTGATATGTGGAAAATAAATAAGTAAATTTCTACGAAAAAACGGAGCATGTATTAACAATAAACCTTTGGAAACAATTATCACCAAAATAAAATAATAATATACAAAAACAGGAATAAATGACGATTATTATTACAACAAAAAAAAAACAAGATTATTAATAACAAATATAATTAACTGAGACAACATTGAAAGTTTGTATCTTGGTTATTATTTGTCGGGAGTATGTAAAATGTATCAAAACTAATACATTTTTCGTAACAAAAAATATTCATGTGGTGTTTATCTGTAAGAAATTGTTACATTTAGCTTCAACCTAAAAGCTTTTTCTAACAACTGAAGGGTAAAGTGGGAGTCGTGTCATATCAAGAAGTCAAAAGGAAGGCGGATGATAGAGAACAGTGGTAAATGCTCCAACAACAAGAGTTGAGCTCTTAAATTAAAGAACAAAAGCGTAGTTCATAAGTCACATTATTATATTGTAATATTAGTGTAAGCAATTGTAGACGAAACTTTATAAATAAATAAAGTAAGATATCTCCTGTTAAATACCATTGAACCATGTACAAGTTAATTTGTTAACTGTAAATGTCTAGTCTAGATTTATATTTATTTATTTATTTTATTTTATATCGAACAAACAAAAAAAACATGTATTTAAAGTTCTTAGAACATTATACTTATTTCATAAATAACCCAATTATAATATTTTGCAAAGAATAACAATTTTTTTTTTAAATTGATGACGTACCTGCTACCAAACTTTTTTAAACTGTGTCTGTATTTACAAAACTAAATTTTTGTTTTCTAAGAACTTTATCATTACTAACTTCAGAGTCACCTCGGTATTGGTCATAATATTTCGAGCACGGTAAGTTATATTTTTTTAATAAATACATTAACATTAGATGGAGTTATTGGAACAAATCCTGTTATATTTAATTAAAGATCTGAAATCTCAGTGTTAACAGAACTAATTTTAATGACAGCTTTTGAATTAATATCATATAGGTAATATTTTGATGATATATAAAAGATAATTATTCATTTATTATCTTTTATTTTTGTACAGGACCTGTTTTTATTTCCGAGGGAACAAATTATTAGACATTACAGTAGATGTCTTATTAATGTCTTGAGTAGTGCCACGGCGATCGATAATCCTAATTTGGTGTGTCCAATCTAACCATTGATTCATGGTCACTTAATGTATGTTATTGAAAGCTCCTAACGAATACTTATGACCACGAATTCGACACTTGACTTGAAAATATTTTTCTCATATAACTTTCTCTTCAAACTCTACAATGTTGACGACATTGATCATTCAGAAATAGTGGAACTAGTCCAAAGTTCGAAGTTCAACTGATAGTGCTAACGCTGAAGTGTTCTGGTCCAAAGTGAGTCGTTTCAACTCAACAAAGAAGTTCTCAAATTATTACGTTCGCTGTACCGTGCGGGTGAAGAAAGGTCTCCTAGCTACCGTATCCCTTCCTTCCTTTGATATTGCGTCCTTTATACGAAGTGTAAAGGGTCATTTCAGCAAACCGACATGACGACAACAAATGTTAATTGATTCTGTCACTTCTGTCACCATAAGCTGTACAGGTATTTCACCGAACTAGTATATAAAAAATCGCAGAATATTTTGATGTGAACCATCTATAGGCGAGGGTAAACATGATTGTTGGCGTGGCGATACAGGCCGTGGCGACGCATCGACACGCTATATGTACTTTAATTTTTAGTGTTCAATGTTTCTTTCTTTCTTTTATTCACTAAGATGTTTCACATCTATCGAGCGTCCCGTGACGACCAAATTTTTTTTAAAAACAATATTTATTATAACTAATATAAATATAACGGATTGTTTTCTAGTGATTTGAACGGCACAGTCAATCTAAACACATAATTGAGTTTCTCTGTAAGAAAATATTTATTGTGTTACCTTTACAAGTCTGATTCACACATAAATAAAACTGTTTAGTAATAAAAAATTACCTGTACGAGAAGAAACGACATGTAAATGTGACATGTGATTAATAATCAAAATATCGATTCCGAAATCACAAATACGGTAATTCGGAATTTTTGGCGGGATCGTGAAGTGACACGTTGTGAATTTTATTTTTAATTAATTACCTAGGTTTTTGACCCTATATTATATAATATTGTGGCGTTTTACGTAATATAGCTTAGTTTTTCTGCATAAGTGAAGTGATTTATAAATTTATGCTGAAAACATTAATTCTGAGATACCACAAAAACTTCCTAGAAAGTTCTAACAATAGAGCCACCATCTTGTTAGGCTACTGAAGTTGTCATAGGGAGTTTTTGGCGGGATCTTGAAGTGACATGTTGTGGTTTTTATTTTTAATTCAATAACTTAGGTTTTTGACCCTATATTATCTAATATTGGTGGCGTTTTACGCGATATAGTTTGGTTTTTGTGCATAAATGAAGTGGATTATAAATATAAGCTGCAAGCATTCATTCTGAGATCCCACAAAATCTTCCTAGAAAGTTCTAACATGGGATCCACCATTTTGTTAGGATACTAAATCGTCATAACACATGACACTTTATTTCACTCGATAATGACAGTAATGGTCTTCATTAAAGAGGACCGATTTACCAAGTTAGAAAGAAGAAGAAGAAGTTGTCATAAGACAGGACACTTTATTCACTTTATAATGGCAGTAATGGTCTTCATTAAAGAGAACTAGTTGCCAAGTTAGGAACAAGAAGAAGAAGAAGAATACGGTAATTCGATTTCTTTATTAACAATATTATTTTTAATAAAGTTTCTCATCACAGCTGGATGCTTCATAGAAAACCAAGTCCAATGGTTCTGAGGAGTTTTACTGCTATATCTTCGAAGTGGAAGGTCTAACGCCAATAAAATTAAAATGGGACCACCCTTATGTATCCCCTACCTATCCAACAAAAAAGAATTTCCAAATCGGTTCATAAACAAAGATATTATAGCTGAACATCCAATAAAAAATATACATTCGAATTCGGGAAACTCTATCTTTTTTTAAACCGGTTTAAAAATAGCCTTTATCTCCAAACATATTCACAAACTTTACATTTTTTTAAATTAATATTTTAATACATGTAGGTATATTAAGGTTTTTACCAAAAAACGGAAACGTCGTTTGTTATACCCAAAGAAACACAAAAAGGGGTAATATTATCAATAAACACGAACACAACATAAGTAATACGAGCTAATGGGAACGCTTACGGTAATAACAGACGCTGTTATGGCGTAATTTGACGTTAATCGGCGTATAAATATAGGGAATAATCGTAACGCTGTTGTCTGATATAACTAAGCAAGGACATTTATACATTTTACGTTCTCGTTTTATTAACTCTATATAACTAAGCTGTTTTAACTTACAATGCAGTTGTAAGAAACTTTAACTTTCTTTTATTATACAAAAACCGACACGTATTAGATACGATCGAAATAACCATCTTGTTCCTTTGAACTGTATTTCAAACTAATTTTAATTAACTATTTAATTACACATCTATACTTGACACTTACACACATACATAAATCACGCCTATTTCCTAATGGGGTAGGCAGAGACCGCATCCTTCTACCTGCTACGATCCTGGCATACCTCTTTCGCTTCTTCGACATTCGTTAATCTTTTAATGCATGCTCGTCGGTTTAGAGTACTCTTGACCTTACCTTTCTTCAGAACGTCTCCGATTTGATCGATAAATGTTCGTGTATCGATAATGTGCGTCGTCACTTACGCGTGTGAAATGAAAATATGTGGGTGACCGAACTTTGCTCAGTAAGTTAAATAAATAAAAGGAAACTACGGAATTGGAAATTCGATCCCTAAGGTGGTGTAAAAGGGGATAAAAGTTTGCTTGAAAATCCGTCATTTTTGAAGATAGATCTAAGAAAGTTTTTATTTAGCATTTCCTTTAGAATGGGATATAAAAAACATAATGGGATATAACTACGACGCGAGCGAAGCCGCAGGATAAGCGCTAGTATAGTAATAACATAAATTTCTTAATAGAGTGAGAATAAAAAATAAAGAACTCGATAATTATCAGTCAGCGCTTCTCGTAGATAGGGGTTTTTTTTCTGAACCAGTGAAAGAACAATAAATATATGTTATTTTAATACTTACAACAACAAAATAAAATCAAGTAGGTACCTAACTGATTACTGATTACTGAGATATTAAATTCGGCCTTATATCAAAAGAAATATCGCTAACATCGGAACTCTAAACACCCTCATTTTAAAAATCTTTTCGCGCACAATTGCAACACATCCCCGTGATAATGAGCACACGAGTGGCGGAGTGCAGCGTAGTGTCGACCGCAGTCATTGAGGGCTCTCAACAAGAGCCCTCTCGAACATCTGTCGCTGTACCGCTACCGCTTCGAGGGGCTTAGTTTAAACGGCCCCACTTCTGTGCACCGACGTGTGTTGAAGACATTCCAACGTTAACGCTAGTCTAAGAATACGAGTACAACAACTGCCTATAATTAACTGGGATATTTTTCATAATAAACGTCCATTAAAGGTATGAAACTAATAAATTTATGAGGTCGGACACAGCGTCCGCCCGTCGTCACATCTCGATGCATAATCGCTAGTGCTCGCCGCTGTACCTTTTTTTATAGTATTTCCCCCATCAATACATCTCAGTGTGTCAAC
The DNA here is from genome assembly GCA_033032175.1 of Saturnia japonica. NCBI lineage: Eukaryota > Metazoa > Arthropoda > Insecta > Lepidoptera > Saturniidae > Saturnia > Saturnia japonica. The sequence continues at coordinate 19,991,193 of CM065309.1, read as the reverse complement.
ATACTAACTATATAATATTAGTAAAACATTTGATAGTTAAGGGAATATTTTAAAAAATTGTAATTGCACTGAACACTTTTATTTCAATGCTGTTGCACTAGTTACATTATTTATATAAAGAATCACTATTCGAGTACTTTCGTAATGTGACGTAGGCTGGATATCCGATGTATGTCATCGTCATATAAGGGCCATGATTATTCTAGAACATTGTATTTCCGTATCATTAATGATTACGCCAGCGCACGCGGATAAAACAGTTCGGGATGGCCTCGACTTCCGACTTACGTAACAAAAATCTCTCAAAAGTCTAGAATGTGCTCGAAACATCGAGTATGTTGTCGTAGGTTCGAGGAAGCATTACTTTTATTCACACATACAAATACGTTACAAAGGCGTAACATCAGGTGGACTACATGCATGTATGCCACTTCATACAATTATATAAAATTATTATTTTAAAGAATTCGTGTTTTAAGGTCTAACCCAGTAAAGGATTACGATGTACCAACTGTAAAAATGTATTTTAAAATCACACGTTATAACATACAAGTTAACATGAGATTATATTTTACTAGCTAACCCGCGCAACTTTGCATCATGTAAGAGAGAGAGAGAGAGAGAGAGAGAGAGAACGGGTTAGAGAGAGTGGGTCTTAGGCATTGTATTATATATAACGCCCGCCTCCCACATTATTCTGCATAATAAAAATTCTCTCGCGATACTTGATCATTATTTTGCTGCCGAGTTATTTTAAAACTGTGTACCATGTATATAAAAATACCATGTACTTATATAAAAACACCTTCACAAATAATTCATTATTTTAGAACAAATTTTATTACCATAAAAAAGGTTATGTTGAGTAAAGCTTTAAAGATAGCCATATGCTATCGCGGTTTATTTTTCTAATTTTAAGAGAAACAATTCCATCACACACGATTGTTACGTAACTTTAACCATTCACGCAGCGCACTGTTATATGGAACTTTTAAAATCCTTTTTTTAAAAAAACTTAAAACTTATAATTATTCTAAAGCAACCGTCAGGTCTGGAAACTGGGATGAGACTGATGGGACGGATGGGCGGCCAAGGCGTCGTGACAGCCAGAATGACGACTAGGCGGGAAAAGGTGACGGGTCTGCAATACAGGGCGCATAGTACAGGTATAACACCTCCCAGGGGTGGACTAAACTTAGGGGTTGAAATTCCGAAGTTTAGGAAAAGGATGTGAAGTGGAGCTTTAAATATTCCGTCGGGTACTGGGAGATGGAATATCTTCCATCCGAAGTTGAGGTTTGTTTAGGTTTTGAAGGATGATAGATTCAGGTGTACTCGAGAGAACTGGAGGTGGGTTTTCTGGATTTGATCGGGAAAATCTTGGAAGATAATCGGAGAGACGGCTGCCTGATTTAATACACAAGAATAGTTTGACAATACAGAAAATAATGATTAAACAAGTTATTAAAATAAAAGTAATTATAGTTACTATAGAATAATGTGTTCCGTATCTGATGATGTGTATATTGTCTAGAGTATTTTCGGCTTTTTCCAGGAAAATTTGTTTATTTAATTTTAATTCGTCTAAATCAATGTCTTGCAGTGTAATAGGGGACACATTACTCATACTTAAATTTAACTGATTTGTGTTACAGCAGGTGTCATTTATTAAGTTAAAATCTGAATAACTGATAGACTCTGTAATATTGATTTCCTTGAATTTGGGTATTAACGTTGTTCCTCTACTGTGGCCAATGCAGTGGTTAGGCACCGTGATGATACCGGTACCCAATATGTTAATTTCGAAAAGACTTCCGTTTCTGCAGTCTATTGAGATTTTACTAGGCACCGACTGTACATAAATCCACTTATTTTGTTCTATTGGTTTCCATATATCTAAATTACCATACATAAATTTTGTTTCACAATATTTGGGAACTTTGCTAATCACTTTAGTCATGAACTCACTTTCACAAATAGGTTTGGTGTCTGATGCATAAACATTGGTTATTTCACAAATATACTTCCCATTATAAACCGCATTGCAGTTATTTAAATCATTTAACGTACAATAATGTATTTTGTCTTTGGTCATTGCAATATATTTAGAGTTAGGTATTATTAAACTAAAGGTACTAGGCTTGTCAGGACTATGAGGAGTCGGCAAGCCAATAGTATGGAACAACATATATTCCTTAATCGATACTAATGGAATTTGTAGTATTAGAATTACCTTATTACTAACATAATATGTAACAATTTTAGAAATCTTAAGCATAGAGTGTATTGAACTTAGATCTAAACTTACAGGAAATTCCAAATCTCTGGGTAAATGTTGGTGGCCATCAGCAAGCTCTCGAATCAATTGTTGAGTCGTTATTATAGACGGGTGTAGGATACATTGACGACTGAATAGTATCGCGTTGGTTACGTCTTCGAGTTGAAAAGACAAAGTTGAAATTGAAACTTCTATATTATTAAGAATTTGGTTCATACTAAATTGGGACCAAAGTTTACTTGTTATCAGGGAAACATTTTTTACTTCCTTTGAGAGTTTGTCGATGGCTTTATTTAAATTAATTTCATTTACTTTTATTTTGTTGACGGTATCATTGAATTTTGAAATCACTGACGTGGTGACTAATATATTATCCTTTACTAAAGAAACCATCTTCTTCTGATTTGTTAGTACGGCATTTATTGCCTCATCATATTTGATACCATCATTCTCATCTAAATTACCGAATATATGTTTTACTAATGTGCCTATACCCCCTATCCAAGCTCGTTTAGTTCTTTTATTGATTAAATATGAAAAGGATGCGAATTCCTTATACATGTCATTGTATCTGGCAACTAAAGGTTCCAATATATGCTGACAGTTATTATCCAATAAACCAACCTGTATACATAAATTCCTAGCTATGTTAAGAGAAATATTTATGTTTTCAATGTGCGGCTCAAAATGTGAGATGTCCAACGGCATTAAAACGTTCAATTGCCCGTTATTAATTTTAAGTTTGCCGAGATAGTTGAAGTAAAGGCCTGGACTTGAGGTAATTGGCTGGATGAAATTTTGATGGGATTGACTCCTTACCGTACTGCAAATAATAATCATTGTTAACTATAATTTAAGGTCAGTTAATCTATTAAATCTATTTTATTCCTATCCTGATTTTATCTACTAATTTACTTTTAATTTTACAGATTTTCCGTAAGTTCCGCGGGTTTTATTTCATCGTAATGATGCCGGACGTGGCGGCGATTAATAAGAAGTGAGAGTGTATTGTTTCCATGTATTTTTACTACCTTGTAAGGTCCCTTCCAAACTGGTGATAACGCTTTCCTTAGTCTTAAATGATTTTTTAAATATACTAAGTCTCCTACATTATACTGTCTAGAACGAGTTCGAGTATCATAATATGTCTTGGAGGTGATTTTAGATTTTGTAATATGCTCCATTGCTTTCTCTCTTGAGTACTTTAAGCGATTTTGAAGCATTCGGATATAATCAGGATATGTTGCACCAGGAGCTTCATCAAAAATTGTGTTTGGAATGTAGGATTTCTTGCCAAACATCAGCTCATATGGAGAGAAATTTGTAGTGGAGTGTACTGCAGTATTGTAGGTGAGCATGGCTGTATAGACGTATCGTGGCCAATTAGTCTGTTCTTCATTGATATAGGATTTTAGATACTCCTTAAGCGTTGCATGACTTCTCTCCAGGGCACCCTGGGTTTGCGGGTGATAAGGTGAGGCCCAGAGATTTTTAATCTTAAGGAATTCACACGTCTTTTTGAAAAGATCTGAGGTGAAATTGCTACCCTGGTCTGTAAGGATCATTTTAGGGATACCGAATATAGATATATAGTGTATAAGGCATTCACTTGTTTCTTCTGCCGTAGTGCTACGGATGGGGTAAGCCGAAGAAAATTTGGTTAAATCATCCTGGATCGTTAGGATATATTTTAATTTTGCAGGTCCAGCCTCAGGAAGTGGTCCGACTACGTCGATGGATATTCGCTGGCCTGGCTCTGTTGATGTGCTGGTAATTTGCATAGGAGCACGATTTATCTTTCTAAGTGCTTTGTTTTCCTGGCATAATTTACATTTCTTTACATAGGATTCTATGTCCCCGCGCATACCTTTCCAATAATAGGTTTGCTTAATTCTATTATACATCCTCACTGAGCCTAAATGCCCAGCTATGGGAATATCATGGTTATCATATAAAATTTTCTTAATTTCGTTAGGAGCTGGATATGCAATGTTGTTGTGATATATTTTTATTTTTATTTGTGAATTGTGAAAGAGATACATCAACATGTTATATATTTTGATAAAAGAGTGCTTTTCAAAGGGGTTTTTCAGATCGGATATACCAACTTCGTTTATATCGTGGACTATTATTAGTTCATTCCTTATCCTCTTCAGTGTTTCAAAAATTTCAGGATATGAAGCTTCATCGAAATGATAGACCTTGAAAAATAACAAGTAATAGGTTTTGTTGTTAAGATCTAACTTCTGGAATGAGAGGAGTTCCTTTTCAGAGTTTAGTATGATATCACTCAGCTCCGGATTACTTCGAATATCTTCAATATATGGATTAGACTCATCTAGATCAATAGATGTAGGTACGAGGATTACCTTTGACGGGCATTTTAATAAGCTTTCGTTGTATTCTTCAATTTCGGTGTTGAATGAATTATTGCTGTTAGCCATCGATTTGAGAAATGTTGAATAATCCTCTAAGGGTGCTTCCGGGTTTGCACTGGTAGACGGAGTGGAGTCAGCTTCAATTTGGATATCAGTAGGTGCATTAGAAGGTGGGTTTGACCCAGGAAGCTGTGGTAAGTTTTCATTTTGTTCAAAAAATCCTGGTGACATATTTTCATCAAGATTAAACGAAGGTGGGGATATGAGTAAGTCCAACAGATCTCTGTCCATTTCCCGCGTGGTCTGCTCAACGACTGGATTTGTTGCTGCAGATTCTGTGGGCTGGATCGGGTTCACCGGAAATCGAGACAGGGCGTCGGCGTTGGCATTAGTTTTTCCTTTCTTGTATTGTATATCATACTCGAACTCCTCAAGTTTTAACCGCCAACGGATAAGCCTCGATCCCGGATCCTTACAATTAAATAGCCACTGTAAGGGTTTATGATCCGTGAGTATTTTAAAATGATGACCATAAAGGTAGGGTCTAAAGGTTTTGGTTCCAAAGATTATAGCAAGACACTCCTTTTCAGTGACACTGTAATTGCATTCTGCTTTGTTGAGTGTGCGCGACGAATAAGCAATCGGCCGATCTTGACCTATAGGCCCTTGCGATAAGATGGCGGATATCGCATAGTTAGAAGCGTCGCAGGTTAAAAGAAAAGGTTGTGTAAAATCTGGATAAGCGAGTATCGGTGCGGATATCAATTTATCTTTTAATGACTCGAAAGCGAGTTGTTGTTCATTCTTCCATACGAATGGGGTGTCCTTTTTTAGAAGTGACGTTAAGGGTTTTGCTAACTTGGCGAAATCGGAAATGAACCTTCTGTAATAAGAGACTAATCCCAGGAATGATTTAATATCCTTTGGAGAACCTGGAACTGGGAATTCGGCGACGGCTCTTGTCTTGTCTGGATTTGGTTTAACGCCACTTTCGCTAATAATATGTCCCAGATAGCCAACTTCCTTTCGGAGAAATTCGCATTTTTCTGGTTCCAACTTTAAATTGAAATGACGGATTCTGTCGAAGACAGCTGTTAGATTATCAATGTGGGACGTAAGATTATTTGAATATATGACAATGTCATCTAGATAAACAAAACACCGGTTGCCTTGTAGGCCAGAGAGGCAATTGTTCATGAGCTTTTGGAAAGTGGAAGGGGCGTTTTTAAGTCCAAACGGCATTCTATTAAACTGGAAATGGCCCTGAGGCACAGAGAAAGCTGTTTTGGGCGCGTCGTCAGCAGAAATAAGGATTTGATGGAATCCAGACGTGAGGTCCAACGTTGAAAAAATATTTGCTATTCCCCAGTTGGTCGAGTATTTCGGATATTTGTGGTATAGGGTACGTTTCACCAACCGTTATATCGTTGAGCTTTCGATAATCAATGACTATCCTCCATTTGCGTCGGCCTTGAGAATCTGCTTTTTTAGGTACTACCCAAATTGGCGAACTCCAGGGTGAGGATGATGGTTTGATAATTTTTTGTGAAAGCATTGTGTCGATTTGGGCTTCCACTTCCTTTTTATGGCATTCAGGAAACCTGTACGATTTAGTATGGACAGGTATCTCACTATTGGTCTTAATCTGGTGGTTTAAAGCTGTAGTGTAAGTTAATTGTTCGTCGGGAAGGTGAAAGATATCGGAATAATTGGAGCAGAGATCTAAGAGCATGTTAGTTTCTTCCTGGTTGAGGTGATCTGTTTTTAATGAATTTATGACTTTTCGTGTTCGGTTTTGGACATCATTATTCGAGCTATGCAGTGATTGTACTAAACAGTGATGTAAGGGGTCTATCCTTAACTTCAGATTTGCGTTAATACTTGCAGTCTCTTCGGATGTATTTACGGCCGTTATATTTATTTTCTTATTATTTTTTACTTTTACTATGCAGTTTGCTATTAATAATGAGTCAGATAAGTGTTGATCCAGAATGATACCTTCTTTTACATCTGGGTTTTGAACTGTACATTCGATAATCATTTCTGTTCGAGGTGGAATTATATAGATTGGGTCGAAGAACTGAAGTTTTATGTTTAAGTTTTTGATATACAAGACGTCGTTGACATAATCGATGTTACAGCCAAAATGAGTTAAGAAATCAGAACCAATGATGCCATCGTATGGCAGATTTATCTCCTTAATAACGTGAAATTTATATTTGATCTGTTTGTTCCCGGATAGCTGTAAGTTTAATAGGAAATGACCGAGCGTCGGTGTTGTTTCCTCGCTTGGGTCAATGCCTTTGAGCTGAATAGTTTCCTTAGTTAAAATTGGATTCTTCAAAACAGAGGATTGTTTAAGTAGGCATATGGCTGAGCCGGAATCAACTAATAATGTTAGCGGAATGTCTGAAACTTGAGTTTGTACAAGGATATGAGGTAGTAGCTTTCTAGTAGTGTCAATATTAATTTCGTAGATCTCTTCTGGCGTTATTGAACTTCCTTGTGTGTAAGATTTTAACGAGCTTCCATTTTGGGACTGGTTACCATGTTGTGTAGCACGCTGGATATTAGAATTTAACGAGCTTCCGTTTTGGGGCTGGTTACCCTGTTGTGTAGCACGCTGGATATTAGAATTTAACGAGCTTCCGTTTTGGGGCTGGTTACCCTGTTGTGTAGCACGCTGGATATTAGGCTTTAACGAGCTTCCGTTTTGGGGCTGGTTACCCTGTTGTGTAGCACGCCGGATATTAGAATTTAACGAGCTTCCGTTTTGGGGCTGGTTACCCTGTTGTGTAGCACGCCGGATATTAGAATTTAACGAGCTTCCGTTTTGGGGCTGGTTACCCTGTTGTGTAGCACGTTGGATATTTGATTTTAATGAGGATGTTTGTTTTAGGGTGTCGACTTTAATAGCGCGTCCCGTGCGACACCGACTCGAGGCGCCTATCCGTTTAAAGAATCTTCGGTGTGATCAACTTCGTCATAGCCTTGATTTTCAACTACCTCAGGGATGTCTTGGACATGATTGACAGTTTTATGTATGGGGTTGTTTCGGTTGAACCCCGATGCCCTTTGGTCTCGATAATGGTTATTATAAAATTCCCGTTTTTTACAGTCCTTGATATCGTGACCTGTTGTTTTACAATACCGGCAAAATAGTCCGGATGGCTGCGGAAAGCTTCTGGATTGTGGGAATTGTTGTGAATTCCTTGACTGTTGGAAATTTTGAGGTTGTTGATTGCTAGAAGGTCCTGGCCTTGACTGGAAACGTCTGCTAAAATTTGAACTGTTATTTGACCTTGAATCAGGTTGCGATATGCTTTTCTTATAAAGTGACTGCTGGATTCTTTCTTCCGAAATTGCAAGGTTTGTGGCTTCATTGAGGTTCTTGGGGCTACGACACCTCACTATGTTAGAAATGCGGGGATGAAGCCCCATTAGGAAGTGATGAAGGGCTAGATCCTCCATAGCGGCAGAACGTCCGGCAAGTTCGCTTTTCTTAGTATTACCTAGAGAGATCTCGGTGAGCAATTGGGATAGGCAGGTCTCGATACGTAGCGAGTATTGATTTACATTCTCTTGCGGGCCCTGCTTGCTCTCTTGTAAGTCAGTGAGAAGGTGTGCGTAATGCTTCCTTTCGGAAAATTGGGTTTTTAGAAATTCTTTGAGTTGCTCCCATAATTTAAACTCTTTAATAGAACAGGCAAGCTCCGCTTTTCCTTGTAACTGACTTAATATATATTTGAATAAAATAGACTTCTGCGTCCCTGTTGCTAGATCGAAAGCGTTATCGCAATTTACAAGGAAAGAGTTAAGTGTTTCCCTACTACCATCGTAAGGTTTAATAAATTTAAATAAGATGTTTAATTCAAGTTCGGCCATTGTGCAAGTTGTGGTGGTTTCCTTGACAATTTGAGAAGAAACTACGGGTGATTTCAATAGCGTATCGGTTGGAGTCGGCTCTAGGTTGGACAGGTCAATAGTTAGTTTAGTGTCATCAACCTTAGTTGCTTTCGGCATAATAAATTCCCGATTTAAAATAATTTGAGCACAAGTTGTGAATTAATTAAAATAAATTTATAACACGTAATATAACAAAACACACTAATGAATATTAATTTCACAGCGCAATCAAAACAATGACCAAAGACTTACAGTATGAGCAGTGTGTGGGCGACCGATAAGAACACGGCGGCGACCGGGTACATCCTGGCGAGATAAGGCACGGCTCAGGTTACGATTCGTCCTACTGGAGTCTTGAATAGTTTGGTTTAGTGAAATCGGGTCTCGGTTCGATTTCGCGTACAGGACACTGAGATGATCGTTCACGGTGTAAGATAGAAACACGATAGGTGTTGCGGGTGGTGTGTCTCTTCTCGTAGGACAGGACTTCGAACACTTTTCACAGTGAGTAGCGGTTTAAGTAACACACCCTACTTTTACAGGACAAGCAGATCTTTTCCAGGATCTACTAGGATTCACGTAATAGCACTTCACAGATCTCACAGGATATATTTATATATGCACACATTTATGTTTTATCCACTGACACAAGATAACTTTTAGGACACGAATTTACTTTATCGTAGGATCCGGGGCGATTTAGCGGAACGGCACTCGGGCACTGGGAGTTTCCGGATCCCACCGCTGCCACCAAATGTTATATGGAACTTTTAAAATCCTTTTTTAAAAAAAACTTAAAACTTATAATTATTCTAAAGCAACCGTCAGGTCTGGAAACTGGGATGAGACTGATGGGACGGATGGGCGGCCAAGGCGTCGTGACAGCCAGAATGACGACTAGGCGGGAAAAGGTGACGGGTCTGCAATACAGGGCGCATAGTACAGGTATAACAGCACGCAGTAGAAGCCCTCAAAAGGAATAAATTTCCCCCGTTTTTGCAACATTTTTCATTGATGCTCCGCTCCTATTTGTTGTAGCGTGATGTTATAAAGTCCTTAGGACTTCCTCGATAAATGGGCTATCCAACACTAAAACATTTTTCCATTCGAACCAGTAGTTCCTGAGATTAGCGTGTTCAACCAAACAAACAAACAAACTCTTCATCTTTATAATATTAGTATAGATTCGTAAGCCTTATCCTTTAAAAAAAATGGAATGCAGGTGTTTATATTTTTACCACATCCAAATTTTCAAGTATCCCAGGGCGTAAATACTTAGTTATCGTGTGAATTAGTGTGGTAGTGTCGGTACAGTTCCGAACAAGGCAAGTGGAAAGCGCACTCGCCTTATTAAACGGACCACAATGGACCACTAATGTACAAACATTATTCACAAAAGGTTACTGTGAGAAGAACTAATTTGACGAGACGGACATGTCTTTTGGCGATCCAAATTTATCAAATAAAGCAACGATGTGACTCATTGGAATACAATATGAAATAGCCAAAGATATGAAACTACTAATACATTTATTTATAGACGTGTATATATAGAAGATAAAATCGTACTCATCCATGTCTGTTTTCAAATTGTTAACTGTTGTTGGAATAAATAACTCTTTGACACTGATTATTTTTATTGAGAAAAACGTTCATTAATATAAATATTTTTGACAATTATTTGTAGAAAAAGTATGAGAATATATCTATATATTAATACATGAAGCAAAAGCTTTCTACCCCTTTTTAAGCGTATTGGGTGCACGGAACACTGGGATTTGGCATGGTTAAAGTTTATATGGAGAAGGAATGCAGAAAACTAAAATTTATCTATAATATCTGTTACTAATATATTAAATTAAATAAATTAATACTGCGAATCCTAAACTGACAAGTGCCATTGAACTTAGACCCCCCAAAAATATTGACATTTTCGCTCAACGAAAAGTGACAGCAAGTGAAGTAGATAATACTTATTGTTTATTATTACTGTAAATGTGTAACAGAAAATAGTCCATGATCAAAAAGTCGCTGGCCGAAATCTCCAAATGCGTACTCCTAATTTAAAATAAAACGTGCCAGAATAATTGTAAAAACTCCTTAGAACTTAGAAAGTCATGTACTTTCCATCAACTGTTCATTAAACGAATAAAGAATATACCGACTTACGTATAAAGAAGTTGTTTTAAAAAACCTAAATAACAAAGAGGTTCTAGCTCTTTTTCGTACATATTTCGTTTTTAACCACATGCTGAAATAAACAAATTCGTGTGGAATGTCCTAGATACACGTGACGAGGACTTTTTTTAGGTAAACTAAGTATAGACCCTTTTAATAAATATAATTGTGTAACATAAGAAAATATTTTTTGATCATCGTTAACACGTTACGTGACCATGTTGGTAACGACTTACATGAATTTACTACCTATCCAAACCTTCCTATAGAAGTTATCACTTTAAAAAGAACACTTTGGTTGGCTCACGAGAAATACAAATTTCTATCCTTTATTCGGGCTTCACATAAGAAGGCTTCAAAGTTATATGAAAAAAAGTTATTAATAAGTGTAACATCTTATACGGTTTTACGATTGGTGCATCACTATTTTAAAAACGCAATAAACTAACAACATACGAAATGTCATTTTCTTCAATGGGAATAAAAAACACACTATAAGTAGTGTCGGCACAACATGTTTTCCTCTTCCCCATCTATCTATCAGCTGTCATATTACTCTTTTTATACCTCACACAATACTTCAATATATTTTCGGTCTTCCTCTACTCCTACATCCATCCACCTTCATACTTAACATTCTTCTAGTTGCAAGACTTTCATCTCTCCTCATGGCATGCTCATACTACGCCAAACGCCATATTTCTTGGTCACAATCATCAGTGTACAATGACAAAGAGAGATGAGAAAAGATTAGAAGCATTCGAAATGTGGTGCTGAGGGAGGATGGAAAGAGAACAGAATGAAGAGGTATTAAACAGCATAAAAGAAAAGAGTATACTACTGGAGATAATTTAAAATAGGAGAGGAAATTTGGTGGGTCATTTTATTTGGCTTAACAATCCAGTAATAGCGATAATAGAAGAAAATATTGAAGGAAATAGGAAGAACAAGAAAGACAATAGCACCACCACTCTTAAATATTATGATGAATCATCAGTATTGATGAAATGCGTATGAAGAAAGTATAGGAAACTGCAAAAATTACTTTAAGAAAAACGAAACCATCTTCAGCATTCTTAACAGAGCCGTTAAAATCACCCTAATGGTATCCCCTGAAAACTATTAATCTTAATTTCACTAGCATCCCTACGCGTAACGATTGCAAATCGGGATGCATTAGAATTATTCTCCTATCATGGCATACCTTGGTAAATGAGACGTAATGAAATTTAGTATGGACCCCTTACGAAATGTTTGTAAACGGAAAGATATTTTGTTTTTTACATACATGTTTTGCAATCTGGTAATTCATTGTGACTAGTTTGATGCCTCGCCTTTCTATCGGTTAGTGTGCCCAGTTAAATAGTATCTCTTGTAAATTAACAGACTCGCATGATGATGTTGATGACTACCGATGTTTTAATCTCTTGGCGATTGCCGTTTTTCTAGAACCTTCAGATCATGTTAAATGTATACATTTATTCAGCTTGGATAACAAAAAGTTTAAGGAGATGTAATATAAACCCGTTACACTTAAGAAAAAAGATCAAAATGAACACTAGATCGCCTTTGTGAAACAAATTTCATTATGAAAGTATATTCTGAAAATCAACTTCTATTGTGTTGAAAAGTAATGAAATCTAAATATACAGGTTGTCCGGTAATGAATGGATAACCTTGAAATAGCTTATAGAAGAACTTATGGCCTTTCAGAAAAAATTCGAAACAAAATATATCCTAGGTAGTACCTAAGATCTGATTTTTTAAAATAAAAAACTTTAAATTTTTACCTTGTTTTACATTATTGTATACTGCGACCACAAATTACTGAAATCTATCGGTTTTTTGTTGATCTATTATTATACGCTAACTATGTCAATCGATAAGCAGTAAATAGTTTGACTAGCTATGTTAATTAAAAAAAAACTTGAATTAATTTTTCTGTGAGAAATTTGCTAAAATATTTTTTTTACAAAGTTTAAACTTTTTGGGTATAATTTTTTTTATAAAAACATGAGTGACCAATAATTTTAAAATAATGTCTGTTTTGAGTAGATTTTATAATGGTATAATTAATTACTGTATCTAATGTAAATAGTGAATTATTGCTATTAAAGTAGAAAAGGAGCAAATTTGATTAAATAACACAATATTTAATATAGGGTTATTTTTATATTCAACTGCACCTAACCATTTGAAGTTTAATAAAAATCAACATTTAACATTAATAGTACTTTATTTGGCATCACATAATTCATAATAAATGTTCAAATTGTTTGCCATTAACTCTTATGCAGGCTCTGCATCTACGGATAAATGCTCTTTTGAGCAGTCTCGTTTATCGTTGATTACTTATTTTTGATGCGGCTGCTTTGACACGGATACGTAAGTCTTCTAAGGACCTGATCGGCCTACGGTAAAAAATCCAGTGGATTTAGGTCTGGTGAACGTGACGGCCACAAAATTGGCAAATCCGTCTGTTTGGGTATGTATTATTTAAATACGTACGAACACGTACAGCATAATGTGCAGGACAGCCGTCATTTTGCAACCAATAAGATTCCCTCAGCTCCTCGGGCACCACTTCTAATAAATTAGGAAGATCATTCTGCAGAAACTCCAAATAACTTTCGCCAGTTAGATTCCCCGGTAATTCAAATGGGCCTATTATTTTCCCATTCAATATTTCAGTCCAATAATTAATTTTAAATTGGTACTGCGACCTATCTTCACGCATAAGGTGCAGATTTTCCATTTTCCAGTCAGAGCAGCCGCATCAAAAATAAGTAATCAACGATATACGAGATTGCTCAAAAGAGCATTTATCCGTAGATGCAGAGCGTGTAGAAAGTACACGCGTTCTATTTTTTTTCATTATTTACTTTTTTTATACGTAAACAAGCATACGGCTGACCTGATGGTAAGCGGCTACCGTAGCCTATGTACGCTTGGAATACCGACCTTGAACCTCACTTCCCCAAGGAGCTTTGGCAACCCTACTCATCGCAAAAACATAACCCAAGGTTATTTGGCTGCGATCTTTTTTAGCGTGAAGCTAACTGATGGAACAGTTAGACTGCCCCAAGTAGAGAATATCTCGAAATACCTCGTGCCCTACCTCTTTCTAAGGTTTAATTTATTTTGTCAAAAAGTAACCAGAGTTAAATATCTCATGTTGAAAAATACTTAGGAACAGTGTGATGAAGCCTGTTAGAATGAGCAACAAATGTAACAAAAGGCGCATACTTCGTCACTTTTGCAGGCAGTTGCGCACACAGGCGCGGCGAGGCGTCGTAAAAGTGCGAGTCGAGTCGCTCCGTCGCTCGGCGCGTTCGCCTGCCTGTGACAAATGTGCGCGCGGCTAGATTTATTACAGGGCTGTCGACCGCACTCGAATATGAATTTCTGTGGAGCATTCGCTAATGTGAATTTATGTCCGTATTTTAAATTAAAAATCGAATGAGAATTGCTTTTTTATTTTTTGTCATTTTATTAGTAAATATTAAATGTTAACTTCCCTAGTCATAATATTATTATTTTAATTTTAAATAGAAATCCTCGCAATATAACCGCTATTAAACAGTTCATTTTTTTTAGTTGTATAAAAGGCTCTGATAAAAGACAACATAATATACTATTCGTCATCCATCCACCTCGATATGAATATTCCAATCGTATTAATAATCCTACTGTTATTTGTTTGTTCTGCTTCACCATCAATGCATAAGATGCAAACATTTAATCAATTACATTTTCTGTTTAACAAAAAAATCAATCACCTGTAAACATAGGAAACAACATTTAAAGCCTTTATTTCAGGTATTTTTATATTCTTACAAATATAGAAAATAAATTATTTATAAGAGAGTTTTCTGTTCACAGTCATAATATATCATTTTGTTTTAAAATATATGACGTCCCGTTCGAGGTCACTTCTGAAATCTAATAACTTTTTCATAGATAACGCGGAAGAAACAAACTTAAGAAAACCGCTCGTTTATGAGTGTTTTCTTTGCATACATTTAAACAAATTAATATATGTACTCAACAATACATATATCTAGCAAACATTTACAATTGGTAAAATATTTAAATATTTACACTAGGATTATTGCATTATTAACGTATTATTTATAATATAATAATTAAATTGTAAAGTCGCTCATGTTTCTATTGTCAAGATGTTACGTTCGCTAACGACTATTCTAAATTCGAACTGTAGAGGAAACGTGATCAACGCGTAATCTGATTAATACGCTATAATAATGTAAATCTATTGCTGTCGCACTGTACCCGAGCAAGCGAATAGAGTGCGAGCAAGGCTATTGCAGCTCGCATTGATTATACCTATGTAAAATAGACAAGATCACATTTTCATATTTCCCTGTTTTCTCTTCCATATCTGGACCAATTTTAAATAAAGGTTAATATAAAAAGGGTTTTGGCTATGCTTATGTTTATTTTCCGCCAGATGGCTACATGTCTAACAACGGTAATATAACTGGACTATTTTAGAAAGCTTCTAGTTCTTATAGTACATAATGTACGGAAAAAATTACAACTATGGAACATGGCTGCTTGTAGATATAGATTGTATAGTATAAAAATGTTTACTCTAGCGCCATTACTCATAGATGAAACAGGTTAATAAGTTTGCATTGACTAAAGACTCCCGCGCTTCCTCTAAAGTAATTTGTTTGCTTGAGTAAATTGGCAACCCTGTCCGATTGCACCGCTACGTATTCTCCCCCCATGCCTTGGTTATGATATACGGGGTTACTTGGAAATAGTTTTAGTGCATGCTTTATTTATTTTACGAGTTCCACTGACTTTTACGATTTACAGGACAATGCTGTCCGCCTGATTGATTTTACAGACAAGTGTCTTTTAGTTTCAGTTTCATCTTTAATGGAATGAAATTTTAACCGGCGCGGCGCGGCGGCTAGAGGAAATTTTAATGTGTTCTTATTTAAAACTAGCTGTGGCTGCGGCTTCGCTTACGTGGATTACAGAATGCCCGCGCGAATATTTCTCCCCCACTCCCGGCTATTTAAAAGACAAAAATGCTTATTGTGGGTGTTTTCTTAGAAGATAAACGTATACACTCGCTAACTTTTTTGTAGGTCTTTTTAATATCTACAATTATTTAGTACATTAATTTGCTATATTTCTTATAGTTTACTCAGCGTAAGCCATTTAAGCGCCCGAATTGATTCACCATGACAAGTTTTTTTTTATTTGTGCAAAACCATAATTTTTTTTCTACAATAAAAGTAGCCTAATTTACTTCCTATAAAATCAGCTATCTACCAGTGAAAGTCCCCACAAAATCGGTCCAACTGTTTCGAAGATTACCCGGAACAAACAGAATGACAGACAAAATTTTTAAAAATTGGTTTTGTGTTATAGTTATATACTTTCATATGCATTTAGTAAAAATCTGTTATTTTGACATTACAAACAGACACTTCAATTTTATTAATTTTATAGATCAGAGTTCACATAATAAGTAAAGTTTCCACTGGTTAAATAGACATCTTTAATAAAACATATCTTCTTATATCTCTCTGAAAACTTATATCAGTTTTCATTAGCTACAAAACTATATTATATCAGATTTTTTTGGTTGGATTAAAACTGGAAAGTCAAAAAAGTGAGTAGCACGAAAAATTTGTTTAATTGAAATAAAAAAATTAAAGCGATGATTTAGTAAGCGAGTTTGGGTAAGCGTGAGTTTTATTTTTCGAACTGACTAACTGTTAGTCTTAAGGGCTCTGGAGCCATCAGATGCTTTGACAGCTTCACCGGGCTTGGCGGTCAACGTGGGTTCGAATGCTACAATGATTCTGAGCTTTCGGTAAAGGAAGGAAGGAAAGAGAAAGGCGTATATGCTGCAAAAATCGGTAGTAAGCCGCTAGCTTCATTTCAATTGTGACAGTTGCCGACCATAGTACAAGGTGTCCAGAAAGGTTTAAGGGTACTGTAAATACAAATTTATTTTGGAGCATTCAATTGAGGATACTATAGATTCACCATAACAAAATGTCTCTCCCAGTCGATCTCATTGTCGTCCTATTCTATTGTTTTTGCTCGAACATTGATTTATGGTTTCACCATTGTAGTACATAGGATATACATTTTACAGTGATTTAATATGGAATATTAGTGAGTTTTGAATTAATGTTACTTTCAAGGTAGGAAAGCCTTTTGCATTGCTGATATACGAATTTCAACAATAACTATCTATACTAATATTATAAGTTTGTGGGTTTAGATGTAGAAGGAATCTCCGGAAGTACAAGGTGTCCAGAAAGGGTATCGGGTATTTGTAAGTTCAATGAAACAAAAATTATTTGTATGCAATAAAAAAGTTTATTGTTTATTATTAGCATATGAATTGGAGAATTATTTGGAAAAGATGATGTTATCCAAATGATGACCGTTACGTTGCTGGCACTCTTCTAAACGGAAACGAAGATTGGCGATAACACGTTGTCACATAGCTATCGATATTGCTGCCATTTCTGACCTGATGTTTTGCTTTAACTGGGTTAGATTCGTCGGATTGTTTTGATAAACCTTGCTTTTAAGGTATCCCCATGCAAAATAGTCAAGCGGGCTAAGGTCGGGGCTTCTGGGAGGCCAGTTGATGTTACCCCTTCGCGAAATGACTTTATTAAGGAATAATTCGTTAACAACTTCCATTGAGTCATTTAAGGTATGGCAAGTGGCACCATCTTGCTGGAACCACGTTCTTGCAACCTTCTTGAAACCTGCAAACTCCTGCAACTCTGGGACCAAAAAATTTCGCAACATATCGCAATAACGGTCACTATTCACATTAATTGCTCGGCCTCGTTGATCTTCATGAAAATAAGGACCAATTATGTTTTAGCAGACATAGCGGCCCAAACAACGACCTTTGGGCTATGCAGGGGTCGTTCATGCTTTCGTCTCGGATTCTCCACTGCCCAGTACCGACAATTCTGCTTATTAACATGACCATTCAGGTGAAAATTTGCTTCGTCACTGAACAGTATGTTGTTAAAGTTGTTAAATCGCTGCAGCATTTCGTTCGCAAAATTCAGTCGATTAGCATAGTCCGTATCCTTCAATTCTTGAACCAATTGAATTTTATAGGCTTTTAGATGTAAGTCTTTCTTTAAAATCGAATGTAAAGACGATTTTTTGATGTTCAACGCTTGGCTTCGCTTTCGGATGGATAAAGACGGATTTTGACGAACCGACGCCTCAACTTCTTCAATTGTTTCTTCATCGCGAACTGAACGAGGACGACCAGAGTTTTGAATTTTAACTGTCGCACCTGTATTCTCGAACATCCTGATCCATTTCCTAATGCTATCGTCACTTGGCGCGTGGCGTGTACGATATTCCGCACGATAGAGACGTTGTGCAGTCACTATTGAATCACCATTATGATAATACGCTCGTACGCAAAATGCGCGATGCGTCCCCGAGTACTGTTCCATCGTGACTAAAACTCCACAAAATGGCGGACGCCACGAACCCCTCCCCGCACCCTTTAGACGCTCCGTTTCGAATATGGCGCGAAAACAAATACCCGATACCCTTTCTGGACACCTTGTAGCATAGGAGCGGTGGAGCAGACTGAAAACTAGCGCTGTGCGGTAAGGTGATACCACGCCACATACCATCAGCTGAGTCTGTCCCATTGCCAAATTGTACCTATGTGTAAGCTTAATGTTTTTAATATTATGTAAACTTTTTTGACATGCTACCACCTTCAAGTTGTAAATCTGTTGGCAAGCACCTGTTGATATATTCCAACAGCTACACTTAAGAGCCAGTCTCCATTTAGACTTGGGCCATACTATCACTTAAAATCAAGTGAGATTGCGGTAAAATTTATAAAGGAACCTGTTTCATAAAAGTACTTATCAAAAATTCTACATGTGACGCGCACATGTACAAACGTAACCAACGATATTGCAAATATTAAATTTATTAATCCGTACATATTTTTCACAACAAACGGTGTATTTCGTTATCAATCGTGTCAAACGCAAACTCTGTTATCATCTTTGTGGGGTAACCATTTGTCATTTGTCGTACGCGTCGCTTACATAGAGCAGTCAAAGTAGATGGTGCACTCCGAGTGAGACGAACGAAATATATTTCCTCGAGCATTAATTTGATCTTTATAAAAAATCAACATTCAAATAAAAAAAATATGGCTCCTTTAATTTTGCTCATTATAAATGCTTACACATTCGAAAGGGAACGTTACTTGCCGTAAAAATCTATATCCCTGTTCACACTAAAGTCAACGTATGCAATATAGTAAAAATAGAAAACTGCATTTAGTTGCCAATTGTCAACCAATCTTGGGATCTATTTATAGCATATTGTAAGTCAGTTAAAAATAAAAGCCCCAAAAAGATTTCAATGATCGAAATTGATTTCGCTTTTTCCGTTTTGGCTTTAAATTTTAAGCAACGAAAAAAGATTCGAGTGGATCATTTTAGATTTAGGTGACATGAATATTTTTGTATGAATATTTTCTAAATTGATTCATATATATATTTAGATGAATAATTGATTATTGAATACTCCCATTTTTATTACAATATCTGGTCTGAGAAAAACTCGATTGAAACTCAGCAACTTTATAATACTGTTTTATTTGTATTTATTTTGAAATGAGTTAGCTGATTCTCTTTTTATGGGTTGCACGCCATTCATCATTGCTGTAATATAGTAAAATTATTTAATAGTCTAACTTATCGAAGGATTAGTAGAATATTATATTATTCCACTTATTATAACTAGCCAAGGCAATCGAAAGCTGTAACAAATAAGTTTATATTTTACTTAATTAAATCTCAGTTTATTTGCACAAGGTGTTTTATGTTGTAATAGTTTACGAAATAAAGAAGGTTTGTCTAAGTTTTCAGTTATTTTTTTATCTTTATCGGTTTATCGCTATGACCACAATTTCAGCTGATCTTGAGTGACGATGTGGCCTGAAATGTTGCACGCTAATCCTATTGGAAGACTGGCTCTCAAGTGCAGCTGCCGGAACACATCTTTTTCATCAGCCACCATTACTATAACGGGTTTATATTTTAATTATTAGAAACAAATTTGAATAATGGTAATTTATGATTTATTAATAACTTAATTAAGAATATATTTTATATACTTAATACATTTTTACAACACTAAAAGACTATATTATCGAATTTACTTCAACGTAACTCAATTCAGGAGTGAAAAATAAAAATATATATTTAACAACTATTACATATTGATACTGAATCAGTGACAAACAGCAGTGCTTCGAAACATTTGCAACATATTTATGTTATATGGCAAAGAGGGAGTCACTACCTCGGGGAATTAATTTTTTCAAATCTCTCGTAAGTCGCCGTAGAGTTTGGATTTTTTCTGTACTTATCAATTTGGAGAACTATTATGAAAAAAATACAAGCATACTTCCAACAATTTCATACGCTTTTACTACAATACAAAACTTAATAACAATAAGATACCTAAAGCACTCATAAATAATTCAGCTTTTTATTATTTAAAGAATTTTCAAATTCGGATTAGTACAAGGTGTCCAGAAAGGGTATCGGGTATTTGTTTTCGCGCCATATTCGAAACGGGGCGTCTAAAGGGTGCGGGGAGGGGTTCGTGGCGTCCGCCATTTTGTGGAGTTTTAGTCACGATGGAACAGTACTCGGGGACGCATCGCGCATTTTGCGTACGAGCGTATTATCGTAATGGTGATTCAATAGTGACTGCTCAACGTCTCTATCGTGCGGAATATCGTACACGCCACGCGCCAAGTGACGATAGCATTAGGAAATGGATCAGGATGTTCGAGAATACAGGTGCAACAGTTAAAATTCAAAACTCTGGTCGTCCTCGTTCAGTTCGCGATGAAGAAACAATTGAAGAAGTTGAGGCGTCGGTTCGTCAAAATCTGTCTTTATCCATCCGAAAGCGAAGCCAAGCGTTGAACATCAAAAAATCGTCTTTACATTCGATTTTAAAGAAAGACTTACATCTAAAAGCCTATAAAATTCAATTGGTTCAAGAATTGAAGGATACGGACTATGCTAATCGACTGAATTTTGCGAACGAAATGCTGCAGCGATTTAACAACTTTAACAACATACTGTTCAGTGACGAAGCAAATTTTCACCTGAATGGTCATGTTAATAAGCAGAATTGTCGGTACTGGGCAGTGGAAAATCCGAGACGAAAGCATGAACGACCCCTGCATAGCCCAAAGGTCGTTGTTTGGGCCGCTATGTCTGCTAAAGACATAATTGGTTCTTATTTTCATGAAGATCAACGAGGCCGAGCAATTAATGTGAATAGTCACCGTTATTGCGATATCTTGCGAAATTTTTTGGTCCCAGAGTTGCAGGAGTTTGCAGGTTTCAACTCAAGAACGTGGTTCCAGCAAGATGAGGCCACTTGCCATACCTCAAATGACTCAATGGAAGTTGTTAACGAATTATTCCCTAATAAAGTCATTTCGCGAAGGGGTAACATCAACTGGCCTCCCAGAAGCCCCGACCTTAGCCCGCTTGACTATTTTGCATGGGGATACCTTAAAAGTAAGGTTTATGAAAACAATCCGACGAATCTAACCCAGTTAAAGCTAAACATCAGGTCATAAATGGCAGCAATATCGATAGCTATGTGTCAACGTGTTATTGCCAATCTTCGTTTCCGTTTAGAAGAGTGCCAGCAACGTAACGGTCATCATTTGGATAACATCATCTTTTCCAAATAATTCTCCAATTCATATGCTAATAATAAACAATAAACTTTTTTATTGCATACAAATAATTTTTGTTTCATTGAACTTACAAATACCCGATACCCTTTCTGGACACCTTGTACTTCCGGAGATTCCTTCTACATCTAAACCCACAAACTTATAATATTAGTATAGATAGTTATTGTTGAAATTCGTATATCAGCAATGCAAAAGGCTTTCCTACCTTGAAAGTAACATTAATTCAAAACTCACTAATATTCCATATTAAATCACTGTAAAATGTATATCCTATGTACTACAATGGTGAAACCATAAATCAATGTTCGAGCAAAAACAATAGAATAGGACGACAATGAGATCGACTGGGAGAGACATTTTGTTATGGTGAATCTATAGTATCCTCAATTGAATGCTCCAAAATAAATTTGTATTTACAGTACCCTTAAACCGAAATTTATGGTGTTAAAAATTTTAGAACCCGTGCAATTTTTGATTTCGTTTCAACTCAATTCCAACTAAGGTTCTGTTTGAAAATAGGCAAATATAGCTCATCGAATAAACGGCCTCCCTGTTTGGCATTATATCTAGGATTTTTCAAAAATAGTTAGTATAAATTAACTTAAGTCTTTCTCCGAAGGTGTTATGATTGGAACATCAACATTATAATATTCTAAAAACTTTTCGATTCGGAAATCAAAAACATTTGCCTATATATATATATATATATATATATATGTGTGTATATACCAGAATTGCTCACTTAATATAATCAGATAAGGCAAGATATATATGTAATTGGTTTCTCAGAAACGGCTCCAACGATTTCGATGAAATTTTGCACTTAGATAATGTTTTACATTCCAAGTTTACCTAGATACGTGTTTTTTTTTTTTTGTTTATAAAACACCGAGCATAGCTCGGTCACCCAGATATTTTCTCTTCAAATAAAAAATGTGTTTATTACGACAACTTACATTTCGGCGTGAACTAAAAAGTTCTCTGGCTTCTCTATCTTTGCCGTACCGTGAGTACCGGGTTCTTCACGAGTTACGTGAAGAGATATTAAATGCAGGCAGGCATAACAGCGGCGCCCGCCCATCAGGGACAGTGGTGTAAATCTACCGAGCTACTGTTTAAAAAAAAAGAGATAAATACAGAAAATCCACTTAGAACAATAACAAAACAATAATATGTAGAATTTCGACGACTGTTTGCATTTAGCAATACGTGTTTATTTTTATAATAGCAATCACTAAAGTCGCCATAAGTGTATTCTGCGTCGTGTTCAGAGAATAGCTTACACCTTCTTTTATAAAAAGTATTAAAAAATCGTGTGCACCATTCACACGTGGTATAAGTGAAACCTTCAAATCTACGTTTTTTTTTTTTATTCTGAAAATGATCAAATACACCATAATTTAAAATTTATGAAAGAGTACATACAAGTACTCACAATCATTATTCACAATATCCTTTAAAATTAAGGCATCACCTTGCACATTTGAAATATCCATGGAAATATAATCTGAAAATAGTACAAACGTATAATACGTACGCGTATACAAAACACCACGGTTGTTGTGATGCCTTTTCCCAACTAATAACTAAGCAAAGTGGGATCTTCTGACAAGATTTTCGCTCTCTAGGATGTTTGTTTGACATCTCATAATTCGTACTTTTCAATGTTCGTACCTACTATTGTAGTGTTGGAAATTGCAACTTACATATTTTATTTTAGCGCCCTCTAGGGAGTTTTTGTGACAAAATGCAAACTTGTAAATTGGTAACGTAATTTGCAAAATCCATAATTTTATTTTATTAGAGTTCTCATTTTAGCGGCCTCTATTGTTACTCCTGTACGAACTTGAAATGGTGTAATTTCTCATCATTGAACATTCAAAATTATTCCCATACTGTTTGTACAGGAGGTCGCTAACTGAATTTCTACCACTAAAGTAACCTAACACAATATCAAACAGTAATAGAATGTCATAAGTGTTGTCTAAAAAGTTTTTGTTTCGTGTCTTTTTGGTGAGGTAATAAAATTCATTATTGCGTGGCAACAAACCTCTTTTGAACCATTTTAGCATTGCCTAAAACTTTCCCAGGGGTTCCCATCTCATTTTCTCCCACGTTAAATCTTATGAATTTATGTGTCTATCTCTTTTTATTGTCGCTTTTTCGTTTCACCGACTTTTAAATCACAACGATGCTGAAGAAGTTTTCACTTCAAAAATGATGCGCTTCTTAGAGAATTAGGAACACAAAACTTTAAATCTATGAACATTACAAAATATATTTTCAATCCGTAATTCACAAAACAGTATCTAAACTCCTACATTATGCCGTTGTGCGTTGTAGGATCCTTTGCTCGAACTTTTTACCTCTTGCAGCATAAAGTTAAGTGGTAAGGCAGCTCTAGCATTTACAAGATAAATATCAATGAGAAAAATATGTTAAATATGTGAACGTACCTTCTGGTATTAATCAGATATTACACAAAAATATAGATAGAGATATAGAGAGATAGATATAGATAGACACAAAAAGTCACAACAATTTAAAGTCAAAGTGAAGTTTAAAAATGTACTCATAGAGAAATCATCCCAAAATACACATCAAAGAGCTATGATTGATGATCTTTGGTGTCTTCGGAAATTTAGAAATCAGATATTCTTGATACTTTGTAAGCTCACAGTAGAAGATATTTTAGTCGATGGTATTTTACTGTAAAGTGTAAGGGCTAGCTAGTACTTATATCACGAAGATTTTTTTTTGGAATTTTATATTTACAGTCCTGGCTTAGTCAAAATTTGACTATTTATTTAAAGATATCTTTTTTAGTAAATACTAGTACTTTTCATGCGGTGTCGTTCGTGTCATAATTCGGTTATGTCCCATCTTTTTTTACTTTCAAACTGAATTGCTAATACTTACTATTAAATTGAAGCATTATTACTTAATATTGAAGCAATGATGGCTCAGTTGGCAGCATATACGTACTCCGCGTCGATAGACGTGAATTCGAATCTCCGCAATGAGACTGAGCTTTCGGCGAAGGAAAACTTCATGATGAGAGGATAGCATGGTGGCAGGGATTTTCTTAATGTCTGACTGGCTAGCTACCACCCTCAAGTTGAGAATCTATCACCAAACACCAATAGTTTGCAACTGCACTTGAGAGCCAGTCTTCTAACAGCCTTAGCGAGCTAACATATTGGCCCACATCGTCACTTAAGATCAGGTGAAGTTGTGGCCACAACGCTAAAACCTATAACTAAAAAAAAATCGATTTATATAGAAACCATTTGTTCTGGTATTTTTTTTTTTATTTCCATAGCATTTAATTTCTATAAGTACATAAATATATTTCTTTATACCATAGTTTTTTTATTTTATTTGGACAATATTAAAAAAATTGTACATTTTAATGTTCATAAGGTTATCATTCTTCTACAACAGATTCTTCGACCTGCACCCGCCCCCTTTTTGAGTCATACATTGGATTTCTGAACGCTGTACGAGTAGTGCCAATTACCGCTGAATCTCTCCTCGTCAGCGAGACAACGCTGTCACTCCTCCTCTGGAATCGACTGAACATTCCTCTCGTACTTCTATTCAATACTGGAAAATCGATTCTCGGTGCTCCATAGTAATATACATAGATCGCTCCCATCACCAAAACTACTGCAAAGAACATAGATATGAAGATTGTACCACCCAAACCAGTTTTAGATAGTGGACTTCCACTAATCCTTGCTTCTTTCAAGCCTTTGAACCAATGTCGTTGGATGGCGTAGTCGACAGAGGTGATCACTGCAGCACTGGCTCCAGTGTATTCGTCTTTGTCAACCACAACCAGCTGAATAATACGCAAGTCGTGAACTGAATTGAAGCCTATATTGTAAACCACAGATTTTCCGTAACTAGAAACAGTTTTCTTGACAAGTTCTTCAAACAGCACCCTATCGAAGCCCTGGTCGATATCGAAAGTGATATAGCCGCCGCAGAAACTACAACAAAACCCTAGAGGTTTTACTGGAGCCACGCAAGATGGCTTCGGACAGTATTTTCCTGAGCAATCAATTTTCAATAGGTTCTTTTGGCATGGACATCCATACTTATCATTACACTTTGTTTCTTTGATAACTATTCCTGTAGTAAGAAATTTATTCAAAACAAATGCCTGTTGACTTTCAGTGTTCACCTTTGCGAAAGTTTTGAATTCCTCATCAGAATATGTCGTATTACCAATCTTCAATCCACTTATATACTGATCAACATCTGGTAGGATTACAGTGTATCGAGCATCAGGAAATTCAACTATATCATCATAGCAAGGCACTCTATCAATGTCGGGTGTTGCTTCGTTAAACTTTGATGAACTCCATGCTCCAGCTCGTTGCCATGACAGAGGATTCTTGTCCATATAAAAAGCATTCCCATCGGTGCAATTTGTGTCAGCTGCGTTCGCTCCGAGCGCAATCAGCCCATCTAAGATTATTTCCCCTTCAACTGGCAAAACAAAAGCGGCAGCTTCCACTTCAGACTCAAGTTTCACAGCGCTGGTCATTACATCTGGAAATACAACAGTTTTTTTCGAACACGGGATTTTACCGTCATTGAAATTACTCGGCAAATTGAAGCTGCCGTTGGGAAGCCATTTAACAAGGCTCGTAGAGGTCAGAGTGAACAAAACTATGAAAAATATGATACGATAAATAAACATTATGTACAACCCGCGTTGGTGCCCGTTGACGAATGGTACTTCAGTGGAAACAGAGCGTAATCCGATACTGAATGATGTCTGGCTTTCAGTTATCGGTGCACATGACACGCACAATCGAAATTCAGATCGCGCGGTCTGGTTGTAGCTGAGTACACTTCGAATCGAATAAATACGTCAGTATTTACTATTTGAACAATAACCTCAGTTGTAATTTGGCTAATTCAAAATTTCCATTAATTGAACAATTGTCATCGATAAAATCGATAGATCTATTATTATTTGTATTATATGTAATCGGAATGATAGTGAATGATAGAGACAAGAAGTTTAATTAAAAAAGTAATAGGATTTATCGCTAGAGTAGTTATATTCATTATCACGGATGCAGACATAAATAACGTTAATCCACATGAACTTCGAGGCCGCAATGGAAAACGTCCGATATAAAAGAAAATTTAAAAATTTAAACTAACACATTTTTTTTGTTTGGACCGTCTGTCGTTATTACACTAAATGCAATTATAAAACATAAAACATGAGATACAATTCGAAGGAGAAGATGCACTAAGCCTTTTAAAATAATCACAAAATGCACTTGTAGACACATATATTTTAAAACAATACAAACATATAATAATTTCAGGTAAAACAGAATTATAAAAAATCATGACAATAAACTATTAATAAAAAAA
Source organism: Saturnia japonica (assembly GCA_033032175.1). Classification (NCBI taxonomy): domain Eukaryota; kingdom Metazoa; phylum Arthropoda; class Insecta; order Lepidoptera; family Saturniidae; genus Saturnia; species Saturnia japonica. Next base: position 19,964,252 of record CM065309.1, on the reverse strand, counting down.
TATTTAAAAGAAGTAGAAAATATTAAAGTACCAAAACAATTATATCAAACAAAGGTTGTATATAATTTAAATTACAAGTGAAAAGCGAACGGATTATTTCAGTTTACAATCAAATAGATAAATATTTCTTATGCCAAAAATGCTTTTTTCTACTTTTTACTTGTCTTCCATGGAGCACAAAACGTGTTTGATATACCATAAGCAGGGCATAGGCTGTGGTCTTTGTAAACATAGCGTATATAGCTGAAAAACAAAAATTGTATGTAATATTTGGAAGATCATCTATAATCCTACGAGAGGATGCACGCCGAGAGGCAAGGATTACAGCCTCCTTGAGACGGCAATAAAAGTCACAGCAGCCGTACGTATTACGTGATACCTTATGATTTATCGAGATATAACAGTAGGTGGTTGAGTACAAACCATTAATGATTGTTGGAGGGTGGAAATTTAATAAGACGCCAGCCCCCGCGCCGCGGAGGGTAGTTATGCAAATTTTATGGCAGGAAAAGCCTCCTTTCGGAATACACGATATTGTATTATTTCCTTTCTGTAACACTGAAATTTAAATTTTTACATCGAATAATAAAAACACTAAATATAGTAAGATTATAAAAAATTCAAAATAGATAAAAGTGTCACGCCTTTTTTAGATTGACGACACTGTTAGCTGTATGGACCCAAGAAAACTCGAGCCTAAGACAGCTTTTATAACTTCACCAGGCTTGGGGGCTCTGAAGGTACTCAGCCGTGGAAGCATGGCAGCATGCTCAAGGGTGCTTGTCACGCTTATGTCTGCCGCAAGCAAGCAAGGATATCACGCTTTTGTGTAACACGCCGCTGCGCCATTCTGAAAGGCATGGTTGCTAACACGAACCGTTGCAACTATGTCTTCAAAGTTAGCAACCTATTAGTGACTGGCCTCGATTAAGAAACCATGTATTTGAAGTTAGTTACAACTGGAAATATGCTGCAATGATCACTTAATTAAATAATACGAACTATGGTGTATGACTAAAAATCTGTTTATTTATTAAAATATCAATTAACTGGTATCTATATTCATTTAGGTATCACATGTTTGTTGGCACATTCAAGAAAATGAGTAGCGCATGCTCTTTGATCGGTCAAATCACTGAAAGGTATTATATTTCTCCGAAGTTTACTCAAAAGCCTTTTCAAAATTCTTTAAAAAAACTTATTACTATGAAAAAAAGGAATCTATTCATTTCTAATCTGTTTTTTTGTGAAATGTAATTATATCAAAGTTATTCAAACCCCGAGAAACCTATAGTTCCGTTTCTCATGACATGTTCGTTTGTCAGGATTTCACCCGTCTAAATAATGGACTAACTGACACACATCTTCAGGCCATCTCGTCGATGACTGGGGTATTTTCCGAATCATTGGTAGTATGTTGACATTCATAATCGCCTTTTTAAGGCTTAAATTGAATAGTTTATCGTAGGAAAGAGCTAAAAATTTTTTTTGAAAATCCTTTCTAAAATAAAATATTCCAAGAAATACTGCCGATGAAAGATGCCATCGGACACATGGCTAGTAAGAGTTACTACCCATGGCAGAATTTGCTAAGAAAATATGAAAAACGTACACGTCTAAATTACCGTCCCGTATGTATTCAGCACTAAACGTATTTCGGTGATCGTAAACGGGGCCGACGAAAACGCACAATATGGTAGATGGTTAGATAACGGTGGGCTCTAAGTGTTTGGATTTTACTTTCCTCTAACTATGAAATAGCAGAAGGATTTTTTGAAGTTTATGAAGTATAACACAGAAGGTTCACTCATACAAAGTTACTTAGATAATGTTAGGTTTGATTGTGTTAAAAATATTTTACTTTCTATGCATGCATTCCAATTCAGTACTTTAATCAAATCTGTATATTCCATGGTTGTTTTTGTTCTGAAAAATTGTTCAATAATAATATATTACAAGAGAACTTTACGCCACATTTTCATTGACAATCTACATCATCTACTACTTTAAAATTGAAAATGTATTAACCCAGTAAAGAATAATGTTTTCATGAGCCACATTGGATAGTTATTTTATAATTTTAAAGTAATATAGTAACACAGTAAGCTATATCACATCCGCATCATAGTAGTCTATGGTTTTCATGATCATTAGCTATTTAACTATCGTCGGCTAGAAACATACAAAGATATCCCAAGGAAAGTTGAAATCAAACAGACGACAGAACGTAAGACAGACACTATGTCAAATCTCAGTTCACAGGATAAAGAGGAAAACGTGTTGAGCCAACCTTACTTATGTGGTACAAGAGCAGAAACAAGAAAAATGATTACTCCATATTTCTAACTAGGAACAAAGTAGTTTCATGAAAGATACACTTGTATTCGTTGTTTAAATCGGGTTCTTACATAGAAATAATTGCATAGCACAAGCAAGCAAATTCGCATTTTCAAATAAGCTACCGAAATAATACTTTTCATTGTTATATTGTGGTAGGTAATAGAACGAAGGGCAGAGCAGTATAAAGGCGTATTGTCAACGCTCGGGTTATGATGATATTCGGGACACTTGAAGTTTATGAGCGTTTTTTTATTACAACATAGTGGGTAGTAAACCGACATCTCTGTCTATCCTTCTATAAATTGTACACACACAAGCCTCCGGATTACCTACACCAATAACAGTTTTTTCAGACACAGAAACATATTTATCGGATTTTCGTTGGATCTGAAAAATATGCAAATTGCTATCGTTCACTAATTTGACGAGGAAGCGGATTTTGAAAACAGCGAGGATAATTTAGAACCACATTAACAACAGTGTTTAATATGTGCGCCAGAATAGATTATGGGATGAAAACGAAAGACAAGGATATTCACTTTTTTTACCAACCATTAAAAAAAGCGGAGGTTGCTCAATTCGAATGTTTTTATTATTGATGTTAAGTCGATGTTCTTTGTTTATGAACCGATTTGGATGATTCTATTTTTATTAAATAGGGGATACCTCAAGTGTGGTTTCATTTTAATTTCATTGGCATTGGACCTTCAACTTCGAAGATACACCAGGGAACTCTTCAAAATCATTGAATTTCGTTTTCTTTTTTGTTAAAAATATGTCTTTTTACATTTTAACAGATTAATATTATAGGAAATATATTTAAAACGGTTCGGTTATTAGCATTGATTGTTAATTTTTATCCACATTTTATTATCTATATATATTATTAATACGTGAAGCAAACGCTTTCTATCCCTTTTTAAGCGTATTGCGTGCACAGAAGACTATCAGATTTGGCATGGTTAAAGTTTATATGGAGAAGGAGCTCAGAAAGCTAAAATTCATCTATAATATCTGTTACTAATATATTAAATTATATATAATTTAATACTGCGAATCCTAACACGACTATTGCCATTGAAATTAGACCCCCAAAATATTGACATTGTTACTCAATAAACAGTGACAGCAAATGATATAATATTCATTGTTTAGGTAAAATAGAAAATAGCCTATGATTAAAAAGTCGCTGGTCGAATTTCGATCATTGGGTGACCGCTAGTATTCTTAATTCTGTCAGCAACTCAGGAACTGTCAGAAAATGTAATAATTAGAGTTATCCGTAAATGAAATTCAAATAACAGAAAAACAATTTCAGCACCTGGTTCGTCTGATTATTCTAGATAAACCGTTTTTATTTATAAATGTGTCTGATCCTTAACCAATCCTCAAATTACCATTATAGGTCTCCCCTAACTCATAACACCACCTCGGTTTTGTCTAATTTTGTACCCGAAGCCATTTTAACAAAACACTACCAACAATAGTGCCCGCGGGCACTCTCATCCCGTTTATAATGAACACAGAGTAAACCACAACATATCTCCATTCCATCACATTACCCGTTTAAACACAACGAAGTCCGCAACATCCAACATCGCAAATTTTCAATGAACCTCAAACAAAATGTAATTCGTAGAGTCTTCAAAATAAGATTTAAATTGGTTCCACTCGTTGACATAAACATGAAAATATAAATCGTATCATCTGGTTTCAAAGAGTTAGAAACAATCTAAACCCTGATCCTATTTATTTAAGTTAAAATTGCGCATAAATACTTTCCATCAAAATATTATGAGGAAATTTGGACAACGTTTCGTTCACATAAAGGTATTCCTTCGTTTTTATCTCTGAATATTATTACTACACCAAATATTTTTATCATTTAACTACCACTGTTATGTTCCTATATTTCATTTTTTTCATAAATCGTTTGTATTATAATCTGTTTTTCATAACATACATTAATTTAAATCAATTTCTTATCTTTTTTAAATTATTTCCTAAATAAATCCACACTTATTATATTCAGATTTTTATGGAAAATATATCAAGAAATATAATAAAAGTCAGTCAGTAATAGTAATAAGTATTCATTGTTTAAGAAACTACTTAAAATAAAATTCAATACGGCCGTCTATAATCAATAAAAACGTTCCAAGGAATTATCGGCCCTCAGAATTACCAACCTTTTGACTTGATCCCTTCAATGCTTTTTTCTACCTAAAAAAATGATAAACTTCTCTCGCTTTGTACAGGCCTTGAAAGCAGATGTTATTGTAAAAAAGGAAAACTATAATAATATAAGGCTCATAAAACTATTTTATGATTTATTAAAATAAAGACAAAAGTAATAATTAATTTCCAATAAGATTTTTTTGCTAATGATTTCTTCAAAGTAAAAGATTCATTTACTAAAATTTTAGACTGTACTGTAAAGTACTGTTATATATTTAGGTATTTTTTTTTGTTTTTGAAATAGATTTAAATGAATCCGACTTTAAAACTTTCCGTAATAAAATAGGTTATATTTTATTGTTTTTACATTTTATATTGTAACTAGCTTTGCCCGTGGCTTCGCTCACGTGGACTACAGAATGCCCGCGCTAATCTTGATCCCCCGCTCCCGGCTATTTTAAAGACAAAAATGCTTATTGTGAGTTTTTCTTAGAGGATAGATGTATACTCTCACAAACTTTATTGTAGGTCTTTTTAATGCCTATAAAAGTTACTCCCTGTATCACCATCTATATATCAGTGAAAGCCCCATCAAAATTGCTCCAACCGTTTCAGAGATTACCCGGAACAAACAGACAGACGGACTGAAAAAAATATTTAAATTGGTGTTTTGTTATAAGAATCGTATATACGTAGTATATTTAATAAGAAATTGTTATTTTGACAATGCAAACAGACACTTAAATTTTATTAATTGTATAGATTAATAGTTGTTGATTCTTAATAAAATATAATGTAACCTTTGCCTTATACTCAATGGAATGGGATGGAAATCTGTATAAAAATTATTCGATGATGCATACGTTAACGAGCGCAATTACTTATACAGCCTGTTTAATTGTTAAACACTTCACTGTTAAGTCGAAATGAGATAACTGCACTATTAATAGAAAATAATGATTATTACAAACATAAACTTTTATGATTAAGCTAAAAGGTTTCAGACATTAAATACCTCTATAGGCCATTTAACGTTCTATTTTAATACTAAATATAGTCTAATAAACTTTATGACTCAATCAGTTTTATTTATATTATTATTTTAGTACTAGGCTTTACCGGCAATTATGTATTGCCCTCGCAGGAATAGACAACTGTTTTCTTTTTTTTTAATAGTAGATTAGATTGCTACTCCGTACGGTGTAGTCCAGAAACGACAGCGACCGTCAATGTAGCAGTCACCGACGCCATGCCGACCTGCAGAAATACTTCTACACGTTTTTTTTGTCACCAAAATAGCCACGGAAGCCCGTTATGGTGATTCTATTTTTTTATCATTATAAGTTTAGCATTGTGGTCACAATCTCACCTAATCTTAAGTGACGATGTAACCCAAAATGATTGAGCCTAATGGGAGACTGGCTCTCAAGTGCAGCTGCCGAAACACACCAATTGGTCCTTGGCGACAGATTTTCAACTTGAGGATGCAAACGCAGGCCGGTGTGAGTGAAAATAACGACATTCGATAGGTTACTGGTCTCTAGATGGCCACCGTTGTTCTTGGGTCGTACAACAATAAAAAATACGCCGACAAACAAAATCAGATGACATCGGGTCAATATTACTAGTAATAGTACTAATAATACGAACTTCATAATAATATGAAGCTGATCTTAACCGCTAAACCAGCACGACCAACGGCCGTTTTCAATAACCTATCTATCTGTTGTTTCAGTTACTAAATTTATCCTTTCGTTTAAATAAATAAAAAGATAGTTTAGATATTTATTAGTATTAGTACGAATATGTACTTATCGGGGATAGTGATCTCAGATATGTTACTGAAAACGGCTGTTAGTAAAATTATGCATTTATAACTGTGGTCCGAAGCGCGACTGCCTACGCTCGAGGTCCTAGATTAAATTCCCAGGTTGAGCAAAGTGTTATTGGGTTTTTCTTTGAAATTCTCAGTAGCAGCTCGGAGTTTGGCTTTGTGTCCGATTAATGGCAATAGGCTCGCCCCCTTTTACATGAGACCTAAGAAAACATACTCGACGAACTGTGGATGTACATTGGTGTACACCTCTGCCTAACTCTTCTGATACATGCGTGATGTTATGTATATAGTATGTCTCCACGAGATTTAAATAGACTCTCCGTTTAAACTAAACGGAATACTCACACAGAAACCAGATTAAAGGCTAATTGTTCACTTATTAGTATTCGGTTCGCATTTGCTTTTTGACTAATGCGTATTTCACAATGTACGGGCTTTTAAATTAGTTGAGTTTAATATAAATATACTTTTTAATTCGTTTATAATATTTAAAATCGGAGATGATTTTTGCTTATTATAGCTTATTATTACTTATTATTGCTTGTTTACTCAGAATACCGGCGTGGTTTAAACGATGTACCTGCTATTTAAAAGTTGTGGACGTTTCAGTACCTACAATACAAGATGGTATGTACAAGGTGTCCAGAAAGGGTATCGGGTATTTGTAAGTTCAATGAAACAAAAATTATTTGTATGCAATAAAAAAGTTTATTGTTTATTATTAGCATATGAATTGGAGAATTATTTGGAAAAGATGATGTTATCCAAATGATGACCGTTACGTTGCTGGAACTCTTCTAAACGGAAACGAAGATTGGCGATAACACGTTGACACATAGCTATCGATATTGCTGCCATTTCTGACCTGATGTTTTGCTCTTTAACTGGGTTAGATTCGTCGGATTGTTTTGATAAACCTTACTTTTAAGGTATCCCCATGCAAAATAGTCAAGCGGGCTAAGGTCGGGGCTTCTGGGAGGCCAGTTGATGTTACCCCTTCGCGAAATGACTTTATTAGGGAATAATTCGTTAACAACTTCCATTGAGTCATTTGAGGTATGGCAAGTGGCCTCATCTTGCTGGAACCACGTTCTTGAGTTGAAACCTGCAAACTCCTGCAACTCTGGGACCAAAAAATTTCGCAAGATATCGCAATAACGGTGACTATTCACATTAATTGCTCGGCCTCGTTGATCTTCATGAAAATAAGGACCAATTATGCCTTTAGCAGACATAGCGGCCCAAACAACGACCTTTGGGCTACGCAGGGGTCGTTCATGCTTTCGACTCGGATTCTCCACTACCCAGTACCGACAATTCTGCTTATTAACATGACCATTCAGGTGAAAATTTGCTTCGTCACTGAACAGTATGTTGTTAAAGTTGTTAAATCGCTGCAGCATTTCGTTCGCAAAATTCAGTCGATTAGCATAGTCCGTATCCTTCAATTCTTCAACCAATTGAATTTTATAGGCTTTTAGATGTAAGTCTTTCTTTAAAATCGAATGTAAAGACGATTTTTTGATGTTCAACGCTTGGCTTCGCTTTCGGATGGATAAAGACGGATTTTGACGAACCGACGCTTCAACTTCTTCAATTGTTTCTTCATCGCGAACTGAACGAGGACGACCAGAGTTTTGAATTTTAACTGTCGCACCTGTATTCTCGAACATCCTGATCCATTTCCTAATGCTATCGTCACTTGGCGCGTGGCGTGTACGATATTCCGCACGATAGAGACGTTGAGCAGTCACTATTGAATCACCATTACGATAATACGCTCGTACGCAAAATGCGCGATGCGTCCCCGAGTACTGTTCCATCGTGACTAAAACTCCACAAAATGGCGGACGCCACGAACCCCTCCCCGCACCCTTTAGACGCCCCGTTTCGAATATGGCGCGAAAACAAATACCCGATACCCTTTCTGGACTACAAGATTTAGTACAGTATAATGGCCGTTTACAATAACCTATCTATCCATTTTTCAGTTACTAACTCTATCCTTTTATACTTACATTCCTACTTCGCTTACTTCCACAGTTTGATGTCCTATGGTATTTTACTGTGGGGTTCAGCAGCTGAGGTAGAAACCATATTTGTATTACAAAAACGGGCAGTTCGAGCAATTTACGATATGGGACCACGCGAATCATTGAGGAATAAATTTCAAGAATTTGGTATCTTAACTTTGACTTCCCAATACATCTTGGAAAATATAATGTATGTTCGGAAAAATGAAGGCAATTTTGAACTTGTTACTAACACACACAATTTCAATACTAGAAATAAATATAAAATAGTCATTCCGTCTTTTAGACTTAGTAAAACAAATAAAAGTTTTTTAGGTAATTGTGTTAGGTTTTATAATAAACTTCCTAAGCACATTAGCGATTTGCCGGATAATAAGTAAAGAATCACGTTAAGCAGGTTTTATTGTCAAAGGGGTATTATAGGGTGGCTGATTACGTGAATGATGGTGATGTTTGGATGTGATTCCTTCTCTGTACATCTACTGAAAATGATAATAACTGTATATAATTAAATACTATATAACCAGTTAAAAAAAAGAAGATAATAAGATAAACCCAATGGAGTGTCTTGTCGGTTCTTCTCGATGACTGGGATGTTTTCCGAACCGGTGGTAGTGTTTTGACATTCATAAGTGCCTTCTTAGGGCCTAAATTGAATAAAAGATATTTTGATTTTGATTTTTTTATTTTTTAATACCCTATCAAGGATAGTATTTCGTATCTACATATATCCATGGATAGATAAGAAGGAAGCCGATACCTCTTTTAAATTAAAGATGGATATTACTTAATTCAACTATTAACTAATCGCTGATAGTGATCTCAGATATATTATTTGAAACGGCCGTAAATCGGCAAAAAGTTGAATAAGACGAGATCAAAAATGAAATACACTATGTGCATTTTTTTTTTTCTATGTTATACGAGTTACATCAAGTTCCAGTACAAATAAACACAATTAAACACATCTACTAAATATTATATTACATTTTAAAACCAGAGATTTTGCAAAAATAAGCGGAATCTGTTGTGACGTAGACCGGTAGCACATACGAAAATGGTCTCGTATCCCTATCTTGTTCCAACAAAAACGTATACGATATACATATAGCCTTTCTCTTTCTAATTGCCGATCCACATAGATTAAATATATGGTGTGATCAGACGAACACGAATTAAATGAGAACCGAACGGAATGTGTATAGGCGCCTTTAGACTTATTGTGACAAAACGAAACGTTTTGTAACGTCCCTCTCGAAGATATATGCAACAGTATGTCTAATATTTCGCAAGCAACGTGGATTTATAACCCCGGAATGTGTTATTGCACTATTCACTGTACAACAGCACATTAAACATGTGCTATTCATGCTAACTGCGATACGCACTTCATATGAATACAATTTATCACATGTAACACATTTAAATTCGACCAGCGACTTTTTAATCATAGACTATTTTCTGTTTAACATTTACAGTATGAACATAAAAAATTAATATTATATCACTTGTTGTCACTTTTAATTAAGTGACAATGTCAATAATTTGGGGGGTGTAAGTTCAATGGCACTGATCGGTTTAGGATTCGCAGTATTAATTTATTTTATTTAATATATTAGTAACAGATATTATAGATGAAGTTTAGCTTTCTGAACTTCTTCTCCATATAAACTTTAACCATGCCAAATCAAAAGAATTAAAATGTATTTATTTTAACTATGTTTTCATAAGTAATGGTCCTGGTAAAGCTTATCATCCGGTAATATTAGAAACTTTCAAATAACACCTAATACGTTAAAGCAATGATGGCTTAGTTATAGGATTTACCTACAGACACCGCATCGATAGTTTCAATTTTTACAATAAGTCTGAGCTTTCGGTAAAGGAAGACATATTGATGAGACTAAGTAGAAAATCTGTCGCCAAGCACCTATAGATGTTATCCAGCAGCTGCTTTTGATAGACAGTTCCCTCCACTAGGCTTAGCCACATCAAACGAGATAGTTGCTGAACGCCAATACCTATAAAGAAGAAAAAAACTTCTTACGATCTTACTATATATAATATGATAAAAGTGAAAGTTTGTATGTTTGTTACTCAATCACGGCTGAACGGATTTAGATGAATTTAAGTAATAAAAATTGTGATACAATGTAACAAAGGACGGGTGTACGTATAGCGTAAGCATTCATCGAACTCAGCTTGATACAGTCGCTGGTCACCGTAAAACAATTTTTTTCTTCAACTAGCAAATTACAAAATATGAGGAGTACGACTAAAAAAACACGAGGTTACCTAAACTAACTTATCGTCTTAACAGCTAGTAAAAATCTCGTCGTAAACCAACAGTCTACGGTCTGTGTATCTTTGTGTCTGTCTGTGGCAATGTAGTTGATAAATGAACCGATTTTCATTTAGTTTTTTTTTTTGGTTGATAGAAAACTTGATCGAAAGTGTTCTTGTGTTCTTAGCTACGAGTCAAGAAAATCCGTTCAGCCGTTTGAAGATTATCAGATCTTTTCTAGTTGATAAATAGGTGTGAGCATCTTCCAGAGGTCTGATCGAATCGAAATTTAGTATTCTGTTACTTCAATGATATTTACCAACCTTAACCAAATGCTGTAGTACCATTTGGAATCTCGAGGATACATACCTCTTCACCAACTTACAGCAGAGATATCGTATTTAGACTCATTGGAATTGACATTTAATATTAACGCAAATTTATATGTACCTCTAAAGTCACGAGTACCCTCTGTTAGATAATTATTTTATTATATCTGATAGTTTTTTTAATCAACTCTATGAAAATTTTTCTCATCACTTTCGATTAAAAAATTAGTAAACACAGAAACGAAAGTAAACAATCCAAAAATAGATAAAATGATTAACTCGTCTCTCATCTTTGTTAAATACGAAACAGAGACGTCACTAGCGGACATTTAATATACAATTTAAATCATATACGATTTTCTACTCTAAATTTCTAGAAACAAGGTAGACTTCTCCTTAACGATCCATTATAGCTTCTTAATTGTAGTAACAACAGCGGTTTGTTTAGTTTGTTTTGCTGTTTCATGTATCTCATAATTTAAAGGAGAATGGAACTAAAATTTTAACGTTTAAAGTTTAATTTTGTTTGTTATCGTATCTCTCCACGACATTTAATGCAAGTTTTGGTCGCCCGCTGCGCGATGCCGCGGTGATCATAACAAATCATCAAGTTGTTTCTTTAAGGTGAAGGTACACCGATTAGTAAATACGATGGCTTATTATTGTCACAGTCTTAAGACTTTTCCTTCAAACTTAACAAGATTGAAAAAATAGCGCGTGCAGTATCGTAGACTTGATAGAAGTAAAACTTCTTAAAAAGGGAGACACGGATAACCTGAACTTTGTATTACATAATTATACAATATATAATGCGCTTTCTTTCTCCTTCTCTCTTTATAATATCTTTCTTCTCTCTCATGTAACGAAATGTGCCGAAACGTGAGTGACACATCCTTGAAATTTGACTATCAATTCTCTTCCATTTATCGAAAAGCCGCCTGAGAAGTTTTTATGAAAAAACATATTTACTAGATAATAAATTCAGAACAATCAAACCAATACAGTAAGAAAATTATAAAGTATCAAGATTATTGTAGTCTTGTCACTTAACGAAACACTAATAGGTCTATAGTAGTAGGCTAAACTGCTGTATGTATTCTTTGAAACCGACAATAAGCTGGCGGTGAAGAAAATAATAGTAATTTGTAACGATATAACAGTGAAAGAACATTTTGTAAATTTCTATTACAGAATTAAAATAAAAATAAATGTCAATAAACACCCATCGATGTGTTACCTTCTTGATAGAAACAAAAAAAATATACAGCACCAGTCAATTTATTATGATGTGTTTGTTGACACTGGCCAATACACAAACCAAGCCTTACTAAAGTACAAACAAGATCATTTTTAAGTTGGTTCGTATGATTATTTATTACTCATACATATTTTCGGTCAAACTTCTAAACTTTTCGAAAAAAAGGCTTTAATGAAATTAAGGCCCCAAGAAGACACTTGTGAATTTTAAAACACTAACACCGGTTCGGAAGACATCCCAGCCATCGAGAAGAACCGACAAGAAACTCATCAACATCTTATTATCTTCTGTTTTTTAAATTGGTTTTACAGTATTTAATTATATACAGTTATTATCATTTTCAGTAGATGTACAGAGAGGAAATCACATCCAGACATCACCATCATTCACGTAATCAGTCACCCTATAATACCCCCTTGACAATAAAACCGGCTTAACATGATTCTTGAACTTATTATCCGGCAAATCGGTAATGTGCTTAGGAAGTTTATTCTAGAACCTAACACGATTAGCTAAAAAACTTTTATTTGTTTTACTAAGTCTAAAAGACGGAATTGTGTGTCTAAATTATATACACTTACGTGGCGTGGTTACTACGTTCATCGAGCCGCTTCTGTTGCGCAAGGATATTCCTCGCTGAGCGTGTTCTATCGTCTGTATCATGGTGAGTGTTCCGAAGAGCTGTTCAACCTGATTCCCACTTCTCCCTTTCATAACAAATCCACGCATCCTGTAAAACAGCTTTACGGTATCCTCAGTCTCGGCACGAACAAAGAGGTTTAATACGTGTTATCTTTACCGTACTGTGAGGGTTTGGGGAACTGTCTCACGACCCGTGTTTTCCCTTCTTCCAATAACTTGGAGTCCTTCAAGAATTATGTGAAGAAATATTTGGTCAGGCTGGTATGACAGCTACGACTGTCGATAGATTGTGGATGTCACGGTGGTCGCTGCTGTTATTGGATTACACTGTGCTCATAGTCAGGTGCTGTGTAGTTACTTTGCCGTGCTACGACAAAAAAATATATTAAAAAAAATAACGACATGTAGAGCGATTAAAAAAATTATCTAAATTGACGTAAAAAAACGTTTATAAATGCTGTAAATAAACTTATACTTAACTTAAACTTGACGTAAACTAAACTTAACGTGAACTTAATTTGAATTTGACTTAAACTTAAGTTACATTAAGTTTAAGTTAAGTCACTTAACTTAAACCTTTAAAATAAATTAATCCTTATCTGAACGCGCGCGTTTGTAACGAAGTAATTATTTTCATCTCATAATTTTATTTTTATAGAATAATTTATCAATTGAGAAATGACATTATACTTCCCGTGTACAAAATTTCATCAAAATCTATTACTACTTTTTTTCCTTAAGATGCCCAAAATGTATTTGTTGACGATTATTGCAGCCTATTAATTATGGAATAACGTATGGGAAGGAGATAAGACAAGAATCGGTTGAGAATAGAAGAAAATTAAATTTTCGGATTTTTTTTTTTTTTTTTTTAAATATAAATCATCAATTATGAGTAACTTATACTGCCAACGTACAAAGTTTCATCAAAATCAGATAATTTTTTTTAATATTTGTGATAGTGAATTTCTGAAAGGAAATTTCCTTCTAGTGTATAAAATTTCATAAGAATCGGTCAAGCCGTTTTTTAGTTAGACCCAGACATACAGACAAACAGACAGGCAAAAGTTATTTTAAGGGCATATTCGTGATCAGTGTCCTCTATATATTATGTCCATCGGGAAATTTATAAAAAAAATTACTTATACAGAAATCACCACAGATTAATTAATATAGATAATGTAAATAATCCATCTCTCGTTGTATACTTAACTTTATACAAGCGATCCCCAACTCAGTACTTCTGCATGACTCTTGATGAATTGTCTCTCCTTGCATCAGATTTAAATTGCTCTCCGCATGGGGCGAACGTAATTTAATAGAAGTTCGTATTAGCAAACTTTATGCATTACTCCGAGAGGACGACCTCGCGAAATGATTCATTGTTATCCATTTTTAACTTAACTGCACTGCACTGAATTAAATACATATTTCAGTAGCGTTGCAGTTTCTTGTTTTAAAAGTGATCATCAATTAACCGAAGAATAAATATTCCCTACGCTATTAAAACCCTTTCAGTGTCAGGGATCTTCGTAGACTCTTTAAAATATATAAATCTCAACACTTTTTTGTAAAACTGTAGTCCTTTACAACAGTATGCATTTGGCAAAACTACTACCTTAATACACAATATAGGTACAAATATATTTATTCCATTAGTTTTATATTAAGGGTACGTACCATACACCACCAAACTACGAAGTGGTTTCGAAATACGTTTGAATGGTGAAGATGTTATTTTGTGGAAATCTATCGTAAATAATTTATCCAAAATTTCTTTACTACTTCCCCCTGCAATAAGTTAACAGTACTTTCGTCTTTCTACAGCATAAAATTTTCTAATAATAAATGAATTTGTTGATAAATATATTTGTAACTATATATTTAGTAAAATATATGCCGGAATGGCATAATATGACTCTGTGAAAATTGTGGAGGAAACGAATGTGTTAAAAAGCGAATCTATAAGTAAATAAAAAGGAATTATTTTAATATCTCATTAACCTAGTGGTCCTAAGCGCGACTGCTATGATCGAGGTCCTGGGTTCGATTCCCAAGTCGAGCAAAGAATTATTGGGTGTTTCTATGTAATTCTCAGTAGCAGCTCGGAGTTTGGCGTTTTGCCCGATTAATGGCAATAGGCTCACCCCCTATTACACGGAGCCTAAAAAACATATCCTTCGAAATGAGGGTGTACATTAGTACACCTCTGCCTAACCCTTCGGGGATACTGGCGTGATGGTATGTTATGTTATGTTTAATACCATAAAAACCTACGGCTATAAATAAAATAAACCAACCCTTAAAGAACTGTCTTAAATAACAGTATGAAAGAAACCAAAAATCATAATACAAAAACTGAGCCTTCATTACAGAAGTTGCGAAAATATTCTTGAAAACAAAAATCCAAACGTAACAATAGCCTCTTCAACACATTAAACTGATTGGTAAAAGTGAAATCTTAACACATTCAGCACTCCCTACAAAATATTGTGAATGATCACAAACAAATTTGTACAGATCCGTTTTTCTTTGACATGGCGTTTGTTATGAAAGATCTCGTTAAGATGGACGCAAACCCCAGAGGCTCGAAGGTGCTTGAAGTTCATTATTATAATTGCTTTTCATACGAATCTTGAAAGGACCGTTTTTTGAGGACCAATTTTCACATTGACTAAAAGTGTGGTAATTTCATTACTTTTGTAATTCAATTTTCATTGTTTATATTATATGGAATTATCCTATTCGATATCATTTTTTAGACTGTCATTTACTATAAGTCCTTGTCCTTACATGGGATTTTTACGAAGTTTATGTCTTTCTGTCTGTCCATTAGTTATTTTATTAGTCGAGAATCACTAATCTCATTTATTTTGAATTGAAACTTCTATTGGGACGGTGTGAATTGGACTTTATGAAACGAAAATGTATAACGAAAAAGAGATAGCTATAAATGTATATATAGATATTAGGCTGTGAGAGAATGAGATAGAATGTGTTTCTATATATGTGTTGCGGACAGCGAGCGGGGCGAGCGAATAACGATAGTCTAATAGTATAGAATGAACAAATAAATGAAATAATACGTGTTAGGAATAAGGTTTATAAATACGTGTTAGGAATAGATATAATAATATGAACTGAATATGTGTGAATATGTGTATTTTAAAACGATTAGAATAAGAATATAGCTAGTTGTAAGTTTAAATTTCACTAGTTGTAAGGATGAACCATGCCAGACTCGGAACATCTGGCATGGTGACTCATGGTACTGCCGAGAGCGCGCACACAGGGCGTGCGCGCTCATTGGCTGAGCGACGCCCCGCACGGAATCCATCGCACTACCGGTTGCGAGGCAAAGGGCGAGGTTAAATATAGCGGAGAGGGTGGCAGTACTGCGATCAGTTCGAGAAACACCACAACACCAGCAACAGCAAGCAGCGAATCTACAAGCAAACTACAGTCAAGAACGTTATTAAGAATCAACATTGTTACTACGAACTACTGTAACTTTGTAAGAAACAAGAATAAAACAAGCGCTATTAATTTAGCACACATTAAAATATTGTGGACGTCTTTTATTCACAATATTATCTGGTCCTTCGGAAGCCGGATCGGAAGAAAAAAGAACAGAACATTTCGCCGATCTACAATAACGCTTGAAGAAGAAACGACGTGTTATCAAGACATCTGTATCCATGAACGGCGTACCCAGATCAATGGTTGTTACGAGAAGCCAGGGAGACGCAATGGAATCACAAAACAGAAATAACACAGTCCGAGTATTCGAAGAATCACCGCTATCGCCAGACACACAGAGGGCTGAGGGCACACCCCGACCGGAGGGAACACCCTCTGTACCTGTTACTCGCACTGACGTCAGAACAGGCCACGTTTCCCCGCCACGCTCACACAGATCGACGACGAGTGCGACTATGCGATCACGTCTCGCCGAGCTACAAGCGGAAGAGAAACTAGCCGCAATTCGCCGTGAAGAACTCCGTATGGAGGCGGAATTAATAAAGAAACGCCTCGCCGTGGAGTTAACGTCGATACGGGATGAAGCAGAGGACGTACGTGAGCAAACGAACGAGGAGCCAGATGAACGTATTCACCGAGTGGATGACTGGCTCCGCTCACAGCCCGAAGCTACACGGGGGGAACAATTACCGTGTACCCGTAACGACGCGCGGCAACAAGACGAACGCAGGCCTGAACGACGTGCCCGTTCGCAATCACCGTCGCAATCGAGCAGTGATATTAAACAGCTCGCCGCGATACTAGAAAAGATGACGCATACTCATCCACCGCCACGCCAAGCCGCCGACTTACCTGTATTCACTGGAGCGATCAACGAGTGGCTGCCATTCAAAGCAGCTATGAGGGACTCCACGCAGCTGTATCGTTTCTCGCCGATAGAAAACATAGCGCGCCTACGTAACAGCCTGCGTGGGGACGCCCGCGACGCAGTGGCAGCGCTACTACACACCGCGAACAATCCAGATGAAATCATGCGGACACTGGAACAATGTTTTGGCAGGCCGGAAGTAATTATAGACAAGGCGCTGGATGATATGCGGAAATTACCACGACCGGGAGCTACCGCAAGCGAACTGAACGCGTTCGCAGTAAAACTACAAAACATAGTCTGTGTTTTACTAAATCTCGACAAGCGGAGCTACCTGTACAACCCGATGCTGGCTCGGGAAGTATTAGAAAAACTTAGCCCACACCTGAAGTCCCGGTGGTGCGACTATGCGGAAGAGAACGAGGGAACAACGGATCCAGAGGTCGTTGTATTATCACGCTTCCTAATGCGTGAAGCGAGCCGTGCGTTAAAACACACATGTGCGCCCGCCACCGCTTCGACAGCGACCTCTAGACGCGAAGTATTGAAGCCTGCCGCACCGCAAGTCGCCGCCAGAAAGAGACAGAACGTCTTTGCTACGGTGGACACAGAAACCGAACATCTGTGTCCTAGCTGCGATAAGCCCCATCCGTTGTCTCGGTGCCCGCAATACAAAGCACTGAACGTCGAGCAACGGTGGGAGCACGTGAAGAGCAAAGGCGTCTGTTTCAAATGTATTGACAAACGCCATCGTCGTGTGTACTGCAAAAGAAAGCCGTGCGGTATTAACTCCTGTCGTCGTCCGCATCACTCGTCGCTTCACAACGACAGACCAAGCGATAGCGAAGAGCAAACTCAGAACAACATGACACCGTCAACGAGCGAGACGGTAATGGCTGTCGCAACAAATATAGCACCGAGACAGATTATACTAAAAATCTGTCCGGTGACTATATCGGGCCCCAAAGGAACGGTGAACACGTACGCTCTGTTGGACGAGGGCTCGACTATATCGCTAATCGACGAGGACTTGGCCAAGGACATCGGAGCGCATGGACCGTCACATCCACTGCAACTACAAGGCGTCAATATGGGCAAAGAGTACACGAATAGCCAAATTGTACAAGCGAAGTTGTACGAACCGGGCGGCAACAAGAAGCACGAGTTCCGAGCTCGAACGATAAAAGGACTCCAACTGCGCGAACAAACAGTGTCTCTAAGCACACTCCAACACGCTCACTTGCGCAATTTGAAAGTGAAGCAGGTGTCCTATGAGAAGGCGAGGCCGCGTATATTGATAGGTACGGACCACTGGGAAATGATCGTATCCAGAGAGCTACGCGTCGGCAAACCGAACCAGCCGGCGGCGTCGAAAACTCAACTGGGTTGGGTGGTGCACGGAACCGCACCACACGTGATCATCGGCCACAGCGAAGCCCTTCTACACATATACGCACCTGAACGCAACACTGGCAGCGAGATCCGGAACGAAAGTCTACACGAGCTCGTAGAACGGCACTTCAAAATAGATGCGCTCGGCGTAGCCCGCGAACCGAGAATCAGCGACGCCGACAAGCGCGCGACGCGAATACTCGACGGAACGATCCAACAACGCAGTGAAGGCTACGAAGTAGGTCTACCGTGGCGCCGCGACGATGTAGTACTACCTAATAGCTACAATATGGCGCTACGACGACTTCACTCGATAGAAAAGAAAATGGATCATTCCACAGAGTTTGCGGCGGCGTATACAAGTCAGATCAAAAACTTGTTTAATAAGAAGGACTACGCCGTACGCTGCGAGGGACACGAACAGACTAGCAACATCAGCTGGTTTTTACCTCACTTCGCTGTATTCAACCCGAACAAACCCGGCAAGCTACGAGTAGTATTCGATGCCGCGGCACGCAGTGGAACTACGAGTTTAAACGACGAGTTATTAGAGGGACCGGACCTGCTACGATCGCTGCAGGGGATTTTATTCCGGTTCAGAGAGAAGCCCGTCGCCGTCACTGCTGATATAGAGGAAATGTTTCTGAGAATACGAATACCCGAAGCGGACCAGCCGGCACAACAATTTCTGTGGCGAGGAAACGACCGGAACAAGCCGCCACAGAAATATAAAATGAGATCGTTGATATTCGGCGCAGCAAGCTCACCAATCATAGCACACAGTGCACGCGACCGCAACGCTGAAAAGCATGAACGAACGCATCCAGACGCGTTCAAGGCAATAACGCAGAGCCACTACATGGACGACCTGGTGGATAGCTACGACGATGAAGAAACAGCTATCCACACTATAAGGGAAATACAAGAAGTCCACGCAGTAGCCGGCTTTACGTTACGCGGATGGAGCAGCAACCGAGCGAGCGTACTCAGTGGAACACCGGACGAGCTACGCGCACGATCGCCCGCACAACTTGGCGGGCATGAACAAGAAAAGATCCTGGGCCTATACTGGAATGCAGCTACGGATGAACTAGGGTTTAACACGTCCATGCATCGGGTACCAGCCGATGTACGCGCACGCAAGCGGGCACCTACAAAGCGAGAAGCTCTGAGTGCGGTTATGTCAATCTATGACCCACTCGGCTTACTCAGCCACTACACGATACGCGCGAAAATAATCCTGCAGAACCTGTGGCGCTTACAGATCGGCTGGGACGACGAGATACCCGAAGAGGACGCAAGTTCATTCGACGACTGGCTACAACAGTTAGAACATGTAGCAAACCTGCGCTTGCCGCGATACTACAATTTGGCACCGACGAGGATAACAGAATTGCATATACTGTGCGACGCGAGTGAACAAGCATATGCGACGACGGCGTATTGGCGAACGATATACGGTGACGGCTACATCGACGTAGCACTTGTAGCTGCAAAATCTAAAGTAGCCCCGAGACGCGTACAAACAATACCGCGTCTCGAATTACAAGCCGCCGTCATCGGAGCACGCCTGAGCGACACTATACGTCGTGAACATCGCATAGATATCGCCCGCACAGTATACTGGACCGATTCAACAACTGTCGTGCACTGGATACGGAACGACAAGCGCAGATATACACCCTATGTCTCGCACCGTCTAAGTGAAATAGCTGAGCTCACCGAAGCAGAACAATGGAGATGGCTACCGACGTATTGTAACGTAGCCGACGACGCGACACGAACATCGAACGCAGCGATTACTGCAGACGAACGGTGGTTCACGGGACCTAGCTTCCTGAGGTGCAAAGAGAACGAGTGGCCCGCAGAACCATTGGGGCCACAAGAAAACTCTGAGGAAGCTACCGTGAACCATACAGTCGAGCAATCGCAGCCCGACGTATTACCGGACGCGACGCGGTTCTCAACTTATGAACGACTAGTGAGAACGGTCGCTACGATGTTCGCGTTCGCAGACATATGTCGACGCCAGGCGTCGCGTGTCGAAAAGCGGCACCTAGAACGCGCGGAGAGTATGTTACTACGGCAAGCACAACGGGAAAGCTTCGGTGAAGACATCAACAAGTTAAAGCGAGGGAAAACGATACCACGATCAAGTCGTCTCTATAAACTAGATCCAGAGCTTGATGACGACGGCACGCTGCATATGCGTGGACGGATCGGAG
Source organism: Saturnia japonica (assembly GCA_033032175.1). Lineage (NCBI taxonomy): Eukaryota > Metazoa > Arthropoda > Insecta > Lepidoptera > Saturniidae > Saturnia > Saturnia japonica. The sequence continues at coordinate 19,943,386 of CM065309.1, read as the reverse complement.
CCGCGAACGTGCCGACAAGTGTGAAACGTCCAGTCATACTGGATGGGAAACACACTATCGTCAGAAAACTTATCGCCAAGCAACATCGCGCCGCGGCACACGGAAACCGCGAGCGCGTAATAAACGACCTGCGACAGCGATACTGGATTTTGAAACTACGACCTGCAGTGCGTAGCGTGGAGCGGGAATATGCGATGTGCCGGGTACGCAAAGCCGTGCCTCGCGCGCCGGCGACCGGAGACTTACCGGCCGCGCGCCTTGACCCGTTTCATCGACCGTTTACGAACTGCGGGGTGGATTACTGCGGACCGATGCAAGTAACTATAGGACGGCGAAGAGAAAAGAGGTGGATCGCCTTGTTCACTTGTCTAACGACAAGGGCGATTCACCTAGAGATCGTGGGATCGCTGTCTACCGACTCGGCGATAATGGCACTACGACGGATGGCAGCGAGAAGAGGTTGGCCCGCACTGATGTACAGCAATAACGCGACCAACTTCCGTGGGGCGGACACCGAGCTACGCGCCGCCTACGCCGAATGGGCACCTGCGCTACGGGGGGAGGGGCTACGGCACAGCGTCGAGTGGCGCTACATCCCGCCTGGCGCGCCTAACCAGGGAGGTGCATGGGAGCGTCTGGTGCGGTCGGTAAAAACCGCGCTCGCCGCCACTTTGAACGAGCGTGCGCCTAAAGAAGAGGTGCTCCAAACCGTGCTCGCGGAGGCCGAGCATTCGATTAACGCGCGGCCTCTAACGCACGTGAGCGTCGACCCGCGGGACCCAGAGGCGATCACTCCCAACCATTTTCTGCTTGGGAGTTCGACGGGTATGCCTACGACGGGGACCTGCGACACGGCGGACCGGCGTACCTGGCGAGCAACCCAGGCGCTCGCCGATCATTTCTGGCGGCGCTGGGTTAAGGAGTACCTCCCTACACTGGTGCCACGCGGGAACTCAGCCGACAGCACGCGCCCTCTGAACGTCGGGGACTTGGTCGTGGTTGTCGACTCCGCCTTGCCGCACAACACCTGGCCACGCGGAATCGTCACGAGAACCTACACCGGACCAGATGGAGGAGTGCGGAGCGCCGACGTGAAGACAAGGAGCGGTGTGTTCCGGCGCCCGACGACGAAGCTCGCCGTCCTGAGAGGAGAGTGAGGCTGCGCAGGCTACGCCGGGGGGAGAACTGTTGCGGACAGCGAGCGGGGCGAGCGAATAACGATAGTCTAATAGTATAGAATGAACAAATAAATGAAATAATACGTGTTAGGAATAAGGTTTATAAATACGTGTTAGGAATAGATATAATAATATGAACTGAATATGTGTGAATATGTGTATTTTAAAACGATTAGAATAAGAATATAGCTAGTTGTAAGTTTAAATTTCACTAGTTGTAAGGATGAACCATGCCAGACTCGGAACATCTGGCATGGTGACTCATGGTACTGCCGAGAGCGCGCACACAGGGCGTGCGCGCTCATTGGCTGAGCGACGCCCCGCACGGAATCCATCGCACTACCGGTTGCGAGGCAAAGGGCGAGGTTAAATATAGCGGAGAGGGTGGCAGTACTGCGATCAGTTCGAGAAACACCACAACACCAGCAACAGCAAGCAGCGAATCTACAAGCAAACTACAGTCAAGAACGTTATTAAGAATCAACATTGTTACTACGAACTACTGTAACTTTGTAAGAAACAAGAATAAAACAAGCGCTATTAATTTAGCACACATTAAAATATTGTGGACGTCTTTTATTCACAATAATATGGTTTTCCTATCTTTCGTCTATTTTTAATGTACTCGAAATACAGGGTTATTGGTAATTCGACGTATTCCTGTTAGGAGGTGATAGGGATAGGGGTGACTATTTGGGATAATTTTAACCCCCATATGCATTAAGCAAAAGTGAACCATTTTTGAGTGTTTATGTTTTTTAGCCTCGTTAGCCTAGTGTTCATAAGCGCGACTGCTATGAGGGAGGTCCTGGGTTCGAATTCCTGGACGAGCAAAGTGTTTTCGGTTTTACCTATGAAATTCCCAGTAGCAGCTCGGAGTTCGGTTTCGTGCCCGATTAATGGCAATAGGCTCGCCCCCTATTACATGGGACCTAAAACATACTCGGTGAACTGTGGGTGTACATTAGTACACCTCTGCCTAACCCTTCCGGGAATACAGGCGTGATGGTATGTTATGTTTATGTTTTTTAACTTTTCTCAAAATAAGTCAAAAATGCAACATCAAAAATTTATTTGAAAAAAGTATCAATTTAAATCTATTTTTTTCTTATGATTTATAGGACTAAACACTGGCAATTATCGGTCCAAATTTAAAAATGCGAGATCAAAAACGATATTATTCAAATATTTTTTTGAGATTTTTTCCCACCAAAATGCAATAAATACAAAAAAAACGTTATGAAACTTGGCTTGCAGATGATTTTAAAAACTACCGTTTCCTTAGCTCTCTAACAAATTATAACAACTAGGAACTTATTTCAAAGAAACTGAAAAAAAAATTATCACATAGGAAGCAGGCGGAAATTCGTATACGAACTAAACTTAAAAGTCGTTCTTCAAAATTTCCATAAAACTTATCCAATGTAAATAAAACAAAAAAATACAAAATTAAAATAAAGTTTACAAGGAGGAAACGTGAGAAAATCTGAACACTTTAAAATATGCTCGAAGTACAACCGTCTACTTAGTAGGAGAAAAATAATCTGTAAATTTCTCGATTTCTGAAATCGCCAGAACGTCACGGTATGACTTCGGGGTTAAATTACCTTACCTAAGTATAATACTTTTACCCAACTATTAGACTTTTTCAAGCAGATTCTATTGTTTGCAATATCCAACCCTTCTACGTTTATGTAGAACTGTATCACGTTATAATGTTGAGTCGTAAAAAGCCAGATCTAGACATCTTCACGAATAGCATTGAAACATATAAAACCGTTTATTTCTGTAAATAGAATATATTGCTAAATATAAAAATATATTGATGTTTTAATTTTTTGTGGTGTAATTTAATAAAGTTTAGTTTGTTAAAGTTTATTCGTTTTCTCTTATTAGATTTCGCGGCTGAGTTCCTTAATCGCTCGCCCCCAAGTTACGGTGAAGCTGTAAAAGCCGTCAGCGGCGCCAGGGCACCTCAGAAAAAAAAATCTTATTAGATTACCAAATTCATTCCTTTTTTAATTAATTATTTTAACTGCTCATCGTGTGTAATCATGTCATAAACACCCATAATTAAGATTGCATTTATTTTGCAAATATAAAACTAATACAGCATTCCATTTTCATCCTAGCATACAATAGATTCGCCAAACACGGCCGCAACAATTTCTTATTTAAACGTCATTTTTATATGGGGAAAAGTGTGGATGGAAATTTAGGAAATTGCTTTTCGTTCTCACCTCTCTCGATTTTCCGCACTTGATCGCTTATTGGCCGTGTATATTCCTTTCCTAATTGGTTCGCGCGATAGCTAACGTTATGCATTCACATAGATATAGAATTGGTTTACTAGAAATGACAAGCTTGTACGTAATTTTACTACTTATTTTTGCCAAGTCTAACTATCGACATAATATGATCTATAAAATAATTACGATCTTAGCCTGCCTTTCATAGCTTATATCTTCTAGTTACAATAGGCAGTTGATAAAAACCTAGATTGGGTCTGATTCACGTATTCGCGACTATCTAACAGATCGCACCTTTCGCTATAGAGTGGAAGGTGAATTGTCCACGCCCCGTCCAATACGCTCAGGCGTTCCCCAAGGTTCGATCCTGGCTCCTAGCCTATTTAACCTGTACGTCAGTGACCTACCTCGACTCCCTGAGGTCGAGGTAGGCCTATACGCTGACGATACAGTCTTATATGCCTCAGATAGGAATAGATCCCACCTCAGACACAAAGTCCAACGCTCCGTGACCACTCTCGGGAAGTGGTTTAACGAGTGGCGTATAGCCGTTAATCCCTCGAAGAGCGCCGCGATGCTCTTCGATGCGGATTCGTCACAGATACCGTGGAAGCTTAAACCTGTTAAGTTCTACGATAATCCGATTCCGTACGTAAGAGAGACCAAATATCTAGGGGTAACCCTAGATAGTAGGCTCTCTTTTAGACCCCACATCCGTAAGGTTAGGAACAGGGCCGCGTGGGTCCTGGGCCGGTTGCATCCTCTGTTGTGTTCGGTGAGTAAAATGTCCACGCGACATAAGCTCACGCTCTACAAGACGTGTATTCGACCAATTTTGACATACAGTTGCGCCGTGTTCGCACATATGTCCGAGTCGAGTTTCAAACGGTTACAATCGATACAGAATAGGTTCCTCTATCGTCTCACCGGGGCCCCGTGGTATGTTCGAAGCGTAGATCTCCATAGAGATATGGAGCTTCCTTCGATACATGCCTACGTTAAACAGCTCTCCCGTTCGTATTTCGACACCGCGTCGAACCACGCGAATCCGTTAATAAAAACAGCCGCCACTTATGTTCCGGCACCCACGGACATCCGGTGCAAACGCCGGCCGCGCAATATTTTTATTGATCCCGACGATCACATCGAAAATTCGAATAAATATTACACATCCGTCTCTCCAAACAGAGCGTGCCAGCGCCCACGCCCGCGAAACCACCGTTCTCTCCGCAGAGGGCGGGCGGTCAATTTCGCTCCAGCACACCCGTCACGTCCACCCTCTCTAGCGGTAACCCAAGCCTAGGTCCGTTCCTCGGTGTGAAACCCTTGGGTCAGGCAACCGCCCGCGCGATACAAGTGACACTGTACGTGCATCACTTAGCTACCTACATACAACACTACACACGTATGAACATACACACGTGCACACCACACAGGTACATAGGTTCTGTGAGGGACCTTTTTTTTTTCTTTTTTTACGCTAGTTAGTTAGCGCTAGTTAGTGTAGAAACATTCCGATTATTGAATACACATACGCACGGTTCCTTCCTTCCTCCCAGGAGGAAGGGAACGTGCCTATGTGTATATTTAGTTAGCTCGAATCGTAGGTGTAGGGATTCGAATAGATCGCGACCTATTTGCGAACGCGACGACCGCCCGAGCCGAGGTCCGGCCACTTTGGCACCCTCGTGCGAGTCGTCCACAAAACTTTCGCGGCTGAGTGCCCTCTGCGCTCGCCCCCAAGTCCGGTGAAGCTGTAAAAGCCGCAGCGGCTTTAGGGCCCCTAAGGCTAACAGTGTAGTCAGTTCTAAAAAAAAAAAAAAAAAAAAAAAAAAAAAAAAAAAAAAAAAAAAAAAAAACAAACTGATTCACGTAAAGAATTTTATTGAACTCTTTCTTTTAGTATAGATAATATTCGTTGTATCTTCTTTTATTCTTTAACTTGGTCGTTAGGACTCTGACTGAAAGTCTCATAGGGCAAGGAATAATCAATCTGCATTATCTGTTATCGACCACTCAAGAAGCCCTTGACTATATTACTTATTCCATCGACAGCCAAAGAGGTCGGCAAATACCGCGTTATAATTATATTATTTAAGATAATTGAACCACAAGTGGGATATACGGCAATAAGTCTCTATCGCAACCTTGGCCATGTGTTCGGTTCTCGATATGCTCTTGCAGAGGGTCCAGTGCAATGCCACCACTCGCTTATAAGTTTTTCGCCTATAAGTCGAAGAGTTAAACCCATTTTTAGTTTTAGTGTCTGAGTTTGTTATTCAACACCCTTTTACACTTCCAAATTTTGTAGGTAAAATATATAGAAACATTTCAGCTATATTAAGATGTAAGGCGTGTCGAATTACATCTTCTAAGTTGAGACGCCCAAGTCAACCTCACCTACATGTGGTGCACCCTACTGAGCAAAGACCGAAGAAATGGCGATAGCGGGGTGGTAGGGCACTATAGTATGACTGGTTCACGACCACTATGTATGTGGTGTCTCTTTTGCGTGTCGTCTTTCTGGGTAAGCCTGTGCATATCAAATTAAACTATTGCAGGCCCGGCATATAATTGACGACCGTCGATGAATTTCAATCTCTCTGTGGTCGCCGTTGTGTTTGGATTGTACTATGCTTACCATCAGGGACAGTACCGTCAATTTGATAAAATAAAAATTCATATATATTCGTAACGAACACTCCGCTTTTATTTTATTTTGCCTGTTCTATTAAATCTTATTCACGTACAACAATGAATTAATTTCCCTGTATACAAAAACGACTTTAGTAGAGTAATTATTAGGTTGATACTTGTTTGTTAAAACTTAAATGGACTTGTATAGATTAATTGGGAAATTGGCGTGACGGTCTAACTAATTCGAGCAGTCGCCACGTTAGGATTAAAGTGGCTTTTAATTTACTGTGGGAACAGTTCTGACGGTACAATTGATTTATTATCACGCTTTCACCTGCCTGGAGCAGACAGCGGAAGTTTATTTAATACCAGCTGTGCCAGCGACTCTGCTCGCGTGGACTACAGAATGTCGGTATTGTAGTGACCTCGCTTCCACCAACGGGGGTCACCCGCCAATTATTTTAGAAATAAAAATGTTTATTTGCGCAGACAAAAAATAAATAAAATAAAAGTAGCCTAAGTTACTCCTTACAATATCAGCTATCTGCCATTGAAAGTCCCGTCCAAATCGGACCAACCGTTTTAGATACTACCCGGAACAAAAGCAAACAGACAGACAAAAAATTTCAAAAATGTTTTTTTTGTTTTTTAAGTGCCATACTTTTATAGGTATTTAGTAATAAGCTGTCATTTTGACATTACAAACAGACACTACAATAATAATAATTGTTTGTACAGTTTACAAACTTTATGTACACACCAACTATTTTCTTCAAATATTTCTACAGTCATTACAAACCAATGAAACCATTGATGCAGAATTCTATGAACTAGCGATTGCCCTAAGCTCGAAATTGGATCAGCAACTTTTTGATCATAGACTATTTTCTGTTTGACATTTGCAGTATTCATGAACCTAAACAATGAGTATTATCTACATCACTTGCTGTCGCTTTTCGTTGAGTGACAATGTCAATATTTTAGGGAGTCTAAATTCAATGGCACTTGTCGGATTAGGATTCGCAGTATTAATTTATATATAATTTGATATATTAGTAACAGATATTATAGATAAATTTTAGCTTTCTGCACTGCTTCTCCATATAAACTTTAACCATGCCAAATCTCACAGTCTTCCGTGCACGCAATACGCTTAAAAAGGGATAGAAAGTTTTTACTTCACGTATGATAATTTCGTGTCTATTAAAAAGTTTACAAATGCATTGGTACGCATCATACATACATACATAAATCACGCCTATATCCCAACGGGGTAGGCAGAGACCACGTCCTTCCACCTGCTACGATCCTGGCATACCTTCTTCTTCTTCTTCGACATTCATTAATCTTTCATGCATGCTCGTCGGTTTAGAGTACTCTTGACCTTACCTTTCTTGAGAACGTCTCCGATTTGATCGATAAATGTTCGTCTAGGCCTTCCTCTTCCAACGATACCTTAAATACTCGCATCATAAATTTGTTTAGTCATTCTTCTTTCATTCATCCTCTCAACATGCCTAAACCATCTAAGCATCTCTTTCTGAATTCGTGTGACTATATCTTCTTTCACACCACAAAGCTCTCTTATCACACTATTTCTTATCCTGTCACTCAATTTCACGCATGGTACGCATCAAATTAACTATTATCTATAACCCTTAACAGCTTTAATAGAAGTGGAATGCAAACCCTGCCTCTTAATTTTCCCGTCTCACCTCTACTCGTCGAAAATCGTTACGTCTTGGTTAAATATGTGCCGTAGCTCCACGACGTTGAAGAGGTCATAAATTCAAGCAATTGTTCCCTGAGGCGACCGCCCTACGAATTATTAGCATAAATACCCGCTTACTACGCTAAACGCATGGCGAAATGCGATCGGTGGCAGATCTGCGCAAACCTTGTTGAAGGATATTGAGGTAAGGTTATGTTTAATCTACACAATTAATAAAATTGAAGTATCTGTTTGTAATGTCAAAATAAGAACTTTTTACTAAATGCATATGAAAGTATATACCTATAACAAAACACAAATTTTAAAAATGTTGTCTGTCTGTCTGTTTTTTCCGGGTAAACTCCGAAACAGTTGGACCGATTTTAACGGGATTTTCACTGATAAATAGCTAATGTAGTAACTTAGGCTACTTTTATTTTAGCAAAAGAATTAGTGTTCCGCACAAATAAAAAAAAACTGGTTATGGTGAATCAATTCGGGCGCTTAAATGGCTTACGCTGATTAAACCATAAGAGATATAGCAAATTAATGTTCTAAATAATTGTATACATTAAAAAGACCTACACAAAAGTCCGGTAGAGTATACGTCTATCTTCTAAGGAACACCCACAATAAGCTTTTTAGTCTCTAAAATAGCCGGGTGCGGGGGAGCAAGATATACGCGAGCATAGTGTAGTCTAAGTGAGCGTAGCCGCGGGTACAGCTAGTTCTTAATAAAGATAAGCACGAGAAGTCATCATATTAATTAACTATTACTATATTAAGAAATTTCAAAAAATGCAATTATAATAATTTCAAAAAGAATCAAGTTCAAAATCTGTCGCTAAGCACACCTATAGGTGTATAGCGGCTCCCAGTACGCTCAGCGGGCTTCCATCTTGGGTCACATCGTCACTTAACATCAAATGAGGTCAGGAGGGTTTTAAATGAGGTAGGGCATAAAGAAATTTATTTGGAGATTTCTCTCTACTTGGGGCTGCTCGTCTGGTCAAATAACCACCCTACGGAAAATCGCAGCCAAATAACCTTGTGTTGTGTTCCTGCGGTGAGTGAGTTTTCAGAGCTCCTTGGAGTAGTGGGGTTCAATATCGGCAACGCGCTACTGATACCTGTGTTATTACGAGTCATTACGGTAACCGTTTACCATCAGGCGGGCCGTATGCTTGTTTGCCACCTTTGTGGCAAAAGTAAAAAAGGTGAACTTGTGTGCAAAACTCTGAACCAATACAACCTTATTTATAAACGTTGACTAAATATAAGAAGTACTTATCATTCGCTCTATTTTGACAGATTTTTATAAATCGATAAAGAATAATCATAATATTAAAATACCAACTTATAAATAATATTCTCACTGTAAAGTAAACGCTCCTTTCCGACTTATCAACGATAGAATTATTAAACCGAGAATAAGATATAAGAAGATGAAATTAGATAACGGAATTCTTAGGTTTATTATTTCACGGATCCGAGAAAAGCCGCTTTATATCCCCTTTGACCGTGGTCCCTTGATTACTCAGCGATATTTAAAGCTGATTTGGACGCTTCAAGCGGATTTACCGAACTTGGTAATGGTCTTATCTGTGTTGGGACTTCATTTTAATTGATTCTCTCATGTAAGATATCCAAAGATGTCCATTTTAACAGCGATTTTCCTTCCTTAGTTTACGGCTGCAATATATCATTATAAATTTAGTTACTATAAAAGTAAAATCAATATACTCATATTACTAACACTACCCACGGCTCCACTCGTGTGACTACTGAATTTTATTTACTTTAGTTATTACTAGCTGTGCTTGTGTGTGTGTGGGCTTGCGTGGACTATAGAATACTGTCGGGGACGGGCACACGCGCAAATCGTGCTAGTCCCGATACCGACTATTTTAAAGACAAAAATGCTTATTGCGGGTGATGCTTTGAAGATAGACATATGCTGTCGCTGACGTTTTTGTAGTTCTTTTTAAGATCTTCAATTATGCCCTACATTACTTTGATATATCTCTTATGGTTTACTCAGCGTAAGCCATTTAAGCACTTCGAAATCGACGTTATTCCGAATTAATTTCGATTTGTACGGAACCTAAATTATTTTTTAAATATAAAAGTAGCGTAAAGTATTCCATAACATCAGCTATCTGCAAGTGAAATTGTCATCAAAACTGGTTCAGCCGTTTTGGAGATTACAAGGAACAAACAGACAGATTTTTTTTTTTTTTTTTTTTTATTATGTCAAGTATCGCATATACTTTCATACGAATTTAGTAAAAAGCTGTTTTATAACATTACAAACAGACACTCCAATTCTATTGAATTGTATAGATTAATCCTTGCTGATATTAAATAATTTATTTTACTGACTCGAACTTTGACTAACGTCGAAGGCAACCCACACAAGCATGTGGCCCATCAGATAGGGACTACAGACCTGTTTGGTCTAAGAAGTATGAAATGTCAAAAATTATTAAAAATACCTAAACTAACCACACCGGCGCACGTGATAAAAAAATATTTTCTAACGTAGCTTTTCTTATGCCTCGAGGATAACAGCTTCCGCAGCATCACGACCGCTCATTTCCTACCCTATCTCAGAACACACCTGCCAGCGCCTGTTTACACCTTAAAAGCGAATATTCCTGTATCAATGCTTTTTTTCTATCGCTGTCAAACATAAAATATACCTTACGGTATAAAAGCTAAAGTTGAATTACAAACGGTAGGATGGACATTGTAAAAATTTATGATATTGGTTCAGGTGAGCAGAACATTTCGTATTTATTCTCATTATATTTTTTTTTCTTAGCCGTAACTTTCCGTACCCGAACGTTTACCGAGTCATGTTATATCCTTTATTTAACATTATTCGATCTAAGACCTTTAGTAAATTGAAATTCTTACGGATAAAAATAACATTTATTATAATGAATTTTTTTATACTAACTCGGATAAATGACTGTACAGTATCTTGTAATAAGTACGGTATAATGTAAAATAACGGCGACCGTCGGTGGGACAAATTTTATCGGCAGTTGTCGACGTCACGCCGGCCGCAAACGTTTGTGAATCAAACGTTTTTAATTTTTACGTAATATTAGGTTTTAAGTGCCCATTTACTTACCAATATAATATATAGTATTATCACAATGTAATTTATTACCCTGCATGGAAAGTGACGTCTTTTATATTGTTGATCTAATCGTGTAGAAATCTTTTTAATTAACATCCAGTAAAATTTACAAATATAGTAAAATTAAAATTGTGTCATCGCAAGAAAACAATTGATAATCACACGACTTGCCTTTATTTTAAATTAGATAAAAATTAAGTAAAAGTATATACAAAAATATATACATAATGTTAATCTGACATGTTTCATTTTTTTTCTTTTTGTTTCCAAATCGAAAATAATTGTACTCTTTTATTAATAGTTTTATTATGTACTATAATTACTCACAGTGTGTAATCAAGTCATAATTAAAATTGCATTTGTACTAAAAGTGTAGTACTCTTCATTTATCAGATATCTTATGATTTTCATAGTATAAATCTTGTTTTATATTTTCTTTAATAATTAAATCCATCTAGAAATATAACTGATTTGAGACAACAGAATACACGGCCTTACTACATACAAACACTGTATAACAAATGAAGCTTATAAGATCGCCCATAAGAGTAATTTATCGTAAAGAGCTTAGCACGAGCGACCAATGTGTCAATAATGCACATAATCACTTAGCAATTTATCACTGTGGCTGCACAATGCGAGAACGTTAACGTGGCCCGGTGTTAAACCATTTTCTACCTAAAGCGCTGAACATTAGACTAATGTCCGTTCTCCATCCATGTCCACTGCGAATTGTAGAGCTAGTTGCACAAACTGGGTCAGATATTGTGAACAATTCGTCTCATGTTTAACCAATGAAGAAATTATTGATTTAAAAAAAATGTACACTTAAGTACTTCTATGGCGTGCCAATTTTTTTTATCCCTCATGCCAAGAACATGATGGAGATAACCATCAATGTTAATAATATTAATTCATTTTCCCGATTTCTTTGTAATTATGTAAAAATAATTGATTGAAGATGATTTTAATTTGATTACGTTAAATTATTTAGGTAAAAATTCACTAGTCCATTTTTTCATATCTCAAAACAAAATAATCGAATCATTAACTGAGTCACTGAGTATTTCTAAAAAATGTATATCGATATTAAACACAAAAATGCAACCTGTTTCAATACCTTATTAATTTTCGTATTAAACCTGTTTTAAACAATTTTGATATCGTTTTGTACAAAATATACGTATATTATATCTATACCCATATTATAAAAATATGTGAAGATCATATAACATTTTATATACAGCGTTATTAATACTGTAATTTGACTAAAAATTCGATATTAAATAGGTGTACCTTCAAGGTAAAGACCAACTTGCAATAAACAGTAATATATATAAAACATAACACAATAAAAATGTATTACATAAAAATCTACTTACTACATAAAAGAAAGACATTCTACCGTGAGGCAGAGACTTATTTTTTATATAAAACGGCTTTGCAAATGATGCCTGAAAAAAGGTAACAGCGAGTCCTTATCGAAAAAGTATTTTTCCGTAAAACGATTTCACATGTATTTCATCCAATTTATTTTCAAAGGACCACTTTGCTCTTATCTAGAAACAATTCCAGTTCAATACCTTTATGTAGACAATATTAAATTTCTCAATGATATTAAAAATTATTTACCAAATAAATTGTTTACGAAAATATCACAGATCACGTTACGGAAAAATTGTAACATCGCTTATTTATTCTCAGTAATACAATACCCAAGAAATACATAAATGTGAAAAATACGTCAAGTTCTGTAGAAATGACGTTCGGAGTAGTCCTTGTCACAATTAAAAAAAACTAAGATCTAACTTGTGTCTAGTTTCATAGCAGTTCCGTTAACTATAGCTGAAGAAATGTACGGTCTTCAATTCATTTATAAAACAATTTATTACTTTCTTTGATATGGGATTTCCTTTTTTTATTTTTTCCTTTATATAGTATGCTTAATGATCTACTTTGCTACCAAATTGCAAGTTTCTGAGTCAGCTAGTAGTGCTCTAGGTTTCTAATGAGTTAGTGAGTCAGTCAGTGATAAAAATGCTACTTTTTAGACCCTTATAATTCAAGAACTATTATTTATTCGTAAGATTCTGAGTGTTCACTTGTGAAGTTAATTATATACAATAATATGTGTTAAAAACCCCGTCGAATCCGAGAAGTGTATGTAGGTACCGAAATGACAATACCAAAAAAGATATCAAAATTATATTTATTATGAAACTAAAAATGTTATTGCGATTTAAAATTTTCATATTTAGTTTCCCTAAAATTTAGCAAATTTTAAAAACATGATAACACCTTCGCCAGTCCCGGTGCGGCGCAGCGGTACGTGTGATCGTATGGGGGTACCCCGCGCCGCGCCGCCTGTATTGCCATGTAAGTTTCCTCGTTTAACTAATTTTTTTTACATTTTATTAGGGGTATTTTTTTACTTATAATCTGAGATAGATAACATAAACAGAATATAATCCCGATACCTGATAACACCTTCACGGATCCAACGGGGTTTTTAATACACACTGTATATACAAAATTTCAAGTGTATGGATCCAATAGTTTCTATGTTACGGAGGGGTCGAAAGTAGCTCAAAATGGTTCATGTAAATATACATACTTTTCTTTTCTTTCCCGCCCTTTTCTTTTCTGAACTCGGCTGACACACTGCCGTGCATCTCATTTTAAATTATTTTTTACATAAAATGTTACAGATACCTGACCGCAGTGAGTTTGTATGCAGCGCAGTAATTCCCGCCGTCAACGGGCAAAGCGTGCGATCTCGAGCGTTTAATAAACTACCCACTCTCTTATTGCCTTACTCAATTTAGTTCAGAATGAAAACGTTTTACCAGACCTTAACTAAGTAAAGTTTAAAAATATTTTTTTATTTCAATAAAAATAATTTTTAACACATAATAACCTATTTTTGGATGAGTGCTTTCTACGCGCCTCAAAACTCGGTGAAACTGTTAAGGCCAATCAAGGCAAAAGCGTAAGTCAGCTCGAAAGAAATACACTATACGAAGGGGTACTCAAACGTAGAGCAACGACGTCTATACAATTAATAAAATTGAAGTATCTGTTTGTAATATCAAAATAACAGTTTTTTAGTAAATGCATATGAAAGTATATACGATACCTATAACAAAAAGCCCATTTTTTAAATTTTTGTCTGTCTGTCTGTTTGTTCCGGGTAATCTCCGAATTAGTTGGACCGATTTGATGATATAGAGAGTAACTTAGGCTACTTTTATTTTAGAAAAAGAATTAGGGATCCGCACAAATAAAAAAAAACTGGACATGGTGAATCAATTCGGGTGCTTAAATGGCATATGCTGAGCAAACCATAAGAGATATTGCAAATTAATGTACAACACAATTATAGACATTAAAAAGACCTACAAAATAGTGCGGGGGAGTATATATCTACTATATATATAAGAAACTCGCACAGTAAGCATTTTTGTCTATAAAATAGCCGGGAGCGGGGGAGCAAAATTCGCGTGGGCATTCTGTAGTCCACGTGAGCGAAGCCACGGGCACAGCTAGTCTACCATAAAATCATTAGCAAGCAAGTGATCGACTGCCAGACTATACCTAACTACTTCTATATCTTTGTTTGAAAAACGCATAGGTACCTAATGTTTTTTGAAATTTGAGATCAGACGTAAAAATTTTGAGATAGACATCAGAAATTATCTTTAATAGTATCTCATTTTAGATATGTTTCTTGAATATAGATTAGATTAGATTATTGATTAGATTAGATTAGATTAGACGTCGCAAATCTTTTATGATACATTTTGGCTTTTTGGACATTCCAGTGATCGACTTGCAAGGCTCTCCCGATCGACTGTTTGGCCACCTCAGCCCTATAGTATATGAAAAAAGCATTCATACTACTTTTTTATGGAGAAGAATGCGTAAACATGTATGAATTCCACCTGATGTTAGGTGGTCATTGAATACAGTTATGAACGACCTCAAACAAAGTTACAGTCCCGTGTGTATGCTGTTATTCTTAAAGACTGTGTTCGCGATTTCCATCGCTATTGACCCTCCGGAAAGTAGCTCTCGAGTCTGCTGCAATCGCGATATACATCACACCGCATTTGAAACATGCAGAACTTCACTGTACAAACATAAATTATATAACCTTTTTTTCTTTTGGTTAGTTAGACTTAGCAAAACAACTTATCTTCTAAATACATCTACACATGGCAACACCGTTAACAAAAAATGGCGGGCGCTGTAATATGGCTGATTACTTTTTATTCATAACATTTATCATAACAAAAGATAACTAAAAAATAAAGTAACAGTGAAAAAAAGGAAAACCTTAATACATAACAGTAGTAATGTTCACGGTATGATATAAATTAATAACAATTCGCTGCTCAAACGTCCGCCCACAAACGTACGTCACATGTCACTGAGGAGTGGAGGATTGAGGAGTGAAGAGGAGTGACGTGACGTCATTACTCAGTGACGCCTCCCCGCTCACGAGCTATCACTCAACGCTCGACCTGAGAGGGCACGTTTCGAAGGTTACAATTTTTTTACGTTTTCCTTTTGTTCCCATTTTTTACTTCTACGTCGTTGATAAAGACTAAGTCGTTGATAAGTTGTCAAAGAACATATTATATTTTGATTAATAATAATAATTGTAAGTATGCATACATAAAAGGCAACATTTTTCTTGTATTTTCATTTATTTATTTTTTATTACTTTAGTGTTTTGGCCACAATTTTACCTGTTGTGAAGTGACGATGTGGCCCAAAATTTTAACACGCAAAACCTCTTCGGAGGGCTGGCTCTCAAGTACAACTGCCGGAACACGCCTATAGGTACTTGGTGTCAAGTGATATAATATTCATTGTTTAGGTTCATAAGCAAATGTCAGAGAGAAAATAGTCTATGATAAAAAGTCGCTGGTCGAATTTCGACCATTGGGCGACCGCTAGTACACTGAATTCAGTGTTGCAGTCGGAATTAAAAACATATTTGGGTTGCGTGCCGCACGGGAATATAAAGGGTTTTACACCCGTTTAACTTCACATACAACTGTTTGACCCTCATGTTGTAGAAAGTAGACTTTTCCAATTATTTGTATTTTCATTTCAATTTATTGTTACTATTATTTCATTATTTTTAAATAATTATTTGCATTTCTACAATATAATAATAAGGTTTAAATTTATATTATGGACGCATTGTCTTGTGGACCACACATTAGAACCTTATTTTCATAAACTTGTGGCAGTTGGCCGGGGCCCACACGTTATCCTTTTAACATCTCGCTTCGTTAGTCTTGTATGGAGTAGCTTAACCGTGTATGTAGAATATAGTGAAGTCCATGTGTTAGTTTGAAATTATATTTTTACTGTCATTTATTATTTAAGAAAATCTAATATATAGATTCCCGATAAATGCCATCATCCCAAACTACAATCTGTTATTACAGCGATTTAAAAGTTTGCTTATTATGGCCCACATGAGAGAATATAGATTTCATGTAGTATTGCTCAAATTAAAACGATGTTATTCCATACAATCTAGACTGAACGATTGTTCCTGAGTTTTGATGAATTTCGTGTACATTACGCGCATGCGCCATGCATGTGCGGCCATTGTCAAAATGCAGAGACTCACAAGTTATTTGTAGATGGAAAAACAGACTTTAGTACTTAATTCCACTCCATAGTCCTTCGCATTTTAAATGAAAAAGCTTTGTACGGATGAAAATCATCACGTAGTCTACTTATATGGTGGAATGAGGAGGGCGGAATTAAATTATATACTTCCTGCAAATATTCTCCAAAGTGTAACCTATAAATAATTAAAAGGTAAGCTACATTACGTCGATCAAAAAGTCAATTTTTCATCACCAATATGCTGTTGAGAGTGTCAACGAGTGGTCAGCTGGTATTTCGCCTATTTGCCTACTTATGCAAAGAACATGAAAAGGCGCTGGTCCGGTGGGAAATACCGCCTAACCTTGAAGAGAATTTCCAGTTCCTTAGCAGACGTTTTCTCTTTTGTCTCAATGGAGCGCCCAAAGTTGTGATTTGACTTGATCTGACCCTGTAAAAAATATAGCATAATTTTACACTATTTTATTTAAGGTGGCCCAGTCATCCGTATATTAAAAGTCTATCACACAAACATCTTTTTGTCGTGTCACCATATTGTAGTGCATCGTCTTTGACTGTGTGAAAACTAATTTACAATATAGAAGGCTTCACCGCTTCTGTGTCTTCATGTTCACTTCTGCGCAAGTCCAATAATGTATTAGCCGTTTATTCACTATTGAGTTATTTCGTTTTAACTCCAATTACAACTACTTCCCACGATTCTAAATAAAACAACACAAATCATCCAAAACAGCTCACGCGATCCCGGAGCCCCTATTGCGAGTAGGTACAGGTGAAAAGACAATCAGTGTTGAAGCGGAAAATACTGGCGCCGTTACCTAATATATTCTGACTTAGGAAAAATTAATGTCGAGAAATAAACGAATAGCACGTTAAAATCTGGTAAATGGTTACAGATGGACGGAAATTTAAATTATTGTATTGTTAATTACTGAATTTACAAAAATATGTTTGTGTAAAGGTATTAAGTAAAATTCCACTGAGAAATTCTTCCAAAAACGTTAGACAGTAGAGCATTTTGTTACACAATGGAACGTTTAATTTAGATACGCTTTTAAAAAAATCCGCCCATATACGAAAATCAAAGACACTTGAATAAGTACACAATAATTTAGAAACATTTCATCTCTATGGAGATATTAAAATAAAATAAAATCTAACAATACTTTATTTAATTTAAGACCTAAGAAGCCACTCTCTGGCATACAATAAGCAACTAAAGCACTAGAATAAGTCACAAAATTAGAAAATAAAATCTTATTGGAGATCCATTAAAATAAAATAAAATCTAACCCAAACTAATTTAAATTAAGACAAAAGCTTATCAGTAAATGGCAAAAAGAACGATACACCCAAGAAAAGGGTTAGTTAAAAAATTCAAACGATAAAATTATAAAATCCAATTAAAACAAAACCCATCGAACAAACAATAATAACTTAAACGAACCCCTTAATCTTTATTATAAAAACAATATAATATCCCGAATCCAATAACCAAAGTTATTAAGAAATTCAAACGATAAACTCAACAAAATTTAATAAAACAAAACCCATCGAACAAACAATAATAACTTAAACGAACCCCTTAATTTTCTTATAAAAACAATATAATATCCCGAATCCAATAACCAAACTTTAATATCGAAGGCGAAATTGATAGCTAGCTGCAAAACATCTGTTCGGGGTTGTGTCTAATTGCACAAGTTAGTAACAACATAACCGATAGAATCTACGGTACGCCTATAACAAATGTTCCTGATACAAGCCACAAGCGTACAATCTTACAGCAGGTACACTGTTATAAATAAATTATTATTAAAAAAAATCATTATAGGTTTTAGCTTTTAGTCACAATCTCCCCTGATGTTTAAATAATGTTGTGGCTTACTTTAGGAACTGGTACTTAAGTGCAACTGTTGGTACACAACTATAGGTGTCAGGTAACAGATTTTCAATTTGAAGATTGCTTTACAAAACGCCCTGCTACCGGCATTCATCGGTTATCCACAATCGAACCGCTCTCTAAGCATTATTTGCTATTAGTGGTCTTGTATATTTCCTTGTAAAATAAGTTCAGTTTGCTTTCAACCATAAGCAACTCAACACTACTGTTTACTATCTCTTCCGTTAGCGACTGAACATTATAACCATATTTATATGTAAATATTATTATATTGAGCTGGCAATTCTTGTATATATATATACACAAGAATTCTTATATATATATATATATATATATATATATATATATATATATGTGTGTAATTGGTTTTTCGAAAACGGTTCCAACGATTTCGATGAAAATTTGTATTTAGATAATGTTTTACATTCCAAGTTTACCTAGATAGGTGTTTCTTTTTTAATATATAAGACATCGAGCACAGCTCAGTCGCCTAGATATTAAACGTTAATAACAATATCTCTCCTGAAGCTACCTTCTACAGGAAGGGAATAAAATAATTTAATAATTTTAAAGATTTTCGACAACCTAAATAAATTATTTTAAAATCAAAAAACTTTTCCGCTTTATTATATTAGTTTAAATTTCATCTAATGGAAAGTACTAAGTACTTTACAGAATTCAAGAAACCAATGCTGCAATTTTTATACCTACTATGTTACAAGAACCGCTTCCTGTACCAATACTTATATACATAAGCCTGTGCACTAGATTATGTAGTAGTTACATGTACACTGGCCATGGTTTAATCGAAAACAAGAAAACTAAGCGTCAACAAGGTTTTTCACTCTGTCGACCAATTTCATTTTCTGATTTGTTTATTTAATCTTAAAATATAATGTATAGTTAATTATAATTGTAGATTGTGTATTGTACTAAATGGGAATGTTCTGAGGAACTGTTTAATATGGCTGAATTTATAACTGTTCCAAACTCGCGCTTACCGTCATTTGTTGGCTGCTCAGTCCCACACCCTAAAACCTAGCATTGAAGTCGTGACAATACTGCCTTTCTCCAGAACCTGGCTATCGCGTGTACTAGAATTATGGAATCCAACATGGGTTTCCCCCAATGCTATTACTTGAGACGCTTCTTAACGCTAAGTCTGTAAATTATTTAAAAAAATTACAGTTAATTTTGTAACTATAATTTTTATAGTTAAATATAAACCATCTGTTGATCTTTAACTTTGGACCGATTACAAAACTCCTGAGTGATATCCGCGGGGCATGAAGCTTCCCGCGGATCCTTTATTCGTATTGTCCAATAAATTGGCCGAGGCAGACGTTGAAATTTAACAAATCGTTTATACACTTTGCCGTCGAGTCCTGATAGAAATTTATCAGAAAATTACACTGCAATTTTGAACACCAGTTATAAAACTAAATTTTAATCGAAATTTTGTAAATAATGGTATTTTATCGCTGACGGTGGTTATTTTGCAGTAAATTTTACGTTTGTTTTTTTTTTCGATTAAACCATGGCCAGTGTATATATAACTACTACATAACTTGGTACAGAGGCTTTCAATATGAAGTGATGTGCAGGCGAGACGGGGTTACAGGGGGAAATAGGGTTTACTGTAGTCGATATGTTAATTGAGGTGAATACTAACTAACTAACTAATACTAACTAGTGAATACTAGTTAGACAAAAATTAACAGACCACTAAATACATATACACATGTTCCTTCCTTCCTCCTACGAGGCAAGGACATGTATATATGTATTAGTTAGTTTAGCTCGAATTCTATGGATAGTAAATTCGAGTCGAGTCTGAGGCTCGAGTTTGGTTGGGCTCTTATGGCTAACAGTAAAGTCAGTTCCAAAAAAAACTCTTCACTATCCCTCAGTTCAAGCAAGAATGCTTATAAATTGCGTGCGTTCAGGAGCACACTTATTTCTATCGCGTCCCGTAAATAGTAAAGTACGAACTCCATAATAACATCGACTCGATTCTCCGACATATATTAAATAGTGTGTTATTTAATATGTCGTATTGATAGAGGAAGCGGTCTTTGTAATATAGCAGGTATAACAATTGCAGCAATCGTTCTTGAATTCTGTAAAGTACTTAGTAATTTCCATCAGATGAAGTCTAGCAATATTTCTTAGAATGTGTAGAAAAAATTACGATTATAAAGTCATTATAAACTAGTAGCTGGTACCCGCGACTTCGTCTGCGTATTATTGGATATACACAGACTGATCTCGTAACACGACAAACCAAAAGAAAATCATAGATCGGTTTCTCATTATGAACATTACGCGATCTCTACCATCTCGCTATATTACTGCATATGCACCTGGCGATTTCGGAACCCGATAAAGCAAAAAAATCATAGATGGGTATTATATTTTTAGGATAACACTGATTAAGTTATGGCTATTACCGGGATAAAGTAATATATAAAATAAAGTACCCTATGTGTTATTCCAGGTTATAGACTATCTGTGTGTTAAATTTCAATCAAATCCGTTCAACCGTTTTTGCGTGATTGAGTGACAAACATACAAACATAAAAACTTTCACATTTATTATATTTGTATGATAACACTGATTAAGCTATGACTGTTACCGGGATAAAAAGTACCCTATATGTTATTCCAAGTTATAGACTATCTGTGTGTTAAATTTCATTCAAATCCGTTCAGCCGTTTTTGCGTGATTGAGTAACAAACATCCAAATATACACACTTTCACATTTGTTATATTAGTAAGATTGCTAGCTTCGGAATTCATTAAAAAGATTTTTATTTTTCGTTAGTTATCCACACATGTACACTCACTCTCACATTGAAACATAGAAACAAGTAAGTATACACCTCAGAATATAATGCACTCTAATGATATCTACCAATAATGCATATAAATTTTTAACCGCTCTTTATTAAGCAATATTTAATATTAATCGCTTCGTAACTGGCACCGCTTGATTGCTAAACATAATAAATGTAATAGATTACAATAAATATGCTATGAAGTGATATGTAACAAATAAATAAAATAAAGAAACTCTTAAATCAGGGATTCACAGACTTATTGGAACTAGGGACAACTCGAATAAATTATGTGATAAATGCGGTCCGCTACAAATAAAAACAACTGAATAAAAGTTTAAGAAGAATTTCATGACAATATTAAAATTTTAAATTCGTAGTGTGACATTACGTTGAAGTAATAAGTTCTTATTTTGTTCCATAGATTAATGATTAGATTCCGCTGGCGCTACGACTGGAAACCAATAATTAAGCTATGTATTTTTCGCGTAATTCTTTATGTATTTTTGTAATTTGTTGGCGGACCGCACAAACATCTATAGAGCCGCGGTCTCTGCAACTCTATTTCAAACATTAAAAAATATAATTTTAATAACAATAGAATAACTAATTCAGATAAAAATCATTATTTTGTTCTATCAGAAACCCAATTAAAAGTTTGTCGTCGACAAACGCGGCTAGGCACATCAACTAATAGTCGAGACGCGCACGGATTAGGGAGGCTCTGTAGTTCGAATATCTCTGAAATGGTCCGTGATACCTACATCTTTATTCATTGGATATAATAAAAACGAACGATAACAACTTACGGAACGACTCTAATAGGATATTTCCTTTTTCTTTAGTAGCTTACTTTTCTTATTTTGGTTACAACTGAGACAATTACCAAAGATTTAAGACAGGTTTGCAATCAGTGTTTATATTATTTTGAGGGGTTTATTGTGTTTTTTTTTTTAATTGTTTCTATTAAAATATAGTTTACCGTCCGGTGAATACTTTATTCTTTATGAAAGTACTAGCTGCAAACGCACGAATCTTGCTCCCCCGCTCCCGGTTATTTTAAAGACAATAATGCTTATTGTGTATGTTTAAAATTTTAAATATGAGTTTTTTGCTAAAGGTTTCTTATATAATTTTATATGGATTTAGTAAAAATGTTATTATTTTGACATTACAAACAGACACTTCAATTTTATTAATTGTATAGATAAATATAAATTAAGCTTTTTATTACAGCATGCTTAATAGAGATTCCGTGTAGTTAAGTTACTATAATATATTTATGTATATCCAAATAAGTTAGTTCTTCAAATTTAGGACAGTGTTAATAGAAATATTTCAGGATACATTTAAGTTCGAAATAAAACGCAAGTTCTCAACGGTTTCAGAAATTTACACAAATACGACAAGGACTTCTTTATTGCACCATATAATAACTTAAAACTAATTTAATGTCACTTAACTGATGAATATAGGACACTGGTGCATTATTTAAGATGCATCCTAAATAATGATTGCTATTCTGATCCCTCAAGTTAACTCTAAATACGTATCTGGTTAAACATTTCATTACTCATCCGCAATCTTGGTATTGTCTGAAAAAGATAAAATGAATCAAGCTAGATTCCGCTCCACATTGTTCCTTGCTATAATATGGCGGCTGATGAAATACTCGTACCCAACTCAACCACGAACTCAGTAGAGAATAAAAAACCAAATGCTTAGCTTCGATGTGTCATGTGTAGTTTTGTAAATTAATATGTTTTATAAGTGCAGATACGTTACCCGCTCTATTTTGCCAATATTAAAGTCAAATAATTGCCTGACATTATCTTATTTACGTATTGTGCCAATGTCACGGTTGCACATAAAAACAACTCAAAATATATATTTATTTCGTTCTAACAACAAAAATTACATATAATGTCTTTCATATTCTTTCCTTTTTTCGTACTATAAGTATAACTGAAAGCATTATTTATAGTTTGTATGTATAGTATAATTACGCTGTTTTTTGGTGCACTGATGTTGGCGTATGACGCGTCTATATATAAAATGTCATTGTTTGTAAAAGCATATTTTTAAATTATGAATATGTTAATAAGTCAATTTATCGAAAAAAGTAGGTGGGCAACTCTGGTTCTCGAGACCTCAATTCATGTAAGTCGTTTACAGAAAAACAAGTTACAGTTAATGGATTCTTACGCTTCATTGTACATTAGCAATCGCTACCACTCTGGGGGAAAAAAATATAGCGTCTACCAACATCGAGATATTATATAAGAACTGGTTATTTGATTATATAAGCATAGCGCGCTCCACGAGCTAAGAGATACATGATAAATAAAACAAAAACAGGCTAAGAATAAGGAATGAAATTAATTTTTCAATGATATGTAGTAGTAGTTGTTTAAATGTGGTTTGAAATACGGAAGATTCTAATTCCATAGAACTGCCGAAATACTTATCTGGAAAGCAAATGTTTTTTGTCATTTTTAATCTTCTAGCGCCTCCTAAAACGCCTTGACACCCCTTAATTTTCTCTGAGCTTTCTACCTCCTGAAAACCTCCAAGGCCCACCAAAGCTATCACCCAGAGAAAGATGGATCTAGAAGCATTAAACTTTTCCCCTGAAGTTCCTTGTATAGGTTAACACTAAAAAAGATATTTCAAAATTAGTTCGCCAGGGGGTTTAAAAATAGGATGATTTCTGAGATGATGCAAATGAGAAATTTAATCGGGCACATGGTTAATCTATTCAAATAAATATATTTTAAGTGTCTGTTTGTAATGGGAAAATAACAGCTTTTTACTAAATGCATATGAAAGTATATACAACACATATAATAAAAATAAAAATAAAATCAAGGTTTGTCCGTCAGTCTGACTATGTGTCCCGGTTAATCTTTGAAACAGCTGGCCCGAAATTGAAGGGACTTTCACTGGCAGATAGCCGATGATATAAGGAGTAACTTTGGTTACTTTTATTTTAGAAAAGTAATTATGGTTCCGAATAAATTTTATCTTTAAAATAACCGGCTGGCGACCGTCGTAGGTGGAAGCAGGGTTACTACAAACCCGACGACATTCTGTAATCCACGCGAGCAAAGCTGTAGGCACAGCTAGTTAATAATAAATTTGTAAAGTTAAACGCGGATCCTATAAAAAGCAAGCTATTTCAAACATTATAATAATTCCACTTAAATGATTTATTTAATAGCAGTAATAAATCTCTCGATTCAATTAAACAATGCCATTAATTAATTTCCGTTATAATTAAAATTTAATTTCACAGGTTCAGGGCGGAGTCTCGCGGGATCGTTACTATTACAAATCATTTACTCGTGTAACGTTGTCCCCGAACAAAAATAATACGGCGTGTTATGAAACGCTCAGTATTGTCAAGGGACACATAACCAGGATTGCACGAACGGTTTCACCAGTCTACATTCCTTTTCTGAGTTTATCCAACGTGAAATGAATTTTCTACATACTTTCTTTTTTCATTTAAACATACGTTACGGACTATACAAGTGTATTATACAAAAAAGTACACAAATGTAAATAAAAAATAAATAAGCCATCTTATAACTTTACTACCGGCCATTTTAAATTTATCATGGCTGTTTAATAATTCAATTTTTTGAAGTGAAAACTTCTTTAGCATCGTTATGATTTGAAAGTCGATGAAAAAGCGACAGTAAAAAGAGACAGACAAATAAATTCATAAGATTTAACGTGGGATAAAATGAGATAGGAACCTCCAGAAAAGTTTTAGGCAATGCTAAAATGGTACAGAACTGTTTAAATTAAGGTTAAAATTATGTGTGCAAGTCACACGTGGTAGAAGTGAAACCTTCACATCTATGTTTTTTTTTAATTCAGAAAATGATCAAATACACACTAATTTAAAGTTTATGTAAATGTACATACCAATTACATTTAATGCATATTTGAAATATCCATGGTAACCTAACACAATATCATCAGTAACAGAATGTCACAAGTGTTGTATAAAAAGTTTTTGTTTCGTGCTTTTTGGTGAGGTGTATTTTGAATTGCACATATAATTATTTTTTTCATTTCATATAACCTCTCCGCTTGATACTAATAAAATCCATTACATTCTTTTTGCATAAATATTTATTTACATCTGTATTATTATTATTATTATTATTAAGATAAAAGAATATTACATAATCGTACGATGAGTTCGGACCAACGTAGCACAGAATAAATCAGGGTGTTCAATAACGTCTTAGAAAACCGAACTTATTTCAATGTCATAGAAAATAGCATCAACCGATGTTAGAGCTCACCTATCCTGATAGGTACGCTCCATAGACATGGTAAAATATCAAGTTATGATACAAATACTGCCACCTTGCCATTCTACGCGCATACGCTTGCTGTTTATCCCGTTATAACTTCGATGTTATACACTCCATGCACTAGCGTCTTCTACAACTTAGTAAGACGACGACGCTATGTAACCAAGTCTCTCCCTCCTCCAGCCGAATGCTCAAGGCTGAGCGTCGTGATGCTCTCGATCCTTCTCGCGACAGAGCAGCTTCCACTTTTCGGGGGTTTTTAGCAGTGTTAAGTGCTTCTACGATCTTTGTTTCTATAAAGTTGTTTGCACACTTGGTCGGACCACCTTATCGGGTTGCGTCCTCTTGGTCTCCATCCTTCCAGCTTAAATTCAAGTATAAATTTCTCCAGATTCTCGGAGGGCCTTCGAGCTATATGGACAAAGTATTGCAGCACTTTCTGGAGACAGATGCTCGAACGTCTCTGAGAAACCTTTAACTCCTCGAAAATAGAAACGTTTATCCTGTGAGCCGTCCATAGAATGCATAGCGTGCGCTACCAGCACCATATTTCAAAAGGTCGACACGTTGCGTGTCTGCAACTTTTATGGTCCAGGACTCAGCGCTATATAGGGAAATTGATAAGACTAAAGTCCTGAAAATATACAATTTAGTCCTTTTCGAGTACGTTTCGTTCAAAATAAAAAACAATAGGTTAGTAGCTAGAAATACCAAAAAAAAAAATGTCAAACATTAAGAATGACATTGGGCAACTGGCCTTGGTTCTTTTATTCTCGTGAAAAAGAAAAATTGTGGCGGTTAATTTCATTAATGAGACAATAGGCGAAGTAACTCGCTAACGCGCCCACACCGTCGCCTCGTGTACGTCGCCTCGAAGCGCGAAGCCTCATTTGATTTGTTACGAAATTAAATTATTTCATAAAGTCAACTCACCAAAATAATTACTCAGATTTAAAACGTACCGCTGTAATTTATTTTACAAAACAACTGGTTTATAATATATTAATTTTGTCTTCGTAACGTCGCAAAAGTATTTGCCAGTGTCAGCATTTTTTTTTATACAACGAAGGTGTCAAACAAGCATACGACTCGTCTGATGGTAAGCGGCTACATTAGCCTATGGACGCTTGTAATACCACTATCACTAGCGTTTTGCCTACCCTGAAAACCCCTACCCCAAACTGCTCTGGAATTCTTAGTCACTGCAGGAACAAAGCACAAGATTATTTGGTTGTCATCTTCTGTAGGGTGGAGTTAGTCCACTTGTCGGAATGCCACAAGTAGACAGAAATCCCAAAAAAATATTCTTTAACCCTACCTCCCTTTTTCATAGAAAAACCTTTCTTATGTAAATCGAATTCGATTGGTTGTTCTTATCCAACGTCTTTTATCTTCTTCAAAGTCAAAACTATTGTACAAGTCCATGGTCATAATGTGATAGTTTAGTTACTTTAACTTCTCTGGGAAATTGCGAGATAACTTGAACGTGTTTGAAAATTATCAAAACTCATAATAGACCCCTGGGTGAAATTGTGATCAAGTGCTAGCGTATAATTCGATAAAAAACCATAAGAACCAAGTTTCGACTTCGATAACACAATCCAGATCGCCCCTTAACGATAAAGCGTGATAATCGCAAAAGTTTTCCAACTCTAGAAACGCGTCGTATACATTCCTTAAGGGGGGCGGAAGTAGGGAGTGGGGAGAGCGCTTGAACTCAAGAAATCCCATAGACATCTACTAACGTCTTCACTTTGATGTTAGATTTTGGCGAACAAAGTTTTAAATTGATTATCACGGTTCCTCTCACGGACTTCTAAAATATATTTGTTTGTGAAGAAATTTCTACGATATAACATTAAAAGTATGACGCCTGTATTCCCCGAAGGTTTAGGCAGAGGTGTACTAATGTACACCCACAGTTTGCCGAGTATATTTTTAGGTCCCATGTAATAGGGGGCGAGCCTATAGCCATTAATCGTGCACGAAACCAAACTCCGAGCTGCTACTAAGAATTCCATAGGAAAAACCAAATAACACTTTGCTCGACCTGGGATTCGAACCCAGGACCTCGCTCATAACAGTCGCGCCTACGACCACTAGGCTAACGAGGCAGTAATGAAGTAATTACGAGAAAAGAATGATAAATGTTGAAGAAGCGAAAGATGTACGCCAAGATCGTAGCAACTGGAAGAACGCGGTCTCTACCTACCTTTTGAGAGAGAGGCGTGATATATGTATGTCCTCGAAAAGCAAAAATCAAAACAAAAACAAATGTAAATGTGCGCTAATCTATGAAACTTGCTGTCAGATTGAAACAAATATTTTACATTTTATTGCCTACTAGCTGATCCACGCTACTTCATCTGCGTCATATAAAGAGAGAGAGAGAAAGGGTTAGAGAGAGTGGGTCGTAGGTACTGTATTATAGGTACCGCCCGCCTCCCACATTATTCTGCATAACAAAAATGCGTTCGCAGTACATGATAATTATTTTGCTGCAGAGTTATATTAAAATTGTGATATCTCCTGAGATATTCATTTAAATCAGTTACCGTAAAGGGCAATTTTGTTCAAATTTAAATACTTCTGATGAATAATGTTTTTATTCCGATAAGGGTTAATGCCATGAATATAAAAACACATTCGCAAATAATTCATTATTTTATAACCATTTTTATTACCATAAAAAAGGTTATATTGAGTAAACCTTAAAAGTTAGACATATGCTATCCTGGACATTTTTTAGAACTTTTTAAAATAAATAATTCCGTCACACACGATTGTTGCGTAACTGTTACCATTCGCGCAGCGCACGCAGTGGAAACTCTCAAAAGGAATAAATTTCCCTCGTTTTTGCAACATTTTTCATTGATGCTCTGCTCCTATTGGTTGTAGCGTGATGGGCTATACAACTCAGCTTTATAATATTAGTATAGATTTATTAAGGAAGGCTATGTGCTACACATCTTCATATTACGACTCTAAGAAGTAATCAGGCAAGTTGTAGGGTAGTACGAAAAATAATAACGATAGGGTACACGGATGCGTTGGCGACGCAGTGGAGAGCTGGTAGAATAATGTTAAAACGGGTAAAACCGTGGGGTGCAGTTAGTCGTTAAATAAAAACCATTTACATATACAGCATATTTCGAAGTAAATTTAACACTATTATGCGGGATTTTAAAAAAAAATGTCCGGAGGATAGTCAGGTGTCGGGCCGTCCGTACGTATCCGTACGTCCTCACGCGATCAGATAACGAGGAAACGAGAGTGACGCGTGAATAGACTCCTACCTCACTCACTCGCAGCGGTGAAGTTTAAATTGCATTGTTCACAGTTCAGCAACTATCTCTTCAGAATATCAAATCAATATTTTCTAGTTAGAATAATACTCAGTAGCAGGAACTAACTCATATAACTAGAAGTACGGTAAGCAGAGCCTTGAACATCGGCGGAAAGTTGCCAGTTTATCGGGTTTTTTACCAGATACATTTCGGCGAGTGTGCGTTGGAATTGCACAACTTAATTCCTCCGTCCCCTTTATGGTAGATATTCCACCAGTGCGCACAAAGCGTTTTGCTAGCACATTTATAAGGCGCACCGCTAAAGAGTGGAACACTTTACCGTTTTTCGTATTTCCCGATAATTATAACCTGGGTATCTTCAAGTCTCGAGTGAATAGGTACCTTCTAGGCCAGCGTGCTCCATCGTAGACCACATCATCACTTACGATCAGACGAGATAGCGGTGAAACGCAAGCCTATCCATAATTAAAAAAAAGTATGGTGAAAAGTTTTTTTATCGAGATAAGTTTAACATTATGATCATAATCTTACGCTGAATCACGCTAAGCGTAGTGGAAGGTAAGATATAATGGATTGATTTGAACTTGGTAGGTAGCCAGGTGGTCATTAGAAAAATTTCTATCGTTTCATCACGATGTTCTCCTTCACCGAAATCTCAGGCTCATTACTTTGCATATAGGAGTAGAGAAACACCGAAGAAAGTATGGATGGATTGGATGTATAAAAAAGTATGGAGTGTAGAAACTAGGTGTATTATCTCTATGTATAAATAAGTGAGCGTCGAAAAGCGTCAAATTAGGGTGGCGTCACGGTAGCAAGTGCGTAAATTTTAAAGGTAACGCTAAAACAAACACAAATTTTCCCATTATAGTTAAATTATTGTAATAGTGAAAATACTGGCAGTTGATAAACTCACATATCAATATTCAAGAAGAACTAACATTCTGAACTATGCAATTAGCTTGTGCTTTCTGTAAAGGAGAACAACCTGATAAAACTATTACAATAGTCCGGTACTACCCGTGCGCAGTATGTTGAGACCTGGGGGCGGTGACGCCACAGATGCATGGTTATACTGTGCACAAAAAATATCACAACAAGTTTCCACCTGTGACTACGTCTCTGCTATTTTTTTTAATGTAGCAAGTGTTCTTACAGGTTCTTTTTACTGTCTGATCAACAGGTAAACACAATTGTTTGTTCTGTTTTTCGTTTTCAAAAAAGTCCAACACTTTTAACACAAGATTTCTCTCTCCACTATGTAAAGTTTTATCCTTCATTATAACAATAAACTTAACAC
Source organism: Saturnia japonica (assembly GCA_033032175.1). Taxonomy (NCBI): domain Eukaryota; kingdom Metazoa; phylum Arthropoda; class Insecta; order Lepidoptera; family Saturniidae; genus Saturnia; species Saturnia japonica. The sequence goes on along the minus strand of CM065309.1, from coordinate 19,913,131 downwards.
AAAAAAATAACAATAAAAAATAGCGGTAACTCCAATAACTATTAACGAAACAGTATCAAATAAGATTATAAAATCGGAGCGCGTCGTCATTAAGTGACGTAAGCCACTACGAGAGTAAGATGTTAAAAAAATGGCGTTGCCTACATTACAAAACGTGAGCTCGAGGGTTGCATTCCAGCCGAGTCTCAACTTATCGCGCACGAGTAGTAATTAGTTATCTGCTATGGTTCTTTGTACTTTCGTTGGCACTTCAAACGAATTTAAGGTGCCTGTAATTTGTATGAAACAACCAATCCAATGGTCAGTACAATTTATTTATAAAGTACATATATATTCTTTCGTATGTCCTTGAAGGGATGAATTGCCAAAAAACCCTACTATGTAACTCCTTACTGAGTCATTGCCAGCGTGACCACATGTGTTAGTTTTCTACTTTTTTTGTAAATTTAAAATATAAAATATATAAGTATATATAGTGAAAATATATTCGGTAGATTTGGTAGTTTTTGAGTCAAGTAAATTTCAACTTTCTATTTACTAAGATCTTCGGGGTTTCCCGGTCTATAAGTAATCTCTTTTATTTTTTAGTTTCTACATAACTCTCTCTCTCTCGCTCTTTATCTCTATCACAAATGAAGTTATACTGACTGAAACTGACTTTCAAGAAATAGTTCCATGTTTTGAAATTGAACTTATCGCCATGATAAGAATATATCAATGGCAATATTGTGCGGAGTGGGTGGAAAACCCCTTTATTTTCAAAGTGGTTCACTAAAGCAACAGAAGGTTACAATGCTTTTTGTAATGCCTGCAATTTGAGTGCAAGTTGAGTTTAGTTTGAGTAAACTATATAAGGATATTTAAAAAAAAAAAAAACGAAAATGGCAATACCGATGTTTAATTAAATACTTAGGTACTTGTTTTGGTTGATAAAATAGTTAAGAGTAGTCAACGTTACATGAATTTTATTTATGAAACTTTTGTTAATGTGTGGTAGAAACATAGCAGATTTTCAATTGGATATTTAGTAGATTTAGCTTAAATTTTTGGTAGAATCCAGAATAAAAATTTAGTCACACTGGCCCTAAGCCTACGTAACAGAAGAAACTCCTGTGGAGAATTTCATGCTTTTCGATCCACCAGATATATTTCTGCGTTGCCCGTCAGTAGTAAGCTTTAATTTTTTTATTAGGTGTGTAGCTACTGCCTGGCATAGCTTATAGAAGGCATCCAATAAAATAAACCGTCCATTTCTAAATAACCAATACAATTTCAAAACGTGATAATGATAGAAATCCCTCTCTATTCGCCTCGGAAACAAGAGGGGAGGGGGAGGGACTCGATATCCCAACCTTAATCCCGACCTTATAAAGTGAGACAACCCGAACGATTTAAATACAACATCGGCCCGATCCCTCGCTATATAAACCAACATGTCCCGAATATAAACCGTCTTAAACAACTGCTTAGAATCCTTTTACACGAGCTCTGCGGTCCGCACACTGGGGGACATCATCAAATATACATTTCGGGGTATTAAGCCGGGCGCGACGCACGAACTAACGCACGGCACTGTGCCGAAATACACGCTTCGATGTTGAATATGTATGAAACATGGAAATAGGAAATATTATGTGCGGATGTGACATCTTACATTATCAAAAAAAAATTTTTTTACAGTTGCCGTTATGTTTCATAATTTACTCAGCATCACTGAACGATAGTTTGTGCACAAAATCTTCAGTCATTAAAAAAACTTGCAACCAAAACCTCTAGTAATTAGTTCCTCCACTTGTTACCGTGGATGACCATATGGAATTAAAAAAGGAAATAAAGAACAATTATTTGAAAATAAAAAACGAACATAATTAATATGACACACATTAAACACGAAATTACTATAAAGTATTACTAATTTAATTTATACTACACCGTTGCCACACAAATGACGCACTCAAGATCTAAAAGGACCTCAGCTCAGCTTATGGTATAGGAAAATACTATAGCGCTGGTTTTCAGTCAGGCCTATGCACTAAAGGCCTCACTCAGGCCTCTCACTAACTCAGGAATCACTTCGAGGCACAGGTTCATCAGATCTCAAGACCTCTGCAATTTTTTCCGATCGCGGAGTAGCCCCGGGTTAGGTATATTGTATGTATATATAAACGATTCCTAGAACCTGGTTACAGGTGGAAGACGAACACCATGAGGTTTTAGTGAGTAAGAGTAACATAACCCTTTTGAAATGTCTAGCTTAGGTGTGTCCACGGTTTCCGCACGAAAAAGAACCCGTGCTGGCTGAATCTGTATCTGAAAAGCCATGGCTGATTGAGTCGAAGCCCCATAAAAGTGCTACAAAAAATATGGCTGGCACTAGGAGGAATACTAACTAGTAAAAGAGCTCTACAAAATATTTCATTCGAAACGCTGGAATAGCTAAATCCAGCGCAGTGCCGACCTTACCTGAGGCTTAGTAGTAATCTGATTAATTATAGATGGTATAACACCTGAAGCCTAAAAAGAAGATTGAACTACATCTATTATAATCCCAACTGATGGCGCTTTGTTAAATAAATAATACACCCTTATGTAATTGGCGATAGATATTAAGGTGCTAATGAAAATGAAAAATACCTTACTGTTAGTATTTTTCTACTATATGTAGATACGATATAAGATCGTAGTTTGATGGTTAGAGCAGAGTCAATATTGTTAATCCATGTGTGCCAGGGTCTTGTAAGGCGACCGTTTTTCCTTAATATTGTGGGTCGACATTAATGATGCAAATGAACAGGAAGACATCTTCACGGCGCGATAATCGAATATAGCCGGTTGTTATTGTGTTTGTTCTAGTTGGATTACGACGAGGAAGCGGTCTTTAGGGCGCTATGGGGTAAACAAGTTATGAGCTTTAACTATGACTTTTTAAGTCATCTCTTAGATCGTTCATGCAATGATTTTACAAATTCCATGTTTCGCGTCAAGTTTGTCCCATGACCACTTCATAAGCAGTAATAAAACAGACTTTGTAATAAACAAACTAACATATTCGACCAGATAACCACTGAATCTCAAATGAGGTTGTGAGATTTTTGTAACCACTTTGCTCATTACGAAAATTTTTCGCCGATGGCGTTTGCGGTTCGTCTGATGGTAAGCGGCTATCGAAGCTTATGGACGCTTATAATACCATAGATATCACTAACACGGTGCCATTCTTGAACCCTCTGCCCCAACTCTGCCTTACTCACCGCAGGAACATAACACAAGGTTGTTTGGCTGCGATCTTCTGTAAAGTGGAGGTATTCCACCAGTCGGACTGCTCCAAGTAGAGAGAAATCTCCAAAGAAATTTCGAGAGGTAGTCTCTTCGGTCTGTGTGTGAAGAGAAAATGAGATATACAGATCTATGTATACATTTACATATAAACGGTGTTTAATTACGAGCAACAGTTGGAAAGCATATTTGGAACCTTCCTTACATTAAAATGTTATTACAATACTAACTGACCTGCGCAACTTCGTCTGCATCATGTAATAGAAAGATAGAATGGGTTAAAAAGAGTGGGTCGTAAGCACTATATTATTAGGTGCCGGCCGCCTCCCAGATTATTATTCTGCATAATAAAAATGCCTTCGCGGTACTTGATAATTGTTTTGCTGCGGAGTTATTTTAAAACGGTGATATCTCCTAAGATAATCATTGAAATCGAATGATGTACAGAGCAATTTTGTTCAAAATTAAATACTTGTGATGAATAACGGTATTTATTTCGATAAGGATTAATACCATGTATATATGTATATGAAAACACCTTCGCAAATAATTCATTATTTTGGAACAAATTTTATTCCATAAAAAAGGTTATATTGAGGAAAACTTAAAATTAAGAAATATTTAAGACAAACAATTCCATCACACACGACTGTTGCGTAACTTTAACCATTTACGCAGCGAACGCAACGGAAGCTCTCAAAAGAAATAACTATCCAACACTTTTTCCCATTCGAACCACTACTTCCTGAGATTAGCGTCTTCAACCAAACAAACTCTTCAGCTTTATAATATTAGTATAAATATAAACATCCCACTTTTTACCTCAAAAAAACATGTTATTCTTCTAACATTATAATGGAATTAGGCGTCCGCATTCTTGGACATAATTCGGTGTTTAAAAGGCCCCAAATCTACCCTTAATGAATGCGTACATACCAGCACTTCAAACATCATTTAACCGGGTACAATGTATTCAATTAGCAAAGCAAACAGGGGTCTTTTTGTGCGAGACCGTCCCCTTGTGTTCCTCTAAAATTTTGTTTACCGACCACTCTGGGAGCGCGTGGGCTATGTCTCTGCCCGAGATTAAAATGTACCATCATAAAAAACGGCTTTGGGTGTCGAAAAAAAAATTCCTCGCTTACATTTTTAATAGTTGTAATCGATGTAAGGATTATATTAAGCTACAATTTATGACTATTTTATACTTTAAAGTGTTCTGTATTAATGAATCTGTTGGTCTGTCTGTAAATCAAATTTTGTTTCCAAATTTTGTGATAGCTATTAAATAGATCATTGATGTCGAATTTTCGTGTGTCCGTTTGTATATCTAGATTTATCTAAAAACGAGAAGTATTTGTCATTTCGCAATAAAGAGGCTAAAAAATTTATTAAAAATACTTCTTCGTTTCAGTGAAATTTTGAATTCAATCACTTAACAGCGTAGTCAGGCGGTTTATTTTTTAGTTCGTCTCGTTTCTTGTCAAGTTCTCGCCTTCGTCTGTTTTCAAAATCACTGACGTTACATTTTACCAAACCTCTTCACTCAGTGAAGTTTTCTGCTTACGTTTCCCAATAGGAGGAGTTAATATTGCATAGCTTCATACATCTCTTTTGAATATCCTTGTTAGATACTGGACGCCATGTTTTCGCAACAGCACAATCTGGTATTATTCCTACTGTATGGTGATTACAAACCAGTTGAATACAATTATCGTGTCCTACCTCTGAACCAAGTATATATTTATTTCAAATAAATGTTTGAATAACTCAGAAAACACACACACACACAGTAAGTTCTGATACCTCCAAAACGGTTTTCACCTTTCAAACACACGTGGAACTTTCGAGAATTCGTCCTCAAGTTTTCCGTACCCGGTATAAGATTGTTGATATCTCGACTAGAGTTTGTTTGTTTGTTTGTTTATTTGAGCAGGTGGTTTCGGAATTTCCCTTGGATCCTTTCTTACTTTAAGCGAATTCTTTGAGTGTTCGTTTACTTATAGGTTTGATCTTCGCTTACTTTTGTTGAAATTTCTGTTTGACTTCATCCCAGTTTAAGAGTTTATTATGCGAGTTGTATTTGTCGTACTGCCCTCGTGGATGGAAAAATATATACGAAGGCTTTGATAAAATCTCCGTGATCGTAAAACAATGAAGAAATGATGGCTCAGTAGTAGCGTGTACGGAAATCGCCTCCATCGACGAGGGATTTGAAAATGAGCCTGAATTTTCGGTGAATGAAAATATCGTGATGAAACCATAAAGCGGAATGGTAGTCCTCAAGTTGAAAATCTGTCGACAAGCACCTATATGTATGTTTCGGTAACTTTACTTGAAATCCAACTCCCACTAGGCTTAGCGTGTTGCCATCTTGGGCCACGTAGACACTTAACATCCAGTGTGATTGTTGCCAAAACCTTAAACTTATTAAAAATTTAAAAAATCTGCCCCTATTTCATAATAAGCCAAAAAGTCATTGTGTTAAGTGTAAATAGTCTATATCAATTACAATCCAGACAGCCCGTTGCTAAAATCAGTCCAGGATATCAAAGGTATTCAAGGAATTATACATACTTTTTTTTTTTTTTAACTATCTATACTGTTAGCCTTGGGGGCCCTATCCAAAAACAGAGCCGCTACCGCTTTTACAACTTTACCGGGCTTGGGGGCGAGCGCTTAAGGCACTCAGCCGCGAAAGTTTGTGACGACCCGCTCGAGGGTGCCAGAGTGGCCGTACCTCGGCTCGGGCGGTCGTCGCGAATGCGAAAAGGTCGCAATCTATCTAATTCCCTAATCTTAAGAAAATTCGAGTTAACTAACATATACTCATATGCACGTTCCCCTCCTCCTGGGAGGAAGGAGGGAACCATGCGTATGTGTATTTAGTAATCGGAATGGTTTTTTACACTAACTGGCGCAAAAAAAGAAAAAAAAGGTCCCTTACAGAACCTATGTACCTGTGTGGTGTGCACGTGTGTAATTATACATACACAAAACTAAAGTCTTCATTTGAAAATAAGCCCTCACAACTAGTATTTAATCAAAGACTTACTAGTTGGAAGTCTACCTTTATGTTTACTCGTCCAATCACTGCCTCGAGTCACTATCACACGACTGCAGTAAATATTGCGAGTCCAGCACCTTTGGTACTTAACTAGATGCCGGTAGCGGCACGCAATTCGCAAACAGCGGGTCATCTCGACACAGCATCCATCATTCCACCCACCGCACTACGATATATTTTATATAATGTTATAAAACGCAAGAGATTATTTTTTGAACAGATATATATGTTAAATTTATAATATCCCTTTTTTTATTAATAATTACAATGCATCGTAAAAAAAGATAGAAAACTGAAACAGAATATAAATAAGAAGAAAAGCAAATAAAAACTATGTTGGAGAAAGTAAAGAAATTAATTTCACGTTTTTAGGATCACGCTACATGTAAGCTATCCTGATAGAAAAGTTTTTAAAACGTTACTCTGAAGGAGTTACGAGCACAAACTGGCGCGAGCAGAGGCAAATCATTTTGAATATGAAGTGAATTTACTGTCCATCATATATGATGGTTTATATATTATGTGTGTTTTGAAAATAACAGGAAATTAGAAACTTTGTTAAATATCGACTAATTATCTTTAAGGGTGCCGATAACACACACAGACACGTGGAAAGTCTCGCACGGGCCTTAGCGAACCGGGTACTTCAAGAGCGAAAGCCTCTAATCTCTTCTACTTTATTCTCTTATGGTTGTGATTTGGCCCAAAAAACTAAAACCGAGCGGAACGAGAGTGAGTTGAGGCGAGGTAAAAGAACAGGAGGCAAGGACATACAGGCCACGCCCTTACACTCTTGTCGTCTTGTCTCACTTCCTATCGAGTGTAGATCCAGGGTAAGGCTTCATAAGAATTCAAGTAAAGAGAGAACTGACATTTACGAGGCAAAGGATACCACCCACTTTCTATTAGATTTATTAGCAGCCAAAGAAAATATCAAAATACGCTGATTGGTTGAAGTTTCCTACGAGTTATTACTACGAAATAAAAAAGTATTGGGAAAATTATAATATACTTTTTTTACAGCGAAACGCGTGAAGATAGTTACACTGTAGCCAGCAAAAGTGAATGGCCTAAAAATATAAATTACATACATAAATGTGGTCGTTAACCAATCCTCGGATCGCTACTACTAACATAAATTAGCAAACTAAGGAACACATTATTCTTAGAGAATTGTCAATAGTCAATTTTGAAAAAAGATATTTTATGGAAAAGTTAAAGAGAATTCGTATACTCGCAGAGTATTGTGTACTTCTTTTAAACTCTCTTTTTAACTTGGTCTTCTTCCCGACAACTTGATATCCTTTTATACGTTTATATTTCTTTTTGGTAAGTACTATAATAGTTGCAAGTTATAAAAAAAATTAAAAAACATTTAAAAAATCTATATTATTAAGGCTAGTATGGATAAAATTACCAGGTAATGCAATATCACAAGCTCGCAGTAAATATTACGAGCGCGGCCTGTCAGCAAGCAGCTAACTAGAGTCCGGTAGCTACACGCGAGCCCCGGGCTTCTACCCAACATTACATTCATCATTCCACCCACTCTACGCGGAATTATTAACGCCATAAATTCTGAATTCCAAAGACCGTCGTATATTCTGAAGCGGTTGCAACCGTCCTGATTTCGACCATGGAATCTTTAGCTTTTCTGCTAAAACTAACAAAGGTCGCGCTGTTGCGTTCAGGATTGAAAGAAATTGCAAAAAAAAAAGAAAGATTGAAAGACACCACGAGGTTGAAGAGAAAAGGTAATACGCTAAATTGTTACTTATTGTTCACGTGCAGGGATGAGACTTGCTAAAGTATCTCAATTAATTATCAATATTTTTTTAATTGTTTATAGGCTTATATCGTTTAGGCAAAATCTCACATGATGTTAGGTGACTATGTGCCAACCAACACGCTAAGCCTAGTAGTAAAACTAGTTCTCAAGTGCAGCTGACGGAACTTGGCGATAAATTCTTAACTTGAAGGTGGTAGCTAGTTAAACGGGTATTAAATAATGGACTACCACCATTACTAACTACTCTAGTTTTGTGATGTAAAATTGAATAAATCATCAACATTTTTCTCAGTTTTGTTTACTGATACTGTCAGTTAGTTTAGTCGGTGTTGATGATAGATCACAACAGCTCTTGATAATACAAAAAAAGTCTAATAGAAAGAGTTAACAGTTTAATAGCCCAATTCGTTCCAGCAGCTGATTCAGTCGCCTGAATTCCAGTATTTTCCAGTTGAAATAAATTCGCATCGCCGTTGAGCTACGTGATCGCGGCCGCGTTAAACTGCAGATACGTGTCTGGCGGTGGCTTCTGTTACCCCTTTTACACATTCTGCAATGACAGTACCAGAGCTGTATTTCGGAGCATCTAAAAAAGCGAACTTTGTTCAAATTTACTTATGATTAGAAGTTTATTGACGCTTCCTAGACCACCGACGACATCTCTGAATCTGTGGACCTAATTGACAGTTGATCACGGCATCGCATAAGGAAAATATGAAATTATTACTAGAGTTCACAGTTCTCTAGAATATGCATGGATGTGACTTTCAAAAACTGATCTCGGTTTTAAAAATCCTGACAAATTCAAAATTTAAAATTAAATTAAAAACTCTAATAAATAGAAGGCCTAGTATCAACATATAGCGAGCTTACTTAGAGTATTAACATTTGAAATTTATTATTTTAGTAGAACTTAAGTAAATGGTAATTTTTTTTAGAACTGACTATACTGTTAGCCTTAGAATCCCTGAAGCCGCTTCGGCTTTTAGAGTTTCATCGAGCTTTGAAGTAAATGGTCAGCGGTGATGTTGATCTTGGTTGAGGGAGACCTCTATGTAATTTCTTTGTTTTCTAATACATTTATATACCGTCTTTAGATTGTAAGAATATGAAGAGGAATTATTTTTTAATAATTCTATAAAAATATCCAACAGCCGGTAACACGTACCTACGAGGAGAAAACGTGGTCATAACCCAAACTACCACTGTACCAGGAACTATTAAAGTAAATAAATCCAATCCACTCAAAATACACACAGAGTAAAATGCACCGTCGTCTGTCAGTTTGGCAGCTGCAATGCAACTGCATGCCGGGGGCGGGGGCGAGGGCGAGAGCGGCAGTTCCGGAAAAATATCTGCTCGCCGCCGTCACGGTGATGCTGTCACGTGCACTGTATATGCTACTGCCGATATGTTACATACGGCTCATATGTTTGACTAGCTCCACATCATCGATCATATTGCTGGCATTTTTTATGTCGTCATACTGTAACTGTAGCAACTTCCTCAGATATCGCATCTAGTGACGGTTTTGAATCTTACCGTAAGCTTAAATCTTTATAGTTTAATTAAACATGGTGATGATATAATGAAAGCATTCCAGGTGATAGAACATATTCTTGGGCTCGCTTCTCATGCTAAACTAAAAATTTGCCAAAAATTACTTAACTTTTTTAAATCGTTTATCAGCATTATAGACACAACCTCTCTTGATCTTAAGTATCAATGTAGCCCAAGATGGATGAATGGTTCTCAAGTGCAGGTGCCGGAACACATCTATACGTGTTTGATGAAAGATTTACAACTTGAGGATGGTAGCTATCTAGGCGAGCATTACAAACACTCACACTGAGTCATCATAGTCAAAAGCCAAGTGGAAGATTTTGAAGAGAAACTTCTTTAGAATTGTTGTGATTTCAAACCGGATGCAACGGAAAAAACGACAGGTAAGAGACACAAAAGCTAATATGAATGATATACTGTGTAAGGTAAGGGCTACATTCCCATACATTTTTTACTGGCGCTTACGACCGTTTGGAACTGGGTGAAGTTTTTGTCGATTTACTGAAGTTTCACTTCTATCGTGTGTGAATCGCACAAACAACTTTTTTTTTATACAACAAATGTGGCAAATAATCACACGGCTCGCCTGATGGTAAGTGGCTACCGTAGTCTATGGACACATGTAACACCAAAGGTATCACTAACGCGTTGCCGACCTTGAACCCCGCTACCCCGAGGAGCTCTGCAAACTCTACTCATCTCAGGAACATAACACTAAGTTATTTGGCTGCAATCTTTTTAATCGTGGAGCTATTCCACCAGTTAGACTGCTCCAAGTAGAGAGAAATCTCCAGATTTTTTTTTTGTAATACAAATTATGTAATTATTGTTTTTATTTTCACCCAACTATGGCGAAGCCTAAATAAAGGATGACATCATTCTTCAGTCTATGTATGTTCATCTGTTCCGTATATTATCTACTAAACTACCTATTATAATTTGACAAATGAGGCATAGATATAAGCGTTTTGATCATTCGCTAATTATAGGGTTTGTGACGTCACAATTAATTAATTATGGCGTCCTCTAGAAGACCTAAAGTAAAATATTTTTGTAATATGCCGTGTTGGGAATCAAATAAAAGAGCTCAATCAGCACATTTCAAAAATATTGATAGTATTTTTAAACTGAAAACAGAGCTCGATATGTTCCCTGGTCTGCTTTTAATTTTTAAACTTATCTAGTTAATATTATGATTTAACCAAAAACTAGTTTTAACGGAAATCGTTCGATGAACAATACAGCCGCATGTACGACACATCTAGAAGCGCGTTTCCAACATCAGTCCGACGGGCAGTTTGACAAGCGAGTTTTTCACTTGGGCGCGGTTTAGATGCACTTTCCCCGTTCAGTCCTGAGCTCCGGACCACCCGCCGGTTATGATTACCGAGCGTTATAAAGTCCGTCATATTACCAGTAGTGAGTGTCTAAAGTCTAAACATCCAAGCCAACATTTGTAGAAAGATTTATCTAAGGGAAATTTTTGTACAACATATCGAATGCCCATACTTACTGCTTTAGTAGTAAATAGTTTGTAATAGTTTCGATATAACCTGGGAATCTAATACTAAATTTTTATAATAACCTACAGTTTCCTTTTATTTTCTAACCATGCCCGTACTGGGAACGAGGATGATAAATCAGCAATACCTAATAAAATCGAATAGTTTCATCGTATTTGAGAACAATCCGACTCACACTGAACCATTAATTCATATGAAATATTTAATGATCATCATTAGCTGACCCGGTTGGTGTAGTCTGCCTGTTTGGTATTAATGGCTCAACCACAGCGCCATCTATCGGATTCTTAATATATTATGTACCAAATATATTATGTAAATATGAGTTCAACCGATCTAATCATTCAGAGCTTATAGTAACTATAATCAGTAAGAGATGCAGACAAGATTTTTATATTATATAATACAAGTCGTTCCATTTCACAGCAAAAGCTCGTTGGTTATAATAATTAGATTAAAACTATGACACAAAAATTAAATTATGAAAATATAAAATTTGTTTTTTTTTACACTAGGACATCAGAAAAGTTATTGTTATAAACTTTTTATATAAATACTTAAATACCTATGAGATTAAGAGTTAATGCGTGACATAATTTGTGAACGACCTCTTACTTTTAAGTTATGCGCCTTTAGAAACTACTCCAAAGCAGCCAATAAATTCTATGACTATATACTACTAGAAACGCTGGTTATATCAAAAACTCTGTCTTGCTTGCTTTGTTGAACTGGGAACGTGGATGACTTATTGTTGACTAACTAGCGGCGCTACTCGCACTAACATAATTCTGTTTAAAGATTAAGCGAGATAGATATACTAAGATATCACTGCTAATGATACTGCTTTTACTTGCGATATTTCGTAATAAAATATAAAATAAACTAGTTAGTTATGTAAAGGTTAACTGGAATAGAATTCGTATTTTCTTGATTGTGGCTTTTTTATCGTTATAGGGATAGCTTTATGGCCACAAATTCACATAACCTTAACTGAAGATGTGCCCAAAGATGGTAGCACGCTAAGCCTAGTGGAAGACTAGCTCTCAAGTGCAGCTGCTGGAACACACCTATAGGTGTGACACAATTTCAACTAGAGGTTGGTAGCTAGCCAAGCGGGCATTAGAAAATAACTTACCATCATGCTATGATTTCATCACGATATTTTCCTTCACCGAAAGCTCGGGCTCATTGCAGGGATTCGAACTCACGTCGATCGACGAGACGTCCGTATACGCTACCATTGCTTAACTTTGACATTGGTACAACCAGAGACAAGTTGTTTTACCTTGTCCTTGGTATAACAGAAAAATCTTTCTTTTCATATTCGTATAAATAACTATTTGAAGTGTAGAACAAAACAGCGAGTCTAATGTAAAATAGAATTCATTGAAAGGAACAGTATAATATATCAGAGAAACAAACCCACAAACCTTTCTCGAGTAAATTTATTAATTTCCTGCAAACTCTCACGCTGGTATTGGCTGGCGGCCATCTTTTTTATTTATACGTCTGTGCGCTGACAACGGCCCGTTGACAGGCTGTACTACCAGGGTGACCAACTTTGAAAATCAGAAATTCTGTATTAATCGTTCACATGCTGTCTGGGAAAAGCAGGTTCCAGAAAATAGCAGTGTTGAATATAGGAAGGCATGCAAGATAATTACCTTTTCTCCTTTGTATAATAAAATCACATACGCTGCGTTCCAGTGTCACAACTTAACGATTGCTTTCATTTCGACTGTAACAAAAAGATCACAATGTTATCCTTTTCCGTACCGTGAACCTAGACACTCTTCCTTACGACATACAGTCTTTCAAGAATAACGTAAAGTGAAGTTTACGTAAACCGGCATGACATTCACGACTGGCGATGGATTGTCAATCTCACGCTGGTCGCCAATATTTTTGGTTTATACCGTACAACTATTTATAAAAAAGAAGAAAAAAATAAAATTGAATTAGTAGGATAATAAAATATAGTCACATTTTTACCGCGTGACCACGAACGGGATGTAAGTCTAAAATAATTTCAGATATCCGAATCAGCGTTAATCAGTAATCAGTATGCCTGATTGATCCGCGATAATCTAAAAAACTAATAGAGTGTCTCGTTTGAATGTATCGCAGTTTGGACTGATTGGATGGATTAGATTTATATCCAACTGGGTAGTTGCTTTCACCGTGATATCATTACTGTCACTGAATCCAACTGTCACTTAATTTACTTAGCATCAGATGGAATAAAACCAATCTCTAGACCAAGGAAATAAGTTTAAAAATTAGGAAATGTGTGTACTTACGTACTCGCGTTAGTAGTTATACTTGTTTGAATAGTCACACTCTATATTATGTAAGACAAGAAACTTTATAATGTAGTTATAATCGTAAAACTTTATTATTAATTTAAGAGTGCTTAATCTTATATGATTTTCGATAAATATGTGTAGTGTTTATCACACAAAACGGTGACCAGATTCATACAATACCACGAGGCAATCTTCAAATGTCTCCTCAAATGTCTTTGGAACCTTCTCCCAGCTAGTGTGTTCCCTCCTTCTTACGACATCGGGTCCTTTAAGCGTAACGTGAAGAGATATTCATACAGGATGGCATGACGTCGTTGACCACCGATGGATTTAGATCTCTCGGTAGTTGCCGTTGTGTTTGGACTGTGTTATACTTACTATCAGGGACAATACCATCAATGTAACCAACTATTTTTTTATAAAAATCTTATGCTAACTCGTTCTTCGCAACAATTGGTTGGATGATAGCTGCTTGCGCCGTTGGAAGCGCAGCGCATTTAATACTAATTGAGTGGACTGTATTTGCGGGGATTGTGATCAGCTATATGGATATAGGATAGGAATTTGGCACATACCTCTTGGTGGGTTGCGGGTTCACCTGGCTAGCCGGCTAGGTGGTCGTCTTCGATGTACTGCCCAAATTGTTCTCCGTCATAACAATGACGAGCACTAAAGTCAATGTATCAACAACCGAACGAAAATCACCTTTATTCCGACGAGGCGCGGCGACGAACTGTTTGCATGTGCCAAGGAAGGGAGGGTAAGCGGAGATAGAAAAAGTTGCGAACCGATCACAATATCGCACAATATTTAAAACTATATAAAAGCGGCGCAACCAATAGCTCTCCGTGGTGGCCGTTGTTTCTGGATTGTACTGTGCTAACCATCAGGCACATATAGTCATATACTGAGCTGCTTAAAAAACTCGTCTTTCAAATGCCTAGAAATAAGACATTCCGGAGTTTTCGTCACAGCTGGTAACACTATGTGTGAAGTTTGTTGTTTTGGCAACCCGTTCACTACTCGCTTACAAATAACGAGATACCCTTGACTTGAATCGGAAGTTGGACCATTTAAACTATTCAATACACAAAAGCTTTTATCGAATTCCTTGAATGTACTTTAATGGGCTCTTACGTATGTATCTTAAGATTCAAGATGAAATAAGAACTAAAATAGCAGTTAAATAGTACCTGTGTTCTTTAGGTTTTTAACTACTTAAACTTTTTTTAAACTTTACTTAAACTAAAACTTCAAAAAAAGGAAACAAACCACCCGACTTCCACCAAAAAAAACCTTGACTAAAAATTTCCTTTTTATTTAATTCCCAGATGTCTAACTTAAAAATATTATGTAGCCTATGTCACTCCCACAATGATGACAAATATAACGACACCTCTTATGCTAAAATTCATTAAGCTGTTTAGGCTACAGAGCGTGCCAAAGAAATAGGCATACATACATATATACATACATAAATACGCTCGAAAAACATAACCCTTCTTTTCGCAGTTGGATAAAAATACATACCTCCCTTGTTTATGCAGTTCGTAAGAAAAAAGTAAATTTTATTGTATGCCTTTGTCTCTCTCTGATATGGGTAATTAGTAAAATTGTCTGTAGTACTTGATTTTTGACGTGACAACGTCTTATAAATTGGTTTGCCGGGTGACACTTCAAGAAACTGCGTTACGCTCCGCTCACGTTATGCGCTCACAATGAGAGCGAGTGAGAGGCACGCGTCCCTTCCACTCGGGCATGGTTAGCCCGCCTAAGAGCGAGAGAGACAGACATAAAGTCGTTGTCACGTAAAACTTTCGCCCGTATACCGACTTTACAGGCAACCAATTTTTTTTTTTGGGTTCCGTACCTCAAGGGGATAAAAGAAACCCTTAAAAGACCACTTCGTTATCTATATGTCTGTCTGTCAAGACCCATTTTCTCAGTAACGCATGTAGGTATGAAGTTGAAATTAATAATAAGTCTGCAACCCTTTGAAGCGGTGAAAATACAAACTTAAACGGCCGTTTTCAATAACCTATCTATCCGTTGTTTCAGTTACTAAACATAGAGAAATATAACATTTTGTCCTTACTTTTTTTTCAATAATCTAGCAATGGATAGCTTTTCTCATCTACATAATATATATCCACATCCTATAGCTTTGATAGATAAGAGGAAAGCCGATATCTGTCTTAAGTATAAGATAATACTTATTACATATATGTACTAATCAGGGATAGTATAATAAACTCAGATATGTTATTGAAAACGGCCGTAAGTCAACGCAATTAATGATACGGCTATTTATACCGCGTATTTTAACACTCACAAGTGGAATAAAAACGTATACGACTACTTCCAGTTGTCCTAGAATCATGAAATTTGGCAAGAAGCAATGTCTTATAGCACAAGTAAAGGAAAAAAAACGAAAACCGCAAATTTGTAGTTAAATCATAAATAAAATTTATATTTGAGATTACAAATTTATTTCCAATTGGTAAACTGAATGCAACATATATCGATGTATCGGGACTAAACTTTTCCGACAGCAAAATTAAGTTTGTACTTCAATATAGTTTATCTTTTTGTTAGAATTATTTGGTACTTTCTTCAGTAATATTACCTAATTATTTTGGCGAATGTGGCTATACAATTACGGATCCCTCGGTGTGCAAGTCTGACTCACTTTATCCGTTTTTTTTTCTTAAACTTAATTATGTGTTCCCCACAATATTGTAAAAGTATTGTAATTTGTTTTCTTTCTACAAAATACACTTAGTTATCTATGTGTATGACCTAGGTTTTTACCTATAAGATAAACTTATTAATAAAACCTAACAATTGTGTAGTCCCGACCATTTTAGTTGACCCTTCCGGTTATCGAGCCGTAAATTAACCTTTATACTATAGAACAAAAGATTTTTCATATCTGTGAAAGCCTATCCTGAATACATTTATAACGAACCCCACAGATATATAGGCATAATAACAATTAATAGCATCCAACGGGAAATAAATGGACGTCCTCCACATTGATTAGTGATAATCAATCGTAGAAAGGAAGCGATGGGGAGAAACTGTAGCAAAAAATAATGATGGAAAACTGGACCGGAGATAAGGAAGTGATCAGTCTTCCTAAAGCTCAGCGTCAACTAGAGTGCCGAATTTAGCCAAGCCGAATCGTATTAATTCTTCTATACATAATAATGTGGCTAATTGTAAGCTTAGACTGTGTTGTGTAAAGGCACGTTGAAGTGAACGAGAGGTTTATACAAGAGAGGTACGGCACAGACAATTTTCTTTGAAGATTTTTCTCTACTTCGGGCAGTCCGACTGGTGGAATACCTACACTCTACGAAAGATCGCAGCCAAATAACCATGTGCTGTGTTCCTGCGGTGAGTAGGGTTTCTAAAGCTCTTTGGGGCAGGGGGTTCAAGATTGCCAACGCGCTAGTGACATTTATGGTATTACAAGCGTCCATACGCTACGATAGTCGTTTAAAATCAAGCTGACCATATCCTTTTTTACCACCTTTGTAGTATATAAAAAAATCGTTTTAGAAGTAATATGAAGAAACTTAATAGTGATTATTTTAAACCCCTTTGCCAGAATATGGGAGACTCCAACTTCCAGGATTGAAAACGGGAAACAATACACCAAGAAAGAAAATAAACATTTATTCTTAAGAACAAAGCACGCTACTCATATTTTATAAACATATTTTACATAATTTTTTATAAACAAATAAATATATAAAATGCACTACCACCAAATCTTCAAATATTTTGCCGGAACGAACTCCTGAATTATTTTTTAAGTAACATTTCTTTAGACACGTCCTAAGAGTAACTAACTCATTCACTAATTTTATATACAACAAAAAAAATATTGTGTAACCTTTACGCGCATTTGACACGAAACTTCCTTGACCTTGTTTTAATATACATTTATATAAAAAACTAACCCGCTGAATTTATTATGCAACTGGCTAAGCTACAGTTGATCGATTTACAGTGCCTTTACTCGGTTTTTTAATAATATTTATAGTAAAACAATACAATATATAATTCGCCCTTACCGGACATGGCGTTTCTAGTAGACACACAGCTTTACATTGATATATTTCGTTCATAAAGTAATAATAATAAACTAAAAATATATAGTTTTAGAAAGCGAACTTAATACTACAAGGTTTTTATTCTCTCTCACTTACGATATGTTCGAAAATACAAAATAAACCTGACGAAAAATGCGAAAGTGCTACATAAAACCCGGACAAAAGTCCAGAGTACCATGGTGTTTTAGAGTCCAATTTTTTTATGTAAAACAGTCCTCATTTAAAAAGTTATATATATATAGTGTGTATGTAGTAGTGTATATGCTAAACAGTTTTGCACATGTGTTCCGTTTTGTCAAACCCAAATTTGAATATTAGAGAAGTCCGATACCCGAAATAGGCAAAGAAAAAGTATAGCAAAAATTAAATTGCAATAAAAATTTGGAATAGATAAAAAGATTAAATAAATATTAATAATCGTATGCGAATTGTATTAGGTCCTTACATATGAAATTAGCGTTTTGTCGTACTGTCCACTTTGATCAGAAATATCTCCTCTTTGGTTAAAAATTCCAAATTCAAATTTATAAATTAATTTAGCTGGTACATTTGAATTTAGAAAACAGTCATTCTTTTGTTTTTTTCCTCATAATATTTTTCTTTGGGGTCGCTTATTACCGCACAATGGAAAACATGAAATATCGGTATATTTACGAGTACGAGTTCTACCGTGGCACCAGTTCGGCAGAAACAGCTCAAAGGATTAATGATATGTACGGCGCTGGTGTCGCAAAAGAAATCACGGTACGTTTTTGGTTTCAACGTTTTCGTTCTGGAAATTTCGACCTTCAGAACCAACCCCGTAAACGGCCGGAGGCCAAAGTGGAAAATGAAGAATTAAAGGCTATTGTGGAAGTGGATCTATCACAAAGCACTTCAAAGATAGCTGCAGGCTTCGGGGTAAGTGATAAAACTGTAATAATTCACTTGAAGTAAATCGGGAAAGTAAAAAAACTTGAACGATGGGTACCTCATGAATTGAGTGAATCGAACTTGCATACACGCGTAAACTGCTGTGTTACTTTACTCAACCGACACAATAATGAAGGGATTTTAAATCGAATCATTACTTGTCATGAAAAGTGGATACTTTACAATAATCGGAAGCGCTCGTCGCAATGGCTGAACCCTGGTGACCCAGCCAAATCCTGCCCTACACGAAAATTGGCTCAGAGAAAGTTACTTGTGAGTGTTTGGTGGACTAGCTCGTTCACTATTGCTTCCTAAAACTGGCCAAAGGATTACGGCAGATATCTATTGTCAGCAACTGCAAACCATGAAGAAAGAACTAGCTGCTAAACAACCGAGAATGGTCAATCGCTCTAGGCCACTGCTGCTTCACGACAAAGCAAGACCAAACACTGCACAACAAACAACTACTAAGTTAGATGAGCTACAATTGGAATGTCTGTGACATCCACCGTACTCCTCGGACCTTGCTCCAAAAGATTACCATTATTTCTGGAATTTGGACAACTTCTTACAAGGAAAAAAAATTCAACTCCAATGCGGCAGTCCAAACCGCCTTCAAAGTGTTTATTGATTCTCGCACTCATGGTTTTTTAGTACTTAAAGGGATCAATGAACTACCTATGAGATGGCAAAAGTGCATAGATAACAACGGTGCATACTTTGATTAATTAAATATATATTTTACAACAAAAAAAATTGACTTTATATTCCTCCCGTACAAAACGCCAATTTCATATGTAAGGACCTAATATAAAATTCGGCAATCATGGTTTCAATTATATTAAAAATCAAATTACTAAACTAGCTTTAATAGATTGAAGAATAAAATTCACTTTTAGAATTTCAAACAATGAATACGAATTAAACGAATTATAAACTCGTATCTTCCACACTCATAAAACAGAAAGCGCCGGAAGACCGAGCCAAGATTAATCGTGACGTCAGCGGCGGAAGTGACGTCGCGGGGGACGGGGCGCCGGAAGTGGCGGGAGGACGCAGACCGGACGTCCGGCCGACGCGGTGCGCTGTTTGCCGTCTAACTTAGAGGTAACGACTGAAATATGTAATGCGTATATGAATGCAGTATGTAGTAAGCATGGAAATGATTGCTATTATAAAAACAAATTGCATAGCAGTGAAGTTATATTCTTTTTACTAATATTTCACACGTGATAAGTAAAGTCTGCTGTATTTTAAAGGGAAGGGAAGATGACTGCAAAACCTAGTATTATGGTATTTTTGTACTCATCTGAAAGATAGCAATGATAAAATTCATACGCAATTATCATAATATGTCATTTTTATAATGTATAAAATAATTTAACGAATAAAATAGAGAATGTATGCTTGTATATCACCATCAGGATAAAGAAGTAGTTCTGAAACTTCCCATTAATGTAACATTTCATGAGCATCGAATCCAATGTAAGGAAAATATATAAATTA